>JACDXY010000010.1:1200000-1800000 GCA_013842865.1 Diaporthe sp. NJD1
TTGTCAAGTCCCTCGCCCAGCCGTGTCCGTCACAGAGCTTACCCGTATCACTGCTTGTATATTTATATACAGGACCTTTTGCGAGGTACTTATAGCGACACGCTGTTATCGAATCATCGCGAGGAAGATGAAGGGGAGCTGCTGGGGTGCTCGAAAGCAACCTGGAGCACTTTCTTGTGTTCCAACCGGCGGCTCATGCGACCCTAGTGGGCACGGTTCACACAAAGTGGTCAAGAAATTGGAAGTCCATGTTCCGACCTCCCTGTTCGCATTCGAGTGTGCAATTGCATCCTTTCAAGGACGTCTTTGGGTTCCTTCGACTCTGAACCACAACTTCTAGTGGGCATAATATACATGCTCCTTATGCTCCTTAGCCTTGATCCTAGCACCCCAACAACCATGCCCACTTTGGCAACTCCGTCTTCTACAAGCCTCTCTGCTTGATGCGGTGCATCTGTCCAGCGCCCTGTCTTTTTGCAAGCGAGACTCAACGAGCCTTCTCCGTGACTACCTTAGCCCAGCTGCGCAACCTCCTGCTGTCCCTTGGCCCGGCTCTCCGCATCGAGCTCCTTCTCCGCCTGGCGGTAGTACTTGGCGGTGTCGACGCCGTGCTGGTTGTGGTTGACAAAGTTGAACCAGGGGACGGCATCGAAGAAGGTGGCCGAGTACCGCGACTGCCGTGCCGCGACGCCCTGCATGTGAGGGCTCAGCGTGCTCACGCCGTAGAGGGGCTCGCCGCGCTTGACCTTGTCGACCATCTCCCGCATGTCCAGCTCGACCTCTCGTGCGTTCTCCCTCATGCCGTAGAATCTCACTGTGAAGATGCGCCCGTCAGCAAGCGTCCGTTTCGTCACTTTGGAGGCCCGTCCTCCCGATGCTGTTACCCCTCCTCTGATGTGTGTTCGGTCCAGCCAGGCGTTCACGTACTGATTGATCGTTGGTAAAAGGACAGGAAACCGCTGCAGATTCCGATGAACCCGGCGAGTCGCATCACCCGTGCAAAGGCTCCTCGTCCGGCGTACGATGGCGCGAGCCTCTCCATCGTCCAGAGCAGGCCGGGGCCAGCCGCAGCTGCCCCTGCGCCGAAGGCGTAGTCGGATGGTCGTGCATAGGCAATCACCCTCTTGAAATGTCTGTTTCCATAGCTAAGTCAGAAAAATCGTTTCGTGTTGGTCGGGGTGGGTTCGTCGTACGGGTCATTGTCTATGAGCTTTGGCCGGGGTTAGCAATCGGCTGGCTTCCAAAGTCAATTGGTGTCCACAGCTTACAGGATACTCAGTCTTGATGGTCTTGCTTGGTATGTACGTCTGCGATGTTGGGTTCGCCATGGTTGCGACGGGCAATCTTGCTGCCAGTGGTGTTGTGGACTGCGATCGAGTACCCAGGGCGATCGATTGTCAATTGAAGCTCGCCGAGTGGACGTCAAGCTTGAGAATTGTTTGCGCCTGAAATCTGAGGCATCAGTGATGGCTCCGACCCGGCGGGCTGAGCCGATGGTGCTAACAGGGATCAGGGGCGGCAGGGGCCATTTCCAATTAAGCTGCTAGACGCGTGCAGCAGTGATCAGACGCGTCTCCCTCTCAGCAACACCATTTTGGTCCTGTCTTGCGATATAACACTCAAGAGACCTACCAAAATTGGAGGCAAGCATCCAGTCATCACACAATGCCGTCAAAAACAGACTCCAGAAATGCTGAACCAGCAGCAAGCAATTTCGATGACCTGGACAATTACTTCATGGACGGAGACGTGGATGATGATCCGTTTGCGTCCCCCAAACCAGAAGACGACTCAAAGTCGAACAAGCGAAAAGAGCCAGGCGATGGGCTTGGTATCGATGAGGAAGTCTCGGTCGCGAAGAAGGCCAGAGTGCCAAGAATCAAACTCGACCAGGAGAGGTACATCCACACTCAACTCTGGCTGCCTCATTACTACGAGTTTCATGCTAATAACCAGGTAGATTACTTTCAGAAAAGGGGATTCCTGCACTCAAAAAACGAGCAGGAAAACTGAAGCTCAAGGGGAAAGGCCATGAGGTAAGTGTGAGGCTCAGCGGTACTCTCGTCTGCAACACCAGCTCACCACGCCTACTGCAGTGGGGCGACGCATCGCGCCTGATGTCCTTCTACCAGGAATGGCTAGACGACCTTTTCCCCAAGGCCAAGTTCCTGGACGCCTTGGCCATGGTGGAAAAGGCAGGGCATAACAAGATGATGCAGAAGATGCGAGGGGACTGGATCGACGAAGGGAGGCCCAAATCGAACGTCACGGCCGACGGTGGAGACGACGATGAACCTGCCGGAGAACAGCAGCAGGAATCCGAGGCACCAGTCCCACGGCAAGCAGATCGGATCGCACCTATTTTTGAGAGGACTGCCAGCAGCGCTCGTCCGAGCACGCCACCGGTGGAGGACCCGTTTGAGGACATCTACGGCGCAACTCCGGTCGCTGCCAGGAAGAGTGGTAGGACGGCGGAGACAGAAGGTGAACCTGATCAAGATGAGCTGGATGCGCTCATGGCAGAGATGGAGCAGGGGCCGAGGGTCCCAGCACGACCGAGTGGCGGACCGGCCAAGAGCATATTCGGGGATGGAAAGCCGAAGCCGGCAGAGAAACCAAAACCGGCGGAGCCGGACGATGACGATCTTGACGCCCTCATGGCTGAGGCTGAGGCTGAACAGGGTCCCACGAAGCCACCAGGACCTGGTGCATCCAGTTCGAAGGCAGCTCCGGCTGAGTTCAACGATGAAGAGGAAGCCATGGCCGAGATGGACGGACTCTGGTGAGGCTCGGAAGCAGGAATGTAGCGAGTAATAATGTAATGAACTCATGTGCATCAAACCCTCCTTACGCTCTGGTCGCCTTTTCCCCCTTTACAGAGCAAAAATAAGCTGGATTGGTATGGCACACAGGATGATTGCAGGGACCTCAAATGAGTAGCTGTCAACCCGCAGCAGCCTGCATCACCATTTTTTGACCTGGCCCTGACTTGTTAATTCCCTAAAGTAGTGCAAAACCCGATGGTAAAAAGAAAAAGAAAATGGCTTTGTGATCCGTGGTCCCATTTCTTGGCCATTCTATTTGTGCAGGGCCCGCGTTTGTACTGTAGGTGGTATGGGGGGAGCTGCGTGGTGTCTTTCCATTTGATGTCATCAATTGAGCTTCACTCACCCCCACGAATTTTGGTGGGGCCAGTTCATCCCACCTCCAGATCACACCCAACCTTCTACAACAGCTCAAGAGCTTCCAACCAGCACAACATACCCACAAGACTGTCCCTTGCCTTTGTCTGGGACATGTTTACTTTCCAAAGGCTGAGAACATGACAAATTCAATAGCAGAAGCTCTCGAGCAGCTTCACCTGGCGGAGGAATCTGCCAATGACGACGCCATCGATGACATCCTCGAGAGAACAGCTCCTCACAACGAGCGCATACCAGACCCAGAGGAGCTGAAGAGGCACCTCGAGCAGAAGTACCTGACGCCTTCACAGACTTTCTCGACGGAATGGCTCAATAGACTGCAACAGTAGGCTACCCTCCCTTGCGACACAGCTCGCTGATAGGCGCCATTGCTGACCAAAGCCGTTTCCAGGCGATGGGACTGCCCAGTCGACTACACCGACCTCTTCGGCATCGCACCTACCCAGACCCGTACCGTAACACGATTCCACCGAAAAGGTCTTGAGGGCAAGGTCGTCGGCTACAAGAATGTCACCGTCACTGCCAACAGTGCGACAGCAAAGAACTCGACCTCCCTTACGCGAAAGCCCGCCTCCCGAGCCGACTTTGTGCGCGGCGCGGCTGGCTTCTTCCCGTTCGCTCCAGGTGGTCTGGACGGTATAGAAGCTACCGCTGCTCTGGAAGATCAGGCGCTGCGGAACGAGGGGTACCTCGACGTGTCTTCGGGGGCGAACAAGCTCGAGAGGGTCATCACGCTTGGCGAGGAGGGCAGACTTCTAGAGGTTGCTCCTGGGCTGTCGAGGGGCATCGATTTCTCCAAGAAGAAGAAGACACAAACCGGCGAGGACGAGGCCAAGGAGGTTGAGAAAGAGCTCGACCAGGAGCCAGATCAAATACCCGACGGAGCACAAACGAATGGGGAGGCTGCTGTCAACGGCGATAGTGCTACCCCAGAGGATCAGACGGAACAAGAGGGTGATGATGATGAGGATATCGACGCAATTCTTCCCGTCGAGTTCCCTGCCCTGGAGCCACATGGAAAACTTGTACCATCGAGTGCTAGAAAGGCCGGTCGTGAGTGGGCGCACATGGTGGACATCAAGCGGGAGATACCCAACTTCCACGAGCTGGTACCCAACCCGGCGAGAGAGTGGCCGTTTGAGCTCGACACTTTCCAGAAGGAGGCTATCTACCACCTTGAGAACGGCGATTCTGTCTTTGTTGCCGCACATACCTCTGCCGGAAAGACGGTCGTGGCTGAGTACGCCATTGCGCTCGCTGCGAGGCACATGACCAAGGCCATTTACACCTCGCCCATCAAGGCACTCAGCAACCAGAAGTTCCGCGACTTTCGAGAGACGTTTGATGAGGTGGGCATCCTGACGGGAGACGTGCAGATTAACCCTGAGGCAAGCTGCCTCATCATGACGACGGAAATTCTGAGAAGTATGCTCTACAGAGGAGCTGATGTTATCCGCGACGTCGAGTTTGTGATCTTTGACGAGGTACACTACGTCAATGACGCGGAGAGAGGAGTGGTCTGGGAAGAGGTCATTATCATGCTTCCCGACCATGTCTCATTGATACTCTTATCTGCCACTGTGCCAAACACGCACGAGTTCGCCTCGTGGGTGGGACGGACTAAGAAGAAGGACATATACGTTATCTCGACTCCCAAACGACCGGTGCCACTGGAGCACCACCTCTGGGCGAACAAGAATATTTACAAGATTGTGGACCCAGAGAAGAAGTTCATCGAGAAAGGCTGGAAGGATGCCAACGCTGCTCTTCAACGCCGAGATCAACCCAAGACTAATGAGGCTGCGAACAATACGCGTGGAGGCGGCAACCAGAGGGGAGGCCGAGGTGGGCCTAACCAGAGAGGCGGCAACAACCAGCGCGGAGGCCGCGGAGGTAATAATCAGCGAGGAAGAGGGGGTCCCCCACGAGCGAGCCACAACCCAGGACACATGGGTCGTGCTGGCCGTGTAGGAGGCTTTACATCAGCTGCCCAGGACAAGAACTTGTGGGTTCACCTTGTGCAATTCCTCAAGAAGTCGACTCTGCTCCCTGCGTGCATTTTCGTTTTCTCAAAAAAGCGGTGCGAGGAGAATGCCGATGCCCTGAGCAACCAAGACTTCTCCACGGCTCAGGAGAAGAGTCATATCCACATGATCGTCGAGAAGTCCCTCGCACGATTGAAGCCTGAGGATCGCGTGCTCCCACAAATCATTAGAATGAAGGAGCTGCTGTCACGCGGTATAGCAGTCCACCACGGTGGTCTCCTGCCCATTGTCAAGGAGTTGGTTGAAATTCTCTTTGCGCAGACTTTGGTCAAGGTGCTCTTTGCAACGGAGACGTTCGCTATGGGTCTCAACCTCCCCACCAGAACAGTTGTTTTCTCTGGCTACAGGAAACACGACGGCCACTCATTCCGCAACCTGCACCCGGGCGAGTACACTCAGATGGCCGGTCGAGCAGGAAGACGTGGGCTCGATACTGTTGGATCCGTCATCATTGTCCCTTCAGGCGGTGACGAAGCACCTCCCGTGGTTGACCTACAAAAGATGATTCTCGGCGAACCCCAAAAGCTACGGTCACAATTCCGGTTGACTTACAACATGATTCTCAATCTCCTCCGGGTCGAAGCTCTCAAGATCGAAGAAATGATTAAGCGCAGTTTCTCTGAGCACGCGACGCAACAATTGTTGCCAGAGCATGAAAAGGCCGTCAAGATATCGGAGGCCGATCTGGCCAAGGTCAAGCGAGACTCCTGTGAGACCTGTGACGTACACATGGACGAGTGCCATCAGGCCGCGCAGGACTACCGCAGCCTGACAGAAGAGTTGTACAAAGGAATTTTAAATATCCCCATTGGCAGGAAGATTTTCTCCCGTGGGGCTCTGATAATATTCCAGAAAGATGGCATCAGGACCCCTGGCATCTTGCTGGCAGATGGGACGGGTTTGCAGGTCTCTGCGGATGTGGGACCTACGGTGCACGTCCTTGAGATCAAGGCGAATAGAGACACTCGTGACTCGACTGACATGCTACCTTGCATACCGGCCTTCCGCCCGCTGTTCCAGGAACTTCCAAAAAACAAGAGGTACATCCAGACAAAGGTCATGCATGTGCCTCTCTCGGACGTCGAGGTGGTCACAGGCCACCAAACGAAGGGAATTATACCTGAGATCTTCCAGGGTGGCGAGGCCGGCAAGGCTGCGAAGGACGCGATTCTTCAGATCTGTAAGACGTGGCAGCAAGCTCACTTTGATGAGGCTGATCTGCGTCGGATCAAGAGCATGAACTTGCAGGAGATTGTGCAGAAGAGAAAACAGGCTGAGCAAGCGGTCACCGGCTCTGACGCTCTGAAATGTCCCCAATTCCTGAAACATGTAAGAGTGAACTCAAAGCAACCCGATTTGCTCTTATGGAAAATTTTGTCGCTGATGTTTCACCAGTTCGCGATGTGCCATGACCAGTGGCTCATCAAGGAGCACATCGAGCAACTCCGCCAAGCACTTTCAAACCAAAACCTGCAACTCCTCCCTGACTACGAACAGCGCATCCAAGTCCTTAAAGACCTGGAGTTCATCGATGAATCTTCCCGCATCCAGCTCAAGGGCAAGGTTGCATGTGAGATCCACAGCGGCGACGAGCTCGTCCTCACGGAGCTCATCCTCGACAACGTGCTAGCCGACTACGAGCCCGCCGAGATCGCAGCGCTTCTGTCGGCTTTCGTGTTCCAGGAGAAATCGGATATCGAGCCGTCGCTGACGGGCAGCCTGGAGAAGGGCAGGAACACCATCATCGCCATCAGCGAGAAGGTGAACCAGGTGCAGGAGCTGCACCAGGTGATCCAGACGTCGGACGAGAGCAACGACTTCGCGTGCAAACCTCGGTTCGGACTCATGGAGGTCGTGCACGAGTGGGCGCGCGGCATGAGCTTCAAGAACATCACAGGCCTCACGGACGTGCTCGAGGGCACAATCGTGCGCACCATCTCGCGCCTGGACGAGACGTGCCGCGAGGTCAAGAACGCGGCGCGCATCATCGGCGACCCGGAGCTATACCAGAAGATGCAGACGGCGCAGGAGATGATCAAGAGGGACATCACGGCCGTGGCGAGTCTTTATATGTAGAGGGCTTGGTGGGGCCGCTTTCCTCGTATATGGTCCTATTGGTTTGTTTTGGCTTCTGCATTAGTTCGAGGGCTCCTGATCCCATCTGTTGGAGACAGAAGTGTGGCGGTTCGCCGGGAGCATTTCCTCGTTTTCCACTTACGATATCACGAGCGGGCATATCAGGCGGTCATGGCGAACTAAAAACGGTGGTTTGTGATAGAGGACAATGGACTCAATAATGTACATGGCTGCTGGATGTTCCGATCGTTCAGGATTCTTGTTGAAACAGCTTGCATGCATGCATTCCTTCCCATGGCCTACGATTTCAAGACATCTTTTGCTGACAGATTTACAGTAACTTTCTTTCTCTTAATCACTGACTGGCTCTTGTCAACAGAGACAAGCCTCACTCACCCAAGCAGATACAAGCAGCCACTTCGCTGATGCGATCCACCCAGCGGTACACAAAAGATGCAGCCCATCATGCAAGCCAACGGAATTACCCACCCTCCACTGGTCAGCAACTGCCAGCCCAGCCAAGCTAGGCAATGAACAGCAGCCTCGACAGCCTGTCACCACCTGGCCCGCCTACTCAGCCTAGAGGGCCTTGGTGGGTGGACAAGTGGGCTAGCTCATCGCCGGACCCCGAGCTAGGGCTGGAAGAGAGCGCCAGCAAGTGAGCTGCCTTCATAAGCTCTGCCGTCTTGTTCATTGAAGGACACCCGAGACTGGAATATGCCCGAGTGGTTCGGAGCCACGAAGGCACGGCCTCGGTGATGTCTTTTTCATTCTTGCACGGATGGTCGTTGGTTCGAGCGCTCATGTTGTGGTTTGATGTGTTTGTTTTTTGAACACCACGATATCCAGCCATCTTGGGCCACTTCAATCATTCCTTTCACTCTTTTGCGTTGATCTCATTGTATCATTGACAACACCTCTATTTGGACCAACATCAGATTCCCAGAATCTCATATAGTGATCTTTGGATTTCTTTGGGGTTTTAATGCAGCAACAAAGACGGTCTGCCGTGTTTGACATGCTGATGATAATTCATATGACTATGAGATGCCCTACTCCACCAACGCCAAACGTAGCCTAATCCATTCCAAATGATCGTGATCCGGCCCCTGTTCTACAGCCTCAACACACGCACACGTTCTAGTCAGATTCGCCGCACTATGTCACCGGCCCGGCTCGCCCTCGAGGTCCAAGGCCTCCTAAGCCCTCAGCGCCCGCAGCCGCTGCTGCAGGGCGTCCTCCTGCTCGGGCGTGGGCTCGGTGGTGGCGTTCTCCTTGACGGGCTCCTCCTTGGACGCCGAGGCGGACGCGAGCTCCTGCGACAGCTCGACGCCGGCGTCGTCGGCCAGCTTGCCCAGCAGCTCGTGCACGGCGTCCTCGGAGACCTGGACCGAGGTGGACTGCGTCATGGCGTCCTGGTAGATGCCGTTGGACATGGCGTACTCCTCGTTCTGGTTCTTGAACTGCTCGAGGGTCACGAGGGTCTGCGGGGAGATTAGAAAGATGGAATGTTAGCCAGAGTGTCTTTGGCGAGTGTATATGGCGAAAGGGCGGTTTCAGGCTAAAGGGGGGGGGGGCTGTCGCACCTTTTCCGGGTTCATGTTCTTCTGCGCCCTGCTCATCGTCCGCGACGACTGTGCCATCATGGCCGTCATGCGGTTCATGGCGTTGTTGGCCTGGATCTGCGCGACTGATAGCTCGGCCACGTCGGCGGCCTGGTCCATCTGCTGGGCGATGGCCTGCTTGGCGAGGAGCATGCGGGCCTTTTGGTAGGCTTGTTGTGTCTCGCCTTTCTTGAGGAGCTATATAGGCGTCGAGGTACAACGTCAGTCATCTCGGCTCGTTTCCACTCGTGCGTCCCTCTGATCTGGGAGTCGATGTCACTGACAGTTTGGATCTGCTTCTTGAGGTCGCTGTCTGCTTTTTGCGCCTTGGCGGCCTCGCGCCGGGCTTGTTTGGCATTGAACTGCAGAGTGATGGCGGGTTAGTGTCGCGTTTCTTTCAAGTCGCACTGGCGTGAGTGCGCTGGTTCAGGTGGAAGAGAATGCACACCCTCGCCTGGAATTCAGTCTGCATGTCTCGTGCGAGTTGTCGTTGCGACATGGTGGCGGTGGAAAGAGGGACTTATCGCGCGGGCGGGATCAGGTGTGACGGTTGTTCTTCGGAAAGCTGAGGAGTCGCAGTTCAGCGCGAGGATCGTTGGATAACCGGGTGCGGGTGTCGTTGGCGTCGCTTCGATAGGAGATCGTGGTTGCTTGATGATGGTGGTCGTTGTAGGAGGCAAGTCTGATGTCTTCGCCTTACCTGCCGCCCGCATGGTCGGTCTCGGGCCCGTGTCGGGTGCCTAGGCCACGGTAGTGGGGCAGGCAAAGCGGGACCTGCGCCACATAGCAATGACGTCCCTGTTCATGTACCTGTGTACCTAAGCATGGAGAGGAGGAACATTGGTGTAAGTCAAGCCACAGCATCAGCCTCTCTCAAGTCAACGGCATCATCACTGGAGTTTCATAAATGGGGGGACTTCAGTGACAGTGCACAATGCAATTTCGATTTTACAAGTCAGTAGTTTTCTTACCAATATTTGTCGCAACTTCATACTTCCTCTTGGGTCACATGAACATCTTCAGAATGGCATCCAAGGCAAAGCTCAACGTGCAGTCCTTCCCACGCCCGCCTCTCTTGGAGAAGACACCCAGGCATCTGCAGATCAAGTGGAATGGCCATCTGATAGCTGACACAAAGGACGCATACTGGGCGCTCGAGACTCATCATCCTCCAACATACTATCTTCCGCCCTCGTCTATCAAGGTGCCTCTCACGAAGACGGCTCGGACCACCTACTGCGAGTGGAAGGGTGCTGCCACCTATTGGAGCATCGCGAACCCAGCAAGCTCATCTGGGACGGTCTCGAACAGGATCTGGTCCTATGAGAGGCCAACCAAGGGCTTCGAGGATATCAAAGACTACCTGTCCTTCTACGCTGGGCCGTGGGACTGCTTTGTGGACGGTGAAAAGGTTGAGCCCCAGCCGGGAGATTTCTATGGTGGTTGGGTCACAAGTGACATTGACGGCATTGTCAAGGGTAAAAACGGGAACTGGGATCCTGTACTGTGAGGCAACGTAACAATAATGTTGACGTGGCTTACATTGCTTCTTCAAACATCCTTACACGCTTCGCCGGTCGAGTGCACAGTTACGGTCGCTTAATGAAGCCACGGTATCGAATGATTGCCCTTTCCACCTGCTGTGGTTTGGAAAGATCACCACAAAGACTTACCTAAAAATTAAATGTGATTAACATTACTGCAGTGTCAGTTTGTAAGAACACATATTCCAGGTCTGGAAATCACGAATCCAGCCAAAGACAAAGGAGCCTCGTTGCCTGACTTGGTTTGGCCTCGAGCATTCTGTCAGACAACCAATGGCAAGGTATCGGATCCTGGGTTCGCCAGAATCTAGAGCATTGAACAACTGAGGTACCCAAAAGAATACAATGAGCCTTGTTTTACGACCACATATCCTCTTGGTTTCCATTGTCTTCGTCGGTGGCACCTTTTGACGAGGTCGCTTTCTTTCCGGGCTTTTCGAATCCGGATGCCTCCGTCAGGCTGAAACGTCGGACCGCTCACTGCTATCATCAGGCTATGACTTTGTCTCTGTGCTTTGATTCGCGTTGAACTGCATACGATACCTGAGGCATTGCGCATACAGAGCTGCCTAACACTGTTGACATCGAGAGCGTCGATGCTCTCCTATTGAACAGAAGAATATAAATTGGCTCGTCGGCCAACCTCGAGCACCTCAACCCTGATACTAGACATCGACCTCAACCACTACCATTCCCACACTCCACAGTCCTCAATACACAAATTCTTCAGAAAGCAGACATTCCATCCCTCACATCCCAAGATGGCGATTCCCAAGAGAAGAAACCATGAAGACCACCAATCGCCGGCGGCGAAAAAGCGCAAAACGAATACAACATTCACGATTGACGATTTCATGGCAGACTTTCCGCCCATTGATGAGCCTCTTGACATCAACAATGGCCCACCGCTGCCCTCTACAGTCCTCGACGATGAGGAAATGCAGGATGGCAAGGAAAGGAAGCCTCCCCGGCGGTCAACATTCAACGTCAAACTCCCTGAACAACTCAAGTACCACAACAACGCTCCTTACGATTGGATGAAAAAGCAGTACTCGCACTGCATCATCCCTGAGTTAGGAGAGGAATACAACTTTGCATTCGATTCTCCAACCTTCCATTGCCTACGGAATCTTCACAACGCTCGCGTCCGGATCCGAGACGGAGAATACCTCCCCGACTACCAGGTCTGCAGTCTTGCAACTCGCTGGATTTGCTTGGAAGAGGAGAATCGACCGGCATCTGATGGCTACCTAGCCAATGGCGAGGTCTTTGTTGCCACTTGTCTCCCCATTGGTGACGTTGAGGACGATGCTCTCCAACAGTACTTTGAGATGTGCTACACAACGGAACTCTCCGCGCAGCATTATGTTCCACGCAGCAAATACTCCGTTCACTTTGTGGGTCAGCCTAATGAGGACGAGGAAGAAGATATCGAATCAGTCAACGTCGGTTCGGTCCTCATTCGTAACACCAGAACCGGTCAAATGGTCCACATCGACACCGGGGCGTTCGCCAGCCGCAAGGATCGGGCGAGACAGGCAAGAGACGTACTGAAGGCTTGGTTAGAGTTCCAGGAAGAGAAGTGCCCAACAGCCGACCTGGGACCCATCAGCGATTCTGAGCCCTTGATCCTTGAAGTGGACAAGGAGACGCACCCAGCCCTCCGGTCCATCCACGCACTTGTCTCTGCCTCACTGTTCCTCCGCCGCCGCATCACGAACTGGGGCGATGTGAAAGCTTTCAGGCTTCGTGGTAAACCTACTTCCACCACTGTGGCGAATTACGCGCTGCAGAATATCTCGGGCTGGCTTGGTCTGAGATCTCCGGCGAGACGTTCTCTCACACGTTCCAAGAATGTCACCAAGGCAGTGAGCAGCTTTCAGGACAACTACGACAAGGATGCCCTCTTTGGCCGGCAGACTCCTGCCCCCGTATCCCAGCGGATTGCATCGGCTCACCAAGGTGCACCACCCGTGTACAACCAAGATACCATGGTGGTTGATGATGAAGGCGACCATCAGGACAGCCCTACCAGTGGCAGCATTGTCAGCAGCCGAAACAGCGTTGAGAGTGACCAAGGCACTGTCATTGCTGACCAAGACACTATCGTTGCTGACCAAGTGACCAATTCCACGGAGGTACTCAGTGGTGAAGAGGAGAGTAGGAAGGAGGTTGCCAACGACGAGGGATCCGCATCAAAGAAGTCTGTCACATGGAAGGAACCGGTTGAAGAGGAAACCAACCACGAGGAGCCTGAGGAGACTGCTCAGGACGATCCCAATGACGATGGCCCCAATCATGAGGACGTCGAGGGTGAGAAATCTGGCAGCGACAGTGAGGCACACGGCAACGACGATGACGATCAGAATTCTCCTGCTTCAACTTGAACTCGTGACACAACGGGGTATGAAAGCAAAGCGGGTAAAACAGTACAGGAGGGCATGATGGTACGGGATGTGGCTAGTTCACCATTGAACCTCTGTCATTACTTTCCTGGTCTTTGAGGATTCGTTAGGAGGATCACGCCGGCGAGGGGGGACACCGTGGGCTGGAAGGCGGAGGCTTGAATAAGAATCCGAGGTGTTTGGAGTGAATTTCACCTACACCAACAATGAACAGATTGTAATTTTGGTTCATTTCAAAGCTTTCTTCGTGATGATTTTGCAGCTAGGAGGCAGTGTGTGAGCGATAATACTGCTGGCTCTTGGTTCATTTACGTGGAGTAGCCAGCTTGATCAGCATCAAGTGGTATGCAAGACGACCGAGAATTGAAGGATGCTGGCTTTTGACTGAAGACTGCTAGTTGTCGAGGCGCCTATAATTCTACAATCTAACCCCAAGTATTCGTCGAGGGTAAGTTGGAAATTTCAAAACCACGTTCTCTGTCACTGAGTCTGGCACACTGATTTCATTCTAATATGATGGTGTTCCAACAATAGTATTTCCATGTTCCTGCCCACACTTGAAGATACAGTATTGGGACACTTTCATCAATCATTCCATCACATTGATATTAAATTCATCTGTTGAGGCATTCAACTTCTAAGATTTTATTTACAGATGTTAATCAGTCCACTGGATCAGATCTGGACACACGAATGCTACGTGGTCATCTTCCCGATCAACTGCTCTCTTCTCCTGTCATGCACAAACAACAGTCGTTATCGGTCGTTGGCATTGGCGTCGGCCTTGGAGTTGAGCTCGAACTGACGACAGTGCGCGAGGACTCGCCACCGTGGGGTCGACTCCCACATGGCGGTCAGGTGGTATATTCATGGCCAGATGAGGCAATTTTACACGTAGCCGGAGAGTTAGAGTTAAGGTGATTATGTCAAATGAATGGTCGTGAGGTCGGTCCCTCTTTCGAAAGTCCTTTGTGCCATGTGGTTTGACATGCCAAGGTCTCAGTGACATGAATCTGTTGGGGCACTAGGATTTAGATGGCCAAGGTGGCTCAGTCAAGGACCTCGACCTGTCTCGGTGACAGCCTACCTACCTAGGTATGTTTAATCAGCTACCTGACTCCAAGCTCAAAATTGCAGCTGGATATGGGGTCTGATACCTCAGCTGTCTAATTTTGCCTGCCATCCACAGTGGTGACAAGTGTTCCTCGATCATAACCTATACTGCCCCTGACATCTGCTTCAACATTCTGTGTTGGCATGCCGCTTCCGCGGCAGTGTCAAAGCCAGACAGCACTGAAGTCCTTCACCCTTTCCACCACGCCCAACAAGCCATGAGGCGAAAAGCCCTCACCCAGCCAGAATGTCTCAAGGTCTTTGTCCTGCGGTCTGCGGCTGAGCAACTGGCCTAGACGGTGGAGGCCTCGACGGACGTTCCATCCGCCATGGAATGTTGTCACCTGCTCCACAGCCACTACACCAGCCACCCCTGTATCCGTTGTCACTGTCTCGCCTGAACGCGTTGATGACCTGTCCCTGTGTGTTCCAAAAATCACCCCAAATCATTGGCCTGGAGCACCTCAAACAGTAACTAGAGCTTTGGTTTGAGGTCACCTTGTCGCGAGGTGGGACCCAGACTGAGTTATTCAGCCACGACTTGGAGACATATCTGCCTAGAAAGTCGTCCGTGAATTTCGGCGTGTCCTTGAAGTGGTCGAACAAGACTGAAGCAATGCCGCTCTGCAGGGTCAAGGTCCTTCCTACCCATATGAACTCCATGAGCACCGACTTCAGGTGCGAAATCTTCCATTCATAGGCTTTTCGAAGCCCCTCGACAAGATCGAGGGCCCAGGGGCTGAGCTGGTTGAGGTGTTGGGGGTCACGCCAAGTCGGGCGATGTGGACTTATGCATAGCTCCTTCATTCGCTTGTCGCAGTAGTCTCGAACAGCGCGTTCCACAGGCCATTTCAATGCTTCGAGCATCAAGAAGTCTGCGGTGTGCCAGAGAGAGACACAGTGCTCGACGAAGTGCTCTGTAGAGACACTGTTCATGATATCAAGCCCTAATCTGATGTTAGTCTCAACAATTCTGGCAAGGGCGTGATCGCTGCTTACCACGTCCGTAGAGGTACTTCAGAACAAGATCGACACAGATGGGGTCTTCCTCCACCAGGGTGACTTGTCTGGTGCTTGCCTCCTACGCGTGGTAGTTAACACTGGTCAGCTTTGGTCAACACACGCGTTGCCTGATCAACCACGCACCTTGAAGTGACCCATAAGGGCCTTGCGGAACCACAGGCAGCGCGGTACAAGAATCGCTCCATGACATTTCCACGACCGATTGCCGCAGATGACTTCAACATCGGAGAAGTTTCCAGAACTTAGAAGTCTGTACCAAGAGAGTTAGGCCTCTGCGGCAATGTAGTCTGTTTCAAAACAGAATTGAGGGAAGTGATGGGTTATAATTTACTCGAGATCGCCGGACTTCGAGTCGTCCACTGCAATGGTCGTCGTTGCCATTTTGGTCACGATGTGACATGATAGGAGTTTGTGAAGTAGGAAGAAGACTATGAAAGGCGGGAGTGGAGCAGAAGATGATGCAAGTGGATGATTGTTGACCTGCTTCAGGTGGTGTTGCTGGGGGAATAGTACCCCGCCAAATGTTTGACAACACAATGATATCACACGGATTCAGGATGAAGTGGCCCAGGTGCTCCAAGCCGTAAGTTCAGGCTCCAGTCATACGCTGCCTTGCAGGTGGCCCTGTACAAGCTTCGCCGTAGCAACTCAAGGTGTTGCGGACCCAGGTATCTACACCCAGAGCTGGGTCCTTACTTCATACAGTTTAAAACTCTATTACTTGTTTTGTCCCTTTTGCATCCATTTTCTGGGCGAGACCAATGTTGCATTTATAATAAGTCATGTCTGCGCAGTGTTGAGAAGTAGTCATGCTGGTGCCTGGGCTTGGCGGCGGGCATGTCGGGTCCATGGGGGTTGGTGCTGATTCAGGCCTTGTCTAAGCCGTCGCCGCCTAGTCTCAGCGCAGTCGGTCAGATTGGCTACATTGCTAAGTAGACCATCAACCTTGGGGTGCGGATCGATAGTTTCACGCCCTCTTATTCTACATCCTCACTTGGTAACGCCCAAGTGCGTCTGGACCGTGACATTAACATTTACCGGGTGGGCGTACGCATGGAGCTGGGTGGGCGGGACCTGAAAGCTGCCAGGTGGGTGGGCGTACCTTGGCTGGCAAGTTGTGTGCTGATGCAAACATTGAAAGTGGACGATGCCATCACATAGAGATGAAATTGAGAACTTTGGAGAAGCGGACCCGACTCCTTATATTGTTCTGGATTTCAAAAAAGCTATTGACAAGAATAGAATACGCCTTACAGACGCGCAAGGCAATTTAAGTACATTTTGGACCTTCCTATCGCTCCATACCTAGCCCTGCGGCCGTCGGCTTGCCTATTGGCACTGGGAGTAGTACGAGTTCAAGACCTTGCAGGTAAAGCCCGAGGCGCAAGTTGTCGCGCCAGTCCAGCCAGTCCCACCACACTGGCCCCACTGAGCAACGGTACCGGAGCCGGAGCCGGTGCCCGTAGTAGGCGTGGACGAGCTGCTGGACGAGGTGGTGGTGCCGGTCGAGCCACCGCCGGCAGACTTGCTGAGGGTGATGGAACCCTGGCCGGAGCCGGTCCAGGACTCGACGGAGATGGTCTGGTAGTTGTAGGTACCCAGCTGCATGCCGAATGACTTCCAGGCGTTGAAGTGGTTGGCAACGGTGACGGTCCCCGAGGTGCGGGGCGTCTGGCGGATGGAAATATACTGGTTGAAGGTGGTGGTGCCGGAGATGGAAGGCTGGTTGACCTGCTGGTGGACATAGACATCGTAGGTGCCGCCGTCGCTCGTCACGGTGCCCATGTGAGTGCCGACCTTTTGGTAGCCGATCTAGTACCTGTTAATCACCTGCTACGGATCCTGAAGTGATAGATTCTGGAACATTCCAAACATGACAGTCGGGGATCCGTGAAAGGACAAGAATGGGACTTACGGCAGTTTCCATAATATAGTACTCAACAAGAGGATTCGTGTACCATCCGTAGACAGAGAGAAGACCAACACCGCTGGCGGTAAAGGAACCGCTGTAGGTGATAGGGTCGGCATTACCAGGTTGCCATCCAAGGCCGACGACAAAATCAGCATTGGTGTTATACTTGACGCTGAAGGAGCCTGCACTCTGGTTCGGAGTATAAGTGACACCAGCGCCTGACGCAATGTAGTCCTGATTGTAGTTGACGGCCTCGGCACGCTTGGTGAGGATGGTGGCAGGGTTGGCTGAAGACTCGAGAGGAGCAGCCAAGGCTGGGATGGCGACAGCCGCCAGTGACAAAAAGGATCGCATGTTGGACAAGCTGCGAAGAGAAAAGACAAGTGACTGATGAGTGATGCGTTGAGAATCAGAGGCTTCTGCGGATGCTTGGCGCCGAGCCTTTATACTATTGAGCAAGGCTCAGACAAGTATGAGGCTCCGTGCCTTTGGTCATGCCAGGGATTACTGCTATCGTACAAGGCACTGCATTGTCATAGCAAATAATACGTACGGACGGTCGGGCGTATGGAATTAGATTCTCAATGCACAGTAGGAATATGAAGCTCTAATAGATTAACGGGTAATATCAACATGGCGGCCCGGCCCTGCTAGTGCAGTTCTGTAATTTACTTCTAACGCTATGGAGTCGCGATGCCGAATAAGCGTCAGCCTAACGAGGTACTTGAATTTATAGCAGCTCGAACATGTTTAGCCGGGATGGGCACATGGTCACCCAGGCACTCCAACATATTTAGCCGCTGCGTATCCTAGCGCTGATTCTTCTCCAGGGAGCCGGAGCTGACGTTTGGTATTGCCACTCCTCCTTTGCATTGACGGCCATTGGCTGTACGGGAAAAGGTGTTCTTGCTTGGTCACGAGCTTCAGCGATCTCATACAAGGACGAAATAATTTGTAGGTGTCAGCCTTGTGGTTTGCGGATTCTCTACAGCTCTCCTTCCATTTCACAAATGCCTGGCTATTATTATCAAATTATGTACGGTCTTTCACTGTTTTTGGTTTTGACTGCAGCTGTTGCCGGCCGTGGCATAGGGACTTCAAAAGGACCTTTGCAGATTCGGAACAGCGGGACTCATCTGAAGAACGTGAGCTCTCTTCCAAATCCATTTACCTTCCAAGATGGAGCTGCTGTTTCCACGGCAGCGGACTGGTTCAAACGCGCAGACGAGCTGAAGAGGTTATTCCAAACCTATGAGCTGGGGTGGAAACCTGGCAAGCCTGCTGTGTTTGATGCCCAATTGAACGGGACCACGCTGTCGATTACCACGGGGCTGACTCAAACGACGGCTATCACATGGAACGTGTCTATTAGCTACCCGACCAACAGCACTGGGCCGGGTCCATATGCTGCCATGATCGCTTACGATGGACTGTCAATCCCTCTTGATGCCGACATTGCCACCATTAGCCTCACCAACGACAACATCGCTCAACAGAACGATCAGTCTTCTCGTGGCGTGGGCATCTTTTATGACATTTACGGCAAAAATGCCACCGCTGGTGCAACGATGGCCTGGGCGTGGGCCACGTCGCGGATCATGGATGCTCTGGAGCTGATTGATATCGCCGACAGCAACATCGACGTCAAGCGAGTGGGTCTCACCGGCTGCTCTCGCAATGGCAAGGGAGCCCTGGTCGGAGGTGCCTTTGAGCCCAGGCTCGCCCTCACAATCCCACAAGAGTCTGGGTCTGGCGGGTCTGCCACATGGCGAATCTCCGATGCCATGTTCGCCGCAGGTGTTGTCACACAGACTGCTCATGAGATTATCCAAGAGAATGTCTGGTTCGGCGAGTCCTTCGGCCCATTTGTCAATGACACCGCCCTGCTGCCGTTCGATCACCATCTTCTTGCTGCCCTCGTTGCCCCTCGTCCGATGCTCGTCCTCGACAACAACGGTTACGAGTGGCTTGGACCTCTCTCCAGCTACGGAGGCATGTCCGCTGCAAAGACCGTGTACGATGCACTTGGCAATACTTCGGCATTTGGCTTCTCTCTCGCCGCTAGCCATCCTCACTGCCAATTCCCTGCTGACCAGCAAGGGGCTGAGCTGAGCTCCTTCCTTCAGAGATATCTACTTAACAACATGGCTATTTCAACAAGTGTTTTTGACTCTGCCACTAATGGTACCGACGGCAATTTCACATATGTAGCCAGTGATTGGATTACTTGGACAACTCCTACTTTACTCTAGAATTAGAAAAAAAACTAGCAATAGGCCTCTTTCATAAGGCTATATAAGTATATTATTGCCCATCCCAGACCTGCTATCATGCTTTCATTGGTTACGATCTGAGGTGTCCAAACAGGTCTCCGCCGTTTCTGCATTCAGACTGATCGAAACGTGTGTTGACGCCAGTTTCGACGGACCCTGCCCAACATCCAGCCCGCCACTTCCATCTCAATTTTTTGTATTCCAGTTGGAGAGTTCAGGGGCATAGTCATCCAAACTTTTAGTATGATCAGGAGAGGCCGCATCTTTCTTCAGAGTACCCTGCTGGATCTGAGCTTTTGACTCCGAAGAACGTCAAGTGACCAAATCTGATCCATTTCTTAGGAGATATCCGTCAACCTCAAGCAACCGGTGTCGACTTTGATATGGTATGCAACCTCCAGCCATCATCCTCAGAGGTCAGTCGGACATGCAAGGTCCTCGCTGCCTTCGTGAGCGCGTCCTCTGTCTCAACTTCGGTCCCAATCTTCTTCTCAGCCTCTTCTAGACCATAGAACAAGAATGGAAGGGTCGAGGATTTCCAAACAATGTCCTTTTTGAATCCCGAAGAAATCACAGACCCCAGTAGGATTAAAGTACCCAACACCATCACAAATGGGTAAATCATCCATTCCCAGCGGAACTTCGTACACACAGCCATCTCCAAAACGATGCCCGTAGCTGCTGAAGGCTGTCCTTCCCAATCCGTACCTATGGATCTGAGTTGAGCCGTGAAGCTGTCAAAGCCCCGCTTCATGAACGCACTGATCGAGGTGATGGATGCATTGCCGCCGTTGTATATATCGTTCAACCACCAAGCCTGCGGGCACACCATTTGGTTGTCTGCCGAGTTCAAATAACATGTCTCGGACAGATCAATGTCGCTACGAGGGGGTTTTGCCGTAATAATTTCGCTCAGCGCGCCATTCCAGTTGACGCCGAGGCCCTTGGTCCAGTTCGCGCTAAAGCCGTAAAGACACCGGCTGGGGCCTGTTACGTTTCCAAGCTCGGTTATGCCTCCGGGAACATCGGCCAAATTCTCACTGGTCCACGTGTAGGTCACGTTGTCGATGATGCAGGGTTTGACGAAGGTATATGTCCAGGAAAAGTCTCCTTCGTCCCCGTCGTTTTGGTCTCCGGCCATTCTTACGGCTGGCTGTCTAACGTCTAACGGTTGTGGGTCACCAACGGGCTTTTCCACAAGTTTGCCATTGCTAACAGAGCCATTGTAGTTCTGTACGAATGGGTAGAAATAAGAGGCCGCCGCCATCACCGATACGTTTGCCGGGAAGCTGGTGACATGGGGGTGACTTCGGGCAAGTTGTGGACATGAGCTGACACTAACCGACGGAGGTGCACCCATGACCAAATCGGGGTCTTCCAATGTATAAGTGCAGGGGCTCGTGGTGGGCATCATGAAAACAAGGCCGTCGAAAGCATGATTGAGAGCAATATTTCGCTGTCGTTCTGTCATCGTGACATTGTCCAGAAGCCATTTCGGGACGTGCCCTGGAAGGTCAAGGGTTTGGTTGAACGCACGCCATCGTGAAAGCGTGGAATCCCATAAACCTTTGTCAACAGGGTATCCTTCAACCAGAGCTGTCAATGATTGGCCATGAGGAAGACTATAATGAGTCTCCCAATCTATCAAATTGACGCCCAGGCCGTTGCCCCAGCGAAGGAGCCCGCTTTGTCTAATGAGAGAGGATATGTCGATGCATTCGCTCCCAAAACCAACAGTCGTGTAGGCAAATCCTCCCGGCGCCTCAAAACTGCAATTTCCAGACGAGCACGTAGGGGAGAGAGAGTTTGAGGAGTGCGAACCAGCTAGTCCTCCGATGATCGATGCTTTGAGGCCGTTGTCGAGAGAAGCTGGGTATTCGCCAATAGCGTTGGTCCGCTGAATCCCTCGAAGGCTAGTTTGGGCAATAGGGATAGACGCTTTCCCACTGCCTGAGTTTGACTTTTGGCAGGAGACTGTTTCGATGGCCTGCTGGATGAACGTGCTAATTACAATTGAAAAAATAGTAATTAATGCACCCAAGTTTGCCAGGTTCCTATTATGATTATTTCAGCCCGCCATCCTGGTCGTAACTGAGACGACATACTTCTACGTACAGACGAGGAAGCGAACAGAGAAATACGAGGGACCCCCAGGAACCTCGGCTTGCGTTTTCGAAAGTATCCATATGGTTGAGTGGTCGCGACGAAGATTTGTACCATCGCCATTTCAAATGGCTAATTCCTAATATTACAAGGCATCGTGAGAATCATCCCTGTGTCAAAACACATTCCTAGATAAGTGATGTACTAACCTGCCCCTAGCACATTCCCGAGCATCAACCTAAGTATCGTCGCAATAAGAGCAACAAGGGTGCTGAGATTCAAAGTTATAGCGTGCGGCCACTTGGGTTGCTCTTGATCGTTATATTTGGTCAGAATAATGAAAATAGCAATCAGACAACCGATCGCCATGAACATCGAGACCAACTCCAAGGTCCAGTTTCTAAACAGGTCTTCACACCGTGTGCGCTTGTGTCTTTTTTTGAACGACCCCGTGGCAGATTCTGTGGAGTCGTTTTCGTGTGGTCGGTCTTGTTGCCGCTGCTGGTTTTCCACGTCGGTGACCACTCTATCTTGTTGGAGTAGCTCGTCTTCCAATGCCACTTGATTTGGCTGCATTTGTTCACCCCCAAAGTCACTTGACGCACTGATGGGGTGCGCCTGCGCGTTGTCAGTTCTCTCTTGATCTAAATGCGTCTGTCCAGCTTGTGACAATTGTTCAGGGTTCTCAGAATTAGTCCTTTCATCAGTCCAAGAGATCCCAGTCGCCGGCTCGATCGCTTCCACGTCCATAGTCGTCCTAGACATGTTCTCTTCTTGCAGAAGACTATCTAATGAGAGTGAATGTTGGATCTGATGCAGAAATTCTCGCTGTTCAGCACCCCGATCATGATCCATTGAGTCTCTCAGGAGATAGGGTGGGGGGGTGGCGATAGGTAAGAATCTATTGAATGCAGTTTGAAATAGAAACAATGACAGCAGTATAAAAGGACAGAGGATCGAGAGGAAAGATCCATCGGTTTAAGTAAAGAAAGCGGTCCACCACATTCCTGATCTATAAAGTGAGGCTGAAGAGGGTACTTGTGCAGTCGAGTAGCTGAAAAGGAACTGCGGCATAAATTATCAGGCGTGTCTCAGGGGCTGTGACAGGCCTGTCTTACAATGTGCATTTTACCATTCTGTGTTGCCACATCGATCCACACTGGGTTGCACAAGGTCTTTTGTGGCCTGTGCTGCCTACTTAGGTATTGTTGAGGTTGGCAAGCATTACTTGCTGGGCCTAGTTGCCCAGTCACATCAACCCACACTGCGCGAGTCCTGGCAGTATCCAAGCCTCATGCGTATTACTGGCGGTCTAACAAGTCCACAGCATTCCGCACATTCTCCAGTACAGTTTATTTTGGGTGCAATTTACCCAGGAGCTCTTTACACTGGTAGGTAGTGCAGCCGCTGGCAGGTGGTGCAGCGACCCGTGGAAGGCCAACACAGTGCATTAACAAGAGAATTATCGACAAACACTGCTACCTCCGTGACATCTATTCTTCCTTCAGAATGTCTGTTCCATTACATCCTCTAAGGTTCATACGATATGGGGTACCCAAACATCCTGAAGCCTTACGCTGTGCCTCTTGTGTTCAATACAGCCCCAACACTGATATCTTGCGTGACACCCCAACGCCAATCCTTTAGTAGCACCTTTCAGCTCAAGGCAAGAGCCCGGGGCTGTACGGACGGTCACAATCAATGAGAGTCATGAATGACATCGGACAGGGGAGTCAGCTGAGACATGGGTGCCCAGCTTGGCCTCCCTACCTAGGTACATAAATATTTGGGGGTGTGACACTTTGTTGCACTTGGTATATTGGAGACCATACGGCCCGCAGTTGGGGGAGGGGGGGCGAGGCCTCGGTGTTGACCTTGGGGGCTTTGATCCTCACTCCACCCTTAGTGTATCTCTATATCAGGGGCAACAAGGGAAATATCCTGTGAAGTCATGGGCTGAAGCCGGCTAATTCTATTGCGTTCCCTGCTGCGTCTCGCTGGTAGATCTGAGGGAGCAGCGGCTCGTATGACATCGACCACGCGAGACCTTTGATGTCCTTGACTCCCTCCAGGCTGCTACTGAAGGCCTCGTATGCCGCGCAGAGCATTACCTCAGTCGGGGGGAAGGTCATCGTTGCGAAAAGATATCTAGTCCCGCTCAGCGACTGTCATGATGTTTCGGAAGGGGTATACTGCTTACTGCGACTTTCCCGGGGATAGATAGCTCTCATTTTGTTGCGAAAGCGCCGTCATGTTGGTAAGTGAAGATGCGCCGTAGAAAGAGGGCTGATCTAGGAACCCCTGGTAGCACAGTAGATTTTCCACCGCCTTGATTTAGATCAGGTTGTTGGTAACAACTGTCATGTTTTTGGATTGTGAGTATCCAAAATCGGTAAAGAACGAGTTCTTCTTGTCGTAGTTCTCCGCTTTCGAAAGATTGGCGAAGATTTTGATCTGTTCGTCCACAGTCGAAAGCGGACTATAGATGGTGACAGCCCACACGGGACCCTGCTCAAATAATCCGGTTGACGGTGCCGAAGTTGCTGGATCCACCTCGAAGTCCACGGAAAATATTCGTATTTTGCACCTCGTTGGCTTCCACAATGAAGCCGTCAGCCAGGACAACTTCGAACGCTGTGACCGTATCACAAGTCCAACCATAGCGAGGTCCGAAATGAGAAAGGCCACCTCCCAGGGTCAGCCCTCCCACGCCCACGCCCGCAACCCGACCTCCAGCAACGCTAAGCCCCAGGGGATCGAGCTTGGCGAAGACTTCGTCCCATGTTGCGGCTGGACCGACAGATACGACCGATTCTTGTACGTTGACATCGATCGACTTAGGAGTTGACGCTCGCCAGGTCGAGCGTCACTCCGCCCGGGGAATTAGATGCACCGGGACACCACAAATGGCCCCCGGAACGAATTGCGCAACCTCACGACGCGGCTTCAGCTGCTAGCGACTGTCGCACCGGCAAAAACGGAAGGTATACCTGTACATTGTAAGGATTAAAGAGCTATAGACAATCAGAGCATATAGCCCAATTCAAACACCCACGGCTATACCCAACACCCAACACCTACACCCAACCGGTGTACCCTCCGTTTTTACCGGTGCGAATATCCACATTCAATGAAGTTGGTTGACAGAGGAACGCCTGATGTGAGATTAAAAGCCGAGTCAATTCGGGCGATCAAGAGCAATGGTTCTGAGCTTTCAAAGTGAATAAATAATTATTGGGATTCAACGCTTCCTCCATATTAACTCTCAATGACTTTTACAATGCCTTTCTTCGCGTCGCCTTTAGCGAGTTGGCTTGCATTCTCGACATCCTTCCCATGGAGAACAGGTGGCCGGACGTCGAAATCATCATCGAAAAGCATACCCAACTCCTCCAAAGAGTATCCTTTGGTCTCAGGGAAGGTGAAGTAGATGAGTGCCAAGCCAAGGAACAGCATACCAAGGTAGAAAATGAAGTAGTAGTACCCAATTCGTTCCAGAGCAATGGGGTTGACGTACTGGTTCACCGTCAGCATGACCTGGCTGGACAGCACTTGCAGCGCCAGCCCCTTGCTGCGGATGCTGTACGGCAGGATTTCTGGGGTATAGCAATATAGCAACGGGTTGCATGCGATATTGAAAGCGGCGTTGTACAAGAACAAAAAGACTACCGTCCCATAAGCTGCTGCCTGAGAGCCGTGGTTCGTGTACACGGCGCTTGTGATGGTCAGGGGCACGTTGGCGAAGATCATTCCAATGAAGGATGCGAGCCATAGCTTTCGGCGTCCAATATTGTCTGCCAAAAAAGCACCTGTGACAGAGCAGATGAGGTTCCATATGGCCATACCGCCGTTGATTCCGGTCTGCTGCGACGTGTTTGTAATGCCGACAGAGTCCAGAATGGGCGAGAAGTAGTATGATATGACGCCCTGTCCGTTCCAAAGTGTGAGAATAGATACTGAGAGACAAATGCCGAGGCGTCGTCGGTTAGCCTTAAACTTGAGCAGGTTTGACCATGTGTACATCTTGCTTTGCTCTTCCACTTTCAAAGCTGTGGCAATTTCGTGCATTTCCAGGTCGATAGTAGGGTCGCTTTGGTCACCGTTGGCATGGTATTTGACGAGGAAAGCTCTCGCCTCCGTTTGACGCCCTTTCGAGCAAAGCCATCGAGGTGATTCCGGAATGAAGACGGTAGCAATCATGAGGAGAAAGGGAAAAGTAGCCTGCACGATGGATGGGATACGCCAGGACCACGAAGTCGAGAGGTGGCCAGTTCCGAACGTCAACCACGAGGCGATTATAGAGCCGAGGTACCACAGCACATTGAACTATTCCGCCCGAGAACCCATCAGCCATTCATGATCTCAGACTATGGACAGGGCGATTGTCTTACCATCGAAGCCATCTTGCCGCGCAGCCGCGGATGGGACAGCTCGGTCAACAGATTGGGTCCAGCCGTCGTGGTGAACGACAGCCCAACACCAAGAACAGCGCGTCCACCGATGAAGACACTCCTGTTGGGAGAGCAGGCTTGCATAACTGATCCAACTACCGCCAATAACGACCCAATCTGGATCGCACAGCGTCGGCCATAACGGTCCGCCGGTGCTGCCGCGAGGAGTGCGCCAACAAAGCCGCCGACAAAGACGATACAAGTGATGAGACCCAAGATCTCAGCAGATGGGTTCCCCATGGCTGTAAGACTATTTCAGCGTAATGGCATGGCATAAATGACCGGGTAGCAACCTACCATCTTGCCAGGGCTGCAGCGCCTGAAAGGAACCAATGATAACTTCATCGTATCCGACGGTAATCTGAGCAGCGATAATGCATGTCTGCCAGAAGATGAGCTTCCTAAGACCGTCGTCTCTCCACCAGGGCTCAGTGGGAGCGCCTGTGAGATCCAGCAGCCCGGGCTCGGCTGTGACCGTCGGAGGGTTTGCCATGACTGCGGCGATTGGATAGACAAGATCTGAAGTGGCGTGACAATACGAAGAATTTGGTTGGCAGGTGCCGCAAGAAAGCCATCTTTTTATAGATGGTTGCGAGTTCCAGATGATTGTTGATGGGGATTGCATTATCATCTGCCGAGCTCTCATTGCTCAGCAAGGTTGTGGGCATCGGAAACTCACCCGTGACTCGCCCGGCCGGTGCGATAAAGCTGCATGAATGGGAGCCCGTGTGCTCCGGGGTCTCGCCCGAGAGTCGTCCGGGTGGAGGCCAATCTCTACCGTATTCAGACCGTGGAAAATCCCACCTGATCATTGATATGACACACTGAAATGCATTGGATGGCAGCATGTCGCCAAGTTATTGAGGATACATATGGCGGCCGCCACCCTTCTGGTCGCAGCTCCAACTCCGCGAGATACTGTCAACTACCTTCTACCTTCTATTGTATCATTGTCTACATCCGCAAAATTACACAATGGGCAGCATCACTTACGAGACCGAGCCTCAGCTTGACACTTCAACCCAGTTCGGGGACTGGAGAGATCAGCTTATCAACGAGGGCTACGTCGTGCTCAAGGGTGTCATTTCGCCAGAGAGAGCGGGGTACTACCTTGATAGTCTCTTTTACTGGCTTGAAACCTTTCCATACGGCTTCCGAAAGGACGATCCCTCAACCTGGGGGCCCCAAAATCTGCCGGCACACATCAAGTTCGTTTCCAAAACAAACCACAGAATGCCTGCCGATATTGATCGCAATGCAGGGGCGGAATGTACCATGCGTACTCAGTATCACACGAGAGATTCTTCTGGGAAGCTCGAACGTACGCCAAGGCGAGTCATTCTAAGGAAACAATGATCATTACTAACCTTGTATTACAGGGAGCCTGCGATCCTCGATGCCTACGCCAAACTGTGGCAAACAAAAGACCTCCTTGTCTCATTCGATGGTGCAAACTTGACCCTCCCAACAAAAGACCGAGAGCACGTCGGTGCATGGCCCCACGTGGACCAGAGCCCTCACCGCAAAGGACTGCAATGTGTCCAGGGGATACTCAATCTTGCCCCGAACGGCCCCAAGGACGGAGGACTTATCGTCCTGAAGGCATCCAGCGCACTCAACGAAGCCTTCTTCAAGACTCATGAGACGGAGCGAAAGACTTGGGGCCCAGCTGATTGGTTCGGATTTACCCCAGAAGAAGTCGACTGGTTCAAGGAGAGAGGCTGCGAGGCGGTCAAGGTGTGCGCTGAGCCGGGCGATCTTATATTGTGGGACTCCAGGACTGTCCATTACAACTGCTTGCCGGACAGCGAAGCAGTTCGCTCTGTGTTGTGTAGGAAAACAAAGTGTGATTGCCTCACGTAGGACATGGGTGACTGACCACTTTTCTGATAGACATGTGCTACTCTCCCGCCTCCTACGCAACCGCAGAAGACCTGAAGATGAAAGCACAGCTATTCAAAGATCGAAAGGCCACGGTGAGTCAAGTTATTGAACCAGCCCCAAGTGCTAAGGTAGCGAGTCTGACACAATATTTGACATAGACCCATTGGCCTCATGCCAACATCTACCCTAATGAGCGCAAGGTGATTCGACTTGGGCAGGAAGAGACGTACAAGAGAGACAGACCGATCCATGAACCTGCAGAGACTGACGAGCTGCTGAAGCTTGCAGGAGTTGTGTCTTACGGGGAATGAAGACATGGATTCTCGTGTATGATTGGCTAGGTTAGGTATGAAGAGTGACTGACAATTACTTCTGGCTTTTCACTGTGGCTCTAATGTGGAATACGGATATTCGCACCGGTGAAATTGGAGGGTAAACCGGTTCATCATTAGGACTACCTAAGTAGGGGGTACAGTCAATCAGAGCGTATAGACCAATCCGCACACCCACACCTCCGCACACCCACACCTAACACCTACACCTAACACCCAAACTAAACACGTATACGTAGTAAACATACCTACCTAATCTATTAGTTATGAGTGTGAAATAACTGTGTATTAGACGTAAGTGTATAAATTATTACCTGGTTCAGTGCTAATAATGTACCCTCCGTTTTTGCCGGTGCGGATACCCACATTCTTTGCTGCGTAGTAGGTGCACAAATTTTCTCAAGGCTGGAAGGGAACTTCAAGAGCACCCGATTCCATACACCCAATACATTCGTTCATCTTTGGCCCCGAAGCATGTCCATCTGGCTTCTAAGCACACATAGTCTTCTAAGCTTGAATAGACCGATCGGTATTTCAGCATATGGAAGATGGTAGGAACAGCAGTGACAGCCACGGCAGCGGGTAGAGGAACAAGAGCCCATGATCTAGTCTTTTTTGATGATGTCTTTCAAGAATTTGATCGCTTTCTCAGCAACGAGATTTTGGGCCCGGACTCGCTCGAGGAACTCCACTCCCTGTTGAATTTCGGCAGAGAAGTCTTCTTCTGTATGCAGAGATTCCAGGGCCAGGGCTGCTGAAGCAGCGAATATGTTCATAGTGATCGCCCTGGGAAATGTCAGTAATTATGTAATTCCCTCCAGGCCGTCACCCGTGAAGAACTCACCAGGGACGGAGTTTGGATGCGTCCGCAGTCTCCGTGAGTGTTGAGTGAATTAGCCCCCGGGCGGAAGATATGCAGATGGCCCTCGTCCGAGCACCACCAGTCGACCCGTCCAGCCAGTGATCCTGCAGTTGGCTGCTGATTGCCATCCGATAGTAGAGCAGAACCTTTGCTAGACTCTTCTTCTGCCAAGGAATGAAGGGATATCGGTGGTCCCGTGCTTTAGTAGCTGTTGTTGACTTCTCATCGGACTGGAGATACGAAGGCAGGTCGATGATGAGGTCTGCCAGCTGCTCATCTGCGTTGAAGACGAATTGGGCTACGTCCTCAGTCTTCCACTCGCGTAGTCTGAGCATATAACGAAGCTGGTAGTAAATCTTGGAGACCTGCGCCATTGCGATGTGGTATCTCACGGGCCGTGGCTTGGACCCAGGAAGTCTTGACTTTCCTGATGCCGTCCCTAGTTCCTCATCGTCGACCTCATCTGGAAGCTTACATGAGAAATCAAACTCATGCAAACAAGGGGCCCTATGGGGAACAGGTAACCACTCGCAAATCGCCAATGTCCACCAGAGTCTTCGTCTTATCTGCTGGTCACAATACGATTCGTCTGCATTGTCTCCGTCCACGCCTAAACCTAGCTGCTGGGCCTGGCGGATGGCGACTGTCCACATACTTTGATGACGGTGCACATCACCCACGTTGTTGAATACGATGTGCAGGATGACAATCGCTTGAGTGGTGCGCACATCCGGCTTTTTCATGTAGTCGGCCCTGTCAAGGAACAAGAGCGCAGATTCGTACCAGTTTCGAAGAAGGCCTGTGAAGTCAACCCCACTTGGCCGCTTGTCGGCGGTTTCCTTTTCGTCCGTGAACATGAGTGTCGAGGCCAAGACACTAAAGTAGATTGCCATCCAGGCCGGATCCATGTCGGCCAGAGACTGTTCCGCACGTAATCGATCGCAAAAGACTTCATGTTCGCGTCGGAACTTCGGCATGAAGAGCGCGAAGTGAATCCAAAAGGTCCACTGGAACGCGTTTTCGATCATGCTGTGACTGAAGTCTTGAGAAGGTAATATGATGTCTTTCAGCTCAAAAACAGTCCGCGGCTTTGATGACATCCCAATCTCGTCAAACAGACGCCGTTCCACTTCCTCCGTGCGACTTCTGCCATATGAACGTGGCCTCGACGTATCATCTCTGTCCGTCTCGCAGGTGCCAACACCACCGCGCGCATCTTGGCCGGCGAGCAGAGCGCGAAGAATTGCATTTTCCTGCACAAGCTCTGCGTGGTTCCGGTTCCCGAAATCCTCTGATTGTGAATTCTCGACCAGATTACCCCTCACCCGAACAACCTCTCGTTTGCACTGGTGTGCTTGTCCTCGATCAATGCATTGCCGGCATGGCAATCTCTTATCGCATCTGACCTTTCGCTTCGTACAATTAGTACAGGTCCTCGGAGGCCTCTGAGTTGCACGAATGTTCGTGAGCATGGTATTAGAAGAGGCAGACGAAATGTTTAGGGGGATGTTGGTCCAGTAGGTCAGATAACAAAATGACTCCGTTCACAGATGGGGAGAATTCACGTGATGATCAACATGGATTCTCATTGGCTTATCAATGGGCTCGGCCGGGATCCTGAGTTCTCTAAAGTACAATGATGTAAAGGCTGAAAAACTAATGTTACTGTAAAATAGTTGTTTTACTTACATTTTTTATATTAGTTAGGAATGTAATGTTTCAATTGTTGGGTTGACAGTTCTAACAATGCATAAGAAATTTGTAAGAACTTTGTGTTGGGATGGGAGGAAAACAACTCAGAGACATTCCAGGGACTTGTAATAACACACCTACCTCATCGCTGTGAAGAATGATATTTATATAAATTAAGTGGTCTTCTGAGATATCAGGGATATCTGAGTTTTGCATAACCAAAAGTGGTCTTCCAGGACGAGTACCTAGTCGTGCAAGACCTGGGGACATTATCGTTGTGTTAGCAGGAGGCAAAGTCCCATACGTGATACGGAAGCTTGAGAATCGGGACGCATACGAATTTGTGGGGGATTGCTGTGAGTACCAGGACCTTCTCTCCATGAAAACAAAATTTCAAGAGCGATCTAAACTGATATGTTTGAGCAGATATAGACGGCATCATGGACGGCGAGGCATTTCAGGAAGTGGTTGCTGGCAAGCAGGCAATGGAGGAATTCACTCTTATCTGATGGAGTTACCGAAAAGACAGAAAAAGATGAAATATGATTTCAGCACAGCCTCCAGTCGACATTCTAGGTTGTGAAGTTCAGTTCTATGTCTCTGCTCCCCCCCCCCCCCCACAATGGATTTGTACTATTTGCCTAGAGCAGTCTGGGACCAGATGACTTGGTCTTGATTCAGTGTGCCGCCATCCTCCCCTGCGACGTGTCCCATGGAGTACGTGTCAAAATCGTCCAGCCCATATAAAGATGGTGACACGTCAGCACATTGCCCGCAGTATATCCCTATCTGAACCTGGTGACGACAGAGGCCTGAGGCGCAGCTGTCTAGCTGGTGACTGTTCTTCAGTTGATACCCCTGAATTGAGACTTGCTCCTGGAGCGAGTGAATCTCAAAATTCTCCAGGACCATGTTTTGTTGCTGGTGGTATGAGCTTTCGTTCGATGAAACACAGATACTGTTTGACAAGGCGGTCGTTTCAGTCAAATCAGACGTGGTCGCAGCCAGTTGCAAACTGGAAGATGGCGTGAGTGCGTGGTTGTTGTCTCTGGCATCATTCGAAGAGTTGCCTGTCCTCGAACTGATGTCTGTCATAGAAGACATGCCGAAACTCCTCGCTCGAGGGGAGATACTGTCTGACTGGTTAAAGTCGTCCAAGGGACTTATCCCCTTGGGCAGGGTTCCCCAAGGTGGATGGGAGAAGGTTAGCCCGTAGCTCGAGGAAGCTCGCTTTCTGACAGCTTGCAGAAATCTCAAGTCTTGTTGCTTCCTTTTATCACAGTCAACATGGTTGAAAGCCTTGCGGATCTTCTTGAAATTCTTGACAATGTATCGGAATCCGTCTTCGTGCGTGTGGCGGGCGAAACTTTGAAAAAATTGGGCAATGCTCTGCTCATTGTAGCACTTTTCTTGCACTTCGTCCAGCTCTACTGGCTCTTCGAAATCTTGAGTTCCCGTAGTGTTAGCAACTTACAAGGAGATTTAGGCATTTCTAGACATGAGAAATTCAGTTGCTACTCACGAGGTCTTGGGACATCCACATCCGCAGGAAACAAAACTCTCCACACAGCGTCCCATTGATTGACCTTTTCATCCTTGCCCCTTTTAGTCAGAGATATGTACTTCTTTGCGCTAAGACCTTCTTCCGGATCTTGCAAGTCGTCATGGCCAGTGCGTGGTTCACAGGCGATTGCTTGTTCACAATGTTCTTCAAAGTCTTCGCTGGTTTGGAAACACCGTTTGCATCTCCCACATTGGGGTCCCTGGGTTGCTAGCAAGTGAGATTGTTTGAGATGACGCCTGTAGTGAAGTCTTAGTGGCCATAACGTAGTATGCAAGGAGAGATTTGATGCCTGAAAGGCACTTACTTCAGCAGAGCCATACTTCCAAAGGTATTGAGAGCACATGATTGATGATCCCGCACATTGAATCTGGTGGGATTTCGTTTCCTGTATGGGCACGGAAACTTTTGGCAGTCATCTATCCTCGCTCTTTTCTTGTCTCCTGACCAATCGTCCCGGTCATCTAGGTCTCCAGGATCGTTGCTACTGGGGCGTTCATCGTCACCGTCACCCCCTTTTCGACGATTCCCACCGTCCGCGCCTTGTTTTCTCTTTCTATTAGAATTTGCATCAGCTGGGGTGTCTTGGACTTCCATGTCTGGACCTGAATCCTCGCCAGAGGTACAGAACGTGGTGGGTTGGATAGACAGTCTTCGATTGGTCTCCATTTTATCGCCATGATTTTGGATATTTTCCAGATATGCGTGCGTGTATTGGATGATAGGCAGACAGTCGTCCTCGAGGTATCCAATCAAGTTGGATTTGACGACCAGGTTAGCGATGTCCTCCACGAGTTTCTCATATTGGACCTCGGAATCTTCGGCCAAATAGTTGTTGTCTTTTGCGGAGCCGAAATGAGGATTGGAGTCAGCATGGTATGGAGGCGAGGCCTGCGTAGTAGGGCTCTCAAGATCGACCTCTGATAACCTGTGATCAAGGGTTCTCTGATCCCAGTACTTCTGTTGAGAGCCACAGAATATTCTACAAGCTCTCCAAGCAGCAGGTTCCTCGCTAAAGCGGGCTTGGTGGCAGGAACATTTGTCCACTCCAGTGCCGAGTACGTTCAGCCTGGAGGTGTAGTCCCTAGGCCATTGGCTCATACGAGCTTCCGATGCCTGCTCTTCCGTCATGTGACACCAAGAACAGACCCCTTCGCAAAAGCATGACGCAGCCGAGGCTACTTTGGATGTGGTGGCTGTCCTGGCTGTGTCAAACGAGGGACCTGCTTGAGTATGTGAGAACCATTCGGCTCGGAGTTTGTTGCAGCAAACATACCGAAGTTGATCTTATCGAAGTATTGATTCTGCTCCCTAAATGGGGTCACGTCTCTGGATGGTGAAAAGGCAGCATTGCCCAAGTTTGAGCAGCCTTGGTCAGGCTTCTTGGGCACGTTCGTTTCGATGTCGGTCTCGGAAAAGGCTATACCAGAGTCTTGGGTCTGGCACTCCCTTGGTATTTGGGACTCCCCAGAATACCAAGGATCCACTTGGCTGTCAGGTGCCAGAATTTGCCTAGGTGAAGTAGCTGAACCTGAACTCTCGACTTCCGGTGCTTGCATACGTAAGTTTTGGATGCCCTCCACGAACTCTCGTCTTCTGGCTTCCCGAATCAACGAGGCCGTATGACCTTGTTCGTCCCGACATATTTCTAGGGTGGAAGCGATGAATCCCACTGATTCACTCAATGCACGTTGGGAGAGCTGGCCGGGAGACAGTCGAGGGTGGTGGAAAGCTATCTGCTGGAAGGTGTGACTCAAATTGTCAAAACTGTCCGATCCATAGAATCGCGTCTCAACTTCATCAAGCTCCACTGGAGGGTCGTGGTCTGCACAAAAGATGTTGTCAGCAAGCGTGTATCTAGATTATAGGCCCTTCATTATACCACTTGGTGATGCCTACCGCAACTCGCGGTTCGGACTGCTTGCCTACTTCGAGGACAACCTTACCTGAATAGGGAATATCCTGGTTCCAGTCCGGGAAGACGATCAACCACATGTCATTCCATGTTTGGACCTTCTTATCAAAGAGGGTCTGTAAATCTCTTTGGCTGATGCCATCCTCGGGGTCTCTGTCCACTGCGTTTCCCGGCTCACACGGCAGCGGCCGGGCCGCATGCTGATTCAGATCTTCGATACTTCTGAACCAGGCTCCACAACGATGGCACCCTTCACCTGAATCTGAATGGAAGGTCTTGATATGGCGCCTGAATATCGATTAGCCAAGACTGAAAGAAAAAATGTCAAGAGCCATTTGACGACTTACTTGAGGTGGGTCATGCTTGGGAAAACCGATAAGGCGCACGAGGAATGTAAGCGAACGTTGAACCTCACGGGGTTCCGCTTCCTGAAGGGGCAACTAAGATCACATTCAATGGCTCTGACTCTCTGGGACGCGTGATGCCCGTCCATCTTCATTGGGGGACGTGAGCCGGCATCGTCATTGTCATCTTCGCCGGATTCGTTCTGTTCAGAACGCAATTCTCGCTTGCCTCCATGGTCCACAGTATTGTCAGAGTTTGACGCCTTTGTGACCGATGCAGTGGCGGCATCTTCGCTTGAACCATGTGCTTGGTAGATCACTGGGGTTGTGCTCATCATGTTGGAGTCTCCGATGTCGCAGGTAATATGCTCCAGGAAGACGTTGGCGTAATGCGTAATGGGTGCATTGAGCTTTCGAAGATCGTTCTCTGTAAAGTGGTCTGAGACCACATTGCAAATGGCCTCAATCAATAAATCACAGGGGTCGTCTCGAACGCTTCGACTTTGCTCGCCATCCTCATCGGTGAACCTAAAGAACTCGTGCAAAGAACTCCTGGAGGAGAAAGTACTAGATTCCCTAACAAGCGATCAGATATTTTGCGGCTTAGTCGCCCGGTGACTACTTACTTGCTTCCATATTCGCTTGTAGAATGAGACAGGCCATCTTCTGAACTATGGGATGGCGCCAAGGAGAAAGATGGTGACCTCCAAGCAACAGTTGGCATCAACGCGCTGTGTATAACTCAGAAGTGGCTGATGTTTACATACATGCTGCTCTTTTGGCCTCCAGTACGTAGGGTAGACCACGCATTTACACGGCGAGGTGTGTCGAGCACGGGACATGAATTCAAGTCCCAGGATCCGCACTGAAGGGGCTCGGCGACATGCGCGGATGAACTTGGACTGGGAGGAAATGAATCGGTCGTGTTGCCAATGGAGAATATAGAGTCAGTCATGAGAGATCTCATAGATGAAGTGGAATCAAATCGGGGAAGTTCAGGCGAGTGAATTGGTTCTCGTTGTATATCGATCGTGTCTGGCGTGGAGCGTGGTTGCAGTTCGATTTTGCCCTCTGCGACAGCCACTGCGGGAGTTTGAGTCGTCCATCCTTCTGCATATGTCCAGTGCATGTTAAAACGAGGCTTGGATACTCCTCCATCTAGATGTAAAGCTGCCAAGCTCTCTTCGAAGCCGGTAGTAGCGGGGCCCATCGTTTGCTTGGGCGTCTCTTCCTTGAGACTAGGGTGACGAGATGTCGCAAAAGAGATGTCGAAAGAGATGCAGAACCTCACGCCAGATCCTTTGCGCAAATTTTGACCACCAGCCAAGGAAAGGCAGCGATGAAGGAGAATAGCACTTGAGACCCAAACGTTGTACTTCAACAGAACAGAGATAGTCGAAACAGCTTGCATATGAAGTCTTGTGGAGGATAGACAAGCAAAAAGATTCAATCACCGATTCAACGGAACATTGTCGATTTTATGGAAGCACGCAGATGCATCTTCACCGACAAAATCAGTGATGCCCGGCAGTCGACGAGCTGCATCCTGCACGCCAACCTTCAACATCCTCTTCCGACGACCCCAATTATGCAGCACCAGTTTCATCACAGTGAGGCTGCTCGAGTCTCATTGGCGCAGAGCTCGTCAGTTGGCTGCAGCGAGACCCTATTACAGCCTCGGATCACCAGCCGGGCCAGGGGTTACATGCAGGATTATTCGTCGAGAAAGTGCATTTGTGCCATTCCATACATATCTGAATGAAACTACGCGGACTGAGGCGTCCCAGTTCGATGCCAACCGCGCTCACACACGATATTTCCATTCAACTTTACGACAGTACAGCTGAAGACAGACGTGTAGGACTGGAAACGAGTTGCCAGCAGCGGTTCATTCAATGTTGGATGAAGAAAGCGGTTTCCCCACAAAAGCCTGATACCACTGTCATGGCCAAAGCCTCACACGAAAACTTGTGTGTGTGACTTCCAATCTCCTCATGAATACTGAGCTGCGAGAATGTGCGAGAGATCAATTATGCTTTCGTTGCTACTCTCTCATCAAAGACAGCTCGCAACGAGTTGCTACCCATGGCCAGGCGAGGCATTCCATGTGGTTGGCTTCTGCAATGTCTGGCTCGCGTAAGCCAGAGGCTGAGATGAGGAACTCGAGCTATATCTCGTTACATCGCTTGCGATGAAGTTGCGATTGAAGTATTTGTAAACTTCTGACCTAGATATACGCTTTGGCATGTACGAAGTTAGTCTTTCCCGATGCTCACGTGCCATTCTCCAGATGCCACTCGTGGAGCGCCTCGGCCAGGGTTTGACCCTGAATCTGCTCCAGGCATTCGACGAACGTTAGACTTCAACTTAACCAACGCACCCCACGTGATCAAGGACTTGCTGCCTATGGAACGCCTTCGTTACGACATTCCGAGTGGCTTGGTCGCTTACGCAGCGCAGTGCAGGCAATACAACCACGCAAATCAGCTGAGGCGGCAGCCGGCGTATTGATTACGGGGCCTCGGACTAACGTCAGGGCGACCCGCAATGCGTCAATCAGCTCTCGTAAGACACGAGGGGAGCAACCAGCCAACCAGGCCGCCGCCCCAGCCCTCGCAGTCAGTATCTCCCCGTATCTGCCGTCCAGCCGTCGCAGCGTATTGAGCACTTTCAATCAATGCCACTCCATTCCGTTCCGTAATTCCCGGGGCTGGGGGAAAGGGGTTGGAAAAGGGTGTCGTTGCATCGACCTGCGGCATTAGCATACCACCTAGGTAGGTGGCATTCAATGTTTGCCAGGGCCATTGAGCCGCTTCGCACCTTGCTCCGTGGCTGGTTGATCGGCCCCTTTTGGCTAGCGGCCGGCGGACCATCCCTTTCTTGCCCAGCCGTCCAGAACCTGTCAGGGCAGTCCACCTTCCGCAACGGACCCTGAATAGGAGCGCGATGATACGAGGAGGTGGCAAACTGATGGGCGTCGTCTGTGGTCATCTTAATGACTTATTACTCAAACAAACTTCCGTTGGAAATTTGGCCGTTTCAAGACCACCGTGCGACCAGGGGCTGCGGGAGAGCCAATCCCAGGGTTTCGCGTCCTTGGGTCCCGGTGGCGGCAACGCGCGCTACTTTCGACTGTTTAATGAGGGCTATTTTTGCTGAGGCCATCATCGTGCGGCAATGCGCCAACGCTGCGCGGCTGTTTGGATTTGACTTTTTGCCGATGGGGAACAAGCTTCGCGAACTCAAAACGTTGCAATGAGTCGAGATCTCTGGGAAAACCTTGGGCGTGTCCGAGTAGATGGGATGGAATGTTTAACGTTCGCGCGAGGTCATGGCCCAGACAAGAACTTAGACGGATCTGTGGCAGATTTTCTGCTTGTGCCTCGTGAGTAAATTGATGGCGCGTTTGGCAGTCAAGGCCCGTCTCTGCTCTGCTTGTGTCTCGTCGTTCTTCGAGACTTCCGACCTGAGTCGTCTTCGTCGTCGAGACATGTTTCAAATCTCTTGGAAACGAAAGGGGGCCCAGCTGTCAAGGGAGGTAGGAAGGGATAGTCCCAGAAGACAAGTCTTCAGCACGGACGCTCAGTTCGGCGGGTTTGTGGTGGCCTCAGGCATGAACATGATACTAGGGGACCCGCCCCCTTTTCATTCTCGAAGCCACAACGTCGCAAGCGAGCTGCGCAAGCGAGCTGCGCAGAATGCCAGCGAAACCTTCTCGAAGGTCGAAACTCCCCGTGGCGAACCCCATCCGACCCATTCGACGGCTTCGCTTCCGGAGCTGGCAGAGGCCCACTCATGGCTGTCGTGCAGTGTCGTGCCAGTTCGTTACCAGTTCGTGCCTGGCTGGCCCAGGCTTGATGTGGAGGCGTGGAGCCATCGCGGAGTCGCGGGTCGAACGGCGAGCGGGGGTCGGGCTGCAGGTTCCGGGGCCCAGTGGCCATGACAGCGCACCACCGCCCGTTCGTCCAGGTTGTGGACTTGCACTGGCGGGGACGACTCGTCCGAGCCCGTCGACGGTGAGTCGGGGGTAGTTGACCGCTGACTCGGCCCAGCCGATGTCCACGTCGTGAGGGTCGAGGCCCCGGGTCCGTGGGGACGAGCTTCGCTGGCGACAGAAGGGCGGTGTTTGATGTCTCTTGCTCTCCCGTCCTGTTCTGTTGTGTGCTGGTCGTCAAGGGGCTTTCTTGGATGTCGGTGTGCAATGGCGATTGCTGGCAAGGACTGGACGGAGCATCGTCGCATGCACAGTGGGTGGTGTACCTGGTCAAAGAGAGGTGGCTAACGATTCGGTGTGCACCAACTAGATAGTCTATCTAACTGAAAACATGACGGATGGCCGAGAGGCTTCGTCGTTCTGTAAAGGCATGATGGAGCTTCAATATATCCCGGAGCATCGACTGACGGCAGTGTCGGCTGTCCAGTAGCTGAACCCGCAGAGCAAGCACCGGCCAACCCGATATCAAACTTCCCGATCAATAATAAGATGGGAGGATGCAAGGGGGAACCGCCAATCTCAGGGTCCTTTCCGCAATCCCGTATTGGATGTCGTGCTCGGGGCGGAAGGGAGGGCCTGGAAGGCGGTCGGTGGACGGTGGATGGCGGACGCGGACAAGCGTGACACCTGCCCCCCAGGATCCCAGATCGCTGTCCCGGCTGAGCATTCCGACTTCCCACTTTGGCGGTGGCTCCCAAACGGGCAGGGCTCCGTTTATTTTCGAAATTGGAAACGGCCAAGTCCTTGTGCATGCTGTGTGTGTGACAGCTACTGTATTAACCTACCATGAGTTGCCATGCTTGCTAAATACGGAGCACGATGGGAGTCCGGCTCGGTTGAATCGAACTGCGATCAATAATAAGAACTGCCAGATCTTGGGTGGGATCGATCATAGTGACAGGCTTGAAATTAACCTTGGGGTCGGCCAGCGTTGGTTGACTCAGTGGCCAACTCTGGTCCAGTCCGTCAGCCCACTGGTGTCTGTGCCAGTGTGCCCGGGTCAGTGTTCAGTCTGTGTTCCTCAACCCTCGTGTCGCGTCCGTGTGTGGTCTCTCGCACTCTATTGGCCCACCGCAGTGAGATAGGCTCAGTATTGATTCATTGATCTCGTCTTCATCATCTCCATCTCACGTAGTGCTGCACCGAGATAGTTGTAAACTCCCATCGCTCCCTCGTACCGTAACTGGCGTGCGAACTATGTTACGGTGTCTGGCTATTCGAGTGTCCGTCGAATAACTGGGTCAGCTGCCCTGCTGCATCGTCCTTCCCTGCCCGTGATCCATAAATTGCTACTTCCCCTGCATTGGGGGGGGGGCCAAACCCACGCCTTGCCTCTTTGATCCACTCCTCCCGATCCATCTTCCGCCCCTCAAGGTCCCTCCACCAACCACACGCCAGTGTCGCACCTCCCTGCACATCAGCCGAGTCTCACCCGGGGAAAGGCATGACCCACATTTCCTCAGGATGAATGCCTCAGGCAGTTTCCCTTTCGCTGGCGGCGCGGGCCAAGCCCCAGGTCTCCCTTGGCCAGGGGCTTTGACTGAGGCCCAGCCTGGGATAAAAAAGGCCACGTTGCCCCAACCTGTTCAGAGGTAAGCACTGCTCAGCCCATCACGCCTGCCTCGCCATCCGCCTAGGCAACAGCCATAACGCCAGTCGTTCTTTCCTTCCTTCCTTGTTTCCCCATACATATTCTTATCTAGCATTGTTGCAATCTGTCATTTCGAACGAGTGCAAGAGAGAAGAAGCCACGTCTTCACCAACCCGCATCTATCGCCATCCAATCCCCACAATTATGCTGAGACCTTAGTTGACTCTCCAGCACCTCTCTTTCCCCATCAAATCTGTGTAATTGTCCATCCGCAACCTCCAACTCGGAACGTACCTACTTCCGCCAAACGCCCTGTCGACTGTCTGGAGCATCAAACCCGCATCTCCACCATCAATACCAACAGACGCAGAACATCGGACAATTCCAGTACCGCGAATTCTACGCAGGGTACCAGCCTCACACCACCGGCCTAAACCTGCCAGCCCAGAGCCTACAGCTTGGGCAGTTCCAGTACTTTCAACCGCACACACAGATTCCCAACCACATAATGGAGTCCACACCAACACCGTCGCCCCTCGTCAAGCACGAGTCCATGCCTGAGTCTTACCCAAGCCTCTTCGCAAGCGAATCATCAACACCGGGCACGATGGACCCATCAGCACTCTTCTCGACCCCAGAGCCAGCGGACTGTTTCTCGCCTCGCGACCTCGAGACTCCCGGCCCTGAAGACGACGCCACAGACTCATCCGACAAGAAGCCCACAAAAAAGAGGAAGTCGTGGGGTCAAGTGCTCCCAGAGCCTAAGACCAACCTGCCTCCAAGGTACGACCCACCTGCTGGACATCTAGGCTGCCAAACCCCAATGCTAACGGCTTGCAGGAAGCGGGCAAAGACTGATGACGAGAAGGAGCAACGCCGAGTAGAGCGTGTGCTCCGAAACCGCCGAGCAGCCCAGTCCTCCCGGGAGCGAAAGCGACAGGAGACTGAGGCGCTGGCACAAAAGAACAAGGACCTCGAGGCTGCCGTATTGGAGCTTCAGAGGGCCAACGCCATGTTGCAGCAGGAGCTGAAGAAGGTCAGGCCCGATCTGGGCGGCGCGGCTGCACCAAGCAGCAACTCCATGACCCTGTCGCAGCCCCTCTTCCCCTCCCACGAAATCAACGGCCTTCTCCAGCCTTCCCAGGCCAGTATGGACCTGATCGAGGAGCTGGTCAACAAGTCCAACTCAACACCAAAGACCGTCAACCCGGCCTCCATCTCTCCCGCCCTCACCCCTGTCCCCGAGGAGCCCGAATTCGAGCCCGCCAACGAAGAGCTGAACACAGCTGCTCCGCGCGCTGCCGAACCCTCCCAGACTGACAACTCCACCCCGATGACACAATATCCAGCAGCGGTATTGTGTAATGACCTGCAGTGTCAACGGATGGTGGAGATGTCTCCCTCTGGTCAGGCTTCGACGCAGTCGCTGCATCCAGCGCTGATCATGTTCCAGCAACTCCTGTTGCTGGCGTACAGCTCTTCGACAACGCTCCTCTCCCTGTGGGAGACGCGTCCGTTGGCGATGATCTCAATGTCTATGAGAGCCTCCTCGCCTCTTCCCCCAACGCAAGCGATCTTGACCTCGATCATTTCTCTGGTGACCAACAGCATTTCAATATCGCCTTTGACGTCAACCAACAGTTCGACGTCGACCAGTGGCTCGAGTCCAACCCATTCGACGGCGACGGCGCTTTCGACAACCAGCAGCAGCTCTCGCTCCAAGACCCTGCGGCTCCGAACCCTGCGCAAGATTCTAACCTGCAACCGACAGCTGGCGCGTCCTCTTCAGGATGCGACGCTCGAGGCATTGCGGTTGAGTCTCACTAGGGCACGCGGTTCCCAAGGGGTCACCGAGCACGAGTCTGCGGGCGAGTTGTCGCCTCTGCCATCGCCGGAGCGTCTCATCGCTCTCTTGTGGGCGATTCGGACCACGGTCAGGAGTATTGAGATCAAAGACCAGATCAAGCAGAGGAGGGAACATCAGAAGGGACTTGCGGGACCCCGGAACAATAACGCGTCGACCCCTAGAACAACACTTGTGTTTTCTGTGTCTGACAAATTAGCCGGGAGTAAAAGGAAATGGGTTGGTGGAGGTTCCTCCATCAAGAAGGAGGACGGCGTTCAGGGCAGGAGGTTCCGTGATCGGGCGGCCTAGCTTATGCTGAATGCGTTGATTTACATTGAAGCAAAAGATCTTCAACCAGGAATGAAATACATCCTACCCACATACATGTGTACTGGGCTCTATGCTTGTGACTACCTTGTGACTATTTCTCGACATTTGTAAACATCCCATGCCCCACCTGGTTCTCTGAAGACGCAATGAACCGGCTGCCCGTTCTGCTGATGGTATTGATCTGGATGGCCGACTAGAGTGGTCTTTCTGACAGGTTTCTATGCCGCCACCGAACACGCATCAGCTTATGACCCGAGTTGCCCGTCGGCTCGTCATATCTCACGTAACCCCTAGCGTGGCCATCCCATGGACGGTGGCGCCATTCACCACCCATCCATCCTCTCACCGTCGGGTTCGTCAGATACCGGAAGCCTCCGGGCGCCTCGAGCTAGATCCTTTGGGCGTGGAGTGAGTAATGGGGCCGATGTTGATACTTTTCATTATGTTCTTTCCAACTTGGAGCTGTGCGGATGGATGGATGGATGTCATCCAGCCGGACCAGGTCGGGTCCAGGGCCAGTCTGGTCTCGCGTCTGTGTCCTGCAGGATGGCTCTTCGAACGTAAGTGCTTGCATACAATTTTGGTCTGTCATCAGTGGGCGCGCGGGTGTGGAATCAGAAAGAGACAGGCTATGGTAGAACATATTTCTGCCCTGTCATGTCATTTCATGACCTATCTATTGTCCCTAAATTATACAAGACAAAGTAGAAGAGGGTATAAATCCCATGCCGTTTTTGGCCTGCTTGTGTGCCTATTGTTCGTTTCCCCGGGTATAAAACATCGCCACCTCGTTGATGCCACACCACCAAAAGTCCGCATCCCGCGGCGCCGTGTAGCGAGTGAATGAGCAGCACTGTGAGCGGCCATTCTGAGACTGGACGCTCCCGTCCGCTGCTAGAAAGTCAAGTAGCCACCCAGAGAGTCGGGACGCCAGCCTGCTGTGGTAGAGCAGATATTACACTGGCGTCGGTGTCCATATGTTCTTTCGTTGGCAGGGCAGTCCAAGGAGCCCTGAACAACGACAAATATATCCCCACTCCTTGCGCCGACTCCACGCCCTCTGGCCGCTCTAGTAAAGCCAGCCTGGACAACTCCGCGTACATATCGGTGACGACCTGCGATCAGGAATCACTCGTGCTGAAGTAATAATTCTCCCACAGGTACTCGTAGTCCTCCAGTATCGTGCCCACGAACCCGGGCACCCTGCGCCTCACACCCCCAACCACGCCCTTGACGACGTTCTCGTACGCCGCCCCGCGCATGAGCCACCACCACATGGCGCGGCCCCTCCGCGTCCACTCCTCCTTCTCGAGCGCCGTGCCGGTCCGCAGGTTCCCGCCGCCGCCGCCCTCGCGCGCCCGCGCCGCCAGCTGCCGCGCCGCGAGCTGCACGCTCAGGCCGACCAGCCAGGGCGTCCAGCTTGTGCGGCGGCGGCCCGCGTCCGTCCGCGAGAGCGCGATGGCGTAGATGAGGGGCGCGAGGATGTGCAGCACCTCGGCCGTGTGCGCCGACCCGGCCAGGCTGTGGAGCAGCTTTGTGGCCGGCTTGATGTCGTCGGCCGTCAGGACGCGGCTCAGCAGGTACGTCGAGATGTCGCCCTTGGCCGGGAGCGAGGGCAGGGTCAGGCCCGTCCGGGGCATCGACCACTCCTTCTGAGGGTTGGGGGCGGTGGTCGGTGGTGTCGAGGCGTGGCCGTTTAGCTTGTGTAGTGTGCCGTTGCCGTTCATTTTGCCGTTTCCGTTGCCATTCAGTGCGGTGCCGTTGCCATTTGTGCCGTCGTGCTTGACGAGGGCGTTATCCTCGGCCGCAGACCCATTCGCGTGCCCATTCTCCCCAGCGTCCTCGGACGGTTCCTCACCCATGAGCTCAGCCAGCGCCTTGCCGTCGTCGGCCTCCTCCTCCTCCTCCTCGCCCGGCTCGGGGACCTTCTCCCGCTCCGGCAGCACGGGCGTGACCAGCGGCCTGCTCCGCGTGATCCTGAGCAGGAGCAGCCGGCAGAAGGCCTTGGCGGCCTCGATGAGCACGACGACGCGCCACCGCACGGCCTCGCCCCGGCGCTTGGCCCACATCTCGAGCAGTAGCTCCGTGTACTGCACCATCTGCAGGACGATGGCGACGCGCCGGTACAGCGTGGACTTTGCGGCCCAGAAGCGGGTGTAGCGGGCGTGCAGGGACCTGCTCAGCGTGGTCGGGCCCTTGGGGGACGAGGAGGGCGACAGGGACGAGCGGAAGAGGAGGAGGTCATGGTAGAGCGATAGGAGCTGCACGGATGAGTGGATGGATTCGGTTGCGAGTTCGGCGTCGCGGAAGCGGCCTGCGGAAGGGGGTGTGAGCACGAGAGACAAACGGGCGCAAGGCGTGATATGAGTAAAGTAGATCCATACCTGGTATTATATATGTCAAGGAGCGAAGCGCAGACTCCAGCTGCGAGACCTGGCTGGCGTTCTTGGTGACGAAGTCATCGTACATGGCCAGCCATTTCGGCGGCAGCGCGAGGGTGTTACGAAGATTGGCAAGGGGAGGCGACCATTTGGTCTTGGTATGTGCATCTGCCGGTGTCGACATGACGGGCAGAGTTGTATCAAGTCATGAAGATAGACAATAGAACTCAAGTAACTTGAAGAGGAGAGTGTTTTTGACCAGTCAGTCCATCAATCAATCGCCCTCAGGGTTGAGGAGCGGGCGGCTGAAGACGATGTCGTCAGATGGAACGCGAGATGGCGCCGGGCTGGGGCTGGGCCCAGTTGACGTCGCCCGTGGTCGTGCCTCGGCTCCACGGTTGACGGTCTTTGCCGGTGCTGTTGACACTCCTTCACCTATTTTAGCCTTGATCACGTTAGTGCCACTCACATGTCGGCTCCTAACGTCCAGAGCACCATGTTGAACAACGTCTGCTGTCTCACTGACATTCTGCCGTATTTAATTAAACGTAGTTGCATCTCTTCGTGGTGAATGTTCCCAGACATATTTGTTGCTGCGGGCTTAAATAAATTCCCCCGGGTGAAAGAGAAAAGAGTCGGCTCGAAACCTCGAGGACTTCCCAACCAAGTGTTACTCGAAGGCAGCGATGACGACGAACCCTACTTGTAGTGTTTAGCACTCAATTACATCATGATGAGGATTATGTAGACACACAAAGGAAATCTGCAGTCTCTATTCACCACACTTGATACGCATGGGGTGAGCGGGACCATGCACCAGCATCAGCCTGTTGGCCTTCCCCGGTGAACGCAGAAACCATCACAACGTCACCATTTAAGGAAATCTGGTGGCCCCCAATCAGCCTTGACATACTTTACATTTAAATTGAATGCGTGTCCCAAGTGCCGAGAGATGACAGAGCCGCGGTGTAGCCTCAATCATGTCGCATGGAGCAGTGTACAACCCCCAGCCGCAACCTTTCCTCACACCTTGTCAAACCGGTACCAGTACTGTGCCGTGTTGATCTCGTCAAGGCCTGATCCGATATCCTTGCATATCATTATGACCTGAACGACATGAGAGGAAGCTAAGGGATTTTCCTGATCCTCATTTTGCGGAGGCCACCAACGGGTATCCTCGTCACGATTTGGCGCTCAATGTGACGGACATCGCAGAAGGCAAGTAGGCCGAGCTGAAAGCAAGACCCTCTCGCCGTGACAGAACATGGACACACAAGGATGAAATGTGCTCTTATTTCTGCATAACATGCGCAGCATGCCCCATGTTCACTAAATACCATCGAGCACAACTGAGTGATGGCGCCCCCATGACCGGTTCCAACGAATAAAAAACTGCAAGCCGCCGCCCCACCTGCTGCTAAATACAAAACAATGTTTTTCGTAATGTCGTAAAAAAAGGATCGCTTGGGTATTGTTGATATCATGTCCCTGTGGCCAGTGCCATCTCTCCACCCCCACGGTACCTAAACAGGTACGCCTTCGTAGATACATCCCAGCTCTTACAAGTCTCAACAATTAGCCCGCCCCGGGGAACTTCGTCGAATTTCAATGCTCGCATCTCCCTAATTATCGTTCGTATCGCAATATTTTCAAAAAGTTTCGTCTCGGCTGATGCTTATTCGATCTGCAAACTGCCGACTCGTCTGGCGGTCGGTCGCTGCGCCAGTACTGCCGGATCTCACACTGCTCGCACCGCATAGTGCCGGCCCATAGGGACCAGAACCTGACTTTTCCCGGCAACGAGTAGTTCAAACAGTGGTTCGAGGCTTGAAGTCATCATCGACATCCAGCTGCTCGTCCGAGATCAGAGGCTCCGATGGCCCGTCGAAGACAGCGGGCTGAGGCTTGAACTCGTCGCTCACCTCAAGCTGCACATCGTCCATCAGGGGTTCACCAACGGCAGCTGAGGAAGCCTCACTGACGGTTGGGGCCTTGCTGGAGATGGTCTGGTCGTCACGCACGTTATCTTCGCTGATACGTGCAGCCTCGGTGGAGGGCGGGGCCTGGGCAGCACCAAGCTCCCTGCTTGGCATCATCTCGAACGGAGTCTCGAAGGGCGTCTCAAATGGCGTCTCGAAGGCGGTAGCGACCTCCTGTACGGGCGTGGCATCGTCATCCTCGGCTTCCTCCTCCTCCTCTACCACCGGTTCAGTGGTGCCTGATCCGACGTCCGCCTCGTGGCTCTCGCCTGGCTCAGCCTGCGCAGCGACTGGCACCTCGGGTTCAGCCTCATTGGTGATGGGTGCTTCCGTCGTGGTGGCCGCGAGTGACCCCCAACCGGGGCCGCCCTTCTCCACGAAGTGATTGATGATCGGCGACTCGAGGATCACCGCGCCCGAGTCGCGGGTGTTGTCGTGGGTGGGGAACTGGTCAATCAGGGCGCTCTGCTCAGGTGATTCCTCATCGTCGTGGCGCTGAATGGGGTACTGTTCCGACAGGACCGAGCTCCGGCGAAGCTCGTCCTCAGCCTCATCCTCCACGGCGTCCGTGCCGTCCGCGGCAGGAGCAGGCGTCTGTGCAGCTGTCGGCTCGTCTGCCGCGCTGAGGGGCCCGCTTGTCTCGGCGGGTGCAGGTGCGGGTGCGCGGGTGGTAGGCGAGTCCGGGGGCACGGCCACAAACTCCGCGGGCCGCCCGTAGAGGCTGTTTGTGACTGGCAGCCTGATCTCTGTCGTCTCAATGACGCCCTTCTCGTCAATGTGGGCGTCGTCCTTGGCGAGGTCCGGGTTCAGTCGTGGGTTCATAGACCACGGCCGAGGATGACGGCGCAGAGGGCGAACTCCGCCCCTGAAGAAGGGACTCATTTGCTGTTGGGGAGGTCGCAATTGCAACGCGGGGTGCGGGTTAAGCTTCTGGGCGCTGTGTGATTGATGGAGCTGTGTGCTCTCCAGCAGCCAGGCAGCTCGAGCGCTCAGACGTGGTGTCACCAACTTATGGAGAGTGTGATTGATTGATGAGCTCGTGGTGTGAGGTGTGTGATGACGATGGCTGGGTCTGGGTTCGGGATCGAAGATGAGCCTCACCCAGCATCAGCTAAGGACCAACCCGGCCTAGGTGTTGGATTTATTAGTGAGCGCCTGCATCCTGCTCGGGAACAGGATGCAGTTGCGGGGCATGGCTGGCACCTTCCGGTTCTCAGTTACCGGTTGAGGCAGTCGGGCCACACACCAACTGGGCGACAAAAGCCCCTAATGCAGGTCGAGCAAGGTTTGTGGAGCAGATGTACCGTGTACCCGCGATCCCGCAGCGTTCTGGTTGGCGATGCTCGTACCCCATCCCTCACTTCCCGATCCTTCGGCAGGTAGAGGCGAGCACCTGACGGGAAAGCAAGGAAGTGGGCAAGAGATTGGATGATGGGCTTGGGGGGGAACCCGAATTGCAACCTCGGAAGGGCACACACAGAAACCGGCTAATCCGCCGACCGTGACGCTTCAGGTACTTCATTTACTTCACTCACGCCATTCATACCTTCTCGTTCTGTTCTCTTAACACCTCACTGCTTCGCTGCTGCGTTTTGATTCAGTCGTAATTGAAGCTATGATTGATTGTGTGGTTTGTTCTGGCCGATGTCAACGCTCTCAGATAGCGTGACCAGGCAGCGTCAGTGCTGCTTCCATTCCACAGACGGAAGGCTATTACCGAGGCCAATGTTATCTCCCACTTCCGCTGTTTTTACATAGACAAAACGCCCTTTCCTCACATGCATAGTCGCTCTCCGAGAATGGGTATCGTTTCAACAGTTGAGATCAAGCAAATCATGACACTCCTTCTCAAATGGCCCTTCCCTTGGGCATCAGCGTCCAGGCGGCATTCAACGCAGACACCTGGAATCCCTCTCTCAAACCCAACAGACTGACTAGTCATCGATGACCCCACAGGGTCCAGCAGCACCGACATCAGTGGAGTTATCGGAATCCGCAGTAAAGTAGATGGTTGCACCGTGTCCCGACGGACAAGTCGAGTCTTTGTCGTCGCCCGTATCCCAGCCGGTGATCATGGCGCAAGAGGTGCCAGAGAAGCCGGCACTCGGCATGTAAGCCCAAGAGTTGCAGCCATCAGAGACGGCCTTGTAGCAGTGCGCACAGCAGTCCTTGGAGTCTTTGGCGGCGCCGTAGTAGGTAGTCTTCCAGCCGCCGTTGCCTGGCGCGCCCTTGACTCCCATGAACGACACCGAGGTGAGGAAGTCGGACGAGTCAGCGCACTCGCTAGGGACCGAAGACTGTCACGGGAGATATTGTTAGCTTTCTATCCCATCAAGTCGTATTTAAAGATGCTCATGCGGATGACAGAAGCACCACCTGGGTGGATGGACGTGGTGGTGCTCTGGTGGGCGGGAATAATGTCATAGGGGTAGGGAATACAGAGAGAGAAGATGTCGTAGAGGACGACGACGCAGAGACGGAGCTAGTAACCGTAGAACGCACTGAAGATGCAGTCGCGGAGGTAGAAGAGCTGGTCGACACCGACGAGCTGCCGGTAGTCGGGGTGGGCGTAATCGAGGAGCTATAGAGTTTCAACATCAGTCACGGAGAAGATATAAAACATTGGGCAACAAAACTCAAGCCCACAAACGCAATTCTTGCTGAGCATGAAATGGGGATACTCACCTAGGGCTGGCTCCAGCCGAATGGTCCTTGTTGGCATTGCTGACCACCACGCCGACAACAATACCGACCAGAACAATGACAGCAATGATCAAGGCGATGATGACGGGGGTTCTGTACTTGCGCCACAGGGTGGGCTTCTCGCCGGCGTACACGACGGCCGAGCCACGGGGGTCATCGATGTTGTCAGGTTGCACGACAGCACGCGTGGACGACGCCGTGTCGTCCACTTCAAGCTGCGCGATATTGGAGACGGGCTCCAGCTCCGACACCACCGCCAGTTCGGGTAGAGGGTTTGCTATCGCCTCGGCGTACTGTGACTGGCGAAAGCGGCTCACCGGAGGACCGCCGTTCGGGCCAACACCACGACCGCCGGATGGGCTCGGCTGCTGGGTGCCGGCATTGCCGTTGGTGGCCTGGCCTTCGGTGCCTGAATCCGCCATGTTGTGGTGGGGTTGATTGGGGATGGGATGCAAAGAAGGCAAGGCAATGAAAGGTATGTGAGGATGTTTGAGTGGTGTCAGGCGAGGTTAGTCGCAAACAGAGACAGCCGCCGTGACTGTCGTGATGGGGTGTGCGAGTGTTGCAGATCCGAAACGAGCGTTGTGGTGGGACAGCAAAAGATTGTGTGACGGGGTGCTGTTTGTGTAGTGAATGGGTGACCAGTAAATCTTGAGCCGGCCTGTGAAGCTTCAACCACTGCTTCAGAGTGGCAGCAGCTGGTTTGTGTGCCCCAGATGGATCTGGTTTGTGAAAGGATTGGACTTGGACTGACTGTCAGGGGCTGGTGTGGCCGGTATGCATTCTGTGCTATTTGTGCTATGCAAACAATGAGCATGTTTTCGGATCTTGCATGTAGTATCGGATGAATAAAAAGTCATTGTCGAATCTGCCGTGGGCAATGGAGAGTCAACAAGGGCCCTAAGCTATATGTTTACTATTAGATTCGACCCGGTTGCAACTTCTTAAGCCTCTTCATTCAACAATATGCAGCTTCCCCTGGGCGCCAATTGGCTAATGCACACTAAAAAGGCTTGACAGCGGATCCTGCGGGAAGTTTTGTCGCCAGTATGAAAACACTTGTTGAGCCACATGATGGTTCTCCTCGAAGAGAGTGTGTGGTCTGCAGGTTCTATAAGATGTCTAGACAGTCACATCACGTGAGTTCATCAAACGAGAAACTCCGGGACATGTAGATACTTTGAGAAGGATAAGATGCACATCTTTTAACATGCTATAATTATGGCAGTATTGATGGTTTCTTAGCCGTCGGCACACCTATCCAAGTAGTTCTCCTCTCATTCTTCTGTTGCAGACTCAAGATGGTGGCCAATGTCTTTCGACTATGCTACATTCCTCACTGAACACTTTTTTAGATGCGGAGATCTGATGTTTGCAATCCTCAGTGACTGCTTACTACGGACCAGCACTCGCGGATGGTACATGGGCTTTGGAATCAAATATATATGTAAGTAATGCGTCATTGCGGCTTGAGTACCAGCCTAGCATCTTCAACTTCACTCGGGCAGATCTTGAGAACATAGGGACATCCTCACCATACCCAAACAGAGGGTGAATTAAAGAGATATTTTGATTTGAATAGCACTGTGGAAGAGTCTTCACTTGGCGCCAGCCGTCCACGTGCCATCCAATCCTCGGCTTCCATGACTGCAGAGCACTTTGCCTGCGCCTCAACCCGTCATATTGGCACAGCCTACTTACCTAAAGCCTGTCCTCGAAACAATGGCACAGGTGCGGTAAAATTGACTGTTCATTCGTAAGACTGATGAGTACATCAGGATGGTGTGCCCGTGCTGCAACACCCAATACCTACACACCTAATACGCGGACCCAATCTATGTGAATTGGGTGTGTAAATTGGATGTGGCCGCTGGATGTGGGTGTTGGTTGTGTGATTTCTTGTAGGGGTTGAATTGAAATGTCTCTATACCTAATAATTCACTTCTTGGGGCTGGCTACGGGATGGCGGTTGAATCTCTCCTATGGCTGGTGACAGAAATTAGTCTCATGTTTGGTCTTGGTCAACATTCATAACCAGACTTCTACAACATCTGGCCAAGATCCTGAAATTCCTGTCCTTATTTCTCCTATATCTTGATCAGACACGCAAAGCTCCCGAAATGGCTGCCGAATGTTCTACTCGTGCCCACAATGCTTGCACGACTGTAGATGACCGTGGCATCGTGCAAGCTCGTCACATCTACTCCAGAGGTGAGCGAGTTTCAATGGTGACTGCTCAGGGATCTTTAGCCAATGAATTAATCCTACAGGCTCTACGAGATGTCTTTCCCATGCAGAGGCAAGGATCATTACGGACAACTCTGCTGGTCACATCGAGACCTCTCAGCCTAACACCACAGCTGCTTGGCCCTCCAAGTTACGATGGAACGGGCCTCCCGAGAACAGCATTACAACGAGGATGACAAGCCCAAGCCGGTGCCCTCAAAAAGTCAGAAAAGCCTTCGGAGTTATGTGTCGTCTGCTCAGTTCAAATCGCGCGGCACAGGAACGCCCAGGCTCCACGGAGAGCGGCCATGGGCACACGGACACTCCGTCGTACATCTGTCAGCCTCATCATCACCAAGCTAGAGACTCAGGCCAACAGAGAAGCGACCTCACTGCAAGCCCGCGGACCTATCCTGTGCGATCTGCTATGCGTGGTGCACGACCAAAGAAGGCGACAGATTGTTCTAGACATGTCCAGTTTGCCGAAGAAGCCAGACAACCAAGTCAAAGGAAGCATGAGAATCAGAAAGGCCCAAGAACCTTTCCTCTGCGATCTGCTATGCGTGGATCGCGTCCGAAACAGGCAACGGATTCCTCTAGACGTGTCCACTTTGCTGATGGAGCTCCAGGACATGATGCTTGAGGAGTGTCAAGCCATTCAGAACCATTAGCTTCCGTACGTGTCCCGCATGTCTGCAAACAGATTTTCCCTGAATAACACCAAACTTATACCTAAAACAGAACCCGTCCTCCACACATCATGCAGCGTACTGTTCAGAGCGGGAAGCAAGACTCATAACATGGCTGGTAACAGTGGTGGCTGCGTTCACCTGTAAATCCCAAGTGGTTAGGAACAGATCATGTCCATATAGATCACTCTCTCTATGTGAATGAACCAGAACAGAACGATATCATCGAAGCATCATCGATGTATAGGACAGGCAAGGGCCAGTTGCAAATGCTTATGGGCATTCAATATGAAGTAGATGTCCCATTTGCTAACCTTCCAGACTTGTGCTAGATATTTTGCACGAATTTACCGCCCGGCGAAAATGCGATTCCTTTGAAAAGCCTGCGAATTATATTCCTTATTCGACTGTCGTCCTTGGCATTCTCTCGGGGTTCCATGGCTGTCAAGGCATCGAAAATTAACAATCTATCAATCCACCACAACCAGCTTTTCGCGATTGGGGAAACCAGTGCTTTTTGCTCAAAGACGGAACTTGAAGGATTAATAATTTGCTCAAAATGCGCAAGTATTGAGGGAGCTTACCCTAGGGGATGTAGACATGGTGGAGTAATCCTCTTCATTATCTGGTCCAACTAAGCCTAAATAGACAGCACGGAAGCTCGGCTTGAGGGGACCCTTGAAAACTCCCTCACGCTTGTGGAGAGGCGCAACATAAGCTGCATATGTCTGAGCCAGTCTTTATGACCGGTGTGCGACACCACAGATCATAGACTGCACACTAACATCCTACGCGAAACGATTCGAGAGCCTGTGACGACGATCTCATCTGCGTGTTAGAATCCTGTGTAGCCGAGAGTACATACATAGACACGACGTCAACACGCAGTTCTAAACTTTCGAGCATGTTTGGCGAGGTAGGTATGCCAGCTTTGAGATAGGAGCGATCACCGTGACAATGAAGCTCAATTTCTTCTGGTCCTTGCTGACCTTTGCTGCTGCTGCATCCAAGGGATACGGTGCGACCGATTCCAACGACACGCCGCCAGTGATACCTACAACCTCCGGGAGAATAACTGGAAAAGTCGACTCAGCCCTCCCCAATGTCCACCAATATCTCGGGATCCCTTACGCGGTACCACCTGTGAAAGAGCGGCGTTGGGCAGCACCTGAACTGCTCACCCAACCCGACGCAGAGATCCAGGCGACGCGTTTGCCGCCGAGCTGTCTGCAGTATCTGGATACCCACCTACCAAATCCTTTCTCTGAGAATGTGCTTGAGTTTAACCTTCAAGGGCTGAACACAACTGGGGCCATCAGCGAGGACTGTCTGACGCTCAGTGTGTGGGCCCCTGCCAGCAAGACAGTATCGCCTGAAGGTGTGCCGGTCCTCATTTTCATCTATGGCGGTGGCTTCGGCGTCGGTGGCCAGGATGTGCCATACCAGATACCCGCACAGTGGGTAGACAGGGCGCCAGACCACATCGTGGTATCATTCAACTACCGCCTGGGCATCTTTGCTTTTCCCAACGCGGACGGTGTCCCAGACCAGAACCTCGCCTTGCTCGACACGCGCGCAGTGGTGGAGTGGTGCCGGGAGAACATCGCCGCGTTCGGCGGCGACCCAGGCCGCATGGTGTTGTGGGGACAGTCGGCGGGCTCGATGATGGCGGATTACTACGGCTTCGCGTATCCTGACGACCCCATCGTCACGGGCCTGATCTTGAACTCCGGGACGGCCTTCACCCCGTTTTTCACGATCAACGATACATCAAGGTCCAACTTCACGTTTGTTGCCGACCATGTCGGTTGTGCCGGCCTTGCGGACGACCCTGGCCTGCTGCTTTCGTGCATGCGAGATGTGGACGGGGATGTGATTAATGAATTTATCGCGAACTATTCAGAGACGGACGGGCTCCCAGGACTAGCTTTCGTCCCGGTTGAGGACGACGCTGCCATCTTTTCGAACTACACACAACGAGCCGTGGACGGGCTGCAAGCGAAGATAGTAAGAGCCCTCCACCTTTCCTCACCACTCGTTCATCCCCCTGTCCTTCTCTCAACAGCTGACACGCGTGAAGCCCGCTATCGTGGGCACCAATGCTTTAGACGGCCTCATATTCGCCGACTTCAAAGCCGGCGACCCCAACGGCCCAAATGCAACGGCCGGCCTGGAATGGGACCTGGTCCTCTTCTCCTGCCCTGCGACCAGCACGGTCCGTTTCCGGCAGCAGACGGGGCTCACATCGTTCCGCTACGTTTACTACGGCAATTTCACCAACGTGTCCCCGGCGCCGTGGATGGGAGCCTATCATGGTGCCGAACTGCCTATCTTGATGGGCACGCACCCGAACTTTCGTGGGGACAGCACTCCGAAGGAGTGTGCGACTAGCTATGCGTTTCAGGACGCATATTTGGCTTTTGCGAGTGACTCTGAGAACGGTCTGGCGGAACAGGCCTGGAAACCTTATGAAAGGCTGGGGAGTGAAGATGTCAGGGGATTTGGGAGGGATGTAGTGGCGGCGGAGGATGTCAGTATCGCGTCAACGGAAGCACTGTGTGTATGAATTATTCGCAGAGGGGTTATTCTGGGCTTTCCAGAGGTTTCAATGACTTCATGAACAGTGATATCTGGTTGCGTGACTTTATACAGTGTTGATGACCTCGACAATTACTTCCACATCCACCGGCTGGCACTATTTAAAACAGTCACGCAAGGTACGTCTGGCTCCAAAGACAAAGGTGGGTTGTTCCTCTGTGAGAGAGAATTTTCAGAGCTGTCTATCTGCAATGTCTCTTGCTGCTCTATGTACCCGTAAACCTGTCCATCTGGTTTTGCCATCTTCATTATCGCCCCTCGAGCACCTCATTTTCATCCATGGCTAGGCTGGATAGCATAAGAATAGTAAGAAAAATCGAGCTCATTGCCTGCCTGAAGATGTGCCCGTAATATTAGCTGCGGTCGTGGATCTGATCTATAGCTCATAGGCACCAGTCAAGACTATGATAGTCTTTTTGCTCGTATGCTCCTCTCACGAGAGCCAGATTTGACCGAGGTATAAAATTTGTTCTGCTCAATGTGACGTGTGCGCCACAGGTCTCGTGCCTCCGCTCATCAACGCTCAGCCATCTCGAATTTGTCTCCCGAGAGGCCCCCGGCCCGCAGACCATTGCGAGTGTCGTCTGGCATGACCCAGGTCGGGCTCATGCGCGCCTCAGTGGTTCCCTCAAGATAAATCTGGCCACGCTGGTCGTGAACCCATCGGAGACCGTGCTTGGTGAACTCGTTCTTGAGATTGGCGGCATTGGCGCCGCTGGAATCCTCGCGTAACCGAAAGACCGCCATCAACATCATCCGTTGTGGTCCCCAGTAAGCACACAGCACCGGGTCACCCTCCCATAAGCCTAGGGCGGGCAGAATCACTCTTGTCAGTCCGGCGCGCTTCATTTGGGCGAGCTGCCCATTCGCGTCCTGACCGATCTTGGCGCACATGCGGGTGCGAAGGGCGTTCATGGCTTCCATGAGCTCATGAGGAACGTCCACGCCGGCATCGCCGGCGATGTTGGCCGCGTAGAAAGCATCTTGAGATGCAAGCTTGTAGCACCGAGGTGCATCGCGCAGTGAAGGTTGCATTTTGGCGAGGAACTTGGCATGATCGGATTCGGGTATGACCGTGCAGAGCTCCGTCATAAAGTCACCCATGTTGGCGAGGGCGACAGCACGACGATAGTGGGCATAGAAGCGCTGGGAATCGGTCATTCCCAGCCATGATAATGCAATCTCGGCGGCGCCCACGGCGCGATTGAGGTCTACGGCTTTCGTCTCGCGAACGAGGAGGTGAGGTCCAGCGCGCCGATCTGTAGACACGTTCCGGATTGCTGATATCTCTCGGCTCATGGCCTCAGACATCATGCTCAGTATATCAGTGTTGATGTCCTCGATCATGTTGTGCTCTAGAGATCCAAACTTGGGCTTAGGCTCTTGATTCTTGTGATGAATTTCGTAGGCATTTTGAGCTCTGGCAAAGATCAAGTACGCGTCGTAGTACTTTCCTCCGTCCATTGACTTGATGCCAAGAGTGTAGAACTCCAGCAGCTTCGCACGAATCTCGGACTGAACGTTCCTGGGGCTCATCATGTTCGAGGCTATGGTTTTGAAGTTGACCACAGGATCGATGGAGTCTTTCTGCAGCGAGGTGGACGAAACGCGAGTAGCATCACGCACATGGTCCAGACCGCGGATGATTTGATCGACCATGATGGGTATGATGTCGGGAAACTTGTAGATGTGCACGTGGTTCGCCTCCACTGTCATGCAGCGCCATTGCTCGATCGTGTCAGCCAGGTCACGCATGAACAGCTCATATTTGCGTGGATGAAAAGCGAAAAACACAGGGAGGACCTTGTGCTTGGCCTCAACCGGCTGTGATTTTCCTTGCGAGTGGCCGATAGAGATGGTAATGGCGACCGAGCTGTGAAATTCCCGGATCATGTCGGGAGTGAACAACTCCGGAATGAAATTTGCCTGGACAAGGGCTGGCTGGGTGTGCTCCATGTGGTTCATTGTGTGAAAGATTGCAGAGGGAAGTGGTTTAACGATATCCGAAGCGTCCCAGACGAATTCGACTCGCAGCCAGATGTTTTTCTCCAAGAGGAACTTCCAAGAGGCCTCGCGAATCTCGACGTTGACATGGAGGAGATTGATGCCAGGAAAGTTCTTGCTCCATCGAGCGGCGTGGACCGTGTCGGATATAGTTAGGAGGGGAGTAAGAATGCGATCACGGATATCGGTGATGCTTAGAACGCCAGAAAGAGTGGATTCCATGATCTCCGAGGTGTCTAAACATGGGATATTCAGTACACGATCCGCTGTGGAAGAAGACTACATTCGCTGCCAGCAGACATACCAAGCTTGTTGTTCATTCTGTCGCCAGGTGCGACAAGCTTCCTTAGACGCGATCCATGGATGGCCCAGCCATACTCATCCCTGAGGATGACGATGACCTTCTTCAGGCCCATCCCAGGCTTCGACTTGCGGATCTTGCGAACCGCATTGTAGACCTCTGTGGCTGTCGGGACGCGATCCTCAATGGAGTCCGCCATGATGTGATACGGCGAGTAAGGTTGTTATGTGGTGAGCCACGTTTGAGAGAACGGTCACGGTCGAAGGAACGAGTTCTCGAAGGGAGCCGAGTATGGTCTGGTTGGGGAGATCGAGTCTCAGTCAAGCTTATGCTGGTGAGGTGGTTCAGCTCTCTCTGTCCAAGGGTAGCCGAGAGAACGCAGCGATCAAAGACAGTTACCGGTTTAGAAAGTTTACCCGTGTGTGCTCCCACGAGACGAGGTCTTATCTCGTATGGTAAATCGATGTGTGTCATTGGCCGGTGTGCAGTGGTGTCGTTTCCAGTAGTGTCGTTCTGATCCAGGGGGAAAACCCACATGGCTTGCACTGTTTGCGATTCTTCAGCACCAATGTTCCCATAATGAGGGCCCCAAGCTCTATCCTTCATCTTTGACAAAGCAAACACCCAGATATCATCCTTGGCCCCTAAATCAAAGACGAAAGACATCAAACCGCGGCTGTGCGATCATATTTCGCCAGTCCACCTCTTTCCCCTGGGCATTCGGGCTAGCTCGAGCACTCCATAGTGAGGTGATGAGGTCCTCCAAGACGACAAGGTTCCTGAAGCCAAGTTTACGCTGACTTTGAAACCAGGCTCGCATCCGCCGCTGTGAGTTGGCGGTGTTGCACTCAGCTCCGAGCACAAGGGCCGGCCACAACATCATGCAGCCGAGATTGCCCTTACCAACGATCTCAATGTTTTCCAATTCTTGCACACCAAGTTCCACCAGATCTTGCACCGCAGCAACGGGCGAATGTCGAATACTCCTCTGGAAGAAGACCAAGCCAGCATAATAAAAGGCAGTGGACGTGTGGTGGACGACAGCAGTGTGGAGCTTGGACGTTTCTGAGCTGAACATCTGAGGCGGGAGACCTGGGAACTGCAGATACAACTGCAGCTCAAGAGCATCTACTTCTCTCTGCGTTGTAGACGTCCTGTTCGGAGATGCGGTGGCCAGCGTGTTGATAAGGTCGTGGGCTTGCAATGTGGACCTCGAGACCCCATAGTACGGGAACGTGAATTCAAGGCCACTCGCAGAGCCTTCCTCATCGTTCAAGAACGACTTGAGGTCATCAGGGACGGGAAAATCACAGAGGATGGCCATCTTCACCATGTGTTGTCTGAAGGCGGACACGGCCATCTCATCCACGCCACGGGCTTGCAATTTGGAAAGGTAAGCCAGACCGCCAGAGACGTGCGTACGCCACCGCTGAGTTGTACCCGAGACAGCTTCAACGGCAATACATGCCATGATGGCCATCGCACAAGACTGGTCTTGGTGCTCGTCGGTCCGGGCCAAGTTGTGTCGGAGGTGGCGAATGGCCTTACCGTCATGGTCCAAAGCCATGACGTGATCTTGTTCGCTTGTTCTTCCGCTGAGCTCAAAGAGATTATATGCAGCCGCTGAGCAGATGGCATGGAAAATAGCGACATCTGAATTGGAAACACCCGCCTTGGAAACAAGACCCTTCAGCGCCATGGGAAGCATCATCGTGCGGCAGGGATTGTGCGGCTCGTCGAGGAGAACTATTTTCCTGCTGGTGAAGGTAACCCAATGGTGGATGAGGCGCTTCTCCTTGGATGGCATGGGCATTGCATCCAAGCGGCGCGGCGAAGCGTGAACAAGTCGTTGGCGAATGGTGTTCTGGAGAGTATTTTCAGACTCCTTGTCCACTTCCCCACGGCTCTGATAGTCTGAGTAAGGGTGTGACACTAGTTGAGCTGCGGAGACGGTGTCTAAAAACGCACTGCGGTTCGGCTCCCTAGGTAGGTCAGGGGTGGACTGAGCCGTGAGAGGCTGGAACCTGGCTTCATCAGTTGCAGGAGTGGCCCGGCCTGGTGTGTCCGCGAGGGTGGTAACAGAAAGCCCGCCAGGAGTATCTGCTGGCCCTGAGCCGTATTCTGGAGACTGGAGGCGACCTCGGTCATAAGCCGTAAAAGGAGGCCCATCGGATTTCGAGAACCGTTGTCTGGAAGAGACGGGCGGGATGGCCGGGAAGACCGAGAAGACCCCCTTTTTGAGTTCGGAAGACTCTTTAGGGCACCACCCATCAATCTGTGTCAATGATGCATCAAGCTCTGGAGAGCTCATACGAATGACAACTGATGCGTCACTAACAGGCGCCAATGAGCGTCTGGATGCCCTGCGATCCTGGGACAAGTCATCAACAGATTCCTGTTCGTCGGTGTCTGCGTGAGGGTTGTACGGCACCCAGGCCAGCTTCATGCCGTAACCCTCACACTGGAGACTCATTTGACGGCAACGCAAGCATGATGGCGTTTCCCTATGAGGCGTCTAAGAAGTCAGAACATCATGAGCTGCCTCTGGGTTCTCGAATGCGGCGGGTGGCGATAGCTTCATGGTGGATGGGGTCACTTACTCATCGCACTTGACGCGACGGGACCGACAAGTCCAACACCCAGTGAAGCATTTTGTGCGTTGTTTCTTGGATGGCGGCATGGCGCAGGACGACTCTTGACAGACTCCTGACAGCCTTGCAGGTCGGGGGGCGTCGGCGTGGGTATGATTTGATGAAGGAGGGAGGTTGTTCAGCGAATCGCTTTGACTTGCTGAGGTGAAGTTGAAGAAGAACAGCAACTGGGCCAGAAGAGGAAAGGCGCAGCCGCTCAAGAGGGACAAAAGAGGACCCGAGCCAGAGCAAGACAAGGGACACTGGGCCAGAAGAGGAAAGGCGGCCCCGCCATGCTGATAGCGATTGGCTCGCTTTGAACTTCTATGTCCGCAGTCATGTTGATGAACAAGTGCCGGGGTGTGACGCCGACTAGCCTCGCTGTGAATTGCCCTCTTTCAGGGAGGATTCCATATGCCGCGTTGCAGACGTTCCTGCTGCGACCATCTTGCTTCCGGAAATGAAGCTTGAATTGCAACACGGGTCTCGTGAGAAAGGGGTTGTCCCTGATGGGCCACCAGCTGGGCAGCGATTGCCTGACTTCCTCAAATCTACTCCGAGAAATAAATACTGACCACATCCCTATTCCTCAGGCAGTTCTGTTTCGCAGAGACCAACCGATTCGAAAACATGACATAATCATTCACTCTGGCACACGTTGAAAAGAGTAGTGAAGTCGTCTGTCGTCCAATCCAACCAAAGTATTCGAAGCCGCCACCAGAGTTATCCACCAAAGCTGTCAAGATGGGTGCTGCGAGGAGCAGAAGTCGGAACGCACCGACGGAGAAGTCGGCAGATGCGGCAGTCGAGAAACACGTCCCAAAGTATACCGACGGCGAATCCGATGACTTCGAATTTGGTGGCTCCCTCGGCGTCACAGCGCTGATGATCAGCTTCCCCCTGCTGATGTGGTACATGTGGATTGGCGCGACTTACTACGATGGCCAACTTCCCTTGCGGGCTGCTGGTCAAACTTGGGGAGAGTTTGGCCGTCACCTGGCTCACCTCGTCTATGAGGGAGCCTATCCGACGGCCAAGGCTTGGGCGATTTTCTGGACCTTCTTCCTGGCCGAGGCTGTCATGTATGTTGTCATTCTCCCTTCTCGACCCTTGGCAGCCACTAAAATATTGTAAGGTATTGCTACATGCCCGGAGTCATGAGCCAGGGCCGACCGCTGCGACACGAGGGCGGAAAGAAGCTTCCCTACTATTGCTCCGCCTACACCAGCTGGTACGCGACCCTCGCCATCGCTGCTGCCCTGCACCTGACCGGTCTCTTCCCCCTGTACACACTCATCGACGAGTTCGGGCCCATCATGACGGTGGCTATCATCTCTGGCTATCTGAACAGCTTGATTGTCTATGTCCAGGCCATCGTGAGGGGCCGGACCCATCGTCCTACGGGCTATCCTCTGTACGACTTCTTCATGGGCATCGAACTGAACCCTCGGATCGGGATTCTTGACTTCAAGATGTTCTATGAAGTCAGAATTCCGTGGTTCATTCTGTTCCTGATCACTGCTTCCGTGGCTGCTCGCCAGTATGAGGACTACGGCTATGTTTCGGGCGAGGTTTGCTTCCTCCTCTTGGCACATTTCCTGTACACCAATGCTTGCGCCAAAGGAGAGCAACTGATCATCACATCATGGTGAGTGCAACCCAAGCACCAATCCCATCCCACCATATATTTCTGCTTTCATTTCGCTAACAACAATGCTCCTCGTCGACAGGGACATGTACTTTGAGAAGCTCGGTTTCATGCTCACATTCTGGAACATAGCCGGCGTGCCTTTTACCTATTGCCACTGTGCTCTTTACCTTGCGAACAACGACCCGTCGGAATACTACTGGAACCGCTACGCCCTGGCCGGCCTTGTCGTCGTATACCTCTTCATGTACTGGATGTGGGATTCGTCCAACGGCCAAAAGAACTCATTCCGCCAGCAGGAAAGAGGGCAGCTCATCAAGCGCAATACATTCCCCCAAGTTCCGTGGGTCGTCATTGAGAGCCCCAAGACCATCGAGACGCAGGCCGGAGACCGTATTCTTGTGGACGGCTGGTTTGGTATTGTGCGGAAGCCGAATTATGTTCCTGACATGTTTTTCTCCATGTCGTGGGGATTGATCACTGGATTCAAGTAGGTCGTTCTGGATCATCTAGCACTTTATTCGCGATTAAGATCAATGTTTTCTGACCACTCCACCTATAGGAGCCCCTTTCCTTGGTTCTATTTCGTCTTCTTCATGATCATGATCATCCACCGGGCTACCAGGGACATTGAGAGGTGTCGCAGGAAGTACGGGGCTGCTTGGACACAATACGAGAAGGAGGTGCCATATCTGTTCTTTCCCGTGAGTCTCAAGATTCGGCAGACCTGAGTACCTTTGAGATGAGTCCAACTGACAGCTGTGAAGTACATCTTGTAAAACAAGATTCCGGTGGTGCTTGTTCTAAACACCACTTGGAACTGCTCACTCCCGAAAAGAACTTCTCCTTGATAGGGAATCCAATGTTTTCCTTGAGCTCGACTACATCATCGGAATGGTTGTTGGCAACATATGAGCTTGAGACTTTGAACAGAAGAAGTCATTTGTCGTGGTGCCACCGCCGTTCGATATTTCAACTGTGTTGATTTATCTTGTTTTAGATCCGGCTCCTGGCAGTAGTTATTCTGCTTTGGACACGTTGTGTCGTACGTCACAGCACTCAGCATGGCAAGGCGTCTTCTTGTAAGCTTCGGATGAAACGCATGTGCAACTAGAATACCATAGTCCTGTACTAATATATTTATGCTCTTTCCGGTAAAAGAGAATGGACAGCTCGTAGGCGAGAAGAGCCTATGAATAAACTTACCCGTCTAGCTACATTGTGGCCTAGGAAGTCTACGAAGAAATCTTCAATCTATTACTTGGACCACAGCATGAATCCTCAAAACATGGGTCACATGCAAAATTAACAAACTGCGAGATCGTGACAGGCCCATCCAAGCCGTCCAAGTCCCGAAGCAGTCGAGCCAGCCATTCACTTCCATGCACAGTACGGTGGTCTTCTGTACTGTCTTCAACTTCACTTGAGACCTGGCTACCTAGCGCCGTTGACGTAGAGGAAAAACGGGGAATTATACTTTTGTTCGCCCTGATTCTCGGTCACTTGCCCCTCGTTAAATCACTGCTACAGACAAGTGAATTCGAAGAACCACTTCACTTATTAGGCTTCATCGTTGACCCGACTACGAAGAAGTATTTATACCTGCCTCCCTGACCAATTCTAACTGTCCATATTTTTCTCCCTTCTTTATTTCCATCTTCAATCTCAAGTCTTACTTGACGCTTGCCATCTCCATCTTTCGTCGTCACAACGAGACAACCCAATAACTTCTCAGCAGCGTCAGCCACACGACTTGCTCTTCCTTCCATCTAAACTCTCTCGGGATCAAACAGTGAACGACAAGATGACTTCTCGCATTACGTCTTCAGTCCGATACTTTGCTCCCAACATTCAGGGGCAACCGGTTGATAATACGAGCTCAGCTCCACGATCTAGTATGTGTGCTCCCATGGCACTGTCTTAATTCTTGATCGGCTGCTAACGGAGCTTCTCCCGCGTAGCAACCATGCCTTATCAGTCGCGGTCTCGGGTCGAGTCGATGTCACAGAGCACTTCAGGCAATCAGAGCGATCAAAATTACCCTCAGGCTCCACGCGCAGACGGATCCAGTCGGGCACCATCCACCATCCCCTCCATACCGAGTTGGCTTTACAACCTACCTTCGTCGGTCTCCGGATACTCCGTGACAGATCCGCCTGCTTTGGATCATCTCGATGCCCAGAGTGACCGACAGTCGACGGCCGGTCCCAATCTCGCTCCACCACATTCAGCTCAGCCATCACGACCATCTCAAGCACTGCGTCCAGCCCAACGATTGAGAGATGCTGAAACGATGCGGGTTCCGGCGCCTACTACAGTCCTTCAAGACATGCCACGAGAGCTTTCGGGATCGATTCGAGGACCTGAAGCGCCATCTTTTTCTGGAAGAGATGCTCAGAGCACCCATCAAGGACGGAGTCTCCCTTATCAGTCCATCAACAAACAACAGCCGATGGCCCGGGACCAGGGACAGAGCCTCTCCGGCCATCCCATCAACCTCCAAGAGCCTACTGTCAGCACTCACGGCCGGAGCGTTTCTCGTCAGTCCATGAACCAACAGAAATCCGTGGTCAGGGACCAGACGCAAGTAGTGAACAACTACCACTACAACTACAGCCCAATTGATAGTCGACAGAATATCACCACAAACAATCAGCGGTACCACATCGACAGCGGCTTCCATCAGACCATCAACGCGCCAACCCAGAACCACACATACAACAACCAACACCACAACGTCAGCAACAGCCGACGAGACACCATCACCCAGTCCATGGACACGACTTCGATCGATGCCACCCCAGCGCCCCAGTCACAACGCAAGTGGGATGTCTGCGGCCGCACTCCGAGCGAGATGCTGGCCCTCCGCGGGGAGCGCATCAAGTGCAAGCGGGGCTTTTTCATCGGCAAGACCATCAGCACCCACAAGCACGTGGTCGACGACCGCCCCTGTTAGGTCCAGGGGTGTCGCAAGATGCATTGCGCTCGGGAGGTTGATGGGGACAGGATCTACTCTGACTTCTGCTCTGATCACTCATGCCGACATCACTGGCCTGAGTTCTGCCCTTGTCCCAAGTACCCTGGGGAAAAGTACTGCTCTTGTCACGGTGGGCAGTGAGGCTTGGGAGCTCCGGTTAGGGGGCTGAATCTAATGGAGTGGGAGGGTCAGGCATGGCGCTGGGAACTGGGACAGTGCGGGATGGATCTTGGTCAGGACTAGTGGATGGACATATCGGGGTGATTTTGATTGGGGACAAGATACGCATATTGAAGGTTTCCCGTGCAGGCTCGGAGGTGGAATCATTGTTAGAGCCGGAATATGGGGAGATGAAAAAGACTTCCAGACCAAAAGGAAGCTGACATAATTACTTCGCTCGATCAGTAGAGCTGAAACGATGATATCGCAACTGGATCACCCTCATGATATAAGCACTCCATGCTGAAGACAGGTGGAACGACATCTTTGTGAGAAAAAGGTATTTGGCTTATGATGACCAATAACCGACTCAACTGTTTTGAATCCGTACTATCTGCTTTTCTTTTCTATTTTCTACTTTTTGTGTCATTACGTTCTGCTCAGTATTTTCTGGTCTTTTTTGGGCTTCCTATTGCTAGTACTGTGTAGCCTTAAAAACCAGGTTGGATGTTGTCAGAAAAAGTCAGCAAAGGTCAGGCGGTCAATCACAATCCTTGATTGACAATTCGTTGCTTGCCTTACTAATTCGAGCATCCCAGCCCCCTCTGTCGCATCTCGAGTGGTCTATCCGTCATGATGCGGCACTGTGCCTCCAATGAGCTCCTCCATCTTCTCCACAGTGGCATACCTCGAAACCGGATCAACAACGGCACGAGTCCTCCGGACCATATCACATGACTCCTCATACCCCAGGTGACCCCCAAGCCGGTGCACCGAGTCGAGCATACAGGCAGCATCATATCCGTACTCTTCATATTCCATTAGTCCCTTGAAGATGGGAAGCTGACGGTTGCGTCCGCCATACGCCTGGTGGCGTTCCCTCAACGTCCGCCGCGAGCAGAGAATCCAAAGCGGCATAGCTTCGTCCTCTGCGTCAAGCACCACTTGATAGTCCGTCAACTCTGTTGGCGAGCTATCACAGCTTTCTGGACCCGGAACGCGGAACTTGGTGCGAACTGCCAGTGGACCAAGCGGTATGACGAACCGCGGGAGCTCAGCATCCTGTTGCGTTGTGTCTGCGGGCATCTCTTGGTAAAAGACTCTGGAAAGAGGCTGACTTCTTTCGTTGAATGGTACTGGATCTCTTGGACAATCTGTGTATATCAATTTGTTTGAGAGACGTAGAGCGATTTGGTATTCGTCGCCAGTCTCGTCGTCTGTAAATAAAGGGATTTTGGCCGGAAGAAAGCGACCTGGTGCAAACTTGAGCGTTGGGAAATCACTACTGCCCAGGGCTGCTAGCTTTGGCAACCAATACTGAGTGCCAGGATTGTTGCAGAGTTGCTCATTCGATACACTTCTGTCGTCCAGTTCAAGGTGCGTAGTTAGCCATTCTTCACCAGGCCACGCGTCGATGTAGGGACTCTCATAGTCCAGTAGCTCGTCCCAGTGGTCGCCATGCCATTTCAGTGGGTTTCGTTCGACGCTTTCTTCATCGCTGAGGTTTGCTCCATCGTTGTCACCCGGCTCTGAGCTACTGCTGCTGCTGTTGCTGCTGCCGTCCGTCCTGCCAGAGGCAAGAGACTCCTGGGATGCTAGATATGATCATTCAGCAACGGATTCTCAATAGAAAGATTTCAAATTTCCCTCGTTCGTACAGGGTAAGTCTATTCTTGGGCTGGGACCGACCTGGAGACGTCAAAGGCTGCGGGGCTCGCGGTGTTGGCTTAGCAGCCATCGCGCTCTAGTCGGAAAGCCAAGTCTCTGTAGAAGCTTGCTATGTGTCCAGACCTGAAGATGAATTAGTTTCAATTTTGTGATTGACTGTCCGAAAAGCCTGTCTTGCTTGTATAGCTGATGATAGACATGGAGCGGGATCGTTATCCAGCCGGGACAGGAACTTGTATTTTATGAGTCGATACCATTACCCACACATGGCGGAGTCCCGGAACAAGATGACTCAATAAAGTCACGTGATGGATATGCTGGATATGAGATATCAAAAGTTTTTCCCTCACAGGAACCGGGCCCCCTTCTTCCCGTCCACCGGCTGGCCGTGTCCCCAGTTCTGGCGGTGGCGGCCGCAGGCTTGTCCATGTCGTAAAGTTAACCGGGTTTGCGGGGAAACAAGGCGCGGATGGTTGGGCGTGCAACAGGCCGGAGGAGGGGGGTGGCCGTGAAGATTTAAATGCGAGCCCTGAGCCTCACTGAGCGTGGGTGATGCGGGCCTGAGGCGGGGCATGTAGGGGTGTCGTGGATTTCTACCTGGGTATTTATCTATATGCGTGCCGTTTGTCCACTGCGGTCATAAACATTCTATGTGTAATTTATTAGTCTTCATCTTATATTCTTCATACCTTGTGCATTTGCTCATAACCACTTTGTATGTATACTCTACCAATCATTTTGAATCCACTCACTACGATCTTGCTAAGCACCACGGTCCAACATTTGTGGAGCGGATGGACCGTTCGAAGCTATAAGTGCCGAGTCCACAGAAGCGATTAACTCACTCCTATCGTGCTTCATTTTTGAATCTGCTTGTTTCTGCAGATTTGGTATAAACATAACGTATTCCAAGTTTCCTTGGTACCGGGTACCGACTTTGGATAGGTATTGAAATACCAGATTCTAAGCCACTAAATACACGGGTCTCAGGTTTCTTTCCGGCCACTGCACAGCGTGACATATGTATTCTAGACTCTAAGAAACAAATTCTTATACGAAAATCCAGTAAAGAAGCCCGCATGCGGGAGCCTTGTCCTATGTGTCGTACATGTGTAAAATACATCAGCCCCATGGTTAGGCAGGGGGTGAGAGAACGACGGGCGAAGCATGGATAGCACACCACGTAAGAGGTGAACCAAAGAAATCAATTGCCGCTACCTCCCGGGTCAGCAGCTGAAGCTGGAGTTTGATCCGAGACCTTCCTCTTCTGACCAGTCTTTACACCTGTAGATGGAGCAGCAGACTTGGTCCTGTCCGACAGTGTCGTGGTAGCGCCAAGGGGCGAAGCCCCCTGCGTCTCCCTGCCTTGTGTGCGCTGTGCAACCCGAGGCTGCTGGGCGGGGAAGCTCTGAGTTTGGTCTCTAAAGGTGACTCAACTGGGACTTCTTCTTGATTGGTCTGGTTGCGCATTCTAGTGCTGATGGTTATGCGACGTGGCATTCTAGGTTGCCTGGGTACTTACCTCAAACGGTCCCTTGGGTGCCAACGTGTTGGTCCATAACACTTATACTTATAAAAAAGCCAGCCTGGCGTTTGCCGGGTTTTGAAGTGCTTGAGATGGCTTCAGCCACCTGAGAGGCCAGGTATCTTCTGTATCTGCCCACAATCCGGGCTAGAACTGTATGTAACCATGGAGAATCCGGGGCCGGCCACAAGACCTACTCCATCCAACCTCTGTGGGTTGTGTCTTGGTATTTTTTCCACACTCCAGGGCCTGCAAGCCCTCGTCAGCGACCTGGGCTACAAGCACCATAGGAGACAGGAGCTCATTGATCAGTCCGCGGCCGGCTGCGAGCTATGCAGGTTGCTCCACCAGCGCTCTGTCGCTATAGGAGCTCCCTACCCGCCAGACGAGCCCGTATGGATACTTTATGCATTTCCCGACTTTGATCTCAGGAACTCGGCCAGCTTGATGGACAAAGCTGACGAAAGGGCCACGGCCCTATCTTCATCCCACCCGTTTACAATGAAGGCGCTGGAGAATATAAGGGCACTCAGCCGTCATTCGGTCCTATGGATCCAAACAGTTACGGAAGATGGTACGTGGACTGCCTCTCTATGGATGCCTCGCAATGTATCCGGGGTGATCAACTTTCAAGCTAAGCCTGGGAGGAACAGAGGATCCTGCAGCATCTTTTGTGGGCGGACGCCCGAGAGTTACAAAGGTGGACAGCACCGAAGTCCACCAACACATCCGATCCTGGATTGACAGCTGTCAGAACGATCATGAATCCTGCCCACCCGTCCAGGACGCACAGCTCCCATCCCTTGTCGTCTACGTCGGGTCTGGTGCCGGCAGGGACGTTCCGAGGCTATATGCGAGCCACCACGGCGAGAGAGCCAGGTACGCCGCACTGAGTTACTGCTGGGGCAAGGACCGCCAGCCTTATATGACGCGCAAGGGGGCGGTATTGGAGGCCTACCAGAATGAGCTCCCGTATGGAGAGCTGGGCCAGACCATTAGGGACGCCATCTCGACGGCCCGCAGCATTGGGCTCGGCTACCTCTGGGTCGACGTCCTCTGCATTGTCCAGGACGACGCGGCGCAGAAGGACAGGGAGATCCGGGACATGCACAACATCTTCATGCGGTCCACCGTGACCATCACGGCCGCGAGCGCGGGGGCGCCTCGTCCGGGTTCCTCGGCGAGCGCGCCGCCCCGCCGCCCGCCGCCCGCTGTCCGTTCTACGTGCCCGACACCGACGCCGCGGGACTCGTTTCCCTGCACCCCCACGAGTGGGTCGACGACCACGAGGCGGTCGACGCCCGGGCATGGTGTCTCGAGGAGGCCGTCCTGTCGCCGCGACGGCTCGTCTACGGCGCGCGCGAGCTCCTGTGGGACTGCCCCTCGCGGCGCAACCGGCCCCTCCGGCCGGGGAACGTGCACAACTACGGCCACGTCAAGCCGCTGCCCCCCGAGGCCTGGGAGGCGGCGGCGCGTAGAGGGGCTGTACCTGGACCGTTCCCCCACCCGGTGGGTTACGTGCCGCCGCCGGCGCAGGAGCAGGCGGCCATGTGGGGGGCGTACGTGAAGGACTACACGGCGCGGCGGCTCACCAAGCCCCGGGACCAGCCGGTGGCCATCCGCGGCATCGCGGCGGTGCTGGAGGGGCTCCACGGGGCGGCGTACCGCGCCGAGCTGGGCGTGTTCGGCGGCACGGACACGCTGCCGTACCTGCTCAACTGGCGGTTGGCGCCGGCGGTGGAGAGGAGGGCGTACGAGAAGCGGTACGGGAGGACGGAGACGCTGGCCCGGCGTCCGGGGGTGGCGACGTGGTCGTGGCTGTCGCTGAACGCCGCCGTGGCCTTTGACTTCCAGCTGGCTGAGGTCCACGCCCGGGTGGCCTGGTGGGACGCGGACGCCGGGATACGTCAACAACAACAACAGCTGCGGCTCGAGGTGAAGCTGATGCCGGTCGGCGACATCCCCCAAGCGGAGAGGGGGGACTGGTTCCTCGTGCTCGACGACGGGTCGCCGGAGGGAGAGGTGCCCGGGGACCGCGGGTATGAGCTCCTGCTCCTGGGCTATAGCGCATTCCGACTGTATACGGTTGGCATCCTTGTGAGGTGCGCCGGAGAAGATGCCCCAAGTTGTTACCGAAGACTGGCTGGTTCTCGGAGGATCTGGGGGCCAACTCGAAGGCAGGAGTCAGGCCAAGCGCTTGGGAAGACCAGGAAGTGAAGTTTGGGGAGATCGCGCTGACCTGACTGGGAGAAAAATTGAGGAAGGCGGAAGGGTTCTAAAGGTCTATGTCCAGACGCTGGTCAGTGTCAATGTATCGACTGTAAGTTTTCCACCAGCACAGCATAAAGCAGGTAAGTTGATTATATCTACCCAAGTACCTTCCTAGGTAGGTCCTATTCTAACAATTCTTTGTTCCTTTTACACACTACTATATAAAATAGTAAGGTAATAACTAAGACTAACTATCATTAATAGCTTTTCTTAAAGAGATTTCTTAGTTAATATTATATCTTAAATTAATTTAATAATTATTTAATAACTTTCATATATATATATATATATAACTAATAAATCTCGTGTTTCGCTATTAGGCTGTTAATTTAACATTCTTAGCTTATTAATCTATTAAAAGACTATTAAACCCAGCAAAAGTTATCATGATATTAACTAACTCAGCTGTATACGGTATAAGTCAAGTTGTGACATTTGTGTGAGGATGCCTACGGTACATTACTCACCCCGGAGACTGGTCTCTTATTCCAGTGACCGGGGCTTTGGTACCACCCGCGAGCCTGTTGTCTGGATGCAGGTGCGTGCATAACCCGTGGCAAGTTTGGCCGAAGACTTAGCAACCTCTCAGGGTTGATCTCCCGGTCATCACCTTGTATCAGCCCGTGCTCCGACGAAGGCGGCCACAGTTCACGTCTAATGACCACTGTGGATATGGCAACCAACAGCAGTTGGGGGTGAATATAGAAATATACCCTCCTGTGGTATGGAGTATGTGGATGTTAAGCTATGAGCACTGACCACTCTTCACAGGTTGTGGTTTTCGAACAGGTGAAGTCCAACTATTCAACGACCGTTGCTTCGAAGCGGGATCAATGCTCTTACTCTAGCCGTCGTCCTTTCTATCTATGCCACCTGAGCACGTGCTCTGCAACCCCTCCGCCGGCAGAAGACATTGGGGACAGGAGCTCGGGAAGAAAGCCGAAGAGAATGTCCCGCCCCGGTCCCGGCGCGATCTACAACTCCAGACCCACCACTGGCTCTGGAGCTTCATGGAGGGGCAGCATGGAGTCTAGTCTACAATGGCTGCGTTGGAAATCTGTGTAAACCAAAAAATAAAAAGTACACAGACAAGTTCCTAAAACCGCCCTCAAGTGTCTTCCTTGCCATTTACGTTCAGCTCTAGCAAGTGAAACTCCGCAATCACTCGTCTCGCTCTAGCTTTTTAAGCCGTATCAACCACTATGGGCCTCAAAACATCATCGGCAAAGGCAAAACCGCTGCCCGCAGGTGTTTACACTCCAGTAATCACAATCTATAGCGATGCAGCCGACCAGCCCGTAGACCTGAAGGCCATGTATGCCCACGGCCAGCACCTGATCAACAGCGGCATGCACGGCCTCGTCTACCTTGGCACAAACGGCGAGCTTGCCTTGCTCACCGGGCCGGACCGGCAGGAGATCCTCCGCAACGCCCGGAAGATGGTAAACGACATGGGTCTTCCCGACTATCCTATCGTTGCGGGCATCTCGGCGCAGAGCACCGTGGAGACGATTCAGCTCGCCAAAGAGGCAGGCGAGGCCGGGGCCGGCTGGGGCCTATTGCTGCCCCCGAGCTATTGGGCCAAGGCGCTGCCTACTGAGGCTCTTGTTGCTTACTACCGTGACGTGGCGGATGCCAGTCCTATACCCGTCGTTATTTACAATGTAAGACCTTTCATAGACTATTTTATTGAAGTTGCAGAAAAAAGCCTAATCACTTCTCAGTTCCCTGGGGTCACGTCTGGCATAGATCTGGACTCAGACCAGTTGGCCACGCTGGCCTCTCACCCTAACATCGTGGCCACAAAGCTCACCTGCGGGAACGTGGGGAAGCTCACGCGGCTGACGTCCAAGTTTGAACCTCCTCACTTTGGTGTCTACGGTGGAAGCAGTGACTATCTGCTACCAACCTTGCACGCGGGCGGGAACGGTTGTGTCACCGGGATGGGCAACATCTTCCCCAAGTCAACATCCAGGATATACGACTACTGGGCGGCTGGGGAGTTGGAAAAGGCCAGAGAGCTGCAGGACCTGGTTGCCAATGCGGAGTGGGCCTGCAAGAAGTCCCTGGCGTGCACAAAGTACGGTGCGTGGTGGTACCTTGGTAAGCAGATAGGCGTGGAGGATGAGAAGAAATTCAAGATGCGGAAGCCGTATCTGGAGCTAAAGGATGACCTCAAGAAGTGGACAATAGAGACATTATCAGTGTTGGAGGAAACGGAGAAGTCCTTGCCAGACCGGCAGACGACTGAGTGAGCACGCGATTCAATGATTCAGAAGGGATTCAGAGAGATAGAAAATCGTACAATAACTTTATGACTACAATGTTGGAGATGTGAAAGACATCTGAGTGAGACGTTTGAAGTCCGCATACAACACCCCTTTCGAAAGACACCAAACATCTTAAATGAGTGGTATTCGTGGATGGAGGGATTCTGTTTATCTCAGCACATGGATCAAACCCTAGAGGATATCAATCATTATGCAAAGCTGCACAGATTCGAGAGCTGGTCACACACTACAATAAATAACCCAACCCTACGAAAAACAGTATATACTCTTCAGAGGCATACATCAAGAACAAGGGCTATGAGTAGTAATGCGGAATCGATTCCTTGTCTGTCTATGATTTACTAATGAACTCCTCAACATCTCGTATGGAAACGTACTTGATGTTTCTCCGATGATAAGTGTATGCGACGTGCACCCCGTTCTGTTCCTGTTCGTCCACTACAATGCTTGGGTAACTCAACTCCCTGTTGGTGCGCTCTTGGGAGTTGTTTGTCATACAGAACCCATCACCGTCTTCCAGAACTCTCCACTTCCAAGTCTTGCCCTTGTCCTTCGACAGCGCGACGGACAGCGCTTTCCGAGGTGTTCCCCAGATGGCCACCTTGCTTCCCACGCCCGGTTGATTACTCCTTGTATCCTCTGCAGGGGTGATATCATCGTAGAGACCCGTCCTTCTTTGCATCTCCGGACTGGCCCTCGAGTCGTTGAATATAATCACGATATCACCACTGGGCAGGGTCGCTGCACCGATCCCAGAGTTGGGATTTGGCAGTGAGGTCTTCTCAGGGACACTCCAATCAAGCCCGTTCTCCGACACGGATCGGTAAACCTCATCGGCCCATCGACTCCTGAAGAAAGCCACGTAGGATTTCTCACCCAGCTGCAGGATGCTCATGTGCACGCGCCCCACCGAATCAGGGACTTCCTTCTCGAGCCAGGTTTTACCTCCGTCCTGCGTGTATAGAACCGCCGAGACGTCATCGTTCCCGACCCACCTGAAGCCAGGCGGCGTGCGGCAATACCAGATAGGCAACACCCAAGTTCCACCGGGGAGCACTACCAAAGGCTGACGAACAAAGACCCCCTTCTTGCCCGGGAACGGCTCAAACGGCGCAGACCACGTCTGAGCATCATCACTGGAAGTGCGAGCGATCACGACCGCCTCGTCCTGGTTGCCGAGAGGCTGTGCGGTGTGGAAGAGCCAGATGGTCCCCGTGGCAGGGTCCCGGAACAAGACTGGGTTCTGCTCGCTGCGCTCCTTGTCCGCAGACACGCGCACCGGTTCAGTCCAGGCTGAGTCGGGGCCGGGAGCCAGCCGGGAGAGATAGATCGAGATGTCGTGTGTGCCCTCCTGGGTCCCGCCGAACCACACGCAGAGGAGTGTCCTGTCTGGGAGCTTGAGGAGGTTGGATGCGTGGCATTGGACCGTTGAGGCTGGGAGGTCGTCTACCCGAGTCAGCGCGGGACTTTTGGTGTGTGTGCCTGATGGGGTGATGGTAGTGGTAGTGGTCGACATGGCTTCTGTTTTCGCAGACGAATCTGGCAAGTAAACCAGACACAAAGACGGCGGGTGACTTGAGAGAAGGCTGATTAGCTTGGCTGAGCACTCTTGTCCCCAATAGAAGGCAGGGGTACCTATCTCTGCGGCCCAGACTTCCCACCTAGGTGCGGAGGCTTTTTGAAGGGGCGTCATTTGCAAGGCTTAACTGCTCAACGTTCGAGTTCGCGTGCTTTTGGGGGACACGGGATTCTCTCCGAGCTCCTCTTGTGGAGTCGACTCATGTTGAATGCTCCTCCCCGCATTCACCGTCTCTACCCCGGACCTTGGCATATCCGGGGTTGAATCTGGGGAAGTGGAGTAATATCAGGACTAGACCAAGGCCAACGACTCAGAGTTATCGTGTTCTTAGGCATGACCCTTCTTTAATTGGGCGCTCGCACAAGTTTCCGGGCTCCTTTCCATCCAGTCAAGGTCAGCCAGCGATTGGCGTCTTCTCCTATAACCATAAGCTCCCTCCCTGGCGATACTCTAGGTACTAATCCAGCGTTGTCATCCCTTGTGACCGAGCTTTGACTCGAGATAATAACCTGTGTCTGAACGTACTCCTCCAATTACGAAGAAACCCAATTGACTGACGAAATGGGCGGCGGCACGTCGATATGGGCGTCTCCCGAGTGGAAGTCCGACCCCAGGGAGATCTTCAACTGGAAGCTCTGGTACCTGACCACCACAGTCGCTTTTGCTGGGTGTTCCTATGGCTTCGACCAAGGCAACATCGGTGGTGTCCTAACCCTCCCGAGTTTCAAGAAAGCCTTTGGCCTGGATGTGCTTTCTGAGAACGAAGCCGATGAGAGAGGTATGTGTGCCGGCAAGGGCTGGGAGACCATCCAACCAAACCTACGCGCTCTCATACAATCAGTGTGTAAATGCTAACCACCTTCTTCCCAGCCGGAGACATTGCCGCCATGCGTTCGTTTCAACCCCCCCTCCCGCGATGAGAATGGATCCTGACACCATAATACAGTGGCCGCAGGCGGCTCAGCCGGGGCGTTGATAGCAGCACCCTTCGCCGATTTTCTCGGACGCAAGAAGTCAATGACTGTCTTCGCAGCCCTCTTCCTCATCGGTGCCACAATGCAAGAGATTGCCCATTTGCCCACGTTCTACGCCGGGCGCTTCATTGCCGGCCTGGCAATTGGGGGAACGAGCATGTTGGCACCGCAATATCTTGGCGAGAATTCCCCGAAGTCGATCCGTGGCTCCTTGACGACATCGTACAACCTGTGTATCATATTGGCTCTGAGGTTAGTCTAGTCCCAAGTGGTATGGCATGAGTTCATTACTAAGTTGTCTTATCCAGCTTGGCGTTCTGGACAAACTACGGTGTATCGCTGTGGCCTGTGTCGAGCAACCTTCAGTGGAAGCTGGCCTTGGGAATCCAGATAATACCAGGAGGCTGCATGTTTCTGATGTTGTGGTGTAAGTATGAGTGCGTGATTTGGTGTTCAAGTCAGTAACTAATTCAGATCAGTTGTTATCGACACGCCTCGGGCCTTGATCTCGAGGGGGAAGAGGGAGAAGGGCCTTGCCAACCTCTGCAAGCTGCGGAATCTCCCTTCGGAGCACCCGTATGTAGCTCAGGAATACATGGAAGTCTGTGCCCAGGTTGACTCCGAGCAGGAACTCACAAAAGGTAAGGTGCATATTCTTTGGCATCAACTCTTAAAGGATGGGATGCATCTGACACTTATTTAGGATCGAACTACTGGGTGGTCATCAAAGACATCGCCACGATCCCAAGCAACCGCCGTCGCTTCTTCCTCGCCACTTTCCTGTTTCTTTTCCACAAGTTCACTGGTACCGACAGCTTGAACTATTTTGCGCCAGAGATCTTCGAAATGATCGGGGTGCAGTCCGGCTCTTTATCTCTGTTGACAACGGGCGTATACGGCCTGGTCAAGCTTGCAACCACCATCATCTATGTTGCCTACATTGTGGATCGTGTTGGAAGAAGGCGACCGCTTCTGGTGAGTGCTCTCACCATTCTTACGCACTTGATTCAGCCTAACAGGAAGTCAAGGTTGGCGCCGTGCTTCAAGCGACAGCCATGCTGTACATTGCGCTGTACATCAGATTTGCGAAGCCTGACTCCACGGGAGGCACACCGGCCGGAGGAATTGTGGGTATCATATGGGTTTACATTTACGCTTTTGGATGGTAAGTCAAGTTCCTACTTGTCACAGAGTTCGTCTTCTAAAGCTATTTCTCTAGGTCGTTTGGATGGTCGGTTGCACCCTACGTTGTGGCTGCCGAGATATTCCCTTCACGAATACGCTCATTCTCCATGTCGATTTGCTTCTTTATCAACTGGATCGTCGACTATGGAATCACCAAGGCCACACCGAGTATGATGACGCATATGGGTTGGGGTACCTTCCTTCTCTACGCCGTCTTGACTTATATCGGTGCCGTGTTTGTATACTTCTGTATGCCAGAGTTCAAGGGCCGGTCCATCGAGTCCATGGATGATCTCTTCCAGCATTCCATTTGGACAATGTGGCGGCACGCTTACCCGACGGAGGAGGAGAAGGTCCGCCACGATGTGCAGGAGCATATACTTCAGAAGGCGAGAGATGAGGAGGAAGGCGGGCCGGAGACCAAGAAGCCTGAAGTCACGGTCGTCCATCAGGAATGATGGTGGAGTCAAGGCGGGACAGGCTCTCCCCTTCCTATCGCAGGCAGCACCGGTCACACATATAAGCAGTCCTGGGAAATTAAAGAAATAATATATATATATATCCATGAACGTTCACTACAAAAAAGATCATGGTTCAAGCAAGAGTCAGGTTTATAATTCTGGAAGCCTAAAGAGAAGATTCAGCCGGATAAGTCTTTTCCCCGACACTCTCCAATGCGCGTGTATGGGATCAGGAACCAGTTCCGTCGCACAGTTTGTAACTGAGTGTCCGCTTCAACCTTTGATTCCACGTTCGCTCGTTGTATTTTGATTAGACGAGACATGACACAGGGGGAAACCACAGCATTTGACGAAATGCAATCCAGGTCAGCACTGACTGGATTAACTACTCCGGCAATCTCATAGGCCACCACCGTGGACGGCTAGTGGGTTCCCCCCCTCGGCAGGGTTGCCCAGCTAGTGGAGACAAAGCAATGCGGAGGAGAAAAGAGGAGTTATCCGCCGCGCCGGTCCCACACAGGTGCCCTCACAGGCCATCCGGGACGTTGTAATTGTTCCCCCTCATTCCGTCCATTCGCGACTCGTACGTGTCCTGCGCCTGTGAACTTTTCCGCGTCGCACGCCAGAAGAATGGCCCCAACAAAGCGCACCTGGGAGGAGGCGAATGCAGGTCCCGACCTTGATGCTGCCAGCTCGTTGCAAGGTAGCAGTGGTAGCACCGCCGGCAGACATGGGTCGCAGCACTCGCATCCCCTTCAGACTCAGGGGGCGGCCCGCGATGCGCCGTCAACGTCGCCTGCGGCTGCGGCATCTGCTTCGGCGTCGCAGCACATTCCGATGATCTCACGCAAAATCCGCGCATGTGCGAGTTGCCGTAAACACAAGGTAAGCGTTTCTTGCCATTCAGTGTCTTTGTAGTACCGCTTTGGACATCACAAATTGCTAAAGACCTCATTATGCAGATAAAGTGCATTATGGATGAAAATACTGGACCACCTTGCAAAAGATGTGCCGAGAAGAACCTTGTAAGCGTCTTATGCCATTCTTTGAAATATAATCAGCCCCCGCGGATCAATCTGATACGGATCGCTATAGGGCTGCGTTCTGAACAAAAGTATTCAAACACTCATCAACGAAAGATCAAGGTAGGGACTGCGAAAAATACTTCCAAGGTTGCCCCCACTACACACAGAGACGAACACTTGGCAGGCTGGGACTCTATTGGTCATTGACATCGCTCTACAACTTGTAGATCTTCTCTGTCAATGGTTCGCGATTTGGAGATGATCCACTCAAGCCTTGACGACGTCTTGAAGACCCTTCAACTTCCCCGATTATCTAAACTTGAAAGCCCCGGGCAGATGCTACTGTCTCCAACCTACGAGGAGGCAACAGAGCCTCGCCTGGCCGACGAATTCGGACTATCTCGGGACAGTTCCCCGAAGCCTTCTCCAGAAGATGAACACGAACTTCCAAAGGTCCCCATCAATTCGGTCTACCAGTTGACGAAGCTCAGGGCGCTACGTTCTCCAGATGACATTGGGAGGGACGCCACTCCGAGGAATCCTCGACCCAAGGTCGATGACCTCGTTTCCCGGGGAAACTTATCCCTCGAGGACGCCGAGCGCCTTTTCACCCTCTACAAGGACCACCTTGACCCATTTATGTATGGAATAGGTGGGCGGTATGAAACATTGGAGGCGCTTCGCAACCGCAGCACAATCCTGACCACGTGCATCTTTACTGTGTCCGCCCTGCATGATCCAGAAAGTAATAAAATATATGGAGGTACGTGATTCTTCTTCATCACATTGTTATTCATGAACTTTGTTGACAGCTATGGTAAGTGTGCTACAAGGAGTGCCGGCGTCTCCTGGCCTCCTCTATGTTCGACCGCCACATCGACTCAGACTACCTCAGGGCAATGTGCATTGCTTCATACTGGCTTTCCGATATCAGCTGGGAGGTCTCTGGCTGTGCGATAAGGCGAGCTGCCGAGTTCAATCTCATCAGGCATTTCAAGCAGGCAACAGAGGAGGGGAGCGAGGACTCGGCCGATTACGTGCGACTGTGGTACGTGCTGCACATTTGTGACCAGCATTTGTCAACGTTATATGGACGGCAACCTATCATCAGAGAGGACCTGGCAATCCAGGGCTGGAAAACCTTCATGACACGGTCTCCCCCAAACACTGCATCGGAAGATACACGGCTTGCCAGCCAAGTTGCGTTGGTGAACATCAGTAAGTCGACGCACAACACATAGGAGAAACAGACAGGCTTGCTTGTAAAAAGGCTATATTTCAAAAGTTTTATCAGGCTGCAGGTTTTGAAACGAGCTGTGGCCAAATTGTGGCCTATTCTTCCCTCCATCTGCACGGAACTACTTCCACGGTTCTTTGATAGCTGACTCTGAATGCTGCAGTCCACACCATTCGTGATTTATTCGGTCCGGACACCGGCGACCCGGTGCCTCAAGTATACTCGATGCAAATAACACAATTTGCCCGACAGCTCGACCAATGGGTCGGTCATTGGTCTGGGGTAGTGACAGGTATGTTTGGCGAGCCTCATTATGACGGCCATTTAGGATCATAACTTACGTGGATGGCAGATCACCATGAACGAATTGGGACTTTCCCCCGCAAGGGAGTTCTGTTACACTTCCATTTCGCCAAATTACATCTATACTCCCATATCTTCAGAGGCCTTCGCAAGGGAGATCCTATACCTTCATACTTCCTGGAGCCAGCTTCCTCGGCTGCAGCGGCAGCAACCTCTATCATCGACCTCCTCATAGCGGATGCCGACATCCAGCCGGCACTCGCAGGGATGCCGTCCTATATGCATTCGATGTCAGCTTTCGCCTGCATGTTTCTAGCCAAGCTTTCCATGATTCACGGCGAGCAGTTGATCGACAGACAACAAGTGGTGGATTCGATCGCGAGACTTGCGGGGTTCTACCGGTCGACGCCAGTAGGGAAATGGCACTTGGTTAACCTTATGGCTGACGGCCTGGACAAGATCGTGGAGACCCTGAGGGCAAATGGGACGTCTCTTTCGAACCAGCAGCCCCGCCTCGACCTGGCACCTGCTCAGAGCGAAGACGGGGACTTTGCCAGTCTGATGAACCCTGCCTTCTCCGGCGATTCTGCTTTCAGCTTCGACGCCAACTTTTTGCTTGATAGCAACATGAGCCTCGGGGCTCCAGAGCTGATGTACTTTAGTAATGGGACCAATAGTTCTGGGATCATCGACAACTTTAGCCCCGAGAGCTTGTAATATAATTTGTACGGATTGGAAGACCGAACGCAGCAAAGGTGCCTGAGCACCAAATCCGTGTGATTTTCAAGCTCCTCTAAATGAATCACCACCATTTTCCCTAGGCAGGAAAGTGAGGTCTATCGACTTAAGCTTCCCGAAAATTCATTGACAGTTTCCACCAATGTCTGATCAGCCTCCAAACCCAAGCCTTGTGCTCTTGACGTATCAAATCTAGCTGGCCAGCTTCCGACAATAGCCTCAACTTTTGTGTCTCTGGCCTCCTCGATCAAACTGAGTGCCTGGCTTCCTCCTGTCTTCTCGACAGCATCTAGCATCTGTTGAACTGTCACAGTGATTCCGGGGAGGTTGAGGACCCTGCTCAAGCCGAACTTCTCCTTAGGCACATCCTTGATCCGGATCAAATTCGCGACGACGGTCTTGGGGCTGCAGACCCACATCTCCAGGTCGCGCGAGACGGGCAGGATGCTCTTTTGCCCCTGCAATGGCTCACGAATAATGCCGCTGGCGAAGGAGCTGGCTGCTGCGGACGGCGCACCCGGCCGTACGACAACCGTGGGAAGCCGGACGATACGTCCATCGAGGAGACCGCGCCTCGAGAAGTCATTCAGATATGTTTCCACCATGAGCTTCTGGGCACCGTATGAAGACTGTGGCAGTGGGTTCGTGGATTCGCTTGTGATCTCTCCAGGACCGGTAGGGCCGTATACGGCCAGCGAGCTCGGGAAAATCACCACAGTGCCCGGGTGATGCACCCTTAATTGGTCCAATATAGCTCTTTCAGGGCAAATGGATTAGCTACTCGTATCACAAGAGGACTAAATGAGCCATCAAAGAGAGAGCCTTACCGGTGACTATCCCAATTCACACGCCAACCCAGCTCAAGGTTGGCTTCTGCGCCGCCGGACATCAGGCCATGGAGGAGATAAACCGCCTTAAAAGGAGTCGAGAGGAGGGACTCAACAGCAGGAAGATGGGTCAAGTCGCTGCTGGTGGCTGTCACGCGACTTGCATGCTGCGAAACTGACGCTGGTACCGGTGGTGTTGTGACGTCGGTCAAGGTCAAGGTGATATTTGGTGATGATTCGAGTAACGCTGCTGCGAGGACCTGTCCGATGAAGCCAGCTGCCCCGGTGATCAGAATCGCCTCGTTTTTCGACATTGTGTGGCTGTCAGTCATTTCACTGCCAACGATTTTGAACGAGTCTCGAAATTTCAAATTCTGTCCTGCAAAGCACAGGTTTTCGTTTCCCAGGTGCCGTTGACGTTAGGAGCAGTCGTTGTCTTAGTCATCGACCTTCCTACCCTACCTACTGCCTTGCAGTGAAGGGCCTAGCTTTTCTCATTTGAGTGATCGCCTGCAATAACCCGGGACGGGCTTTCTTGGCCCGAATCACTCGAAATACTGCCGGAAAGGCCGAGCCCCTCATGTTAGGATCGCCGGTCGTCCTCGTGCTGGCGTGGTCCGTCGGAGAGAAAGCCGACACGGCACCGGAACCGAGCGCCCCCGCCCGCAAGGCACTGTCCCGGGGCGAACCCGGGAATAAACAGGAACGGCCGATGTCCTCATCACGGCATACCGAGATCCATGAGGAGTTCACGAACGTCCAACTTATTCTCAAGATTCTATATCGAACAGCATCTCTCGTGCTACTGGCTGCTACTTATCTAGGTACTGAATCGGCTGCACTACCTAAGTACAATATCAGTGTGGCTCTGAGCACAGCAATAAGCAGTTCTGGCCGACACACAACACAGAATGGAATACACAAGGTGAGTTACTCTCTATTGACCAACTGCAGCACTGGTACTGAAATTTGCTTGCCTCAGACTTGGAAAAAGTGGCCTTAAGGTGTCCAAGATAATTCTTGGGTGCATGTCCTTTGGCTCCAGCGAATGGGAGGGATCGCCATGGGTCCTGGACGAAGAGGAGAGTCTGAAGGTCATCAAGGCGGCCTGGGACGGTGGCATCAATACCTGGGTAGGTCGGGACTACAGACTTGATTAGCCAATGAGGCCTTTTTGCTAAAATTTAAAACTTCTCGCAGGATACAGCAGACACGTACTCTAATGGAAAATCAGAGATCATACTCGGGAAGGCTCTGAAGAAGTTCAACATCCCAAGGAGCAAAGTAGTCATCATGACAAAGATCTTCAACCCCGTAATGGATGACAATTCTCGACCGGCATCGGTCAACGACGGTCCTTTGGTGAACCAGATGGGCCTGAGCCGGAAGCACGTCTTTGAGGCTGTTGATCGGTGTTTGGAGAGGCTTGGTACAGATTATATCGGTATGTATTGTCCGGCAAACAACTGCAACCCGATTAGGCAGAACAGCACTCTGTCATACTATCCAAAACCACAATACTGATCCAGTGGCGCAGACGTGCTTCAAATTCACCGGCTTGATCGCGAGACAGAGCCCGAAGAGATCATGAGGGCTCTGCACGAGGTTGTCGTCAGCGGCAAGGTCCGCTATATCGGAGCCTCAAGCATGTACACGTGGGAATTTGCCCGCCTACAGTACACGGCGAAGCTCCATGACTGGACCGAGTTCATCAGCATGCAGCCTTTCTACAACCTGCTCTACAGGGAAGAAGAGCGGGAGATGCTGCCCTTCTGCCGGGCCACCGGAGTCGGTGTGATACCATGGAGCCCGCTGGCTCGGGGCATGTTGGCCAAACCGGTGAACAAGGAGGGCAAAGAGTCGGAGAAGTCCGTCAGGAGCACCTCGGACTCTAAGACCCAGAAGTGGTTCGCGGATGCGAACCTGGACATAGTTGACGCAGTGGAAAAGGTGGCTAAGACCAAAGGTGTTATTATGCCTCTGGTTGCTACGGCGTGGGTGCTACATAAAGGCTGCTCGCCAATTGTTGGCTTGAGCAGTGAGAAACGGGTAAAGGAGGCAATTGATGCTTTGAAGGTTAAGCTTACGGATGAGGAGGTACAATCACTAGAGGCTGGCTATAAGCCTCGCAACATCGAAGGGATGTAAGGAATATCTTGACGTTGATGTATGAAATCACATGTCTTCACAACGCGTGTCACGGTACCCACTACAACGACCCGCTATATAAACGTCGCAGCTTCGCCTGCGACTTGTAGATTTCTAGCTTTCCTCTCTTCGTGCAACAACAAGTTATTACTACGGCTACATATCAGCACCGTAACAACGCGAAAGTTAATCACATCCTGGGAATTTATAACCGCCGTACATTTTCCCCTTTGAAAATACAACGCAGACAGTATTATCGACACGAAGAGATTAAAAAGCCGTCCCAGCTTGTACTGGTAAGTCACATAGCAAAATCGAAACTTTCCTACATAGCGATGGCAACGCCCTGAGTGATAAAATTACTATGATGGTCACTAACGACTCTCTGGATCCTAGTATCGATGTCTTACTCAGTGTCTACTTATTAATTCTATACTACAGTCGCGATCTTTCTTGATGCCCTTTCAAAGCAGGGAACCTCTGGGCCGACCGAATCAGGTGGTCAACGTCCGCCGTGTTGAGCAGCTCCGGGCCTGCTTGGTCTAGACTTGTCAAGCCAGAGAGTTTCATTGAGACTTCGATCTCGTCTTTCAGAACTGTAAAATCATTAGCACCTAGTTTAATAACCACACGGCGAATCTCGGGAGACTCTGCCTACTTTGAATGAGGTGCTCAGCACCTTGCTGTCCGTATACTAAGGAATATAGGAACGGCCGTCCAATACCGACAGCAGTTGCACCAAGAGCAATGGCTTTGATGATGTCTGATCCTCTCTCGAAACCACCGTCGACATAAACTTCAAGTTTGGAGAAAATCTCAGGGCACTTGAGTCTGAGTTCGAGGAGGTTCAATATAGCTGGCTGGGCACTAGAGTATGAATTTGTGAGTAAAACCCTGCGAAATGTGTGGCTGGATGATGACACATACGTATCCAGAGATCGACCACCGTGGTTGCTCAAAAGGATGCCATCAACGCCATATTCCACGGCTAGCTTCGCGTCTTCGACATTTTGGACACCCTTCAAAACAATAGGCAGACCTGATTCCTCTCTAATCCAGTGCAGGTCAGACCAAGTAAGCGACTTGTCGATATACTGAGCCATCAGCCGCCCCAGACCTGCCCCTTTCTTGTCGTTGCTCGATGTGGCGCCGCTGACGGCGGACTGGACGGCGGTTTCTGTTGCTAGACGCTCGTCCGCCTCGCGTTTTCCCGGTACTGGCGCATCGACTGTCACGAATATAGCTTTGATCCCCAGGCTCCGCGCTTTCCGGAGGATCTCTGTTGTTTTGTGACGCTCAGAGTTGACGTACAGCTGGAAGAAGAATGGTTGTTGCTGGTGGCCGCATTGGACAATTGATGACAGCGGGTAAGATGCATTGTTTGATATCTTGATGCCAAGTTTCAGCCACAAGCGCTCATAATGTTGGAAAGGTAGCAGATCGCTGGGGTAATGGGCAACTCACGCATTGTATAATATCTTCCTGGCCAGCCGCTTTCGCCAATGCCAGCTCACCGTCCTTGTGTGCCAGTCTTGCCATCGCAGCTGGGCTGATGAAGAATGGAGCGCTTGTCTTATGACCCAAAATCGACCGAGCCTGATTTGTATCCGTGACATTTCTCAGCACTCGAGGCTTGAGCATTATACGTCTGAGAAATGACTTGTTCTGATGATGCGTAACCAGGTCGGTTGCCGCGCTACTGTAGAAGGCCCAAGTTTTCCGCGTAAGTATTCTGCTCGCAACTTCTTCGATATCTGCTGCGCTCAGAAGCGACTGGAGCGGTGGAATATTGGTCTTGGGTGAGATCGCCGCTGAGTTCTGGTCTCGTGAAGCTTTAACCTCTTCGAGAGCTCCTTGAGGCGGCACATCGCTGCTGGCTCCAAGAAATGCGCCTTTGAATTTGTCGGCTGGTAAGTTCTCCTCTATAATTCCGGGTGCATGTACTTGGTCATATTCAGATGTTGCATTTTTACCAGCCACTGAGAGAAGAACTTTTCGCATTTATATGTCAGTCACTACTCTGTCTTAAATGTCTCTGAAATCCTCCAAGAGTCTGAATAGCATCTCCTGTATGAATTGGCAATAAAAGGGGCTAAAGGCTGGAGAGATTCAACTTACTTTTGGCACCTCCGGGGTGTTCATCCAAGAAGTCGGTGAGATCCCAGACCTTGGAATGCACGGCGACCCAGCAATCATGTCTCGTACTGTGTTTCCTCAACTCCGCGCTGGATATCTGCAATTCATTCGTGGTGTCCATTTTGTGGTGGGGTGGATCTCTGCCTGCCTCACCTATTCCGGTTGGAAGAAGGTTTCTGAAAAGCTGCGCAAGTTGAGATTACGCAGGCACAGCACCCAGGGTAGCGTCAAATTTGCCGCTGCTGATAGCATTCATGGAGCCTGTTCGCAGCTCACAAGGACCAACCGCGTCCGTGGCGGCCGAATTACCGGCCTGACGTCTGATCGGCTTTCTGCCCGAACCATCGGCCGAGCACGCCACAGGGCCTGTTCCGACTCCGCAGGCGCCCGGCAATGGGCCGAAATGCATCCACTGACAGCCGAAGCCGTGCCGCTGGACATTAACTACGAGCATGGATTTTGACTTAAGCCAGGCACGTTGAATAGCTGTGTTCGACAACACTCTGCGAATTGCAAGTAGCGTCTCAACGCTGTGAAAATGGCTAAGCCTATCGTGCTTCACATCGGCGAGCCGATCAAGTACAACCAACAATTCTTTGAAAATGAGTTCCTCAAGCGATTCGACGTGAGGCACAATGAAGATCTTAATCGAGCGTCATTCATACAAGCCCTAAGAGACAAGAAATATGGCAACTTCTCGGCTATATTTCGACCGCACTTCCAAACAGGCGGAGAGATGGGCCAGTGGGACGGCGAGTTGATATCGCTTCTTCCTCCTTCGCTTCGGATCTTTGCCTCAGCAGGGGCAGGATACAATTGGGCAGATGTAGATGCACTGGGTCGCCGTGGGATATGGTACGCAAATGGGGCCGGAGCCTCTGATGAGGCCGTCTCTGATACCGGCCTCTACTTCATCCTCTCTGTGTTCCGGAACTTCACCAGGTCGCAACTCGCTGCGCGGACGTGCGACCCGGAAATATTCAACGCCACGCACAAGCTTATTGCTACAATTTCAGCGAACCCTCGAGGCCACGTGCTTGGGATTGTCGGCCTGGGGAACATCAGCAAGAAGCTCGCCTACAAGGCGAAAACAGCCCTTGGGATGGACATCCACTACTACGATGTGATTAGAGCAACTGAAGAAGTTGAGAAGGAGCTGGGCGCGATTTTCCATCCCACACTCTGCAGCCTGCTCGCCGCAGCAGACTGTGTCAGCTTGCACACACCGTTGAACGCCCATACGCAGGACCTGATTAGCGACAACGAGTTTGCGGCCATGAAGCAAGGCGCGAGGATCATCAATACGGCCAGAGGCCAGGTGATAGATGAAGAGGCTCTGATAAGGGCCCTGAAGAGCGGAAAAGTATCTGCAGCTGCTCTGGATGTCCATTATGACGAGCCTCAAGTATCGAAGGAGCTCGCTGCGATGGATAATGTCACTTTGACTACTCATATCGGGGGAGGAGCATTGAACACGAGGATCAACTTCGAGTTGAATGCAATGAAGAATATCCTCACGGTTGTTGGGGAGGATGGGGCTTCTGTCGGTGAACCTTTGACTCCTGTAAATAGAGACGTTGTGAGAGCGTCAGCGACCTAGAACACGATGTACTCGATTTGGCCTGACTAGACCAAGCTTAATTGTAGCACTGCAGATCTGCAATTTTCTTCTCACCAAGAAGGTTAACAAGGATATTCTACTTGAAGCCCAAGAACTCGAGCAAGCAATTTACGGAAACGTTTATCGCAGGCTACTCCCTGTCGCAGTACATCATGATATATCTGCCGTGCAGATCGCGAATAATCCGGTAATACGGCGGTTTCCTGATCTGCCATGCTGACAAGAGCATATACCTTGTCCCTGAGATCCGTACACTCCCAGCCCTGGAATGTCTCTATGAGCGTCTGGAGCTTGGGCGTCGGCGTCTCTGGGTGTCTCCAGTGGGCCCTCTGCCAAACCATGACGAACGCGGGGCTCCGCAGGACGTCCGTGACAAACTCATGGTGTGCTAGGCGGTTTTCTTCCTCGATCGTCTTAATGGTGAGGTATAACCTGTCGAGTACGGGCCAGTCAACGCGCTGGGAGCCACACCATACCGTGAGCCTATTTGCGTGGATGATCTCCTGGATGATCCACATGCGTCTCCAGTACGGCCTTTCGCAGAAATCCCGGATAGCTTTGCCTTCTTGTCTGTCCCATATTGGGCGATAGTCGTCTATCTGTTGCTTGAGAGGCTTTGCGCCTTCGTTTGCGAGATATTCCATTGCCAGGCGGCTGTTGTCCGATTCGCGACCCAGCCAGATGTAGACGCTCGAAGCCATCGAATAGATCTGTTTCATCAGACCGACCTGGTGGTTTCGCTCACGCACGTTATCCTGGTCAATGCAGATCGCGTCGATCCAGAAGAGTCGAGGTTTCTTCATAGTCAGGCTTCGACAATGGAGGAACCACCATAAATTCTCCCCGATCTCGAAGTCATCTCGTCCATTCACAGTAATTTTCCGTGTCTTGGTCGGCTTTCCCCAGGCATATGACAAGGCAGTGTACTTCGGACATGACTTTATGTCGGAATAAACGAATGAACCCTTGATCTGGCCCTCATGAGTCGTCTTCGCCAGACGGAAAAGTCTAATTTGACCTTGTGGGCGACTTAGTGGCTGGTATGGCGCCTTGCCTGGAGCTGGTGGAATATACTCCGATGCCAATCCCGATCGGGTGTGTTGTTCATGACTGACGAGGAATCTGATTTGTTCTGAATCTCTCCGCTGGCATGAACCAGATGTTTCGACGCTGCTTCTTCTTCTGTCCAGCGGTTGTGTTTCCATCGCGAGTAAGACCTTCCTATTGAGTCGCGATACACCTTCCTGGGCGACTTCGTTGAGCTTGGTCGTCACAACCTTGGACTCTTCTGAAACAGAGTCTCGGGGAGACATAATCTCGTAATTGTATGGGCCCGCGGACTTTTGTGCGTAATTCCATCCACCACAAGCCTCCCGTGTGATAAAAGGACTGCTATGCCTGAACCTCAACGTAGATCTTGTTTGATGGCATCTTTTGGTATGGAGGTAGTTCTCTTGTGGCTCACTGTGTCTTCTGTTGGGATCCCAGAAGACTTTTAAACACTTTCCAGCGTGCTGCCCCTCGTGTTCAGGGCCGAAAGTGCGCGGCATCACAGCCTGAGTCGGGCTGGGGGTCTTGAGGGCGGTATTCCATTCGACATTTATTTGCTCGCTGATACCAGCCAACGAAAGGCGGTTAAAATTGTTGAGGGAGCGCGGAGTAGATTGTGTCAAATCGTAGTTGCTGGTGAAGCCTTCCATTTGCTGCACGAGAGACTCTGACAATAGCGCTTGCTGCTTCCTCTCGGCGCCATGGGAGTATCCGAGATCGAAAGAAGTGCACATGATTTGGTTATCAAGAAAAAAGACCTTGTACAGCAGGACTTCGAAAGGCTGCGAGCACCATTGAATCCCAAGTTCGGATTCGATTCGTCTGTCAGACTGATTGTCCATGCACCGTTGCTTATACCCGCAGGCATCGGTGTTACCGGCGGCTGTGCTGCCAGTTGGCCAGCCATGAGTGGGTCATTTCTACAAATGCGGCCAGGCTACATTCCCTCGCCCCAAGGCAGCCAATACGCGTCCTGAATTCCAGGGGCAGCTTTTTGCAGATGCGTCATTCCACCCTCCGTGACCGCGCCACAGTTTCAACAAGTGGAAAAAAGGCTGGACCCGCCATGCCGGCCGTCGTGCTTACGCTCCGAAACACCTCAGCCAATGGTCGGCAACACACCTTCCCGATTCATTCCACGGCTTGTCCGGTAATCGTCTCCTTCACGGCATACCCGAGCTTTGCCCAAGATGGCCAGTCTCCGTCATCACTGAGAATTAGCAGATCTTCACCCGACATCAGGTCCGTTGGGATTTATTTCTCTAGAAATCAGCGGATTTCTCCATTCGTTCATGCTCAGGTGATTTGCCTCCTGCGTCATAATGGGGATGAAGTTACTTGTCTGATATGCGCAATATATTTAACAAAACAAGCAGTCTATAGCGGGGCGAAATTTTGGGCTTCGAAAGGTTACGCAGTGTAATCGGATCAAGGACTTTATTCTTGACACAACGAACTTTCTTCTTTCCTATTTTTGACAAAATGGAACACAGTGTTGTGAGCCCTAAGAGCCATCTTGAATTTCAACCATGCGAGCTTATCGACCGCTCTTGAGGCATCCGTAAGAGACAACAGCCGAACTCCTGACCACTGACCAACTTTTTTATCCACATCTAGCCCAATACGGAAATGCAAGTCGATTCATTCCTTTCGTACATTCTTCCGCTTCCGACCCGACTCACTCTCCTGTTTCCTCTTCCTCCTCCCGGGCTCTTTTGTAACATTCAGTGGCGTATACAGATTCAATGGGAAGACTTGCTTACCCATCTCATCTAAAGACTGCAAACTCTCTGCCATCCCTGGTCCTCGAGCATCCAAGCTGAGTCGTAGCATGTTATTGACCCTGGCGAGGAAAGGCAAGTTCCAGTGCAGCTCCTCCTTGTCTTTATTGTTTAGGACCGTACAGAACTCGTCGATTGCATCCCTCAATACCCCGACGTTACTCAGCCGAAGGAATTCCGAAAGCACATCAAGGTAGAGTGCCTGGATTGGTGGGGACTGATCAAGGACGTCGAAGCAAAACTCGAGGTAGACTATCGTCGCAGCCCTGCTCCTGTAGGTGGCAGACGTAGAGCTGGGCCCTACGATCAGCGCACTAGTATCAGCTCCAGCCTTCAAAAACAGCTTGAGAATTTCTTCTTCGAGAAGGAATGAAAGAATTCGCGTTGCGTTCTTCCGCTGAGAAGTCCACCAGTGACAAATGTGTGCAAGAAGTTCATTCCAGGGACTGATGCCTTGGCAGTCATCTTCTTTGTTCGGGTCCATGCCACGATTGTCCAAAAGACAGACTAGGACGTCGGTTCCTAGTCCTCTTTGTAATTGGATGCTCTTGGTTGGATCCGGTGAGAGAAACCGCAGTATCGGCAGCGTTCCGATATTCTGCAGAAAACCCGGGTCAGAATCCAGCTTGCTCCGAAGATAATCGAAAAGACCCAATTGCACTAGTTGCTCTCGCAAGAATGCATGCTTCATCTTCGACCAAGAGCTAGGAACAAATTTGCAATTGCTCCCGGAGAGCATACATAGGAGACTGCGGTCAAGTTCGTCCAATAGAGCGCGATGACGAGTATCACCGGCCATGTGAGATTCAATCTCACTAGCATACCTCAATGCTTGCAACACTAGCCTCAGCACAATATGAGGACGTCTGTCGCTGCTGCCGGTGGCTGATTCAAAGGTGCCAAAGCTTGAACGCGTGATCCGATTTGGAAGAGTGGAAGTCTTAATCATAGCAATGTGAGCTTTGAGGATGCTGAGACTTGGACGGAAGTTCAGACGAGAATCAGCTTTAGCGATGAGAAAGTCGTACATTTCCTGGGTGTTCAAGAAGTCCCTGGCAGTCCGATGAAGGAAGGTTACAGTCCCATCTTCAGGATTGACCTCGAGAAGTCCACGGGTCCTGCTGTCGAGGTGCCAAGATGTATTGCTCCGTATTTCCTCGATTTCATGTTCCTTCATGAGTCGAATGGGATGATTGATCGCATAGTCGCTATCCTCATATTCTTGGAAGTGGAAGCTGTAAGTAAGGAAATTCAACTGGCTTTCGGTCGATGCGTTGGCAAGTTGAAGTGCTGTTGACATATGGCTGTGATAAAAAGGCTCCACGGCTTCCAACATGGTCTTGAAGAACGGTTCGAGCTCAGACGGAAAGCTTTCAAGGCGCCGGCGCAGGTCCACAAAAGCATCTCGATTGGTAAGGCCCTCTCTCAAGAGCTTAGTGACGAGAAATACCCAAAGAAACACTCCGTTGGATTTTGCTGCAATTTCGGAGACCAACCACTGCCCTTGGGAATGGTTAGCGGAGACTGCAGCCCAACGTGTATGCTCTTCAAGTCGACTCGAGACATAGTTCTGAATATCATTCCGCGTAAGGTCCTGCATGTAGAGTTTGGGAAACTCAAGCCCAAATTCCTCCTCGAAAATATTCCAAGGGCGGCTGGAAAGGCAGAGCTTCACGTTGCCCGACTTCGCAAGACCTTTCAAGGTCCGACAAAGTTGGATTCGGTCTTCGTGGTCGCCGCTATATTCATCCAAGCCATCTATGATGAAGCATAGTTTGAGACTAGCATTGTCCCTAGTCACAAAGGTCTGCAAAGCTTCGCGGAGCTCCACCAACGACCAAGGGCCCGCAGACTGCGAGCTGTTCCACCGCTCCACGCAAGTTTGCTCAATCATATCTGGGCATTGGCGAAAAATGTCGTAAAGCAATGTTTGGAGAAGTCCCTGTTGAGATTTTTGCATAGACGTCCCGGTAATCCAGAAGTAGTGACTGACGATTGCTGCTCTGCAAGGATGAGCCCACTCAGCGATGAAGCGAGAAGTGATAATGGAATCGGCGATGTATTTCATGAGAGTCGATTTCCCGGAACCAGGCTTTCCGGACACCCAAAATATCCCATCTTCCTCTTTGAGCCAAGCTCCAATGCTGGGACCAAGCGTCGAATCTTGATTTGTGGTGAGTGCCCATTTGAATGTCTGCTGGTGGGCCACAGCAATCTGTGTATGTCTTACAGGACGGCTCTCGAATGTAAGGCTCTCCAGGATCGCCTGCTGCTTTTTGACATCATTTTCCGAGAGAGACAATGACTGTAACTTCTCTTGCAAGCAGTCAACGTCGCCTATCGTGAACTGTCCTTGCCGATGTTGTGAGTACCCTGCTTCGAGGCCTGATCGCAGCCTATTCTGCAGGTCGTTGAGTCCATCACCGATCTTCTCGAGGGCTTTTGCTTGATCTACCTGCAAAAAAAGACTTCGTTGTTGTAGATATTCTAGCCGATCCGACTGAGCACGGCTGCAGTAGCTACACAGAGCGTCAGATAAGTGTTAAATATTTCGTGCTTCAGACGTTCTAGAACTCACTGTACCAGGGTGCAAATATGCAGTGTCATCGTGACTTGAGTTCGGGAGAGTCGTGCCTCGAGCTCATCAATGCTAGACCTTTCCCAGGCCGTTTTCAGAGCGACGATGAAACTATCCCATTTTCCCTTGGATCCATGCTTCGTCCTAAGTTTTTTCGTGATTCTGAGAAGTTCGTCTCCATCGGTTTTGCAAGCTGCGCAGAGGCTCTTGACTGCAACAAAGACCTTGGTGACATGATCCTCGGCGTGCGCTCCGAGGGTTTTATGATCGGTGCAAGACTGAAGACCATCGCACAAATCTTGCAATTGCTCGCAAACTGCGTCGAGTCTCGTAACATCGATACTGCATCCCGTGGCGGATACACTGATTTCGACGGTTCCTTTAATGAGACCAGCTGCGAATGAGACAAACGAGAAGACGTTGGACGCCAGTCCCAACGCTGTCAAAGGGTCCATAACAGCCTTGATAGTTTGGGAGGTTCTGGAAAGATAGCTTCAAGTTCAAGAATTGCGGTGAAGTAACCAGTAATTAGATGGCAGAGCGAGGCATTTATGGATGTGGGAGAGGAAAATGGGTCGCTACGTTCTAGGCAGCTGGGTGCAGTCTACTACACCAATGGATGATTTGCAACCTCGGACTTGCACCGCATCTCTTCTGAGGTCTCCCATGCACATTTGCACAGCCTCAAGGATCCAACTGAGTGCGGTTGCACAACAGCACACTTGCATGGGCCCTGGCAAGCCGCTGCGCCTCTGACGGTCGAACCAGCAACAGATGTGTCGGACAGCATGCAAGCCTCTCATCTCCCAATGGCTGAACATGATAAACGCCTGGCTCAGTTCAGCTTGTCACCCAGACAAGGGGCACAAATGACGTACGACGCACCTAAACGAATGCCCAGACAAAATACTCTTGGTTGGAGCAGTCTCCCTGTCCCCAAAATTTCTCAATCAGAGGTAGTGGTAGTAATACACCTCTTCCAGTGAAGTACAATGAAGTGAAGAGTTTATCCACCTAACAATGATTCTATGTCAAATCATGTAAGGTAAAGTGGCATAAGTGCATGGGTTTCTAATTACGTAGAACATTGATTTGAGGATTCATAGATTAATACTGTAGTTTTCAATACGCAAGGAAAAGATTCGGGGATTTAATAAAACCCTTTCTTCGAATGTGGAAACAATAGTTCAGGCTGTAGAGAGTTATTCTAACGGCGCAACCGAAGATCTGCCACCTATTGTGTGGTTACGCCCTCTACTCACTGCACCGCCACCGCCGACCTGCAATAATTAGGCTTACTAGCGTGCGGCCAGTCGGACGGTGTGGTGGCTCGGAACACTTCGAAGTGTGCCTTGTCTAGCAGCATGTAATCTGGTCGGTCTTGCTGCATGCTAGGCCGTCATTTTTTCAGTATTGCAGGAAAAGCTCGGATGGCGTCTGCATTCCTTGTATCAAGTGTGTGGTCTCGTGATGCAGCCCGATCGGCATATCCGAACATGTGGCGTTAGTGCCTAGGACAAAATCGGGCGACGATGGCAGCTGACAACCCAGAGACCAGGGGGTTCTCACATCCATTCCCCCCAAGGTTCGCAGTGAATTATCAGCCTGTTTGAAAAACGCAGCATTGGGGCGTCCGCTTCTAACGACGCAAATCCAGCTCCAGCTGGGATCCAACAGACGGTTTGTGGTTGCTCAAAACCCCTGTACTCGCAGGCTCGAAGGTCTGAGTATATGAAGGCGGGTGGATAGATTTGAGGCTCAGGTCAAGGTAAATGGACAATAAAAAACGGATTTTGCCAACAAAGACACCATGAGTGAAAGTTCATGCTCTAATGCTGCAAATGTACTGTGCTTGAAAGTAGACAGTGGGGCTATGAAACGCGGCTGAACAGAGCAAATATACCTGCTCTGAAAAGCTACAACTGCCAAAATCGTGTTGGGCGCATAATTGCGGGCTTGACCGCTTGCACTTTAATTACTTGCCAATGGCATCCATGCTTTGACACGGAACACATCCCTGGGCAAGAAAAGAGGCCCAACATTGAAGATAGAGCTTCCCGCACAAGAGATAGAGGAGAAAACTTTGTAATAATAATTAGACTCATCATGTTTTGCGCTGTCCTCTTTCTCGCCTTTATCAGATACTGATATTAGAATGGGTGGTCTCGTTTTTACCTAATCTGTACACTCATGCTTCTTAAGCAGTATGCATCCAGTCCCTTCATACAGCAATAAACGCTTGATATCAGAATAAAGGAGTAGAAGCCATGTACAAGTGAATATCAAAGTCTATCTAGACTATAAGACTGAATTTGTAGGTTATGTACAAATCCGGAAGTCAGAAATCTCCCATTGGTGGATGGGAGAGAGAAAACGGATTTGTACTTTCAAGAAATATTCAGCAAGGATCTGAAATAACTGATACTTCGTTGTGACAGCATGATAATGGCACATTTTCGTCATCAGCTAAGCTAAGCCGCTTGCTGAGCTTCCACGCAAGCAGCAATCCCATCACTCTCAACCAACGCAGCCGTGCCTCCAGAGTTGCTAGACTGCTGCACAGTCTGCCTCACCGCCGCCGCGCACTTGGCAGCAACCCCATCCGCCGCAGCCGCAGCCACCGTCGCGTCAACCGACAGCGCAGCAGTAATCGCCTTCTGGGCATCCGCCGCGTTCGTGTGCGCAGCGGCTGCTTTCGCACCCAGCGTGAAGATAGTTCCCTTGGCGTTGGCCTCGCCCTGGAGGTCCGCCGCCTTCTTGGTCAGGTTGACCGTCTGCGCGAGCTCGGCGAGCTGCGCCAGGTCCCCCTGCTCGGCCTGCGCCGCGACGACGGCGGCTGACACCTGGGCGCCTGCCAGGTGGGAGGCTATCTCGGCCTCGGTGGCGTCGGCCACCAGCATGTTCGTCGAGAAGATGCAGCCGACTGGGTCGGCTGAGTCGTCGCAGATGAAGCCGTCGCCGGTGGGGTCGCCGACCTGGTTTGCTGTTAGCGGTGCTCTAAACTCACACGAGACTCAACTCATGCATGAAGATTAGGGAGACTTACTGTGCCAGCAGGGAAAGTGCCGGTCTGGATGGCCAGGTTCGGGTCCGCACCCACAGCCTGGAGCTGAGTCGCAAGGTCGAGAACAATCTGCTTGTTGCCGGCTGCATCAGGCGAGGCCGGGTCCTGATGCTGCTTGACAGCAGCGATCTCAGGGTTGACGGCAGTCTCGTCACAGGCCTCGGAGGCGCCGCCGACTGGAGTCGTATTACGCTCGAGGGCGCGGAACATGAGGGCGTTGGCCATTCCTGCCACGTTATTCGCGGCTTTGGCATTAGTGAAGGCCTGATCGGCAATGTTCTGTTGTAGGCACTTTAGATTTGTGACATTGCCTGCACCGCTCTTTGCGCCTGCGTCGCCTAGCAGGCCAAACACGGTGTTTTCGATCTGGAGCGGGTTGTTGAGTTCCAACATCGCTTGGGTGGCCTGCACAATGGCCTCGTGCGAGTGTTCCTGTGGCGCCTCTGCGGCCGAGAGGCCAGCGAGGACAAACATGATGGCGATGGTCTTCATTTTCCTCGGTGAGTATACTTCTAAGCGTGGTAATCTGAGCAAGGCCTGCCTTCAATGTATTGCAAGAAAAATGAAAAATTATTGGAAAGGACTGGGGTTCACAGAACTCTGAAAGAATGAGAAGTCGGAAGCGAATGAAGCGTTGGTGTACGAGAGAGCATCTTCGGTGATCCGGAGGCGGGGAACAACCATTATGATATTTAAATAACACTACGGAGACGGCGTTTCAAGCACCCCGTGTTCTCGCCCAGGACTGTCCCAATGCCTCACTCCGTCAACAAACCTACCCAACACCTGACGCTGATGCCCCGGCGGCGCCGGCGAGGTTCACTTTTAAGGGGGTGCGTCTCAAGTATCTTGGGCAGAACTCAGTCGGGGCAAGGGACAGTATATTTGCAGATCCGTGTGGGAACAACACCAGCCCTGCAGTTCGTCAATGAAATTCAGACGGGATGCATTCGGGAGCGGCCGTTAAGGTTCTGTGCTGAAGCATTCAGACGATTCAGTGCTTCTTGGCGGGCTTGTTCTGGAACACCTCTTGCGTAGCTTTCAATGCGTCAGGGGATCTGATACATTCTCAGGCTCTCATGGAGCTTTCAAAAAAAAACATCTGGTTCGATTCTTTCTCAGACCGGACTGCTTCCTGGGTAGGGGCTTAAGCACGTGTCGTGTGATTCTCAGCCTTCGGGCTCTCCTTAACAACCCGAGTACGAACCCGTTCTTTGAGAAAAAGGCAATAAGCTCAGATGATACTATGGGTTGATTTGGTCCTACACCGCTGAGAGATTAGCTTTATCTGGCCACCTGCAAAGCGGTCTTCAGCTCCATCTGCTTCGTAAATGACCAAAATACACAGTGGACTTTTTAGGAATGTAGGCTGGACTTGATTTCTTTCGCGAACAGTATAATCGCATCCCATAAGCCTTTCATTCTTGAAATGGCTTTCGAATCGGATGGTATGGTGCTGAGGTTAGACCGTTTGGAAAACATGACAGCCTTTTCTTGATGCATATGAGTGCCAGGTAATAGCTCTCATTGTCTATGCTTTCGGCTACGGCTATGTGAAGAATGTATAATATGTACGAAGATGAAGAATTACACAGAATCAGACATTGCACATGCCCATCTTACTTATTGCCTGTGCCTCATGATCCTGCTGCGCCACCAGCCACCAGAGTAGTCCCCAGAAGCACCACCGAACCAGGAGGGAGTTGAGGAAGAGGAAGAATCCGATGCTGCGTCCGTAGGAGAGCCGAATGAAGAACCACCAAAGCCTGCTTCAAAGTCAGTAAGAGGACCAACGTGTCTGGTAAAGTAGAAGATTTCGCTTACTTCCAGATGGTCGGGCACCCCAGCTACCCCACGATCCAGTTGGTCGCGCTCCGGAAGCCTCGGACCCGGATCCAGCAGAGCCACCGCTTGTGGGAGAAGGCCCTTCGGACCCGCCTCCGTACGAGCCTTGTCCGAAGCTACCACTGGGCTGGGAAGAAGGGGCATCATCAGAGCCCGAGCCAGAAGCTCCGCCGGCAATCCCAGATGGAGAGGCTCCGACAGCACCATATGAAGAGCTGCCAGTAGGGCTGGCATAGGAGGCAGCAGCCGAGGCTGAAGGGGCCGATGAAGATGAGCCCGATGCAGATTCGACGACGGACTCGGAGGTGAAGGACCAGCCCGGAATGCTGATGGTCCCAATGGTCCAGGTGATTCCGTCCTCGCTCGTCATAGACGCCTCCACGTCCGTGCCGAGGGCAAGCGTGTCCGAGTAGGCCGTGTCGGCACTGTCGAGGATGATGGTGCAGTTAATCCAAGTGTGCGCGGGGACGGTACCGCAGTCCTCGGCGGCGCATTCGACGGCTGAGCCCCAGCCCTGGGCCTTCCCGTCGCTGGTGGAAAGAGTGGACACAACGTCACCGCCGACGAGAACCGTCTGGGTGTAGTTGCCGCTGGTGTCGTCGTATTCATCTTTGTTTGTTGTCAGCTTTCGAGGCCATGGTCTGCTGGTTGTGAAATGCGACTTGTTGTGGTTGCTTACAGTGGAACGTGACGTGGGCGCCAGCTTCAGCGGTTGAGCCATCGTCTTGGACAGGCATCTGTGAATTGGCTGACCGGAAGATCATTATTAGCACTTAAGCCTTTCCAGAGCCTCACACACAAAGCTGGACTGTAATAATGGGAACACATACCGCCAGTCGACATCAGAGTGTACGCGTAAACGTTCCAGTTGTCGCTGGACCAGTTCTCAGCGATACTCTGGACAAGATCGCCGTTGGACGTCCCCATTCCGACCCAGAGCGAGAGGTCTCCGCTGTTGTCGCTCGGGGCGCTGGGAAGGACCAGTGTGGCCCAGGACTCGCGGACGAAGGTGTCGTCGGCGGTCGGGCCCGTGCTGAAAGCAGGGCCCATGGCGGCGTTGACCTTGGCCACGACGGCCGCGGTCGCAAAGGCTGACAAGATTTGGCGAGAAGACATGCTGACTTTGTTTGATCTGTGCGAATAATATTGGAACACCACAGTTGGTACTGCCAGCAGTAAATGAATGAAACTGTCTGACGTAGGAAAAGAAAAGGGAAATGAACGGAAGACTGTGTCTGTGAACGAGTTGAAGCTGGGGAGAGCCCCTTTTCCAGTTGAACGAGCAGTCTTCTCTACTTATATAACTACTCAGCCCAATCTGGTGATGACGAACCGGAACTAGCCATTCTACCAGTTGACATGCCCTCCTTCCCAGGATCATGAACACCCTAGGAAAGATCTCGCCTAGCATGCGTGGAGCCTTCATAACTTCCAGTCGACGGATGTGGAAAAGCGCCGGCATGAGTATCACGCATGCTGACGAACGTTTCCTCGTAAATGTGTGCCCTCGTCTCCATTTTCCTTCCCAATTCGTGATCCTTCCTGCATAGAGGCGGCTAAGGAAGCCTGTTGGGCGATTAGTTGAAACGGAAGGTGCGTGTTTCACGGGTCCCTGCAATTTCGCTCTGTTCTCACCACGGCATCGCGCCAATATGAAACATAAAGTGGGCCTCGGACGTACGACTGGATTCTCGGAGTGAGGAAAATTTGGTCGCGTATCTCCCGATCGAAGGGAGTTATTTCCGATAGCGTAATAAACCCCTGGAAGACAGACCGAGGCTTCGGTCTGATCAGCCAGTGTAGAATGTACTGTTAAAGACTGACTTGGTGCTGGGGAATCCCAATGGATGCAAAGATGCTCCCATGCCTGGATGTCCGATGTCCGAGGGTTAGGATGCCAACGAGGTGCATATCCTTCTCTTGCCTTCACTTTTGATTCCCACCAAGGCCATTGCAGACATTTATGGAAAATTTACATTTCCGGACATTCGAAATTGTCATGTGGTCCAAATTGGCTCTAAGTCTCTGACTACGCTCACATTGAGCTTGATTCTCTGCCTGGTAGTAATTAATTACAAGCTCACCAAGAGACAACAACGAATCATAGTCGAAGCGTTATAAATGCAGAGTTGTGTCTCGCGAGAAACGGTCCAAGTATCAAAAGAGTATCATTCCCTCACGAGGCCCAACCGACAAGACCGGTGACCAATTTTCTCGGTGCACGAAGCTCCTCCTTCCTCGCCTTGAGTTCGTCAACGTCCCAGTTCACCCACAAGTATTTACCTTTCAAGAACTCGCCCTCGGCGCTGGATACCCAGTTCACAAAGTGGCCCGCCAGGTCAGCTAGAGAGGTGGTCAGCCATCATCAGCCAAGAGGCGTAGATGTACGGAACAATCGGCGGGAATCAAAGCACTCACGCTCATCGACAGGCACGCCCAGCGCCCCAAGCCCAGACTTGCTCAGCATGTCCGACTCGACAACACCGGGGTGGACATTGTAGAAGCGGAGCCCAGGGTTCTCAAGCTGCAGCGTCTCGACCACGCGCGCCGCCCCGATCTTGCTCCCAGAGTATCCAGAGAACGCAGGCAGCGAGGGGTTAACATGGGCCGCGGCGGCCGAGATGTTAACAAAGACACCACCGGGGCGCGCGGAGGCGAGGAACTGGCGCGCAAGCAGGAACAGCCCCTTCACGTTGACCTCCCAGGCCCTCCACCAGTCCTCGGTGAAGTCGGCGGCGGCGCCCTCCCCGCCGGCGGCGGCGATGGGCCCGACGGCCGGTAGATAGCCCGCGTTGGCGACGACGATGTCCACGGGGCCGCCTGCGCCTGCGCTGGTAAAGGCCCGCGCGACGTCCTCCTCGCGGGACACGTCGCCCGAGACGGTGGAGATCTTGGTCGAGGGGTAGGCGGCCCCCGTGCGCTCCGCGACCTCCTTCAGGGTCGCGGCGCTGCGGCCCAGGATGATGATGTGCGCGGCGCCTGCCGTCGCGAAGGCCTCGACGATGCCGATGCCGAGACCGCGGGCACCGCCGCTGACGAAGATTGTCTTCCCGGCGGCGGAGAGCTCGGGGCGGGTTGGTGAGATGGCAGGATAGGACTTTTGGTGGTAGGTTGAGGTGAAGTTTGTCTCCCAGAGTGGACTCGACATGATGGAAGTGGAACGATGCAAGGGGTGTGGGAGTGTTATTGAAAGATGGGTTTGTGATGGGACGGTCAGGAATGGCTCATTCAACGTGGAGGGAACAGAGCAAGGCTGTATTAAGCAGAGCGTTCTCTGTAGGGGATAGGAGTTAAGTCGAGAAGACGAGGAATTAAGGGAAGGAGTTAAGGACAAGATGTTATCTGGTTGCATGTGGTGATGCATGCTTAGTTGTTCCCGGACTGCTCCACCTCTACCCGTGATTATTGGCCACGAACGGTGGCTCCATAACCTCCTCCCACCCTGCATGTCAGCAAAACATCTGAAACTGGATAAATTCAAGCCAACCGAAGGAGCAAACGGTCTCCCTAGCTTCAAATGCAACGGCGATGGCGCATATGGCGTGCCAAGGGGAGGGGGCTGACGTCGCCCGGTGTAGATTTCAAATCCAGCGGTCGGAGTATCGGTTGACATTTGTTTCCGACTTGTGACGCCTCCGTTCCAAGGTTTGCTCACACTTTACCTGCTGCAGTGAGCCTCTCTGATACTATCTATTCTCTTGAATCCGGTTTATCGCCGGGTATATGCCAACTCAAGATGTTCCTAGAACAGGAGGTCCGTCCAAAAGTGCACAGCTCACCACGGTAGCTGCTTTCCGTCATTGTCCCACAACTTCCCACCATGTGAGTCCTTTGTAGCAGCATCGATGACCTGCACGATGCCATCGCAGGACTCGTCGACTCCTATGAATGCTTTCTCGAGACCTAGCAGGCGAGCACTGGCATTGCCCATCTCTGTCTGGACGAAACTAGATAAATCGAGAATCAGTATGTATCATCAAGTCAGAACGTCATGACAAATGCTCACCCAGGATGGAGGACAAAGGCAGTCAGGGAATCCTCCTCCCCATTCATCCTCTTCGTGAGCCAGTGAACGGCGGCCTTGGATGGTGCGTATGCAGCATTGGGGAAGGGAGCTTGATCCTGCCAGCCAAAGTTCCATTAGTCTCTCATATTCAACATCTCACTCCCACCCACGCCAGACCAATATCAGGTATCCTCACCTGCAACTGGCCCGCCGACGAGCCCATGGTGACCCATTTGGGCTGCGCGGACCTCCGCAGCAGCGGGATCGCGGCCTGGTACAGCCAGACCACGCCGAACACGTTCGGCGCGATGTGGGCCTGCAGGTCCGCGACCTTGAGCTCCGACACCTTGGGAAACGACCTCGCGACGCCGGCGTTGGCGATGACGAGGTCCAAGTGGTCTATTCCCTGCTTGGAGAGCTCCTCGACGGCGTTGAGCGCGTCGGCCTCGGCCGTCGAGTCGATCTTGACGACCACCAGCCGGCTCTGCTGGCCCGCTGGCAGGTCTGCGAGGGCCTTTGAGGTCGGGTGGTCCGGGTCGCGGACGGCGGCGACGACGGTGTGGTCGTCCCTGGCGAGGTAGCGCTCGGCGAGGGCTTTTCCTAGGCCTCTGTTCGCGCCGCTGATCAATATTATTGAGGGGGCCATGATGGTGAGGTGTGGAGTTGGCTTTGTGAGGTGAGAATACCGCGGTCCAGCTTCGTGATATGCCCCAGCGCAAACCGCGCATGTGCAATGCTCATGGCTCTAGTCTTTTTATAAGAGTGCGTGAAACCAAGCTGTTGGTCCTCGCATGCTGAGAAATCAAAATGGTCATCCTCGCGTCTGTTGGGATGTCGAGACCGTGTTGGACTTCTTGCCTCGACGGAATCTTAACCAAGTCGAGGTGACCTGATCTCAGGCTGCGCAGAATCCTGCGGCCGTTGGTGTTTAATCGGTCAATGCAATCCCGCCAACCTGCGGACGCTTTCTCGGCGGAGGCCTAGCTCCCGCTTCCTGCTTACATGGCCCGCAAATCCGTGACCGTTGGTCAGCGGCGCCCCCGCCGTTACCCAAGCCCGTTGATGCACGATCCTGTCCTACGCAGTATCCTTGGGGTCTCCCAGGGGCGCCCATATGGTACAACAAGAACCAAGGCAGTGGCCAGCACATGCGTGCAGCGACAGCAGCGATCTTCTGTGGTAGTGCAGAAACTCGGCCTTGAGTACGCAAGCTGTGCGAAGTCTGAAATCTCACTGAACCAGGGCAATTTCATTGAACAGACCAACTCATATGGAGGTCTGTGAAGACCCGAATATCAAATATACAACTCCCAGAATATGCTCTGGTGTGGAAGCTGATGTGTATGTTAGTAGTTGGTCGAAAGCTGAGACATGACAGATTAGCAGAGGCGAACAACAGAGCAGTGGAAAGCTCACCTATGCGTGTGGCCCAGGAACAGGGGGGTTGATAGGAGAGATGGATCAACTGTCACTAGTGTCCAAGGGGACAGACTGGACGTTTCTCTTCGCTTGCAAGTGCATGGTGGTGTCTCCTTCCGCGATGGCTTCCGCGATGGTAGCGAAATGGCATTTGCTTGTTCGGAACGTGCTATTGCTTTTCTGGATGCCATTGCGGGAAAACAAGATATGCATGATTTGCTTCTCGGCGGTTCAGACTGAGAAACTCAGTCGTGGCATGTGGAAGCAGTCGCTTGGGTCATGCCAAGGCCAATGCCGTCTTCCATGATCGGAATGGGCCGGAGCACGGCTAGATGTGTGAAGGCTAGTCTCGTGCCTATGCGGATGCCAATAACCATGCAAAAGATGCCTTTGTCTCTAGCTGGAGCACCGCACAAGCTTTCCTGTATGCGGGGCTTAGGGATAGCGGCTCGGTGCTCAAGCTTCCTCTTATCTCGGCATGGGAGATATCGTAGCAACGTATCCTGGACGAGATGACAGTATCTGCTTCTACCCAGGTACTTCAGAGACACTGAAGGGACTAGTGCCGTTTGGCTGAAATGAGGATGGTGGCCTGAACCCTGGAGGGGGTGAGTCTTCTCCCGCAGCATCGCTTGTGTCAGTTGATGGGACTTCCTGAGAACAGGCATGGTTGTGGACAATTGCGATGGAACCAAACCTAAATACCATGTGTTATCTGCGTTTATTCTCAGCCCTGCTCAAAGACAGGTTGGGCTTGGCAATCTTTTCTTAGGTGTCGTATTCTGTGGCGCTTGGAACTCGCGGCCGTGCTGAGATATCCACGCCCCGTCTTGGCCCAGGAGAGCATTTTGGTATGGGCATATGTCAGTCAACTTGGCGACGAATTGGTGATCTCCGACCAAGAATTAGACGGTGCAACGCAAATGGACCTCCGGGGCTACGGAATCACACACGACCATGTGGAAATGTGTAAATATCGGATATTAATCCGCTCATAATAAAGTTGGGAAGGCAGTGCCGAAACGAGAGTTAGTGCCGATGGGCGTCGACCTGCATAAGCACACACGAGGCCCCCCTGCCAGGCCATGGACGAGGGCCACAGTCCAGTATTCTACCGGACCTTCTCGATCAAATTCGCCTGTGCCATGCCTGTGATTGCGCCTTGCCTGTGCCTGTCGTTCATCGGCTGGCTTGGGGGCCCAACCCAAAGCCGGAACCCCAGAAAAACAACCACCACCAACTGACTGACTCGTAATCCGAGCGGCCCTCCCCCCTTGTCCCCCGCACTCCAGCGCAGCCCAAGCCCCAGGCCCCATGCCCCAAGCCCGTTGAGGCCAAGAAGCTGGGAGTTAGCCTGAGTAGTGCGCGCGGCTATGTGTGTGAGAGAGATGGCAGACAGAGAAAGGAGATCGACCTCGACCCTGACCTTGACATTACCCGACGACGTCGTGCACCACACCGGCATCTCTCCCTCTCTCTTTGATCCGAATTCTCTTCATCAACCTAACCTAACCTAACTGCTCCATCCATAATCTTCCATCAGAGCGACGCGGCATGGCTGAAACGGGCGCCTCTGCCCACTACTGAGCTCTGCGGCTCATCTCTTGCACTGCGACGTCTCTGCCCAACTTCCCGGTCGTTGATGGATCTGGCGCGAGCTTGTTCGTGGTTGGACCGCTGCGAATCCTAGTGGGCATACACGCACACATATACATACGTGCATACATACGTACATACACACATACACACTCAATCGCTCACTCACCCACGAGCATCCACTTGGCCATTCTCACACCGACCTCGACATGATTGAGACAGAAACGAGCCCTGGACGCATGGAGGTCGAGGGAGAGGCCGATGTCGATGGCGACAAGAGGTCGTTCAGAGACTTCTCCGCCCCGGCCGCTGACGGAGACGAGTCGAGAGAGCATGCCCGTCCCAGGAAGAGAACGCGCCGGGCCTGTGACAAGTGCTCTTCTTCGAGGACCCGGTGCGATGGTGAATACCCCTGGTGAGTACAGACAGTCTCGCCCAGCACCACGCTCAACCCCATGGGCAATCCAGCGCGCGTCCCCCCCCCCCCTCAACCATCCCACTATGGCTTTGACTGCTGTGCCGCGTCTGGACCTCAACCGGCTGACCCTGCATGGTTTCCGATATCTCCAGCCGCCGCTGCGAAGGTATGTTATATCTGTTCTGTCCTGTCACAGCATCCGCTGCTTTCTCTTGTCCTGTTCTCGACTGGCTCTTGACTCAGTCTCTCATCCCGATCCTTGCTCCTCCTGCCCTCCTCCGGCAAAGCCGTATGGCCCTGCTAGTGCTTGGCCATGGCTGTCCCCTGGGGTTGACCCTTCGTCAGCCTTTCCCGTTCCGTGCCCTCCCCACCCACCGTCCCGTCCCGGGCTGCTCGTGGCCATCGTGTTGATGAAGCTTTGTGTTTGCGCCCGGCATTGCAGACTACGGCTATACCTGCCGCTACAACCGCGAGATCAAGAAGCGTGGCCGTGCTCCTACCACCTCCTTGGGTAACCATGCGGCTCGCTCGGATTCAACCGGGTCGACCACCCCCAGCGCCAAGGTCAAGCGCCAATCCTTGGGCGCAATATCGCCTTCGCCTCCGGTGGCATCGCCGGATACAAGCCTGCCACCGCTGCACTTCCCCCAGTCTAACGAGCGTTATAGGGACAGCATCAGCCTGTCCTCTGCTCACCCGCAGCGTCCCCCCTACGACGATGGCCGCGCTTCCCTCTCGCACATTGTCATCCAGCCGTCCCCTGCCCCCGTGCAGTCCCCCTCGTACCTGTCGTCGCCCGCCTACAGCAACACCAACACCCAGATCCAGCTGTCCTCCCTCCTAGAGCCCAGCGCCGAATCGCCAGTCCTCAAGAAGACCCATGAGAGCCCGTCCCAGATGTCTGCACATGCTGGGCGCACCAGCGACCCGGAGCCCTTGGTGTCCGGTGCCAGTGTGGGCTATCCTTCCCCGGCAAATGCTGGCTCACCTCCACAGCGTGCGCCCAGCAACCGCAGCAGGCATTCCTTCAGTAACTGCCTGCCACCTCTGCCCCATGGCCGAGAATCTGTCAGTACGTCCAACGGCCGTGAGGGCTCCATCCCGGAGGTTCAGAAGCAGCACAACTCGCTGTACAAGGCGCCCTCAGCCGACTGTCGCTACAGGTGTCTGGAACCTGTTCTTCCGTACCTGAGGGACATCATTCCGGCATCGGTGGCGTGTGACCTCCTCGATGTCTACCTCACAGAGCCTGGTAGCTCTCTCTTCCGCTGTGCCTCGCCATATATCCTCACCCGTATATTCCGCAAGAACTCACTACTGCACCCTACGCACCCACGGCAGACTACCCCGGCCCTGTTGGCGACCATGCTCTGGTGTGCTGCTCAGACGGCCGACATAGTACTGCTCCACGTGCCGGGATCCAGAGCTAAAATCTGCAACGCATTGTATGACCTAGCAACCGCTCTGATATCGGACAGAGATCCGGACCGGTGGCGAAGGATACACGGTAGGTAGCCCTTTGCGGACCAGGCTGAAGTGTGCGAGCTGACAACGAGCAGGCGGCTTGCGGGGCGAGAGCGATCAACCACAGACGGGCTATGAGTACTCGTCAACCCAGCCCCTGCTGACCGCCAAGAACGAGCCCGCCGGTGCCATCGACGATGTGCTGACGTTCATCCTCTTGTCCATCGCGGTCTCCGGGGGCGATTTCAAGAGCGACTGCTTCAAGTGGTGGAGCAAGGCGGTCCGGCTGACCCTCTCCCTGGAACTGAACAGGGAGGATGAACGTTGTTCGGCCACTGTCTCTCCATGTGCGAACCCTCTGTGCTCCTGTAAACGCGAACAGGAAGCATTTTCCTTGCCCGGTATGGAAGCTAGAGAGGAACGAAGGAGGGTCTTCTGGTTGATTTACTGCCTCGACCGGCACTTGGCGTTGTCATTCAACCGCGTTCTCGACATACCGGACTCCTACTGTGAGGTCTATGGTAAGTCAATTCCCTCGAGTAACAAAGATCCTGCACTTGATCTAATGAGTCGAAGCTCCTCTGCCAGAGAACGTCTGGGAGAACCTGGACACTATAGCACCCAAGGACATTCCGCCGAGGGTAATTGGCGCTTCATCCATCATCACCGGGACAGGCTTTTTCGAATATTTCCTGCCACTAATGAGCATCCTCGGCGATATAATCGAAGTACACCATCGGAGGTTCCACCCTCGCCTGGGCATAGTCGACGACACACACGCCGTGGCCATCATCGGCGACCTCCTCGCGAACTGCGAGGCCAGCATCGACAAGCTGCGGCAGGAGATCGAGATCGTCGAGTACGCCGCGCCCATGCCCACGCCCGGCGTCGGGCCCAGCATCAAGGACCTCATCTCGGGCTACTCCAACCTGCCACCGCCGTCCCAGGGCCCCCCGCCGACGACGGTGCCGCCGCCGACGGCAGCGGCCACCCGGGCCAAGGACCGCTCGCGGCTGCAGCTCGTGACGGCGTACTCGACGCACATCCTGCACGTGCTCCACGTGCTCCTGCACGGCAAGTGGGACGCGATATCCATGCTGGACGACGACGACGACTGGATCACGAGCGCGCGGTTCAACAACTGCGCGTCGCACGCCATCGCCGCGTCCCAGGCCGTCAGCCAGATCCTCAAGTTCGACCCGGAGCTGACCTTCATGCCGTACCTGTTCGGCATCTACCTGCTCCACGGGAGCTTCATCCTGCTGCTGTTCGCGGACCGCATGCCGCGCGTGGGGCCGAACCAGAGCGTGGAGCTGGCCTGCGAGACGATCATCAGGGCGCACGAGGTGTGCGTGGTCACGCTGAGCACCGAGTTCCAGGTGAGTTCCTCCCCGTCACATCTTCACGTCATCCCTGGATTCAGTCTGTTATGGTTGGAACAAGGCATGCTGACACAAGACTAGAAAAACTTCCGCAAGGTGCTACGGTCGACGCTGTACAGCGTGCGTGGGTCGAGCCCCACGGAGTGGGAGGAGCACAAGGCCAGGCGCAGGGCTCTTTCTTTGTATCGCTGGACGAAAGGAGCCAAAGGGCTGGCGCTCTGATACATTCAACCTACCGGATCCCACGATCTTTGTGTGTGCATCCAAGAAAGAGCACATGGTACCTATGGTGTAGATGGGATGGGGATATACTGGAAGAACGTATATAAATATTTTATATTGGGGAGGGGTTCACATGGGTTGGGAGTATGATACCAGGCATAGGATGCGCATGACTCGCAAATTCATTCCTCACTGTTCACATTTTTGCCGTGCAGTATTACCGCGGAGACAAGGGCAATAAGGGGGAAAGAGAGGGAGAAAAGAAAAGTGAACACCTAAAAAAACATGCAACACCAGGCATTCACTAGTCATTACCAACCCAACTACTACTCCAACGGGATACGTATCTAAAGAATGTCCTGAAACGCATCATAATTTCCTAAAAATGCTTTTATCCAGCTTATAATACTAATTTCATGGGATTAAGGATAATGTAAAAGAAAAGGCTATATACCAGTTTATAGCCGTTTATATCCATAGCATAGCAGGACTTACCCAATTCCCCCATCCAGGGTTATCTACGCCCCCCTACCCACGGCCCTCCAGACACAGTTGAAACAAAACAATAACCAGAAGGTGCATCAAGGACCCATCCACTTATTTCTCAAGATCCATTCCTCAAACGTGCTCGCCCTGACTCCGAGATCCTCCCATGAGGAGTCAGCCGCGGGATCCATTGTCCCGTAGCATATCTTGTCCGCAGGCGCATCCCTAACCCACTGCACCATCTGTCGAACATCCTCCTCAAACCCCTTCCCAGCCACGGACACCACGGTGGAAGTCCACTCCTCCAGGCTGATGCTTTCATATCGAGCAGGGGCACCTGTCACTCTGGAGAAGATGGCTGCCATCTCTCCAAACGTCATCTTTGAACTTCCAATAGGATACGTCTTGGATGCGGTTCGTCCTGGCCCCGCTTCAAAAACAGCTGCGAACCCATCAGTCAATAATCCTCTTCAAGTTAAAAGAATTTGAGTTATGCGTACCGCGAGCAAATACCCCGACATCATGCGATACGTCTACCCATTCGCCAACTGTCGCGCTCGGCACCGCAGAACAGAAACACACTGTGCCGTCTTCTGTCCAAGAAATTAGCAAAAAGATAAAACTTTGATTGATCAATTTTTCTCCTACCATCCCGGCGACAGTAGTTGGGCCATCGAAGGTTGTCGTAGAAAAGCCCTATTCACGACCACCATCAGCTCTCAACAACAACAAAGATCGGGGACTGTGTCGACGATGACCTCCTCGCCCGCCCGAGACTCACCCGGTATCAGAGTCGTGACCGCCGGCAGCCGCTGCCGCGCCCACTGGTCAATCTGGTGCTTGAAGTCAAAGTGGTAGACCTTGGGGTAGCGGCCGTTGCTAGCCTTCGTGATGTCTGGCAGGCTGCTGAAGACAAAGTGCCCGACGCCGGCCCCCCGCGCGGCGTCGACAATGTTCCGGCCGGCCTCGAGCTCGTGGCGGAGGTCCTCCTCCTTGTCGAACACGGTCCCGCTGATGTGGTTCTGCGTCATTGCGAAGACGCCGTGCGCGCCTTCAAAGGCGCCCAGCAGGCTTTGCGTGTCGTAGACATCGCCGCGGACTAGGCTGAGGCCCTTGTGGTGGCTGACGAGCGCTGAGAGGTCCTGGGCAGCTTGGCTGGCTGGGTCGCGGGTGATGGCGCGCACTTGGAAGTTGTGGGGGGAATCGAGGAGGGCTTTGACGACGCCTCGGCCTTGGTTCCCCGTGGCCCCGAGCACGGCGATGACTCTAGGTTCTTTTTCAGCCATGGTTGTAGATTTGGTTTCAGGTCGGTCACATGTGGTAGCATATCTAGAGGTGGTAGGATATCTAGAAGGCTTATATCTCTCAATACTTTATCTCCAGGCAGTAGGGACTCTCCGCGTCCACTGCCAAACCGATTTGTCAACACGGAGACTATGCGAAGAAGAAGTGGGGCCGTCGGTCACAGAGTCTCTCCAGCTGCGAACGGGAAATCTCATTGATAGCTCAAAATTCACCTTGACTCTTTGCTACTTCGGCGTCGGCATGATTTAATAGTTTCTGCAATTTGTCAGCGATTTGGAGGCCATGCTTCACTCTAACCAGCTTTGCGAACCGTAGTGAATTCTGCATCCTGTTCAAAAGATAACATCATGTTTCCGTGTTTGACGTAGTAGCGGACCAAACGTCTAGCTTCTGATGACGTAGAATTTTTCACTCATTTGTTTGTCTCTGATAGAACTATTGTAGTCTCTTTCTCCAATCTGTTCTCACTAAATATCTTGGGGGGAAATCATGGCGGGTAGTATATCAATACGCTCTCATTAAACTACCTAAGTACTTGCTCCCTGCGCATATCCTCGAGGTTGCGTTAATCATGAACATTGCTCCGTCACGACTTCAGAAGGAAAATTACACCAGTTGCTACCCTTTGATTACGCGATTACGTTCCACCGGGAATCATTCTCTTTCTTCAGAACTTGACAACCAGCTTGCTTCCCGACACCTTGCCTTGACGCAGCAAGTCCAACGACTCTAGCAACACCGGAATCCCGCCGTCTATGGTCTTGATAGGAGGCGGCTTGATCAGGTCACGAATCTGCGGCAAGACCGAGTAGAACCGCGCCAGAGCCTTGCGATGCTCCAAGTCGACGGGGAACTTGGGACCGACGGGCGGCAGCCAGGCGAACTCGCGACCGAACACGGTGTAAAGCATGATCATGTCGTACGTGACGCCGGGGACCTTTGACTCGCCCTGGTCGAGCAAGGTCACGATCTTGCCGCCCTGCGGCTTGAGCACGCTGGCCACGGCCGGTCCCGACCCTCCCTCGGAGAAGCAGTCAACAGCAAGGCTAATATCCGGAAAAGCCGAGGTGACTTCTTGGACCCAGCCCTCCGATTTGTAGTCGAACACATGGTCGGCACCGTAGCGCTTGACGAGCTCATGGGAGTGCGGCGACGCCGTCGTAACGACGGTGTACCCTGCCAGCTTAGCAAGCTGGATGGCGAACAGCCCGACGCTCGTGGAGCCCGCGTAGATGAAGACGGTCTTGCCGGCTGGCTTCGATGTCGCTGCTGGGTCTTGCTCGTTTCCCGCCTCGCCCGGCCAGGGGAGACCCAGGTGGACATTGACCGCCAACACGGCCGTCACGGCCGAGACGCCATACGTCGCCGCCTCCTCGTAGCTGACGCCCGGCGGGATCTTCCAGGCCAGGTCGCCCTCCGTCTTGAGGAACTCGGCGAACGCGCCGCGGTCCCGGTAGAGCCCGCCGTGGACGACACCAGCGACGCGGTCCCCGACCTTCCAGGACGCGGCGGCGGACTTGCCGACCTCCACGACCTCCCCGGCGTAGTCGCACCCGACTATGCAGCCCTTGGGGGAGATGACGTCGATGTGCTTGAAGTCGCTGGGGTTCAGGCCCACGGCGCGGACCTTGACGACGATCTCCTCGGCGTTGATTGTGGGCTTTGGCACCTCCGTGATGCTTGCGCCTTTGAAGACCGACTTTCCGGTGCTGAGGTTGAAGACGCGGGTTGCGAGGGTCCGGTTCGTGACGAGGGCCTTCATGGTTGATTTGGAAGTTGAGAATGGAGTCATGGTTCAGACTGCAGTGTTGAGTTTTGTGTTGTATAACTCAACGACTTTGGCGTACGTTATGGGAGGGTGCACGTGAGCGACGGCTATCTATTGTTGAATGTCCGGATGGGTCGTCAGCAGGTTGATATTGGGAACGTGGTCTCTTCCTATCACCGAAATTTGCTTCAATTCTAGGTCATTCCAACGTGATGATTTCAAATGGCACGTCATTAGGTCATTCATGTGCCAGAATGAAAGAAAGTTACCTAGGTAGAGAATTCTGGCAATCGCGGGAAAATGCTGGCCAGTGCCGGCCTCCCTAGCATTTTTAACTACTAACCCAACCCGACTCGAGCTTTCCGCGTATAGGAAAGTAAAAGGAATGAGGTATGTGCGCAAATTGCACTGACTAGGTGGGCCGACTCTGGCTAGGAAAATGTTCACTAATCAACGCTGATAGCGCGCAAGCCTTGTCGCGCATGAAATCAAGCTTAAAATAAGTGGCATGAACCCATTTTGAGAAACTCGGCTCAACAGTTGGCCCACGACCGAATCTAGTCGCTTTAATCGGGTTGGCTAATAGCCCCCAAGCCGACGGAGCATTCACTGCTCGTCACGGGGAGGCCATCGTCAAGGGGAGGTCAGTTTGGTAATATTGTCTTTATCACACAAGGAAGAGCTTGGAGCCCTAATCCTGCCTCTCATGTGAGCTGATCTCCAAGGCGTGCTTGGTAATCCGGACAGAGGCTTCCCAGGGGTTGAACCAGAACCACATCGATCATGATGGCTGTACAAGAAAAGTCAATGTTATACTACGAGTCTCAAAAGAACTATTTAATATGCTCGATCCAAGCAGTTCGAACAGAAAATCAACAGAAAATCATCATTCTACGAAATTGACTGCATAGCATCCCCTCCAAACTCTTACATGATGTCTCTGACCAAAGTCGTTCTGGTTGGCGTAAGTCTCTCTTGGTCTTCTCACATCGAGTGAAATCATCAAACTGACATTGATTGAATACAGGCCAGTGGTAACATTGGTGCCGGTGTGCTCCCGCTCTTGCTGAAATCCGGGCTTGACCTCACAATCCTCAGTCGTGAGGGCTCATCTGCAACTTTTCCGCAGGAAGCCAAAGTCATCAAAAGCGATTTCAGCGAAGAGTCACTCGTGCAGGCTCTGAAGGGCCAAGATGCCGTCGTTAGTATGCTCCCGATCATGGCACTCGGGGAGCAGGCAAAAGTAGCCGAGGCTGCCATCAAGGCGGGGGTCAAAAGATTCATCCCCAGCGAGTATGGGTCTGATTCTTCGGTAGGGGACTTCATCACCTTTTCCTGAATCGTGGCTCTTACTGACAGTGGTTTTCAATAGTCTGAGGATGTCATTGCAGCCGTGCCATTCTTCGCGCCCAAGAAGGCTCAGTTGGATTGGTTGAAAACCCAGGAGGACCGCATCAGCTGGACCGCCATCATCACCGGCCCTTTCTTTGACTGGGTAAGCTCCGAAGCACACCATCTTGGTCTCTGTCCACTGACACTATTTCTAGGGGCTGAAGCAGGGCATGATGGGCTTCGACCTGCTAAACAAGACGGCTACCCTGGTGGACGGTGGCAACACCCGCTTCACGACGAGCAACGTGTCGCAGATTGCACGTGCCATAATTTCAGTTCTGGAGCACCCCGCCGAGACTAAGAACCAGTTAGTCTTTGTTGAGTCCTTCACGACGACTCAGGCCGAGGTTCTGGCGGCCTTGCAGAAAGCGACGGGGCAGGATTGGAAGGTGAGAGAGGAGAGCTCCAAGGACGTAAGGCTGCAGGGGTTCAAGAAGGTGGGTGAAGGCGACATCCTGGGAGGTGGAGCTCTGGTGATCACCGCTTTGGTGCTTGGCCGCGAAGGGCTCGAGGACCATACCAGCGTCAAGGGTGGTATTTGGAACAAGAGGCTGGGTTTGGAGGGAGAGAGTGTTGAAGAGACGGTGAGAGCCGTTCTCAAACAGTAGCCACTTGTTCTACAACATCTTGTACCTCCTATCATTTCGAATGTAACCTTTTATATTCAACACACTCACGTTGTCTTCGTTGTAAGTTCCTGTGATTGCTATGGCATCCAAGGGGCACAAGATGCTAGTTCGAGAAACGAACGATGGTAGTGTACCATCTCTCTTCAGAAAATTGCTGAGCCATGCTTTCAGGCAGTCCCATCTCAAAAAGTTTCTAGTCGAAGGATCACTCGCGTCCGAGCTTCAGTTCACTGAATGGTTTAAACTTTTGTCAGCTGCAGCTTCGGGATCGTCTCCCTGCTTCCAGAAGGGCGCATGACTTCCATATGGGGAGAGCAGTGAAACAGCTTCCGCGGCGGCCTGTTCAGTGGAAAGCGTGATTCAACACGGCACGAGCGGGATTTTACCTCCGTGGCGGGACCACTTGCATCAGCCTGCTGGCCGGAGTGAGTGCTGTCACTGGCAATGATGGGCATAAATGAGGCATCAATCTGGCTACCCAACTGGGAATTTTTCGTAGTCAAGTTTGACTAATCACTCGTGGCAGCATGATATCATGAAGGTATGTCAGTATTCCGGCAGCTGCAAGTAATCAACCATAATGATTGTCTCTACTTAAGTAAGCGTCTTGGTCAATCACCACCCAGCATGATCCAGCTTGCTTACACCTGCCGACTCATTTGCAGTCGCCCTGTTTTAGCCCAAGAGACCGTCAAAACCTGCATTTCAAAGCTCGCATGCGGCGCCTTGAGCCTTTCAAGTTCTACCTGGCTTCAAGCCGAGGGATGAGTTTCCCAACACCGAAGAGTCCAACCAATTCCCGACGTACGATTCAACTTCGTCCGGCTTTTCCCACCGCGCCCAATGACCCCCATTGATCTCGCCCCGGGTCAAGTTGTCAAAGTAGGCTTCCATCCCTTCCGATAGGACCGGAGGCAATGTCGGGTCCAAGGTCGCGGCAATAAACAGCACGGGCTGTGGGAACTTGCCAGTATATTTGATATTGCCAGGTACGAGCGGCAACTCTTCCTTCCAGTTCAGCTCCATGGTGCGATACCAGTTGAGTGTATTGTTGAAGGGCTTCTTGGTGTAACTCTCCACAAAGGAATCAATCTGCTTCTTAGTGAGGAGTGGGGTGTCCCCATTTACACCCTCAAGGAGATCAAAGTCAAAACCTTCGCCAGTAACATCGATAGCCAGTTTACCGGTGGGTCCTGTGACCCCATAGATAGAGTTGAGCAGCTTCCGCACGCGAGTGGCGTCCTGTTGCCCGGCCGGACCGAGGTAGTCCTGGATAGCGTTCGTGCGGAACTGCAGCTGGTAGTGGAAGCCGGACCACGAGTGCGCCATGTCTGTGAATGCAGCGTGGGGCGGCACAAACGGCGTGTTGATGCAGTAAAAGGCAGCAACGAGCTCTGGGTGCCACATTGCCGCGCGATAGACCACGCCACCACCCCAGTCGTGCCCTCCGAGGATGATACGCGATAGGCCAAGTTGCTTGGCCAGCGCGGCGATGTCATCCGAGGCGCGCTTGAAAGTACTGAAGAAGCAAGTCAGCCTTTTATAATTCTGGCGAGGTTCCCACGAGCAAGTTGGTGCCTACTAAAATCTGGGGTCTTCTGGGGAGTCAGTGCCTCCGTACCCCATCATGTCCAAGGCAACGACGCTCAAGCCCTTGGAGAGGAGGAAGGGGATGTGGTTGACCCATCCTAGAGCCATGTCGGGCCAGCCATGGACGAGAAATACGGTTCCGGCCGCCTCTCCAGCTGGTTCTGCATAGATGTAATTGTACTGGGCCCCATTGAGTTTGGCAGTCTGGTAGCGAAAACTAGCGTTGATCTCAGCAAGGACATCCATTTGGGTACAGTTGATGAAATATTAACGGAGTGACTGGTGGCTGCCTAAGATGTTGATCATATTCGAGGGAGACGTTGGGGAGAAATGGCTGAATATATATTGCTCTGTGGTTTGGCCTCTACTACCACGGTAAAACATTAGGATATGGTCTTTGATACGAGAATCTATGCCTACACATCATATGCCGCTCAGAAGGTTGGAAAAAGATATATCCGCTGAAGCCTTGTTGGGTTAACAATGACGACAACCATCACCACCCAGACTTCATCCCATCAGGCCAACGGAAATGTCACCCTGGCAAATCTTATCACTCCGACGGACATGTGCTTACAATTCACCGCGCAGGCACGAGTCAACGCTGTAAACCCGAGCTAAGAATTTTGGAATACTAATCATTCCGCTGTCGCGAGTCAAATATTGGTACCACAGCGCCAAAGCATCGGCAGTAAGGAGCTCTTGTCACATTAGCGTCTATTGAAAAGCGAGGCAACGAAATAGGTATCGCAAAAACACCCATCTGCTTCAACGGCCGGACTCAATCCACTTATCAATGGCATTTCCCTCGAATGCAATGGGACTCTACCTTCAAAAATTTCGGGCTTGTCTAATTGGATTAGTAACGAGATACTCTAGGCTTCTATGGTAGTATTGTAGATCACTATCCCTTTTTAACATTGTCTTATAGTGTAATAAGAAACTTTGTGCCTCCGAAATGGTAAGTAGGCCTGGAGGGCTGAGCTTAGTATGGCTAGCTGTTTTTTATGATTACTAGGAGGGAGATTGATAAGGCAATAATAGGTAATTTGGCGGTTAACAGCTTAATCAGCGGAGAACGGACGGGATCCCATATTTCCACTACCTGTGCTTGCATATTTTTGAAGGCGGGTGTTGGTGGTTGATGAATGCATTCTTCGATGTGAACTCACGACACGTGTGAGCTGAACTAGCAGCAAGGCAGGCGGCGAATTGGAGACATGGCGCCTGGTCCGTGCACGCCCACCCCCGGTCTGCTTGATCGCTTGGTCGTGTGGAGGAAGCTCTGCAGCTGCAACGTCAAAGCTCCAGTGCTGGTTCGGTGCCACCACATTGTCGAGCTCCCACCATTATCTGGCGACCTCACTCTCGATCTATCCTATCCAGGGCAATCATTCTATCCGATTGCGACTCACAAGGCATTGCCATCGCCAATCAGACGACTGTCCCACATGGAGTAAACACGAAGAGCCACTGATCCCCCGTACATCCACAAACCAAGGCGCCGGTCCACGCAAACCGGGCAAGATGCTCCTCCCATCATCCCTCACGACCATCACCGCCCTCCTCGCCCTCCCCGCCGCCGTCCGGGCCGTCTTCAAAGATGAGGTCGGCGACGTGGACTTCCACTACGAGCTCCTCGGCCTGCCACAGCGCGAGACCACATTCTTCCACCGGCCGCGGCCAGAAGACAAGGCCAGCCTGCTCTACACCCTCAGCGACGTCGGCGTCCTCGGCGCCGTGAACCCCAGCAGCGGCGGCGTGGTGTGGAGGCAGCTCGTCGGCGGCAACGCGACACATGGCGGTGGGCATCTCAGGGCCGGCGATGGGGAGAGCTGGGTCGCCGGCGCATACGGCAGCGCGGTGCACGCCTGGGAGGCCGTCAGCGGGCGGAATGTCTGGTGGAGGGAATTTGCCGGGGAGGTCAAGGACCTCGAGGTCATGGAGGTGACCGAGAAGGGCCGCAAGGACGTCCTAGCGCTCTACAACGAGGAAGGGTCCACGACCCTGAGGAGGCTGAACAGCGCCGACGGCAGCGTGGTCTGGGAGTTCAAGGAGACGAGCAAGGACCTGCCCCTACAGGTCAGCACCAATGTCGCGAAGGTCTTCGTCATCAGCCTGCACGGGAACCTCTTGTCATATAGCCTCAAGGTCACCATCCTCGACACCCTGACGGGCAAGCGGCTGGACGAGATCAGTATTGGCACCAAGGGCGACGTCAACGGCGAGGGGGATGTCATGTTTGTCGGCGCCAACTCCGCCGCGCCGATCGTCGCCTGGGCCGACGACTCGCTGACCAAGCTCCGCGTCAACGTTTTGGGCACCCGCAACACCCAGGAGTTCCCGCTCGTCGCCGACACCACCTCGGTGGAGATCCACGCGCCCCACCTTGCCCAGTCGCAGCCGCACTTCCTCGTCCTTAGCCGCACAAAGGTCGGCACCAAGGCCGAGGTCTACCATGTCGACCTCAAGAGCAACGCCATCAAGCGGGCACACGAGCTGCCCCACCTCGCCGGCCCGGGCGCCGTCTCCACCAGCTCCGACGGCGCCAACGTCTACTTCACCCGCATCACCGAGAACGAGATGACGCTGGTGTCGTCGGGCTCGCACGGCGTCCTGGCCCGCTGGGACGTCAAGACCGGCAACTACAAGGCGGGCGCGGTGCACGCCGTTTCTGAGGTCATCAAGAAGCCAGGAGACGAGTTTGCCGTCCGGTCGGCGGTTGTGACCGATGCAGACGACTGGGTGCTGCTGCAGAACGGCAATCTGGGCTGGTCTCGGCCCGAGGGCCTGAGTGCTGGTGTTGCCGCTGCCTGGGCTGAGATCCCCGAGTCCGAGGACCTGGTCAAGACTCTCGAGGCAGAGGCCCATGATAACCCGTTGTCTGCTTATATCCATCGCGTGACCAGGCATTTGGACGATCTGCAGTACCTGCCGGGTTACCTTTCCTCAATCCCTGAGCGCCTACTAGGCAGCATCATTGGCACCGAGGCTTCGAAGAAGAACACCCTGTCTCGGGACACCTTTGGCTTCAACAAGATCATCGTCCTTGCCACAAGGAGGGGCAGACTCTATGGTCTCAATGCTGGGGACCACGGGAAGATGATCTGGACGCACAAGGCCGTCAACCTCGCACCCGGTGAGACTTGGGACGTCAAGGGCATTGATGTTGATGACACCAAGGGCCTCGTCACTGTCCGTGGCTCAACAGGCGACTATGTCATTGCCAAGACGGACACTGGCAAGATCACCGAGACCACGGCACCTGGATCCCGGCCAGCCGTACTAAGCACCGTCAAGGTCGACACACCCTCCGGCAAGTTCCTGCTCTCTGTTGGCGCTGATGGCAAGATTGGTGAGATCCCAGCCGCCTTGGCGCCGAAGCAAACGGTTGTCGTCCACGCTGCCAGCAATGAGCTCAGGGGTTTGAAGTTTGTCGTCGATGGCACGCAAGCTCACGAAGAGACTGTATGGACCTTTTCGGCCCCAGGCTCGCAGCGCATCGTCGACATTGCGACTCGGTCACCACACGACCCTGTCGCGTCGATTGGTCGCGTCCTCGGAGACCGAACAGTCAAATACAAGTATCTGAATCCTAACACGGCAGTCGTCGCGACCGTTGATGACGCTGCTTCGACTCTCACGACATACCTGCTGGACACAGTTTCCGGCGAGATCCTCTATTCCGCTACGCAAGAAGGGGTTGACACTGGCAAGCCCGCAGACTGCGCCATCTCCGAGAATTGGTTCGTCTGCTCCTTTTTCGGCCAGTACGAGCTCCGAGACAACGCCCCGCAGAGCTTGAAGGGCTACCAACTGGTCGTCTCCGACCTCTACGAGTCCGACCGCGCAAACGACAGGGGCCCACTGGGAGAGTCGGCCAACTTCTCGTCGCTCAAGCCCATCGAGAACCCCACCGGCCCCGCGGTGCCGTCCGTCGTCTCGCAGACATTCATCGTCGCGGCACCCCTCGAGGCGCTGACCGTCACGGAGACGAGGCAGGGCATAGCCACCCGCCAGCTGCTGGCCTACCTGCCCGAGACACACGGCATCTACGGCATCCCCCGCCACGTCCTGGAGCCCCGGCGCGTCGTGGGCCGCGACCCGACGCCCGTCGAGGCCGAGGAGGGCCTCATGAAGTACCACCCGGCCATCGAGGTCGACCCCAAGTTCGTCATCACGCACGAGCGCGACGTGCTCGGCGTGCGCCACATCGTCGCCGCCCCCGCCGTCGTGGAGAGCACCAGCCTCGTGCTCGCGTACGGCATCGATGTCTTCGGCACGCGCGTCGCGCCTAGTTTTGTCTTTGATATCCTCGGCAGGGGATTCAACAAGGTCTCCCTGCTCGGCACGGTGGTCGCGCTGACGGCTGGCGTCGTGGTGCTGGGTCCGATTGTGAGTTTCTAACCATCTCTCTTAGCCCGTGCAACATTGTGGAATACTTTTGCTAACGCGTCTACGCACAGGTACGGAGAAAGCAGATCAACATGCGTTGGAAGCCAACGCAATGAGTTTAGACTATAGAGGCGGCAGGCGCAATGTAGAGATTTCACAGGCTGTGTAACAAACATTTAGCGTACCATGAATGAACAAGCAATGAATTTTTTCGTTTTGTTTTTTCAAGATTACTCGTGACGTCCTCCTGTCTCTCAAGCGCAATACTCAGTCTACAGATGTCGACGGTGACCCTGCTCTCCGCCGGGACCGACCCCTGGTTTTCACAGCCACCCCGCCGGCCACTGATGAAGGGGCACTTGTCTCGTCGGTGTCACTGTCAGTATCCCCGTCAGCTTCCTGCTTCCCGTCCCTCCCGCGGCCGAAGATGATCTTCCCGCCCGCAGACACGCCCTTCTTCTTCCCCGTGGACGGCCGAGTCCCAGAGCCGGAACCATCGCGGTCATTGGTAAACTTGACCCTCGGCGCCCTCCTCCTCGCCGAAGGAGCAGTACCCGTTTTCCTCGTCTCCTCCCTCGATCCCATCCCCCTCTCTCCCCCCGTGGAGTACCCGCCCCGGCCCAGGAGCACCATCTCGTCCACCCGCCGGCTCAGCGCGTCGAGCGCGCCCCTCCACCCGTCGCCGCTGCTGCCACCGCTGCTGGACTCACCTGCAGTGTCCTCCCGCCTCCTCTCCCGCCGCCGCCTCTCAGCCTCCCCGTCCAGCAGCACCCCCAGGATATCCCGGGCGTCGAGCCCAGCGCTGCGGTCACGGTCACGGTCACGCTCGCGGCCCCTCTCCCTCTCCATGAGCCCCATCATCATCGCCTCGCGCCTGTGGCTCGCGTCGGCGTCCGCCATCTGCCGCTCGCTGTCGCGCCGCCGCTCCCGATCAACGAGCCTCAAGATGCCGTCGCCATCGTTGTCATCGTCGCGACGCCACCGCCGGCCGTGGTGGTGGCCGCGGCTGCGGCTGTGCCCGTGCCCTCTCCTCCTCCTGCCATTGTCATCGTTTATGTGGTAGTGCGTGTGCGGCTGCTGCAGGTCATAAGGATCGGTAGCGGCCACGGGCAAGACGGCCGTGGCGGGCAGGGTTTGGGCTGCCTGGGCCGGGGCGGTGCCGCCCTCCTCGACCTCCTCGATTGTCCCGCCCGGGTCGAGGGCGTCCGGGCCGTTGGTGGTATTGCCATTGGGCCCGCCGTAGCGCCAGGGGGAGTTGCGGGAGCCGTCTGGGCCGTAGGCCCATCTGGGGACGGTGCCGGTGCGCTGTGGTGGGTTTGTTTCTCCGTCAGCATGGGCTGGACGAATTGAAAGGGAACAGAAGGAGAGGGCACTGTGGGTAACAAATGGGAACAGCAATGGGGCCGAAACAGGAATGGCCAGTTGTAACCCACCCCCGGACCCCAGTACTCATCCTCGTGGTGCACCGTCGGCGTAGTCCCCACGCCGCAGCTGTCGTCACAGCAGTCGGCACCGTCATCGCACCGCCGCCGCCACTGCCGCTCGGGTGGGTCCCCGATTAGCCACCGGCCGAACCGCGGGAGTATACACCGCCGCGGCGACGGGGCGCGGCGGTGGTGATGATGATGGTGATGTCCATGCCCGTGCCCATGGCCACACCCCCTTCGCACCCGCTCGCCGCCCTGGTAATGGAACCGGCGGTAGCCATACCGGCGCGGGTGCTGCTGCTGCTGCTGCTGCTGCTGAAGCTGGACCTGTGTCTGCAGCTGCGGGAACACCGTCGTCGCGTTGACGAGCCCCGGCCCCGACACGAGGCCACCTACTACTCCTCCTCCTACTACTCTGACTCCTCCTGGAGCCCAGGGTGAGTAGCCGGGGTATGTAACCACGCCCCGCGGCCAGCGCCACCGCCTCGCGCGGTGGGGTAAGGAGACACGGTGGTACGTGCTGTCGTCGCTGTCGGAGGAGTCTGAAGAGGTGGAGTAGGTAGAGTCTGTGTCAGAGTCCGAGTGGTAGTGATGGCGGTGCCTGCGCCGCCTGGGTGGGTTGAAGACCACAGGGGCGCACGTGTTTGGTGCTGAGAGTTCCATGTGAGGATTTTCCGACAGCTTTGTGGGTAATCGAGGGTACTGTCGTAATGTCTGGCAGGTCACGCTTCCATGCGCTGTACGGCTGGATCGTCAAGGGACTCGCGTATGTGTGCTCGACTCGGAGCCCGTATGCCTCGCCGCGTGCGCGGTGGAAGACGCTGGAGCAACTCCGGCCTGACCTTCGACTCATCGATCCATGAAACCAAGCCGCTCAGCCAGCTGACGAGGACGCACCGAGAAATGCCCTCAGTTGACAAACACGCCGCCATCTAGCCGGGCGTGCTGGTTGTGTGGAGCGGAAAGCGCCCACTCTCCGGCCTCCATTGTTTCCGCCAGGCCTGTCGACCTCTTCGCCCTGGCCCAAAGAGACGTAAGTGCTTCCAATGATTCCATGTGCAAGTATATGGAAGAGAGCGGTGTGTGCTTGTTTGCTTATCCCATCTCGACGAGTGCGAGCCTTCGGCCTGGACGAGTCGATCTTCCCGCCTCTTCATCCGATTTTCTCTCAGCAGCGAGCAAGGCAAGCACACTGTTCTCTTTGCTTCGTCGTTCCCATGAAGCACTAGGCCGAGTATCAAGTCGAGCTTGGCTGTCCAAAGACAGCAATATCAGCAAGGCTTCACATTCTGTGCTGCCTGAGCTGTCAGAGAACCTGTGCTGTTCGAAGAACGGTTCCCAACACAGCCCATGTGGCCTCGAGCTCAATCCGATGGGATGCTGGTGGGCATATTTATATGTGCGTGTGCATCTGACCCCCACTACAGCCCATTGCAGCCAAAAGGGCTCTTCGGGGCGCACGAGATATCTGCCGGTAGGACGAGGGGTAACAAAGACGGATGGAGGTGGTACACGCTGAGGCCGGGCAAACATTCCGGCTCAGATTGATATTTTGAGGCAACGATGGGGTGCGATATGACGAGTCGGCGGGAGGAAACGAGTCTAGAGAGACGGCAATGCTCGTCATCTTCCTTCTGCTTCAGCCCTATTCTAGAGTTCTGGGAAGCTATCTCGAACTCAGGTACCACTCGGCCGGTCCAGTCAGACGCCATGCTGCAGACATCGCATCCCGCTCGAGTCGCATCTCATATGGTATCCCGCACCGTAATAATGGTGTTCACCCTTGTCTTCAAGTCACCACTACCGATAAAGAGGTCTATGACATACCGAATGCTTGTTGTAATGGTATAGGGGCCTAGACCACTTCCATCTCGCCGCCTCTTCAGCACTCAATGCGCTTGCATAATCCACATGATCTCTATCGCTCGCGGTCAAGGCTTTTCTCATCAAAGCTGTGATGTAAATAAGGCTGTGGTGTGTGACTTGCACGGTAATGCTCACACACATGAAAGAACCATAATGAACCGCCATGCTGAAACTTCAACTTGAAGCTGTTTCTAAACCCTTTAGACACGCGTTTGGCGCGACGGACACCCACCTCCGGCGGTTGGTGTTGTCAAGCCGTCCCATGTCACGTCAAGCGCAGCCCAAAAGAAACTTCCGGATCAACACTGGCCTGTGACCCGGGAGGCTTAGCTTCCTCAGAGGGGACCCTATAGGTCGCTAGATAAACCTCGAGCTTCGACCGATGGGGACGTGGCCCGGGCTTGCGGGCAGCCTGCGGCTGGTGGAGATTGCTCGGGGAGTTGAGCTCCTCGGCGCGACATGCGCTGTACGCCGCCGTGTTATAAATCGGAAATAACTTGCAAGAGAGGCCATTCCCGGGACCCGATCATGCGAATCTTTCACAGGCAACAGATCCAAGGGCAAGGTCAGATGAGGAAGGTTTCGCCAAGGGTTGCGGTAGAGAGAGAGAAATGTGATGTGAATGACGTCGGACGTCCCTTGTAATGTTCGCAGCGTGTTTCTGTTGCGGTAGGGTTTGTGGGATTGAGGACATAACTCGAGGCGCACCCAGCTCCTATAATAAGAGATAATCAAGACGTGAAAGCATAAAACTTCGTCACACAACCTCGATGAGGTTTCAAGCCTCGATGGAACGGTCTGGACCACGGCGTGGAGTTGCTTGCAGTAGTGTCCTGCAGACGGAGCAGACTGTTGTATCCAGCCCATTGGGCTGGTGCTCGGACTTGACAAGGTGAGTAGGGTGTTAGCATGCGGAGCCTGACGAAGTCAAATCAAGTAGAAAGGCGAATCGACTGGGTGCCCTGTTCGGTCCGGCATAGTCGCGGGGTGAGAGCAGGCTTGGTCACATTACTCGGCTCGATATCTGCCGGGTGAGGAAGAGAGTGACTGCAATTGCTCACAGGGGCCAGCGACACATGGTTTTGCTGGGAAGCCGACCGACTGCAACCCCCGTCACCGGTCCAAGGTGTTGTGGTCTGATGATGGAGGGGAGGCCTTGATTGAGCATAAGACCCCTCGGATGCCTGATCGGCATTGGAGGTCGTCATAGGGAACACCCCTGTCTGGCCCTGTCTGCAGCCACGGCCCTACGGTTAGATGGGCAATCCGTGTTTGGAGCTATTCCGGCTGTCAAAACTTCCATGGCGACCCAATGTGGACGAGTGCCAAGGTATTGACCTCGGACGGTCGTCAAACGCGACTTGCAGAGGCTCCTGGCAGCCCATTTGCTCTGGGTTTGGAGCTGGCAGAGAGGTGTAGCACGAGACACCACGAGCAGTGTTTCGAAAAGCCCGCGGAAATGACCGAATGGCGAGGGGTCGTTTCATCAAGCTCCGTGTGTGTCCGGGACTCGAAGAGGTGCCAGGTTACCGAACGGGCAAGGCCATTGGGTGGTGAGGGCAGGGTGCCCAGGGTGCATGGCATGTTCTACGCTGTACCTGCGGATGTGGTCAGAATGACGGCCAGGCTGCCAGGATGGGACTGACGATCTGATATATATGTGGCTGCATGGTTTTGGCAGATGTGTGGTGGACAGTACCGAACTGGCGGGTTCCGGATCGGCTAAGCACATTAGGTGGAAGCCATCCACAGCCATTGATCAACCTTGCCGAACCTGGGCGTCGGGTGGTTCCAAGAGTAGCGGGTGCACTGTGGGATGATGTTCTCGTTGTAGTATAAGACGTGGTTGGCCGACCAATTCTGGGGCGGTTTCGCATATGTAAGTGTCGGACAAAGGCCCAGCCCTTTCGAGGTTGGGAGGGAGCCGTTCAAGCGGCGGCGGCGGCAGCAGCTGGAGTCTCTCTGCAGACCACTCTCGGTGGACTACATTACGCCGCGAGGTACCTGGCTCAGTGGTCTTGGCTGGCCATGGGTCAGTATACGGCGAAGACGCCCTGCTCACCTCACCTGCTCACCGTGGTGTCGTGCGACGGCGCACGAGTTCAGGCAGAAGCGAGGGTTGTCGGCGCTAGGGGACTTACGCCGAGGCTCGCGTGGGCAGACTCCAACTCCAAAGCCTGAGGAGTCAGAGAGGTTGCTTTTGGCCAAGTGAACTTGGAGGACTGACGGTCTGAAGTGTCTATTGCGCCGATACGCGAGCAGTCGAAAAGAGACAGGCCAAAACGGGCTGGGGTAACCTTAGGCAGGTACCTGTGTCTGTGCGGTTATCGCAGATGTTTTTGGACCCGGAACATGTACCCAGATAAACTGGTCTGTGCTCTGTTCTTCTGTGCCCCGTGCTCTGTGCTCTGGGTATTTTGGACTTACCGGAACATCAGCCGAGCTGAGCTTGGGGCACAGGCCACGCACTTGACAGACAAGCTCGACGCTACTCTGCATTGGCCCACTTCCAACTCCCGCTACTTTTACCCTGCGACAGGACGACAGGGCTACGGCGCGACAGCGTGACAGGGCGACAGAGGCCCCCGCATGCCCTGCAGGCGCAGGTCTTGAACGTCGTAACGGGTGGGCGGCTATTGAGGTAATGATAATCATTCACGAGCATTTATTGAATATTTGGTATGCACAATACAAGTCCATCTGTAAGAGACTGGAACTAGTCGACTACCTCCACAGATACTGTACGGTAGACTAGTGGTACGTGCATTGAAATCTGAGGTCCCTTGGGTGGGTTACTCCGTCCTGTGCCTAGGCTAACCATGGTCGTGTGCAGCGGCCCCATACCTGACATTCCCGCGCCTGCGGGACAAGTCGCCGGATCCACTTTTCGCATTTAGCCATTCATTCTCTGGCCCGTTTGATCCCATCCCATCCATCCTGCCCACCCGGGAGCATGGGCAAAGACAGTGGAATGCTATGCTGACATGTGGGCCTCGCTCATCTGTCAGAGACAGAGAAGTAAAGAAAGATGAACGGAAAATGAAAACCAAAACCAGACGAGGAGGAAAGAAAAGCCCCAACAAAGGGGATGATGCGATGCGATGCGATGCATGGAAGGCAGGCATGCATTGTGCCTCGGTGAGATGTGAGATGAAGGTGTCTCTGATGGTGTGCTGCTTTTGCCCGCCATGCCCCCCCTTGTGCAACTCGCCTATAGAACGGCGCAATCAGAGCAAGATACACTACACACTTCGTGTCTCACCGGTCCCCTCCTGGACCAGACTTGCTAGCACCGCCAGTCCGCTTGACCGGCGAATCACCACAGGGCCTGGAAAGCTTATCCCCGCCCTGCTCTGGATCAACCTCTCTCTCAATCCACCTACAGCTGTCCTTCTCTGTCTCGCCCTTATCCTCCTCTATACTGCGCCTGCTCTGCTGAAGTGCATGCATGTATGGCGCAGGCTCCCGACAGTGAGAGAACCTCGGGCGGATGCGGGACAAACGGAAGTGCTCGCGTCAAGCCGGATGTCGTCGGTTGTGCAGGCTCGCACACACATCGAGGCAGGTTCTACCTGGATAACCGCGTTAGACCTGTCGAATCGCATCCATCCCAGCACCGACAACGGGCAGACAGCGATGGCCGCGTTGCAGGCCTGCAGCTGGCAGGCCGTTATTAACTTGTTGTCAACGAAGGGCTGAAAAATTGCCGACCACTGCAAGGGGTGCCTTGCAGTGTTTGGGGCCCAATCTCAATCTCAACGTGGGCGTGATTTGCCCTGTATTTGCCCTGTTTCGAGTCCTGATGGGGCAAGGCGCCATCGGGCCCCCATCTGAGACAGGGCAGGGCCTCACCCCGAGTCTGAGCCAGCCCCATTCATCACAACCCCAAAACTGTGTGTAGTGACCCAGTAGGTATGTAGGAAAGCTTGATTGACGAGTGGATCAATCATCTAGTTCCTGTCGCACATGATAATTTGTTGAGCTCATTCCAGGCCAGGAGGGTCTCCCCTTCTGTCTGTCTGTCGGGACTGGATATGACGAGCAACCCCCGAATGGGCTGCTTCCTGTGGGTGGGCGGGAGACGAAACGGCCAGACTACCGCAGCAATGGGGAAGAGCTAGCTTCCTAGCTGCTTCCTTCCTCTGCAAGTGCACGGCAGTGGGAAAAGTACAGCCCAGAGACAAGGCAGGCCCACCTCCCCCCTGCTCCTGCCAGTAAGTAGTATTAGGGACGGATAAGGCCGTGTGATTGGTCCGATAGCAGGTCGCATGGCTCTCGATCAATGATACCCACTTTCGAGTCCCAAGTCAAAACATGACACCTCAAGCTCTGAATATTGCACGTATGCATTGGCAGTGACAAAAAGTTTCCCGAGATGTTTTAGAGTCGGCTATCTGTGATCCTTCTGGGACGGGCAGGGAAGAGAATATGCACGGACATGACAGGCAGGCAGGCAGGACAGGACAGGGCCGGGGGGGAAGCGTTGAGCAGATGGCGTCTTCTTGTCACATGCTGCTGCCGGCGGGCCTGGCTGGCGGTGGGAAAGCTTGATGGCATCTGGACGCTTACCTAACTCACGTCGACGGTCTGGACCTGGGCATGCGACCGGGCCGTGATTGGACCGACGGTTCTCAAGGGGCCCACATAGCGCAAAGGGCCTGCGCTAGCGCTGGACGCTAGGCATGCAAGAGCTGTCAATCGTACCTGTCCTGTCCTGTCCGGCCTGCAACAGCCTGCAACCCGCCCAGCCTGCAACCCGTCCGGCCTGCATTGTGTTGGTCTCTATCGGACTGCTGGGTATAGGGAGGGAGGAGCAACTTGCAGCAAGTACCGCAGTACGCAGCAAAACCCCACGCGCACGCCTTCCCAGGTGTGTGCGTGCATCGCGTTTGCTCTTTCGTCAGAGTCCCGTCGTCGTCCACAACAGTACAGTACTTCAGAATCATCAACATCATCATCATCGCCTTGCCAATAGTTTTGATCCAGCTGGCCCAACCACATTCCACCAGCAGCGATGAGCAGCCAGCACGGCATGGAGAAGCAATGCACATATCAGTCCCCTGCGTTCTATCATGTCCCCGTCATTGTCAGCGACACCATGCTGCAGAATGCGCTCTACCAGCAGCAGGCTCCCTGGATACAGTACAAGCGATAACCGTCGACCGTCGACCATCAACGGTTGTCACGTACTCACTCACCTGGTGGGCGGCCGGCTGGCCAATCCCTCCAGCCGATCCTGATTGACAGCATCGCGTCACACAGCCGGGAAGACCAGCCCAAATCCAGACCAAGAGGCAAGAGCCCGGCTGGGTGGCCGCCACTATGTCAGAGACAGGCACCCTGGAGACATCAAACAACGTTTCCCCCCTGACCTTGATGGCCGCCAGCTCGCAGAGTACTCAACTCGACTGCTCTACTCGATACCAAAGCACAGTAATCCGACGTCCCGACTCGACTCGATTCGGGCCTGCTCGGCCACCCAGTGACGAGCTCCCACTCCCAAGCTCGAGACAGCTCCCGCCCGTCCGCAGGCGATAGCGTAGGGCCAGGACGGAAAGCCTTCCCCGGCTTATTAGCCCTCATCACCTGGCGGGGCTAGCACGCAGCCAGTCAGAGGCGCCGATTGCCTCGATTGTCTCGATTGTCCAAGCCCATACCCATGCACATGCGCTCATGGCTGCTGCTATTCGAGAGAGACACACACTTTTCGTCTCTCTCTCTCTCTCTGATTTATCATCGCGCCCCGGTGGCTCGGCTCGGCCTCGATCATTCAGTCGTATCAGCCCGCACGTTCGTTCCGCAGCCAAGACCCGGACAAGCCTGGTCCAGTGCTGTCGGGGCCTCGCATGTGGTGTGTGTATGCGCGCATGCGTGTCTGCGTGCGTGCGTGTGGGGGGATGGGGACTGGGGATTGGGAAGTACTTTGGTGTGGTACGGGTTTGGTTGGTGCGATGTAGAGGTGGACGCAACCGGAGTGGAAGGTACTGCAAGTAGGTGGTCTAGGTACCGGACCGTGTATCGTGTATCTCCTATGCCTACCCTCCCTCGCCTATCAAGGTAATAAAGGTCACTAGGCAGGCCAGGCAGGTCGGAAGGGGCAGCACGGGCACTGGGCATTGGCACTGGCACTGGCACTGGCACTGGTTCTCAGTGCCGAACCGAGCAGGAGTCGCCCAGCACTAGTAGGCACCGCGTCGCTCGTGGGCTTGGCCAAACGTCCAAAAGTTGACACCCAGCATCGCGGTGCTCGGCATGGTTAGTTCTGGTCTCCTTGGTCTCTGAGACGGAATGGGAGGGCGGCAAGGCTCTTCCTGGGAGGCCCTCGACTGGACCAACCATCCACCCACTAACCCCGGCCCATCTAATTAGGGATTACCTAGTTCTCCGTATACTATCTACCGCTACATGTGTCCAGTGGGTGGGCTCCCGCTGCGATAGACAGTTCATCTTCCTGTGGCATTCGACCCTGCAGGGCCATCTTGCAGCAAGTCGAGGCTTGCGCTCACCTCAACCCTGTTTCTTCTCGTGCTGCTGGGGTTGTGACAGAAGGAAGGAAAAGACATTCTGCCAAGCCATCGACACGAGTACGTACCGAGCACAATACAGTATCCCATGTACGTACCTAGGTACACCACCAGCGTATGATATGATCAGGTACCTCCAGGCCTAGGCAACCTGTGCTGTAGGCAGTCGGTAGCTGGCAGTTGGCAGCCGGCAGCTGGAAGTAGTATTAAGTGACCGATTACAGCGAGGAGCTAGTTGCGGTAGGTACAGTACCTGCCCACCTACCTACCTAGCGAGCCCCCCGCGCCCACCCCCAGGTCCAGGTCCCCAAGTGCTCCAGTCCAGCCCAGGTCCAGGTTTACTCTAAGTCGCAGTCCAAGTCCCAGTTCCCAGTCTGTCGAGGTCCAAGTCCGTCTCCCTCCTCATCCCGCTCCTCCTTCCCTCCCTCCCTCCACACACCATCCTCGCCCACATGCTGCAGCGTACTGTACACTCACACGTCTGCACTCACACGCTCACACTCGACACGCCCCAGTCTGCGGCAACCCCCAATCCCATCCCATCCCATCCCACCAGATTCCTGTGTTCCTCCTCCATCGAACACCACCCACCCCCCCTTTCGAGGCTCAACTCAAACACCACATTCTTTTTCCTCCCGCTCCCTGAATTTCCTACCCACCTCGACAGATTTGCATTTGTTCCCGACACTCAGCCAGTCTGTCAGTCTCTTTCCCTCTCTCCAACCTCTCCAGTCTCTCCCAGCCAAAACCTTTCCCTCACGCTGGCATCCTGTTTCGCTGGCTTCCCTTTTCCATTCCTCCGCGCGCCCGCCCGCCTCGCCTTTGTCCCCACCACTTCCGACAGCAGCGCAGCACAGCGCCCACCGGCCCAGACCCAACCCAACCAACCCCCATTGTGTTTCTCACCCTCGCGACCGCGTCTTGGCCAAACCGGCGACCCAACCTCCCGGACAATCCCATCTCAACCTGCCGTCCCCCCTCCTTGTTGTAACCTCGACTCGGCCAGCGCCAGCACGCACGCACTTGACCACTACCAAACATTTCTTTCAAACGACATCGCGACCCTCGCGACCACCGTAGCTTCAAGCCCAGGCACCGCGACCTGCTCCACATTTTGACATCTAGCCAGTCTGGTTCGATCAGCGCGATCGTCGCCCTTCGTCGTCGCCTCCCATAGGGTCCCGTAGGGCTGTGCTGCATGCATCGCGACTCATGTACGGGGATCCAAGCACTACCGCCGCCTCTTCTGGCGCGTCCCTTGCTGGCCTGCAATCGCAATCGCATTCACTTTCCCAGCCGCCGCGGTCCCAGTCGCAGTCGCAGTCGCAACCGCAACCGCCATCAACGTCGTCATACCCGTCCTCCTCCCACCCACTGACCTCCTCGAGTCGCACCAGTCCCTTCGCGCCCACCACCCTTGCGCCAACAACCCTCTCCACAACCTACACGAGCTCGAACGTGATCGCGCCTCCGGCCTCATCATCCATGGCAGCCGTCTACTACCCACCGCATCAGCCCATCGGCCCACCCTTCTCGGCAGCGACACCATCGCATCCATCGTCGTTCGCGCAATCCTTCGAGAGAGATGCGCCAAACCCCATCGGAACTCGTCAGCCCGCCGTTGACCATGCCGTCCTCGTCCAGCGATTGCCTCCCGAGACCAGCGAACAGAACCTGCGGGTCATGTGCATATTCTCCGATGAGCTGCTGGACGTTGACATGCTTGGCTTGACATCAGAGCCCGATGGCAGCTACTGCTCCGCTGTCCTCCGATTCAAGTCCTTCGATGGCGCCCAAGAGGCACAGACTATACTGAACGGAAAGAAGGGAATGCGTGTTGACCACCTCGGTCTCAGGGGACCTGTTGCTGTTGACAGGAACAAGTCCGGCCCATCCAGCGGGGCATCTTCGACAACCTCTCCCGGGACCGCTGCGACACAGCCGCCCCGTTTCGACGGCACTTTCTCGCCGCTTGAGAAGACCTCGCCATCGATCAACGGCAACTACGTCACCAGCGACTTTCCCGGTGCAAAGCCCAATTACAGTTACAAGAACTTCTTCTCGCCACAGTCGCCCATCGGAAATCATCTTAGCGAACAGCCTCGCAATACTGGCAAGAGCCTGATCAATGATGCTACCGACGACGACGATGACACCGGAGACATCCTCCAGCTTCCTCGCGCTTTCGGAGAGAACGGTTCTGTGCCAGCCCAGCGCCGAGCGACTGCCCCCCAGATTCCCATAATGGAAAGAATGGGGTCCCTGTCCCTCAACACAGGCCCGGCGAATGGAGCGCCCCCGTCTCAGCGTGGGCATGGACAGCCCAGCACGTATCAGCCCCATTCGGCCCACCCAAACACCATGTCTCCTACTGCCTTGAACGGTACCAACGGGCAATATCAGACGGGCCCGGTACAATGGGGGCGTCCGCATGCTCCGCCTCCTGCCAACCCTGCCGATATGAATCCCCCTTGCAACACGCTCTACGTTGGCAACCTGCCTATGGGCAGCTCAGAGGACGAGCTTAAGGGCATATTCTCCAGGCAGCGCGGTTACAAGCGATTGTGTTTCCGGGCAAAGGCGAACGGACCCATGTGCTTTGTCGAGTTCGACGACATTTCATGCGCGACAAGGGCACTCCATGACCTGTATGGGTATCCGCTCACTACCAGTGTGAAGGGTGGCATCCGACTGAGCTTTTCAAAAAATCCTCTTGGTGTCCGAACCCCTCAGCCCCCTGGGCAGGGCCCGTCAGGACCTCTAGCCGGGCCCAACGGACTCATGAGTCACTCGACGAACGGGTTTGCATCCGCTGGGCCTCCTCCTGGACTCGCCGCGCCACCGGGTCTCAACGGCAGCCGTACGACCGGGCCGTACCCTGCTTCTGCCATGCAGAATGGTTCGAACCCGAGCTCATCTTATCCGCCTTCGACCATGCCCAATGGGTCGAGCGCGTTCGGCAACACTGGCGGTGCACCCAGCTACGGAGGGAATGCGTGGGGCTCTAACAGCTACTTCACCTCTGCGCCGATTTCCGCGCCCAACGGCATCACCTCTCCTCCACCGATGGCTGGGGCCCCAAACGGATCTGCCAGCTTCAACACGTACAGACGGGGCCAATTCTAGTGGCCGTGGACCCAGCCCATGCGCTTATTTCTGGTCACCTACTTGCTCATCTCGTCCTGTCTTCCTGAGGTTTTTACATTATATCTGTTGTCTTTGAACGTATGTTGGGTTTTGTTTGCGGCTTTGCATTGGCATGGGCTGCACTTTATTGGATTGCGCATTCACCGCCGCGCTGTCCCCTTGACACACGTCTTCTCACAACACATCACTTGATTTCCCCCCTGCAATTTAGCAAGCACGACATGGAAGGAGTTCACAGGGTTTCTTTTCTCTACATGTTACTCAGGACGAGTGCTGTGGGTCTGGCTCCAGATTGCACGGACATGATGAACGACTAGAAGGGTCCCTGGCTCCTGGGCTTTCATCAAGACACTCGGTGTTGGGCGGTCAGGCGCATTTGGAGAAAGGGGAGCCGACTACGACACCATCACCCAGCAGCGTGTACCGGTGCCATCTACAGCATGGACAGAGTCACGCTGTGCCTTCGGAGACGATGCATTTTCATAGAGCAGGGTATGGAGTTTTTCTTCGGGTTTCGCATTCTGGGATGGTTTGGTGCACAACACCATACGCACACGCGCTTCCGTACGCATGCACACAGCTGCGCGTTCGATTCGAATCTTTGAGGCTCGGGCGAGTACCGCAGATCGGCAACGAGACACTGTCGGTGCGGGAGACGACATGACGGGAGGGGAAACCTGCACGATACAAGGAAGCGAAAAGCATTCTAAATACCATGGCATCATCATCATCATTCGTTCATTCATTCATCAAAAGCAAGGAAAAGAGCCGTGGGAGGTTGGGTCTCAACTCATGATCTCTCAGGAAACGTCTCATCACATTGCTCGGCGCGGGGGGGAAAACGCATCTTGCAACTCAGCAACTACTACACATCTATCTCGGCGCCACCATCCGCAAAGTCCAGGCCTCGCATGGCCGGGGCCACACCACCGCGGATTATTCCAACTTTTCATTATACCCCGTTTCCCTTTCGATTCTTTCCGACTGGTGTGAAAGCCCTCCAGACGCGGGCCTTCGGTTGAGTCGGTAGCCAACTTTGTGCACACCCGACATGTACACGCATTTCTCAGGCGCTATAATACACCGACTACTTGGTTCGGGAGCGATACCGCTGCAGACCGTTGCAGAAGTGAGGCAGTATCTGGTGGAAGTATTGGCAACGAGGGCCACCCAAGGTCCGTCTGGGTGACGAGACCAGCAGCGAGAGCGAATTGTCGGATCTTATTTCCTATCCCTAGTTATTTCTTCCCCTTCTATGGTGCGGACTTCTCTTTTCCATCATTCAGATTACCGGACAAATCACCACATACCCCCTCCTCCAAAGAAAGAGCGTCTGGGATCACGTGTAGCGAAAAGGGCGTTTTCTTTTTCTCTTTTTAAACCTATCTTTCATCAAAGACGGGTCGGGAGCATCGGGGCTGCTCCAGACGGTGGAGCCTTGCCAGCGCGGGATGCCAACATGGGGAGGGTTGGTCTTTTGTGTCTTTTGAGTGTTTATTTGGGTGTTCTTCATGTAATTTGGGTTGAGCGAGGAGGACGAGTGCGAGCTTTGGACACTGGGACGGGAGAGCAAGGGCAGGAGGGTTGGTCTTGAACCGTTCCCACCCCAACCAACCCCATCGTTTTCAAACGGCCGCTCGCCTGCCAGCTTTCAGAAGCCAACCAACCAGCCACCCCGGCGTTCTACCCCGTGCCTCTCTTCGCATCGATCCGAAGTACTGGTGCGAAAATTATAGCTTTCATCTTTTTTTATAGACGGGGCGGGAGGTCTATGTTTTCCTCTTATTTAGCTTCTTCTTTACTGTTCGTCCTGAGCGCGAGTAAAGAATCGAATCGAATGTTACGTTGGTTCTGTTCACACACACACGCGAGATTGCCTCGTGATATCTATCGCTGTGCTTGCGTGAAACTTGGGGCCCAGTCTGTGAGTTTCCCTCGTGCGCCGCATCTCGGTTGCCAAACATTCGTTGTCGTCGCCCAGACATTGTCATTGTAATCCTCTGCCGCCGACAACCTACTGGGCTTGGGCAACTGCATGCGTCCACTCCGGATCCTCGTCTTGTCCCGGCTGCTCGCCCTCGACTATCTGGGCAGTCACGACGATGTTTCGATACACACAGTGGAGAGTCGAGGTGGCAGATGGTGAGGCGAATATCGACGGGGCCCCAAGCGTCGAATTACATGTGAGTAAAGGACCTGGGGGTCGCGGCCCAATGGAGCAGGAGGCATGCACGACGGCGACGAGGTTTTGTAAAATTTTCGACATGGTTCCCGTCATCCTCACCCCATCCCGCATCACACCGTAGCAGAGCTCGCCGTATTAGTCCCCAAGAGGAAGGAGGTCGTGGTCGTACAATGCGCACAGGCTGGGGCGGGGCCTCGGCAGTCCCCCTGCTCTCTGTGCCGTGGTCGCAGTTCGTGGGAAGAAACCAATCCCAACCCGCAGGCCAGAGACCAGGCCTTGACGTGTCCCGGTCCGCCGTGCTGGGACCTGTCATGTCCCTTTTCTGTCCCGCGCTCGATGGGCGGTGGCAGCAGCAGCAGCAAGGAACGGCCAAGCCAACCCCGGCGACACGAGTGCAGCAGCTTGGAATTCTCTTGCGCGTGTCGTTCGCTCTCCTCTGTTCCCGGTGCTCGATCTCGTGTACCTCTCTCTGTTGATCTGCCTCCCGTCTCTCAATCTGTCCCTTCCTTCCTTCCTTCCTTCCTGTTCCTCCCAGGTCTCCACCTCGGCTGTAACCCCGAGAACGCCCTTGGCGACGCGCGCAGCCGGCAGGAAGGAGCAAAGAGGGCGGGCGGGCCTGCAGGCCTGACGGGTTCGTCCCAGGCGGTATGTGGGTCCTTCCTTCCTTCTCCCACGTGGGTGGGCCGCCCGCGGAAGGGGCGGCATGCGGGCCCCCCCTTGCCCTCTTTTTTCTTATTCCCTGCTCAGTGGCTCAACTCCTACATTAGTTCATCTGTACCTGCACCTAGACTTGTCGGCAATGAGGTAACAAGCGGGTTATGTGGGATGTATGTACACCAACGATCTACAGCGGGCTACATGAGCCGACTCAAAAGGTGACAAATCCCCCGGTATTACCATCCCTCCTGTTCGATACCCGTGGGCTGCGGCTCGGACGCGCTGCCACAGGTGTGCGTTCCCAGCCATGTCACTTTATCCTTGATGCGCGGCACGCACAGGTCGGGACGGTCGCCAGACCTCACAGCACAGCACACAACACCATTTTTTTCTTCTCTGGCTCGGGAATAACGCAGCGCCTGCATCGGTGAAGGGTTGGATTACGCGCTAAATAACCGTGCTCCATAGAAGGCGCACATCTTCGGGGGCTGGTGCCCGGGTATGGCCCTCGCGTGCCGAGGATGGGGTTCGGCCCTTCGAAAAAGCGGAACCCTCTTTCCCACGTTTCTTGATCCTCGGCCGGTTCTTCCCTCGGCTCGGGGCGACGGCATCCTTGGTGCTTATTTTGTTCCGGGGCTGGAGAGTAGATCATTTTTTCTGGTTGATCGCGTTGGCCGCCAGGATGTTCTCGAGGAGAGCAGAGGAGCCGCTCTCGCGAATACAAGACAGTGATGAAGAAAAAAAACGGCCACAAGATCATACCATAGGCTTCATCAATTATCATTATCAACGCCAAGAGTAGATAGACCACCAAACGCAAAGAGAAACACAACCAAGCCGCTTTTGAAACCTGAAAGCCAGAGCCATAAACCATCAGATCCCGCTTTTTATCCTTCAACACCATGCCAAATCCCGTTTTTGCCTTGAACATGTCCTGTTGCCTCTCCCGCCCAACCCGTAACCTCTCAGAAGTCATACCTGAGCACCTGACCGTTGTCCTTGAAGGCCGACGTGAGCTGGGCCACCGCCATCGCCTTCGGGCCAAACCACTGCAGAAAAGTCATGTCAGCTGTCTGTTCCAGGCAATATCAAGGCCACACAGAAGTCCTTATAACGTGAAGAGTAGGAAAAGAGAAAACGAAAAGAAAGCGCAAAGAAACTCACAGGCGGCGCAGTCTCCCTCGAGATCTCCCCCTTGACACCCATAAACTCGTACCACCGCACCTGATCCCTTAGCCTCAGCTTCTCGTGGAACGCAAGCACGTCCCGCGCGTCGTCAACCCCCCACTGGAACTTGGACCCGCTGGGCTTGAGCACGTTGGCGCGCTTCGTGTGCGACACGGCCAGGCTGCCCACCGTGTCAAAGACGAGCTGCCCCTGCCCAAAGTAGTCCAGCAGCCCCCGGATGACGGCCTCTGCCTCCGCTGGGGAGAGATACGGGAACAGGCCCTCGGCCACGACGAGCGTCGGGCGGTCCGCCGGAATGTCGCTGTACCACCTCCCCTCGGTGACATTAAGCGTGCGCAGCGAGTAATCCCCCACCGGCCTTAGCCCGACCCCGTCCGCCTCGTCCTCCTCGTCAGCCTCCAGCACCTCCGCGCCCATCATAAGCCTCTCCCTCAGGTTCGCGACGAGCGGCCGGTCCACGTCAACCCACCGCACCAGCTCCGGATCCCTGCCCACCCGCCTGTCGCGGCTGTCGAGCCCGCAAGCGAGGTGCAGCACCGTGACCCTTCGCCCGGGCCAGGACGCCAGGAACTCCCTCGTCCAGCCGTCGATGCGCGCCGCCCTCCCGGCAACGTACGCGACCCACCGCGGGTCCGTCCCGTACGCGCCCTCGAGCCAATCGACGTCCTCGAGGCGCGCGAGGACGGCGCCCGCGCGGCGGCACCCGAGGGTCGGGGTGCGGGACTGCGCGTCGAGGGACTTCCAGAAGAGGGTGATGAGGAGCGTCTGTTCCACCTCCTGCAGCGTGACCTTCTCGCGGCGCCGCTGCGCGCGGGAGGATGAGGTGGTGCTGCTCGTGACGGACCCCGGCGCCGAGGCGACGGAGCCGCTGCGGTCGGAGCCCCGTGAGAGCTCTGTCGAGCGGGACCCGCGCCGGGAGTCTGGCGAGCGGGTGTCGGTGGTGGGTGTACGCCCTGGCATTCTTTCTTGTGTGGGATGGATCAGGGGATCTGCGGGAGGGTATATCGTCCGAGTGGCGATCTATATATCCGTGGCTACAATCCTTTTGGCTCTCCGCAAGAAAAAAGACTTTGAAACGAGTGACTGGAATTCAAGAGAACTGAAGGACAAGAAGACCACTCCCACCCTCGCCAGGTGATCGAGACTCGGCTGTTGGGTTCGCCCTTATATAAAGCAACCCAACAGCAGTTTGCCCTGGTGGGTCGACTCGACACGGCACTAGAGCTTTTTGTCTGGCGCCCTCCTTCGTCGCCCCCCAGGCATCGCGGGTCGGTCCCCCATCCGACGGACGATCACCATGCTACCGCGCGGTCTAGATCGCTCCAAGTCGCGGCTGCCTGACCGAGGCTCTGTCCTGGGCCCCCTTTGCTTGGGGGGGACGGCGCTGCTGGGGTCGTGGGCCCGAGACCCACTGGAATAAGTGGTCATCCTGTTCGTATATATAACGTGTCAGCTTTTTTTCTTCCTCTTGTTCCTTGCAACGCTAGAAAACGACAGGGGTGGGATGACATCCCGATGGTTTGTGGACGGGATTTGACATTGCAATCGGGACACGCGCGACTCTTCTCTTTTCATAATTTGCTCATTTCGTACAGACGCTGGTACAGAGCTGGGAGGGACACAAACCCCCAGCCGAGACAGAACAAGCCTTCCCGTATATACATGTGGACGACAACAAACAAAACAAAAAAAGAGTATTATGCTCATGTCTGGATTAGATATGTGACGTCAAGAAGGGCCGTCCCACACTCAACAACGTTCCCACGCCTCGCCACCCTGGCTATGCCTCATCCCCAGCCCCGGACACAAAAAAAAAGACATCCAATCAGTCGCCCACAACGCCCGTCCGGCTTAGCAGCATCGCAAGGAGCAAGGAAAACGTGGACAAAATAAAAGACACACGGGTCTGATTACCCGGTGATGATCCGAACCCATGATTTTGAATACAGTGAAAGCATCGCCAAATGAAACCCGGATAAAGATGTGTGTGTGTGTATGTTTGTGATTGTGTGTTGAGAACAATCGCTGGCCCAGACGCGGCTTCGCCAAAGTTGGACTTCTCTCCAGCTGCCAGAAACCCAATCGTTGATCTAGACGGGTCTCGGGGACGAGCGAGGACGGGACTTGTAGCAGATATAAGAGCAAGAGATTCGAGCCAACCTTGGACATGAACGTAATCAGCCAATGCCACTAGTAGGGCGGCCTGCTGACGTTCCCAAGGCTCCCCTCTCCCACCCGCGAGTCGATCCCCTTGAGCAGCGACTGCAGGTCCATGGTTGGCAGCGCCTCATCCCTGGAGTGAATGCTGCTCCAAGTCGATGACCGCACCGTGTCCCCGCCTCTGCTCTTGACACTCCGCTGCTTCGGGGCCTTCAACGGCGGCAGGGAGTGCGGTGAGCTAAACTCGAGCGACGTCGCATAGTCTTTTGTCGCGGTCTGCGGTGCGGGATGCGAGGCACCCGCGAAGTCGGAGGGCAAGGGCGGGACGGGCGGGACCCCCTCGCTGTCCTCCTCGTCGTCAATAATCGGCGCGGATTCGCTCGGGGGATTGGAGTTCAGCGGGCCCAAGGAAGCACCGTCCGAGCCCTTGCGCTCGCGAGACATGGACCGCGATCGCATATGCACGGGTGAGGAGCCATCAGTCTGGCCGCCTTGCGATTGTGCGGTGGCAGGTGGCGGGTTAAAAGACATCTCCGAGGTTGACATGTCGTAGCTAACGAGGCTGTCTTCGCTACTGCTGACATCGCGCGCGCCGGCCGTCAGGGGCGGGGCGGGCATCTCGCCAGAGAGGATCTTCTTCATCTGGCTGACAGATGTGGTGCCTTCCTCCGGGGTCGAAACCCCGTCAGGGTTGCGCGAGAGACCACTGCGCACACTGCTCTTCCGCGTCCTCGTCTGCAATGGCGCAAGCATGCCACGTCCCCCCTCCGGTGCAGGCTGAGACCGTGGCCGCACATCGTGGTTGCTACCGGCAGGCGTGTGCTGGCCCCCGTCCTTATGCCCGTTCGCCAGCGCGCCATTAAGGCCGAGGCGGTTGCGGTGAGTCCCGTTCGTCCCGGCGCGAGAGCCGTTGAGCGAGGCCGACTTACTGGCAGCCTGGATCGTGGCCATGGCTGATTCGCGGGACCAGTCGAACAACATCGCCTCCTTGAAGCTGGACGGGATCTCCCTCTCATTGTGCGTCGGCGAAATCATGCTCCCCGCAGAGCCAAGGATGGGTTGGGAGAACGTGCGTCCGGGTGACCCAGCCGGGCTGGTCGGTGGCGAAAGTGTGGCCTCCTGGTAGCTCGTGCAGATGCAGTCAACGAGCGACAAGCGGTCGTCGAAAGGAAGCAGTGCCTCAGACTCGGCCTCTTGCTGCGATATCTTAGATTGCTGCGTGACCACGCCCGGCATCCCGATCTTCTCCAGGGGTGGCGCCGGAACCTGCACGCCGTCAACCCACAGTTGCTTGGTCCTCCGTCGGATAATCTCATTCTGGATTGCGCGTCCGACAAAGGAGGCGTCGAAATCGAATTTCTCCGTCAACACCCAGAAGTAACCATGGCACAGACTCCCCAGGCGCACCTTCTGTAGCGGGGTTTCGGCATCCTGGATGTCTTCTTGCAGTCGGAATACCATAGGCAGGCCAAAACGGACCGCGTTGACTCCCAGGCGGTTCACAAGCTTCGTAAGCAGTACATGAAGGAGAACGACGTCCGAATCGTAGTCCAGATACTGCAGGGCATTGTCGTAGATGGCTATGTGCAGAAGATGCAGGAACCTGCTCTTAGACTTCTTGGACGGTCGTTCGCGGTAAGAGGCAGCTGACCGTGCCCGTCGGGCGTCCGTTGGCGTGGCAGGCTCAGGCTGCAGACCGGATCGCAGGTCATCTTTCGCAACAAGGTCTGTCTTTCTCGTCTCTCGATCCAGCCACGTCAGAAGCGCGTCCACGTAAGCCTTTCGGACCTCCCCATCTGTGTCCTTGAGCAGCCACTGCGTGCCCTCCCACTTCTCAATGGGCACCGGGTACCTGGACAAGCTGATACTGCCGCTCATTTTCACCTTCGGATTAGCAATCTTCAGGATGCCCTTCACTGCCTTCAAAGCTGTGAGCTTCGCAATCGTGAGGAAGAAAGGCGATTCCGAATGCTGGTCATCCGATGCTTTCGTGTCGGTGTCTGTTTGCTCGCCCTGGGCCGTCGAGTTCGCCGTGGGCGCGTTCTTTGATGGCTTCAGCCGAAGCAGCAGGGCCGAGACCATGTCGATGATCTGTTCGTTGTAGTAGACGTGGGTTGCCAGATCCCCCATGGTCTGTTGTATGCGCCCCAGCAGCTCCTTGCACGCCCCGCCAGTCGGGTCGCCCGGCATCTGCACCAGCCGCTTCATGTGTTGTACAAGGCCCAGCATTATATCCATCACACTCAATCCTATCAAGTTCACGTCCGACCGGAGCAGGGACCCAATCATGGCCGTCAGCACGATATGCTGTCGCAGCGTCTCCTCCTTGAGCTGTATCTGAATCATGGTGTCCATGGCAGTGACCAGGATGACATAGCGCTCCTGCATGGGCGCCCACCGGGAGACGAGTCCAAACAGATGAATCGCCCACCCGCTGTCCTGACCGTTGCTCGTCCTGACCACCGTCTCGTCCTGATGAACCCGCTCGTCGATGAACTTCAACAAGGCTGTGGTGGCTGTGTGCATTTGCTGTCTGTTGGGCACGACAAAGATCTGCTTCAGGCACTGGATGGCCAGCACGCCTGTCTCCTCCTCGGCCAGCTTGTCGACATCGCCAGCCGTGCCTGACAGGGCTATGGGGTTCGGGTCTCCGCCTGTCTCGGTTGTGCGCACCGTCGCGTTACTATTCCTCCGCTTAAGCAGCTGATCCGTGTTCACCTTCTCCTCCATGTTGGCCCGCTGCAGCAACACGTCCAAGAACCCCTCGTTGTCAGTCCATAGGTTTTCTAGGATCATGGGCACTATGACCTCGAGCTGCCGCCCGGCAACAGAGGATAGGGCATCCGAGGAGGCGACGCTCTTGATGGCCTCGAGGCCCGCGTTCCTCCATCGCACGGCTACCGGCTTACTCGGCTGGTTCTTGCCCTGTTGCTCCCGTGTCGAGGCTAGAGCCGCGTACTGTTGGATCACAGCCTCGTACTGGCGGAGGTAGGCTTGATCGGCAAATAGGGACGAGGCGTCGTGATTTGCGCAGAAGGCGTCGAAGGTGGGGAGCGAGGACTCGACCAGGGTGATGTCATTTGACCGCAGGATCAGGTCCAGGATCTTGAGCACAAATCTGGCGAATAGGGGCAGGTCCTTTGGGCTCTTCTCGATCAAGGCCTCGAGGATCTGGAGTGTGACCTGGACATTGCTGTGTGCAGGGTCTCTGTCAGTTTTGTGTCTGTGTGCATGTGTGCATGATTGTCTGCTCGACGCTGGAAGCATACCCAATGCGCTGATGCCAGACATCGCTGGCGGTCTTCTTCTCGAGGAACTCGCCGACCTTGTTGATCTTTGTCTTGCGGGAGATGAGGTAGAATAGCAAGTAGCTCAGCTCGCTCGAGTTTGGCTTGACGCCTATGGTGGTCTTGTTGGTGCGCGGGTAGCACTTGAGCACGAGGACCTGGTGCTTGGGGCGACACTTTTGCTGGATGGACTGCATTGCGCCGACGGCTGCGGCAAGCTACCGGATCGAGCTCGAGTGCTGGGAGAGTAGGGGCGTCCTCGCTACCCTTGACCAGCCACCGTGGCCTCGATGGGCTTATTCGTCACTGGGCTGCTGGCGTATAAGGCGTGTGCGTGGGAGTTGGACCGGATACGGGGGCGGAATGCACGGCGCGTCAGGCAGGATGCTAGGGGGTCGAAGGCAGAGAAAGGAGTGACAGAGGAGGGACATGAAGGAGGGTGAGGAAGAAAAAGAGGACGAAGGGACAAGGAAACTGGATTATCGCGGCGTGGAAGGCGGAGGTTGTATCACCATCTGGAGGGAATTAGAGGGAAAATGGGCCTCCCCGTACCGCAATAGCAGGCAATCTTACTGTCACGGGCAGGTTGGAGCTGGAATTGCGGATGGAGCTGCATCAAATCTGATTTCTGGGATCTTGGGAGGCACAGACCGCTGGCGAGGCTAGGCTCTCGGGCTTGCACGGGCCACGTCATTCCAGGAGGCAGTGGCAGGACTTGCAGGACTGGCAGGACCGGGTGCTGCTTTCTGGGGGGAGCTGGAAAAGTGACTAATTCTCCGGGCTGATCTCTGCGTTTCTGTATTTATTCTTCCAGCATTTGGCCCCTGCATCACAACAGACATCGCCCTCAGGCTCGCGCTCGCCCTTGGCTTCTTTCTTCCTCGCCGCACCGATCGCAGTGCCGCTCTGGTCAGCTACAGATATAGCCACTGCCGCGTCTCATGCGCGATCTGGGTCCGGCTGACTGCCTGACTCTCTGACGGCCTGACTGCACAAGCTCCCACCTGCCGCTTATTATTCTTACTTCAGGAGAAGGATCTGGTGGCACAGCAGAGAAGACCGCAAACGACGTCACACCCGACCCGGATTTGTTGGGGATTCTGGGAACGGCGACTAGCAAACCCACAGTCTACACATGTACATGCCACCAATCCTGTCGAAGCGCGGCCCAAGAAGCGAACCATGTTGCCTGGCCTGACTATCAACCATGTGGGCGCAACGCAATAGTCTAGGTAGTCTAAGTGGTGGCGTCCAAAAAGAAGAATGGTGGGCAGAGTGCGAAGCTTTCCCCAAAAAGCTACTTCCGTCACTCGGTTGGTCGCAACCAGGGCAGCTAGGATGAGCTTTCCCGGCCGGGAAACAATCGTCATGAGCTAGCGACCATCTCCATCTCCAGATGGAGCTGCATCTCTTGGTCCTCACCTCCAGAAGACCAGACACGTATTAATCCAGCCACTCAGCCACTGCAGCCCAGCAAGTCGGTGTTACTTTGGTCAACCCCACAGTAAGGTGACAGTTCAGCATCATCGTCACCTCCCATTACTCAAGTAGCTGGCACTAGCTCTCGCCCAGAACTTTGCTCCAGACCCAGCATTCCTAATATGTGGACTACCTGGGTACCTAGGTACCTATATTCATTTGATCACCTACCCCTACAGTCCTCCCTCTTTCCAGCAAACCCGCCTCCCCGAACCTGGATCAAATGCAGGTCGTCTTCTGAGTTGAGTGAGGGAAGGGTGAGTGAGGGGTGATCAATTTTCACGCGCCTTTTTTCGACTTGCCCATCCGCAGTAGCCGAGGCGCACATGCCAACCAGGCCGTTGGCGCCGGCAACAGTGACGATCATGCTCGATTTCTCGCAGGTCTCCCGGCGTTCCGGAGAAGGGACGTCTCGGGGCTCCGAGGTGGGTCTTTTAAGTACACCGAATGTCTCGCGTAGGTAATATGACGTCCTGACCTGTATATGTAACCATAGAGGGATTCTGCAGCCCTCGTCCTAATAATTGTCGACCTCGAGGGCTTTTAGCCGCAAGCTTAACACGGCAACGTACGCCCCGTGCCGCCGCCGGCCAACCTGTCAGCGGACCTTCTCAACTGACCCCGACGGAAGAGCATCGCCGCCCTGGTTGGCCTTTGTCGGTATACCTGCGCAGTCAGTCCGCATCATGTCTGCGGCCTTCCAAAATATTCTGCATTATTTCTCTATGGCTATATTGGCCCGACTGTCACAACATCACTTCGGTCAGCTGAGTTGTTGATCCATAGCTACCTTACCAGACATCCTGACCACAGCTGGGCTACAGATGGCCGGCGCAGGTGCATGGAATACACATGTGTGTGATCAGTGTATAAATCTGCATACGTCCAGTGATTATTTCACCCGGCTCATCAGTCATACCATACAATAAACAAGAATCAAGCAAGGGTCTTCACGTTCTAGGTTCGATCACTTCGGCCCCGCTGCGGCCCCACCGCGGCCTCAGATTGTACACGGCTTTGTCTAAGCACCGCTGGCAAAGACGGCCAGGGGAAATAGAACGGGTTAACGGGAAATAAATCGAGGTAGTAGCAAGTTCAATACGGTGGAGGACCGCCTGTCGATAGATGATGGGTTTCGACCCTGACCAATATCCACTTCCCTCCTGCGATTGCATCAGAATTGTTCCCGCCCCTCACCACTCACCAGCACCACCATGAATCCACCTGACAGCAGACGCACTCAGCAGCAGCAGGGTCCAAGGAAGGGCAGACGTCTGCGCGCCGCTCGTGCCTGTGACAGGTGCCGTGCCAAGAAGTACAAATGTGACGAGGAGCTTCCGTGCTGCCATTGTGCAAGTAAGTTATTGACTGGTACTCCTCAAACTTGCCAAAAAGTGGATTGGATATTCTGGAGATACGGATGGCAGAATGTCTCTGCCAGCAACCAGCACCGCGCTGTCCATAGTGCCAGCTAATAGGCTGATAATAACCACCCATTGGCGAATTAGAAGCCGCTTTGCAATGTGTATACCAGAACGGATCAGTCAGGCGGCATGACGACATGTCGCTAGAGTGAGTTATGAGGCTGCCACCAACTAATGTAATATTCCTCTTGAAGCACAAGACTTCCACTGAGACACCACGATCACCATTCTAGATGCATACGTACCCTGGAATTACAAGTTCGGGACCTCAGCGCCCAGTTGAATGCTGTCCGGGCCGCCCTGCCTCTCCATGGGTCTCCTGCTCCTCCTGGTGCAAGTGCCTTCACTTCAGCAAATACAACTAACGCAAATGCCGATAATTACCTCGGCGGCAAAGAAGAGCCTGCTGTGATCCACCCTGGAGAGACTGCAAGCTCGACCCTGTCAGTGACGCATGTTGGGGAGGATGGACAGTACGAGGAGCTTGTGTCACCCGTCCAGGAGGAAGACACAGACGTCGACCGGCAAACCAAGGCGATCGAGTTCCACGGGTCCACCTCGTCCATTGCCCTGCTCCGGGACCTTCAGATATCTCTAGGCCGCCTGTTCCAAGGCAGTCAGCAACAACAACCGGGGATCTCCTTTCAACGTCCCAGTGGTGGTAATGGCGGCAGCAGCGGACAACGGCAAGAGCCTTCGCCCTTCTTACCAGGCTCTGGCGACACCCATGGCCGCTTCAACCTCGTGTCGGAGCTGCGTAACACGTCCTTCACCCCGCGGGCCGGCACCGAGGGCAACACGACGATGCAGCAGAGGAATCTCTACGTCAAGGAGGCGCAGTACTTCATCGACGCCTACTTCCAGAACTTCCACTTCATCCACCCCTTCATCGACAAGGAAATCTTCCGCCGGCGGGTGGCTGACATGTGGGCCGTCGGGGACCCTGCCTGCGACATGTGCTTCTTCTGCACGTACCTGAGCCTCATGTCCCTCGGGGCGCTCATCGGCGAGTGGGAGTGGGAGGAGGACCGCCTGGGGGGACTGAGCAGGTTCGAGTGGAGCCGGAAGCTGTTCGACGAGGCGCTGGCGAACCTGGCCGACTTGCATTTCCCTGCCAACCTGGACACGGTGCACTGCCTGTACCTGTGCGCAAAGGTCTGCCAGAACGAGCTCAACCAGAACATGGCCTACTTGTACTCGGGCTTTGCCGTGCGCATCTGCCTCACGGCAGGGTTCAACCAAGACAACGGCGGCGGCGGCGGGCTCAGCACCAGCAGCAGCGCCAGCATCTGTCTGTCCTCATCGTCACAACAGATATCACGCACCTGGTGGGGCCTCTACTCCCTGGAGATGGAACTCAGCTTCGCCCTGGGCCGTCCTGACACCCTGGGGCTCGATGAGTACCACGACAGGCCAGTACCGCCCGTCGACGACTCCGAGTTCGCCATAATCCCCCTGATGGTGGACTTCGCGCGGATCGTGCGCCGCATCGCCATCGGCATCTACCACTCCCGCACGTCCTGGCAGCAGAAGATGGCCCGCGCGCAGGGCCTCGAGGGCGAGCTGGACGGGTGGATCGCCGGCCTGCCCGCGCGCATCAGGCCCGCCTCTCCATCTTGTTGGTCTTCAGCTTCTTCCGGTGGATTGGCTGCTCTGCGCCAGCCCAAGTGGTGTCGGCGCCAGAGGATCATCACCGAGATCCGCTACCACCACGTGAGGATGTTGCTGTTCCGGCCGTTCCTGTCCATGCTGACGAGGAATAACTCTGGCACGCCGCTGCCGCTCGGTGTGGCCGAAGCCGTGGACAAGTGCATCGCCTCGGCGAAGCGGACCATAGAGGTCGTCCACGAGGCCATGATTGCCAACAGCTTCTTCCGGACGTGGTGGGACAACACGATGCACATCCTCTTCGCGACGGCGGTGTTGCTCCTTCACACAAGTCGCGACGAGCAGCAGTCCCAGTGGTCGACTAATGTTGCACCCCAGGTGGACGTTGCTGTGGAGATCCTCGAGGCTATGGACGAGTGCATGGTGGCCAGGAAGTCGGCGAACATCATTCGGCATATGTTGGCGCAGGTCAAGGGCCAGCCGGCACCGGTTTCGAAGACAACGACGGATGTTGAAAATGACAAAGATACCCAACTAGGTCTGGACGGTTCTATCACGGCGACGGATAATGATGGCTCGGGGTTCTTTATGAACGATGCTTTGGACTTTGTGAGGATACCCTTTGCTTTGAGATCCAAATGTGATGTGGACCGTTTTACTGCTAGAACAGTTGCTGACAGAATACTCTCAACAGAATATTGGCTCGAATTTCTTGTTCCCCAGCTATCTTTTCACCAACGACCTCTCTTTTGGGGATATGTGATGTTACGGGATGATTGGAGAGTGTTTGGGCGATCGATGTGGGATTATAGAAAGAGAGAGATTCTTGATCCAGGAACAGCCCAGAACATACGAAATAAGCTGGTCTAACATCTGCATACCGTCCTTCCTCACTTCTGTCGAAACATCGCTGATACCTCTCCTCATACCTGATCCGCAGGAAACATGGGACTCCCAACGTATTCTCCATTCCGAATCAGGATTGTATCGACCCCCTCATGAGAAGCCGCCACATAAATCACCTTGGTAAAGTGCGCGCTGCTGTGGTAGCTGAACCTCGAGTGCCTCGGTACATAAACCGTGTCACCCGTGTATAGCTCAGCTGGGTGGTACCCCTCGACAGAAACACTCAGCCGGCCCTCCAGGACCGTAAATGAATTCCCAAAATCAAACTCGTACCATACATCCTCAGGCTGGTCCGGCCCAAGCCCGCCGTTGATCGAGATCAGGGACTCGGTGAATTTGAAGTCACCCGACGCGGCGGGGCTTATTAGGGGCTGGACAACCTGGTAGAACCCTGTGACGTTGCGGTTGAGATACTTGGGGCCATGGCCGTTGGCCACGAAGTAGCTCGCCCCGCTGACGTTGCCCACCCCGTTGAAGCCGTCATGCCAGACCTCATTGGCGGGTCTCCTATCGTTGATGAAGTCCCTCTTAGGAACGAAATCTGGTTGCGCCCAGACGTCAAACGCCTTCAGGCCTTCGAGGACGGTATCATTGATTCCCCTGTTGGACCCTTCCCCCAGGGATGGGTCATAGGGTGCAAAGTTGGGGGAGTCGTAACTGTCTCCGATGAAGTAAAACAACCTCTCAAACCCGCCTGGGAACACCGTCCCAAAAAGCTCCGTGTCATGGTCGATGACCTGCAGTGTGTGGTTCGTGTTGGGCGGGCACGACCCGAAGTCATGCTGCGTCATGACCCGGGCCTGCTGCTCGGCTTCGCCTCCGCTCTGGGTCCACAGGTGGATCCTCCCCTTGATGGTAAAGAAGTTTTCATAGTGTTTCTTGTGTAAGTGAGGGTGGACGACCAGGTTCTTGGAGGGTGGCGCGTTGGTCCCGATGATGGTGAACTCGCCCCCGGAAGAGTTGGCCGTGACGGGAAAGCGGAATATTTGGTTGCCTGTGGCTACCGAGTGGGCAGGTGAGCTGCTGCGGATGAAGTAAGGTCTGGGGTGGTCTGGTGGCGTCATGAGTTCTAAGTCGAGAAGGTTGATGGTCTTAGTTGAGGAGGAGACAACGGGCTTGGGGGTGTTGTCTTCGCGCCAGCACCCGTTACCGAGGAGGCATGACGACAGCAAGAGACAGGGAGCGAGGAGCTGTTGTGGGATAATCATGGTTAACGAGCTAGGAAGATGAAGATCGATTTGGATTCTTCAGACGAACGAGAAACAACGCGAGTACACACGTCCAAGTTTTGGTAAAGCTCTAGAGATCGTGTCTAACCAACACGTGGACAAGCTCCTTCGGCCTAGGAGAGGGTATTAGAAGGTCCAAACAGTGGAAGAGAGGATCCATCAGTACGACGGTTAGGACGGAAATAGTCTAGCATCTCGTCATCGGAATCCGGCGCCGGTCAGATTCTCAATGTTGGCTCAGGGAAAGCAGAAGTTCCGTAGTATCCCGTTTACAGCTATCTTCCCGTGGTTTGTGCGAATGCCAAGTGAATCTTGTTGTGTCTTGCTAGAGGCAAACGGCCTGCCTCGGATTTGCCGAGAGGTATTAAATCGATCCATGTTCGATCGCACAGAGTTCGTAGAGCTCGGGAATCCCGAGAACGATGCGCGATCCCTCCCTTCCAAGAAACTCAGGTTATCTCCACGCTTGCGGTTGGGGAGAACCAAAAATATTGATTAGAACGGAGCATCTATACCTCACAAAGCGCAGGCCAGAAATGGTCTAACTTTATGTGTACTGCGCACCTTGTACGAGATATGAGAGACCTATTCATCTCAGGAATCGCAATCACCCTTCACAATGTCTTTTGGCAGGAAACAGTTGCAGTGGGCCATCGCCTATGGCGCGGAAATCCTCAAGGGTGGTTTTCCTGGCGAGGTGTCGTTTGAGGAGACCACTGCTACCCAGTTCAAGTCTCGCTTCGCTTGTACCGAAGGCTCTCTGAGCAGTCTATTGCCAGACGGCACTAGGCTTTTGCTTTCCCAAAAGTTGGAAGACAATTCGACCTTTCGCGTCCCCGAGTCCGAGATCGCCTACATACAATCGCCTTCGGGTCTGAAGGCCCTCTGTGCGCTCCAGGTAGAGGTGACGGGTGATAATGACTCCAAGTATAGCTTTGGCTTGTTCTTACCTGAGATATGGAATGGGAGATTTCTGTAAGTTGTACAGGGTATCTTCAATGATAATTTTAATCATATATACGGCCCATTTATTGACATCTATAGTGGTGTCGGCAATGGTGCATTTGCTGGGGGCGTGAACTGGGCAGACATGGTGAGTTAGTAGAGTCAGGAATCGATACATAACCCAAAATACTGTGGTCGATAACCACCGTTGCTCGAAAAGTTGCTTATCCCAAATGCTGACATGAGAATAAAGGCCGCAGGGGCACAGTATGGCTTCGCCAGCATGTCCACAGACACAGGCCACCGCTCAGGCTTCCAAGACGGCTCCTGGGCCTGGCGAAACCCGGACGCGATCGACAACTGGGGCCACAAAGCAATGCACGGCTCCGTTCAGGCCGCAAAGAACATCGTGAGGGCCTTCTACGGCAGCGACGACAAGAAAGCGGACATATCGTCCAGCTACTACAGCGGCTGCTCCACAGGCGGGCGCCAGGGCCTGAAAGAGGCGCAGGAGTACCCTGGCGACTTTGACGGGATCCTCGCCGGCGCGCCGGCCTGGTGGTCGAAGCGCCTGCACCTGTTCAACCTCGTGGCGGGAGTTTTCAACTTGCCCGTGGAGGCTGCGCATCATATCCCGCCTGAGATGTTCCCTGTCATCGCAGCCGAGACTTTGCGACAGTGTGACCCTCAGGATGGGGTGATTGACAACATCATCTCTTCGCCTGAGACTTGTTTGCTGCAGCTGGAGACTTTGCTATGTGGCCCGGAGTCTGATGCGAGCAAGTGCCTGAAGGCGGCACAGTTGGAGACGCTGCATCGGCTATATAACGACTGGACAGAGGCGAATTCAACTTTCGTCTTTCCTCATCTGCTACCGGGCAGCGAGTGGGAGTGGACGAAGCTAAGTGGTTCGGACAAGCCCAATTCATTGGGTGTCGACTATGTCAAGTACTTCCTCAACCTTGGCCCGGATTGGGACTGGCAGAAGGGCTATAGTCCCAATCTCCTTCGAGTTGCTGAGGAGATGGACCCGGGCAACGCGACAGCCGACAATTACGACTTGTCCCCTTTCTTTAAGCGAGGCGGGAAATTGCTGCTGTACCATGGCCTCTCGGATCCAGGCATCCCCCCTGGGAGCACTTTATACTTCTACAACGAGGTTGTGCAAACTCTTATGCCTCGAGGTATTGACGTGAGCGACCATGCTCGCCTCTTTTTCATTCCCGGGATGTTGTAAGTCACAAGACCCACTCTCCACTCTCTACCTGTCCTCCTCTAATCATCACATCTTCAGGCATTGTCAAGGCACTCCAGACTCCAACGATGCCCCATGGTACTTCGCCGGCGCCAACCAGCAAGCAGCCCTCAAAGGTCCCATCCCGCACTCGGTGCCGGGCTTTGCCAACGCCAAACACGATGCCATGCTGGCCTTGATGGACTGGGTTGAGAAGGGTCGTGCCCCTACCGAGATCATCGCCACGAAATGGGCCTATGATGATCCTCGGCGAGGGGTCACCAGCCAGCGGCCGGCATGCATGTACCCACAGGTGGCCAAGTTCCAGAATGGCGGCGGTTCCAAGGGAAGTCGTGCTGATGTGAGGTCTCATAAGAATTGGGCATGCGAGAATCTGTGGAATTAGGCTACCGAGACTCAACCAGAATGGTCACAGTTTGGTCGCCTCTGCATTTACGATGGAATGTGTGATACTGGGTCTCCCAAGTGCTTGCTCATATACCTAGTCAAGCTTGCATCTACTATATTTAAGGAAAAAGGATGATTGACGTACAGGTTCGTGTCAAACGCAAGAATGGTAGTGGATAAATGTCTCAATTCTTGGGATAACCCTTGCCTACTATCAACGCCTTTTTTTGTCTCATGCTCCTAAGAGCATGCAGTCCTACTACATATCCATCTATCGGTATACAACATCCTCCTACCCCAATACATATTTCCACTTCACTTCTATTTCGAGGATCTTGAGCACGGTGTGTGTCTCTGCTTTACATTCGAAGAATCTGAGGCTGTTCCTGGCTTCATATATCCACGCCCAGATGTTGCACTCTGCCGTTGAAGCGTCATGTCTTACACGATCAATTGCTTCCTGCTTTGAGCGAGACGTGCGGCGAGGAATAACAACGCTCCGATAGTCATGACAGTGGCGCTGAATAGGATGGCATGACTGTAATTGCCATCTGGTGTGATGAGAGCACCGGCAATTGGCGTTCCAGTCAACGCAGCGATACCCATAATGGCCGAGGCCATGCCAACAAAAGTAGCAATCTACATACACATTTAATTAGCTCTATAATTATAGACCAGAGGGGAAGGAAGATCCAGATACGCACCTGACTAGTATGGGGCGCGGAATGGCCCAATGTAGCGATCATGATCCCTATGAGCACCCCAGACAAGGCCCCATAAGCAGCCGTAAAAACAACCAGCGCCGGCGTCGATGTGATACCAAGCCACGAAAACAGCGATATGGCAGCCAGGAACGCCGCGACCACCATAATGTTGAACGGTCCCAGGCGCAGAGACGCAGCCCCTCCCAGCGTCCGACCGACCAACGAGCCCGCGTTCATGATGGCAAACATGTACGTGGCCAGCTCCTCGGGCATGCCGTGCCGGACGCCATGCTCGGCCACAAAGACATAAGGAGTAAACACGCCGAGGAACAAGAATACCATCGCACACACCTGCAGAGTGTACGCGGGGATCCTGAACGCCGACAGCAAGATCAAGGGCCCAGAGCGGCGGCCCGCGTCAGTCTTGGAGTGGAAGCAGGTGCAGCCCAACAGGACCGCCAGCACCAGCACCGCGACTATACGCTGCGACCAGCGGAACCCGATGTCCGTGCCGTGGAGCAGCTTCCCAAGCAGGAGCGGGAACACGATGCCGCCGAGGGGGGAGCCCACCGAGGCCAGCGCCATGGCCAGGCCGCGCTTCCGGTGGAAATGGTGCGCCACGGCTGAGACGCAGGGGACAAATATAATACCTGCGGAGATCCCCAGCAGGAAGCCCTGGCACAGGAGGAACTGCCAGTACTCGGCGCAGAAGCTGACCATCAGCACGGCGAGGACATAGACGGCCGTGCCTGGCCACAGAACCACCTGCAGGCCGAACCGGTCGGCTAGTGGCCCGCTGACAACGCTGGTAGACAACAAGGCCCAGGTCTGGATGGAGCCAATCCAGGCGATTTCCGAGAGGGTGTGGTTTCTGAGTAAGGTCTCGGAGTAGTATACTTCGTAGACACCGTAGGAGGTTGCGTATCCGAAGGTGGAAAACTGTACGCCAAAGGCGCCCAGGACGGTGAGCCAGCCCCGGCGACCACCCTCGGCGAAGGCGGGTGGAGATGCGTCCTCGTGTGGTGGTGTCCTGGATATCAACGGGGCATCTACCTCGGGGGCGCCGTCTGCGGTCTGATGAGGTACATCGGGCATTCTCGCTTGAAAGCTTTGGAAGGTGTTGAAACGTGTTTGATATGAACTGTTGATGTGTATGATGACAAAGTGATTGTGGCCTTTGGAAGATTGGGACGCGCTGCTCTCACTTTGAACGTGCTATTCACTCATGCAGTAGATTGGGTCATGGATACAATTGAACGAGTTACAGCAGTCATTGGGAGCAAAAGCCTGACTGCTCATCACCGATATAATATTTGAGCTGAGTAGGGAAATTCGGGACCAGCTTGCCATGACCTCAGTATCAAAAAGTATAGACCACGCGAAACAGCCTTCAGGTTCGTTGTTGTTGAAGACCGTTCCGAACTCGTGGGAAATGGAATTCCCACAGCCTGTTGAGAGCTGTAAACAAACTGAGACCTCTTCGGAACACCTCCGAGGGGAATATTTGTTTCCTCAAAGGTTATACAAGACGGGAAGTATGCACCCTCGGAAGAGTTCCATAGCAAAAATGTCGGATATCCCGAGCCTCGCCGCCTCGCAGACGCGTTATATGCGCCACACCGTTACTCACATGCGCGTCCCCGGGCATGGGACAGTACTTAGCTATCTCGATCTAGAAAACCGTCTCACATTTGCAGCTGCCATGAAAACCATTAAGCTGTATCAGCCAGAACAACTACATGAAGGAGCGATAACACACTCGTACACACACACAGCACACACACAAAACCCCCAACCAACATGACAATCATGACCAATCACAACGACGACCTCCCCATAGTCTGGCGAGACCACGGCGACAAATCCGCCTACGAAGCCGCACGCACAAGAGTCTTCAGCACCAAGCTCCCAGACCGCTACCCCACCGCCGTGGTGCGGCCCAGGACGGACAGGCACGTCGTCGACAGCATCAAGCTCGCAGAAAAGCTGCGCACCCGGGTGGCGGTCCGCTCGGGCGGCCACAGCTGGGCGTTCTGGAGCATCCGCCAGGACGCGGTGCTGGTCGACCTGGTGGACTACAAGCACATCGGGTATGACGAGGCGACCAGGATCGTCACGACGACGACGAGCGTCACGAGTGCCGAGATGACGGCGTTTGTGGCGGGGAGGGGGAGGTTTATCCCGACGGGGCACTGTGCTGGCGTGGGGCTGGGGGGTTTCATGCTTCAGGGGGGTATGGGTCATAACAGCAGGGTGAGAAGCCTCGCGGTCTATTGGGATATTTCGGTTTGATCATGTGGCAGGCGCTAAATGACTAACATGGGAACAATCTTGATAGTCCTACGGGTATATGTGCGAGTACCTGATCGGTCTCGATGTTGCTACTGCGAATGGGGAAATCAAGCACTGCGATGAGTTTGAGAACCCTGACCTGTTTTGGGCTGCTCGTGGGTCTGGTCCAGGTGAGTCTGCCCTCAAGATCATTTGTACGTATGAGCCCATTGTTGATATCGTATCGAGGTTTCCCTGGAGTCGTCTTGAGGTTCTATTTCAAGACTCGACCAGCGCCCAACGTATACAAGAGAAATGTGTACATTTATCCCATTAGCCACTATGAAGAGGTTATGAGGTGGATGGTCAGCGTGAGTATCTCCCCTTGTTCCAGCTAGGAGCACATCATCTAACCACAAACCCTCAGATAATACCCACCATCAGCCAGGACATCGAGATAGCCGCCACATCAGTCATCCCACGAGGCCAGCACAGTCGCATCCTACTCGTACAAAGCACAGTCTGGGCAGACTCAGAAGAGGACGCACGGTCCAAACTCGCCCCTCTAATCGACACACACCCCGCGGGAGCGGTCTTCAGCGAGGACTGCGGAGACACGACCTTCCAGCAAGAATACGAAGAAGCAGAAAAGGCCGTCTGGGCCGAGAACCACCGGTACATAGCCGACACGGTCTGGCTCGGCCAGGACTCCGACATGGTCAGCGTCTGCAAGGAGGCCTTCATGGACATCCCCGACTGTGGCGTGGCCTTTTGGGAGCCCATGAACCCCGTAAGCAGGAGGTATCATCCTTCCAAGGACATGGCCTTGAGTATTACTACCGACTACTATATCGCACTATATGCCATCTATCCGGACAGCAAGGACGATGCGGAGAATGAGGCGTGGGTGAAGAAGTACATGGCTACCCTGACGCCGTATACGGTGGGTACGTACCTTGGAGACCACGACATTCAGATGCGGGAGACAAAGTATTGGTCCGACGAGGCGGGGGAGAAGCTCATGGCTATTCGGAAGAAGTGGGATCCAGAGGGGAGGATTTGTGGATATCTGGACAAGGGGGATAAGTCGGGACGAGAAGGGTTACCAAATAAGCTACATCAATAGTTCTAGACGCTGTACAATACGCCCTACACATAGAATGGCTGGAATTCTCTCATCCATGTGATAAAATATTACAGCCGAACGTTGACAAATGGTATCGCATATAATTCATGACTCCTCATCTTGTATATAGACAGTGGTCTTAGTTGCTGGCGCGAAAGTTGACATTTACTTTCAAATTGCTACTCCTAACAGCGTCCGCACGTGCCTCGGAACCCATATCTACTACTTGGGTACCTAGGTATGTAGAAAGCTAGACACGCGTCGAGTGCCCCGACTGACCATTGCATTCTTGGATACTCGGAAATGCCGTGGCAAGTCGAGCTAGTGTGCAGTCCAATTGGGTAGTACGACTTGGAATCATATCCGATAGGCTCGGATTCCATTCACACCTCACCTGCATGTGCGGAGATATCGGTCACAATCAGTTGTTCTTAGTGAAAGACGTCAACACGGCTCTTTGATCTGTCATCGTTTCATTGGGATGTTTGCTCCTCGCGGGTTCGCCCTCTCGGCAATTCTCCTTCAGCCGTCATAGGTAGACCTCCAAAATTCTATTGTGTCTAGCTCTTTGAGCAGCTCTTTGAGCGGCCGCCAGGTGCCTCAGATGCCCCTGAAGGCGCTGCGGAGTCGTCGAATATGGTGACGTCCGTTCCTCTTATAAGTCGCAGCGGTATCGAAGGGTGACAACATTTTGGGCCCAAACAGAGTCCGTCTCCGAAGTAAACCACTTCTGCAGCCATGGCACCAAAGCTACCACCCCTGAAGGCATCACTTCCTACCCACTTTGACCTCTTCTACGGCGGGCAATGGCACAAACCCAAAGATGGCTCCCGCCTCGAGACCATCAGCCCCGGCACCGGCGAGGCCATCACAACGATAGCCCAAGCAAGCGCCGACGACGTTGATGCCGCAGTCCAGGCAGCCCACAAAGCCTTCCTCACCTGGAAAAACACAACAATCCAGGAGCGAGCAAGCTACATGCGCCGCGCGGCCGCGGTCCTGCACGAGCACGCCGAGGAGCTGGCGCTCGTGGACGCCTACAACACGGGCAACCCCGTGGCCGAGATGATCATGGACGCGCACACGGCGGGAGCCAGCCTCGAGTACTTCGCGGGGCTGGCGCCCATGGTGCGCGGCGAGACGCTGCCGGGGACGTTCCGCCCGGACGAGTACCTGCACTACACGGTCCGCGAGCCCCTCGGCGTCGTGGCGCGCATCGTCGCCTCCAACCACCCGCTCATGTTCGCGGGGGCCAAGCTGGGCGCGCCGCTGGCGGCGGGGAACGCGGTCGTCGTCAAGCCGCCCGACCAGGCGCCCCTCGCGGTCCTGAGGATGGCCGAGCTGCTGGCCGGCGTCTTCCCGCCCGGCGTCGTGAGCGTGCTCCCGGGGGCCGCCGAGTGCGGAACGGCGCTGGCGGCGCACCCGCTCGTGAAAAAGGTGACGCTCATCGGCAGCGTGGCGACCGGCAAGGCCATCCAGCGGGGCGCCGCGGAGCAGCTCAAGCCGACGCTGCTCGAGCTCGGGGGCAAGAACTGCCTCATCGCCTGGCCGGACGCCGACGCCGAGAAGCTTGCCCAGGCCGTGGCGCGCGGCATGAACTTCACGTGGGCCGGGCAGAGCTGCGGCTCCATGTCGCGCGTCTTCCTGCATGACAGCCTCCACGACAAGGTCCTCCCTCGGGTCGTCGAGCTGGTCCGGGAGAGGTGCCAGCCGGGAGACCCCACCGATGTCAATACCACCATGGGGTCGATGATCAGCAAGGCGGCGCAGGATCGTGTGCTGGGGTATATCGAGTCGGGAAAGGCCGAGGGGGCAAGGCTCGTCTGTGGAGGCGGGGCGCCCAAGGCTTTCAAGGTCGCACGCCTGGCGAAGGGGTTCTTTGTGGAGCCGACCATCTTTGCTGATGTGTTGCCCGGCATGCGCATCGCCCGGGAGGAGATCTTTGGGCCTGTCATGTCCGTCTTTCGCTGGAAGGACGAGGACGAGGTTTTTGAGATCGCCAACTCAACTTCATACGGCCTGACCGCGTCAATCTTCACGAACGATATTCTGACGGCCCAAAGAGCTACACGCCGAGTTGAGGCGGGTTTTGTCTGGGTCAACGATGTTGCCAAACACTTCTTAAACGTGCCTTTCGGAGGCTTCAAGGAATCGGGTATGGGCAAGGAGGAGTGCCTCGATGAGATGCTGTCGTTTACTAACACTAAGAGCGTAAGTTGGAATTTAATGACATGAAAACGAATGATGGAAGTCGGAGATTTGCTCACCATCAATTCAATCTTGTTACCACTTTTGTTGCTACTGCTGTTTCAGAGGGATCCACGATTTCAAGGGCTGCCGAGCCATACTTGATTATATCTCGTTGCCCAAGCTCAGAGCATGATGAGTGTCTTCAAGGACTCGGCGTCGACATGATGATGTACAAATACAAGTATGAACCCAAACTATGAGGAAAAGATGATTTAGTGGTTCCCGCTTCTGGCTGCCATTTATTTTGCAATCTCTAGACTCGCGCCGTCCAGGTAAGCACCGACATAGGTGCTGGGTTAGAAGATCAAGGGACATGCCATGCAAATATCGTCACATTCCCTCCTGGTACCAGTTTCTCAATGGAGCAACATGCCTATCTCCGTGTGTCGCGAACATATGCAGCCCAAGGTGCCGAATTACAAATTGCCTCCCAATATTACCGTTGCAGGTCAGACCTGCCTCCAACATATGTGCCATGCTCCTCACATGCAGTCAGAATCCTGTCTCGTCACCAACAATGCCTCAGAGTGCCATGAAGGACCAAAGCCCAGATGTCAGTGACCATTCGAAGTATGCAGCTGTGCGATCTCGTTTCGCTCAGACCATTTCTATGGCCGTCACGGGCGGGTTGTCTGCGGGGGTAGCTATTGAAGGTGGGTAAGTCAGCATCGTCCCGCCTATTCTTCATACACACACACACACACACACAGAGAGAGAGAGAGAGAGAAAGAGATATTGGGGAAATAGGGGGAGAGACACCCACCACGACCGCTCGACTTCTTCCCTCCTCCCCACCCAAACAGCCCCTTCTTCTTCACACCACCCACACCGGCAGGCCTATTCGTGGTTGCCGACCCTCCGCCGCAAGTATCTTCCACCTCCCCAGCGACCACAGTAACCGAGGACGGGCGGCGCTCCACAGACCGGGACTTGACATCGGGCTCCCTAACCCGATGGCGGTGGTGACGGCCGAACTCATCACCATTATCATCGCCGTCCAGCATCTCCACCCCTTCGTCGTCGTTAATTGTTGGCGATGGTGATGATGGTTGTAGTTGCTGTGGTGCTGGATGGGTGCCTTCGCCCTCCTCGGCAGGGCCGCCATCGTCATCCTCAGCCTTGAGGCCGCGGCGGGTCTTGTCGTTCTCGAGCTTGGCGCAGTAGAAGAGGGCGCACAGGACGAGGACGAAGACCACGACGGTGCCGGCTATGATGCCGACCACCATGGGCGTCACGGCCCCCTCGTGCGCCCCGCCGCCGAGCGAGTCGTTGTCATTTGGCTGGTTGTTGCAGCTGACGCACTGGGACATGTCTGCGGTCGGTGCGGTGGTTGGAAGTGTGCTGGGCACGAGAGAGTATTTGCGAATTTTCGGGCAAAAGGTACTTGGCAGCCTTGGATCTGTTTGGTTTTGTCAATCTTGGGGGAGTCTCCAGATTCGGGACGAAAGGCTGACCAAGTGCTATTATCAGTTGGCCTGACGTCGGCAGGTCTTAAGACTTGCTTCGTCGAAGCCTTTGACTGTGACGAGGAGTCAGAGGGTAGGGTGGTCCAAGGTCTGCGTTCCTTGGAGACTATGTGAAGGCCTGATGAATATCCAGTCGTGGTGATTTCGCCAGAGTTGAAGGTGCTCTTGTCCGTGCTCGCTCGTTCCTTCCCCTTGCCGATCGAAAATCCAGACGGCCTGTGGTAGACACCGAACGTAGCAACAATGTCCCAAAAAGACTCTTGACCATCTGATTTGGAAAACAATAAATGGCACAAGTGAAAATCAACTCAAAGCCCTGCCTCCAGTTACCAAAGATGGCCCTCGGTCCCGTCCACCATTCTATTCCCAGAGAAATCCTTGCGTCACGTTCCAACCGACCACGACCGCAGAGCACCAAGTCTTTGTGCGACAACGAAAATAGAGAGGGAAGGAGGAGCAAAGTTCGCCAAGCCTTTGAAGAAGCAATGGGTCAGAATGACGGCCGTCTCATTGAGGGACGATGATCGGGGACCGCCAGGTACATATTCCCAGCTGGACTGTCATCACTCACTTCTGACCCATCACTTTCGTCTAGAAAAAGCCATGGGCCTCGTCAACAATTGTCCAAATTACCCTTCGACCCCAGCTCTTGGCCAGGAAAGCAACAGGCAGGAAAGACAAGAGACATGGCTAACACAAACCGCGGCATCTTGCATCCTGCGCTCCCGCCGGGGTCGGACGTCACCTGGCCACACAGATCCTAATTCCCAATCCTCGAGCCCTTCTCCCCCAACGCCAAACTACCCCGATGGGCCGTTTTGACTTGTCCTGAATCAGGCAGAACAATAACATACGTACACACAAACACACACATAAATACATATAAATGACCATGGGCGTATACATCAACAGCTGGAGTTCGCCAAGACGACGGGACAGAGGCGAGGAGACGGCCGCGTCACACAGCCCGTTGAAGATCTGTGTCCCCCCCTCACCGTCCGCAGCAGCTTCTGCTGTGTGATGGGCAGTCTGCGAAAGGGGGGTTGCCTGTCTCTCCCTGTCCCCATCGCCTGCCTCCATATGAGACCTCTGATCTCCTTCCCCCCCCCCCAGAGCTGAACGCGAGGACCCGGGGGAGGGGGGAAAAACGAGGCCCACCCGCAAACATCCAAGACATAATCTCGTCCCAGCAGGCCGAGACGACTTGTTTCGCCTCGCTTCCAAACCTGAGGGCGTCGGGAAGATGCTTCCCATATACGGGAGTGTATATGTGGGGATATATAAGCTGAATGATCTCCCATCAAAACATATGTATTTCACTGACCTGGGCGGACGGGAGCGAGGTAATGCCTCAGAGACACAACCTCCCGCAGGCATTCTACCTGGAACCCGTATGCGCTTCCACTCGAGACACCTCAGATCGCACGTCACACAAGATCTCAGTGTGCTCGAGTATCCGCGTCAGCAGATCACGGTGGTTCAGGCGACCGTCGTCTCGGGGACAGCCGCAGGATTCCTTCGTGTGCACGCATAGGTGATGATCTGTCCCATTTCGCTGCCAAAAGAGATGTTTGATCCAGTCAGTGTGCGCAAACTCCGACCTGCGTATGCGGTGCCAACCTCTGTGTGAGCTAGCCAATGCAGCCTGTGCCTCCTGATAGTTCACATGAACATGATACTAACACCCTCAAAACCGATATCAAAGCCCCTTGCCGCACAGTAAGGTCCCAAAAAAGTCCAAGAAGTAGTGGGTTAGACCAACGTCCCCTAAAGCTTCCTATCCGCCACCCCCTGACCCGTCATCTTGCTGCCCAGCCCGGGCCTGCCCGGCAGCGGCTTTCGCTCCAACCTCAGTTTCTTCTCAGTCAGAGTTCGTCCGGAACTAGTCTCGCTCCAGAAGTCCTTCATGCCGGATGTGCCAGCAGCAGATGGGCCCAAGGATACATCCTCCATCTGCGTGTCGAGGATGCCGAACCCGGCGCCATTCCTACGGCTGGGATCAAACGCACCGGCGTAGTCCCCTGGGCGAGCTTCTCTCCTCCACGGCTGCTCGTCCGGATAGTCGGTTTTCCGTGAAAGCGTCAGCGAGGGCCTGACATCTGGGGTGCCGTAGAAAGAGACAGAGCGCAGAGACGACATCTTTTTCTCGCAATTAGGCTTTGGTGCAGGAGTCGATGGACCGTCCAGGTTGACATCTTCAAAACCATCTCCTCGATCCTGTTGTTCATCTTTCTTCAATTCCTTCTCTCCTAGAGGTCTCAAGACCCCTCCGGGCTTCATGTCAACTTGCAGAGTCTTCCACCTCTCCCCAATGGCCCTGCCCTCCTCGTCATCATAAAAGACAAATGCCATACCTGCCAGCAGAGACAAAACCACCAAAACCGTGAGCAAGTAAGCACCAGCCCCGTCCGCAGTCGATATCGGCCTCATCTTCTCAAGTGCAGAGAGGGCATTGACCTGCCCAACCCCAGTCTCTCCTACACCTGGGTTCCCAGTGCTCGTGCCACCCGTCGAGTTTGTCACAGGTGCGTCCAGCTTCTGGATCATTGTCGCAAGGACGACCTCCATCGCGGCCATCTGCTGTCCCACGCCAGTGCTCCCGTCCCACTGCCCGCTGTTGTTCGCCCACATGTGCCCGCACATTCGGCCGTTATCTCCGCCCGTACACTGGACGGCGGCAGCCGCGGCGGATGCCTCCAGCAGCGGTTTGATAGTACCGTACGTCCACGGGGCCCACTTTGTCGTGGCGGCCATCCAGCGCGCAAGGTACGCCTTGAAGCTCAGCTCGTCGTTGTCGCAGAGGTGCACGCCCTCGCAGGCGACCTCGGTCATGATGTCGTAGTCTGCGCCCGTGAAGAACACGCGCAGCCCGGTGAGGAGCCCGTTGACCCTCGACCGCCAGAGCGCCTCCACGACCGGATCGGTGCCAGCTGTGTAGTTGTACATGGCCGCGGCGCCGTGCAGGAACGCTCCCGCGTTGTATGTCCACTGATAGGGTACGACCTGAGTACAGTTGCCCTCGACCGGAGCACCGTCGTATATGTAGTACGAGTCATCGTGCAGGAACTTGACGTCGACCATCCAGTCCCAGATGCGATTCGCCCACTTCGCATAGGTGTGATTGCCCGTGTACAAGGCTAGGCGGCTCGCCATGTTGAAGAAGCAAGCCTGGGAGATGCTGTTCTTGTACAGATAGCCATTGTTCCACTGGAAGATCTGCCACCGCAGCCCACCGCCACACTGGGCGGTGTTCCACCTCGCCGCCTGGGAGTTGAACACATTCTGTGCCAGGGCCAGCCACTGCGGCCTGGAGATAGGTGGGTTGGGGAAGTTGTACTCGGCAGCAGAGAGAACGGCCATGCCCCAGAATCCCTTGCCGCTTGGTCAGCGTCATGCCAGTGGTGAAATTGGAGACTCGGAAAAAGGCTCTCACCTGATCATCGTTCCCCTCCGTCATTGTCTGGTTCGGTGGCATGTAGTCGTCGTCGGGGCCGACCTGGAAAAGCAGGCCCTGCTGGGTGATCTGGTTCCACGTGGTGTCGCCCGTGTAATACCAGTAGTCGATGAGCGCCCCCATGAGAGCACCGCCCTCCCACCCTGTGTCCAAACCTGTCAGCCATCAAACCAGATTCTCGGATGGTATTTTGTATCACGGGCTCACAGTAGTACGGTTTTGGAAGGAGGCCTGGTGTCTGGCCCGGCTCATTGCCCTTGTAGAAGGACATCATGTCCTCGGCCATGGCTGCTGCAACGGACCTGATCGATGCTGTTTGAGAGCAAATTAGCCTTGGCTGAGATTACGAGAACCAAAAACAACCCATCACTCACCCTGAGATTTTAGATCCAGATCATAGCCTTCGCCTGGCCGCACTGCTATGAGCAAAAGGGTGTGCCAAGTCATTAAGAACCGTGGGCCCAGGCCTCTGCTTCCATATTCGACGAGTACGAGGGAGAGTACGGCGAGAAAGAGTAGCCATCTGATTAGGTCGAGAATTTCAAAATACATGTCAGAAGGGGAAGACCGGCTGTCGGATTTGGCTCGATGTGAAGGAACAGGCGGTTCGTGAAGGGAGCACCAAAACACAAAAAGACGAATAAGAAGGCCCTGATCTGCGAGCGAGAAGCGATATTAGAGAAATTCAGTCAGAGCCAAGATACGGCGAGCAACACAGCAAGAGTCAGCGAAATAGCGAGGGAAGAGCAACAGGTTTGACAAGAAAGCGAGGCACGCCACCTAGACTGGTGGTGCTGGCGATGAGCCGATGAAGTTGACGTTCGAAAAGGGTGGAGGACGTGGTGAGCCCTTCCACATCACGAGAAATACTGGTCCAAAGCAACCGCCTCAACTTTGCCCTGCAGGGAAGGATCCAGATGCAACATCTTGAATGCACCTGCTTGGGTTGACGTGCTTAGGCTGACACCGGCCAGGAAGGCACCACTTGAAGAGAACATGGTAGCTGAGCGGGCACCCAGGTACCTAGGTATCCATTCACCCACTGGCTTGAGACAGCACAACACCATGAGCAGTTTTCTGGATACAAAGTCAATACTGGCTTGTTCGAAAGGTAAAATACTGGAAATACTCGTAGCAGATAGGAATATTCGAATGAGAATTGAGCATCAGCAACCTGAGCAAAGTCGTCGGAGACGAAAAAGTCCAAGGGTCCATCCAGAATGTACAGTATGCACGCGCTTAGAACGGAAAAGAAAGAAGGCAGCATCTATTAATATCCTAAACAAGGTGATACCCAAGACTCCTCGGCCTATCCCAATTACACGCAACCGATGCACCACCCAAGTCTCATGCGCACCCCCTCCCCCCCAAGGATTAAACCAGCAGAAAAAAGGTCCGCTCAGGCAAGAAATAAATATCCATGAAGTCATCAAAACATTTCACTTCACATCCCGTCCTTCTCCTTACAAGTCCCGACGACGTACTCAAGAGCCAGTGGGATACGGGCCCACGGTGAACTGGCCGATCGTCCAGTATTCGGTGGTAACCACACACACCCTGTCGGCCGGCGATTGTCCTGGGAAGTAGACCCCCGGGGGCAGGATCAGTGTCTCCTCGGCAGGGAGGAGGCCGTTGTCGGGGTTGAGTCCAGGGCAGTCAGCCACTGTGGGACGGTCATGGTTAGCGCGATGGACTATCAGAAATGGCCAGGGCCTGCCAAGATAATTGATACGAAGGGGACTCGACTTACCAAAGAGAGGCGTCAGCTCGATAGGCGTACATCCAACAGGCTCGTTGCCCGCGCCCGTCGTGGAGAAGATAACCCTGCTCGTGGCGGTGTCGACGCAGAAGGTGGCCTCGCCGCCGACAAAGGCCGCGTTGACCCAGAGGAGCTCGTCGTCCACGATCTCCCACGTCCTCGTTATCAGCCCGACGGCGGGCCTGACAGCCAGTGGCGCCGAACTCACGCCGGGGTTCGTTGACACCTTCTGGCCGCCGCTGGTGAGCTCGCCGTCGACGATGGCGAACTGGGTGGCCTGGGAGCATTCGACCGGGTTGTTGACACCCGCGTTGCCGACGAAACCGCCTTCGCCGCTCTGCCGGCGGGCCTTGGAGCCCGGGGCACCCGACTCACTGGGGTTGGCTGGGCCGATCTGGATGACGAAGACAGCGGAAGATGGAACCGCCGATCCGCTGGGGGAAGTGCCGGATCCCGAGGCTGAAGGTGCTCGTGAAGAGCCCATGCTGCCGGTCGGGATGGAACTCATGCTGCCACTGCCGGTAACGGGTCCAGTCTGAGAGCTTCCGGAAACTCCGGTTGTCACTGTGAAGTACTGCGTGCTCGAGGAAGTGATGATCGTGCCGCCGCTGTTCGAACCTGAAGTGGCAGATCCGCCGCCGCCAGAAACCGACGAGGATCGTGATGTGCCGCGAGATGTTGTAGGTCGGACTCCTCCAGAGCCGGTGGAAGAGTTCCCAAAAATGCCAGTTGCGGTTGAAGATAATCCGAATCCACTGCTGGGAGTCGAAAGTGACCCGGATTGACCACCAGATCCCGATGATGTTTCAGCTCCACCACTGGCAGTCGACGAATTTCCAAATAGACCACTGGCAGTTGAAGATGCTCCGAGCCCACCGCTGGCGGTCGAAGAGTTTGCGAACATTCCTGACGAGGTGGACAAGGTAGGGAAACTAGCCCCCGATGTCGAGGATCCACCAAGAACAGGCGTGGAGCCGGTCCCCAGTGCCGACGACGTGGTACCGACAACCGCCCCAGAGGTACTACTCCCGAGAGAAAGGGAAGATGTACTTTCTGCGACAGAGGAAGTAGAGGAGGAAGACGGGGCCTCGACGACGACTGTGACCCTGGCCCTGTTCAACACCTTGAAAATCTGGAGATAGCCAAGAGCCCTGTGAACGATGGACCTGCCCACGATGTCCTGGCCATCCTGGTTGGACCTCCCGCCATTCGATGAATTTGGGGTAGGGCATGGGATCTGTGAGTACCGGTCTGGGCTCGTCGGTGCTAGCTCATTACCACAGTAGCATCTCTGATCAATTGCGCCGTTGAAGTCAAATTGTCTCGCGTAGCAAAACTCTGCACAGCGCTGGGGGTCGCCGAAACTCGGGGTCGCCGCCTGAGGGCCCAGGAATGGGGTTGCGCCGTCCTGCAGGACGTAGCAGCCATTGTTCTCAACAACCACATCTTCCTGTTGGCTGTTGGGAAAGATATAAGCTCTGATGCCCTCACCAACCGGCACATCGGCGGCAGCTGCGTAGTCTGTGTACTGAGGATACGCGAGCGTCACGGTCTCCATAGGCTCGGAAGTGGACGTGGTTGCCGAGGAAGTGGTGGACTGCGGCTCAAGTGAGACAGAGGGACTGCTGGCAGCAAGTGATGTCGTGGGGATCTCACCGCCAATACTGCTGGTAGCAGAGCTGGCCGCAGAACTCGCCATAGAGCTGGCCGCAGAGCTGGCCATAGAGCTCGCCGCAGAGCTCGCCGCAGAGCTGGCCGCAGAGCTGGCCATAGAACTCGCTGCAGAACTCGCCGCGGAGCTCGCCGCGGAGCTAGCCGCAGAGCTCGCCATGGAACTGGCTGCAGAGCTCGCCGCGGAGCTGGTACGGGCAGCGGAGGTGCTAGAGGGAACAGTGCTAGCAGTGAAAGCACAGGTACCGCATGAGGTCGACAACGTCGACGACTGAAGGACGGCGGTGGACACCTGGGCGCTTGAGGTCTGGACGTTGGGACCGGTAGAAGGCGAGGTCGGCACAACGGGTGGGATGCTGGAAGCCGACGAAGATGAGGCACCAGGTGAGGTTGCTCTACTGACAGAGCTCGTCCCAGAGGCGGAGCTTGTTCCCGCGGCAGAGCTCGTTCCCGCGGCGGAGCTTGTTCCAGAAGCAGAGCTGGTCTCAGCACCAGAGCTGGTCCCCGCGGCAGAGCTTGTTGCAGCAGCAGAGCTCGTCCCAGTAGGTGAGCTCGTCTCAGCGGCAGAGCTCGTCGCAGTCGGGGAGCTCGTCGCAGAGGTAGAATCCGTGGAGACAGCACTGCTGGATCCCGAGGTGGTGCTGGGATTGGGGGCGCACGTGTACGCCGCTCGGGAACTCAACGTCAACGTCGTCTGTATGGAGCTCCAAACAGCATTCCCCACGGTGGCCTTGCCATAGACGATGGGGCCGCTCCCGGCACCGCAGTTCTGCCTCGGGGTGCTGGCACACTTGCGGTTGCAGACGGACATGTCGACGGCGTCGGGCTCGATCGCCAGCGTGTCGCTGCACGCGCACCACAGGCCTCCGTTCTGGAGGCCAAAGTACTGGAAGCTGGCGCAAATGTTTGCGCACATGTCCAGGGAGTTGGCGCCGGGCTTCTGGGCAGGTGACGGGATGCCAAAGGCAACTGACATGTCAGACGAATAACAGCCGCGGATGTAGAATGAGCCGACCTGGCGCTGGCGGACGGGCAGGACAGTGTTGACTTTGTTGGTGCCTGGGCTGGTGATGGACAGAGGCTGCACAGCCAAGTTCTTGGAAAAGACAACGTCGGCAGCGCAGGTATATGAGGCCAGGTTGTTCTGCGCGTCCAGGTTTCCATAGCCCGGAACGGGTGGTATGTAGCAGCCCTGCAGGTCGGGGTTCACAACGACGGGGCGGCCGCCCTGGCCGGTCTCGCAAGTGTCGGCGGGCCTGTTGAACTGGTAGGAGCCAGGTCCGAAGGACACACCGCAGTCGCATTCACCGCCCGCAAAGGAGGCGTAAGGATAGCCCTCCTGTGCACAACGCGTATAGCAATTCTCCTTGGTAGCGCTCGTTGTGGCACCCTTGTTGTTCCGGAAACCCGTACTACCCAGGTTGAAACAGCCGAGATACTTGTAGCCAAGCGCCAGAGTGGCGGTATTGGCACGAATGTCTGCGTCTGACGGGAAGCTTGGGTCCGCAGACACCTTCACACCTTCGCCAGTCGAGGCACCACCGCAGAATTGGTCGAAATCACCAAAACAACGGGCGCTGGTACAGGACGGCGCGGCACCGCTGTTGTAATTCGTCCTGGCCGTGAGAGCAAGCATGACTGTGCACGTGCAGCGGTTGGTCAGAAGCTGACCAATCTTGTAGCCGTAGCCCTGGCATGCCGCAGCACAGGTGAAAGGGGTCGTGGTGGCGTTGAAATTGGTTATCCCTGGGACATCACCCCAGAACTGAGGATGGGATTTCTGGTAGTAGCCGACATTTGCTGTTCCTGGAACGTAGTTACTGATCTCGAAAACGCTTGTGCCTGAGACGGGAGTGGTAGATGCAACGTAGCAGCCCATGTCGAAGAAATTGTACGGGCCACAGGCGGCCGCTTGCTGGCTCAGGCTGGAGAAGAAGCCTTGGGCACTAGCATCGACCGCTGCCAGGACGGCAACAGCCTTCGCCTGAGTCCAGACCATCGTGACCGGGGAGTACGCGCCGTGTCTCCTTGTCGAGATGTATTCGGGTTGGGGGAGGGGACCGAGCCGGAGATTTGACAAAGTGGTTTGGGGCTATAGCAGAGGCTATGATTTGACTCGATCGTGGGCCGGCTCAAGTGAGTAACTAGGTAGCAAGGCACAAGAACGAAGTGACGAGAGGCGTGACCAAGGAGAGTGATTGCGAGAGACGGGAGCCTCTCAAATACCGTAGCCGACGTGACGAGTAGCTTCAACCCGTGCCACTGGGCCATGGGCAAGCGCGTATGAACTCAGCGCACACATGTTGTCGTGAGAGTCCATCGAGACATGGCTGAAGTGCCCCAGGCGGAGAGGCGGAGGCGCATTCCTCGCCGCCGTCAGGGGCATGAGTATAACATGATGTACAGCTGCATGATAACCTGCGAGCCCAATCAGTTTCGTGGATATGAGAGAAGCATGAGGGATGGAATGCTGGTGAGAATGGTTCATCTGCAGCTGTCTCTCCTGCCGTGGTGTAGAGGCGGCTTCACTCCGCGGTCGAGGAACGTAGGGCTGAGGTTGGAATTGACGACCCCCATTACGTAAGGCGTCCCTAAACAGACGGCCACTGACAAGACTCAACGAAGCCCCTGAGCAAAAAGATATACTACACCCTGAATTGCCCATACTACTTACATCTGCCATTTCAACAGATTAGCCAACCAGAACGAGAACCTACATATTTCTTTTTGGAAAGAAGTTCAAAATCTGGGTCCGATCAAGCATTTCCGGAGTTGAACTGAGCGGTGGCTTGACCTCGCCTCCGAAAACATGCTTCTAGACTAGGCCCAGAAATTGGCAATCGGGGACACATACCTGACCAAAAGCCAATACGCCACCAGCAGGAGTTCGGACAAGGTCTTGTCCATGCCAACACGACCTGCTCGCCTCTTAGAGAGTAACAACAAACAACAGCACGCTCGGCAGAAGAGATTAACCCAGGGGAGGTTATCCCATAGGTGATTATCCCACAGGAGGATAACCCACAGGAAGACAACCCAGAGGAGGATAACCCAGAGGAGGGTATCCCACAGGAGACTCTCCCACAGGAGGATATTCCATAGGAGGATATCCCACAGGAGATTATCCCACAGGAGGCTGTCCCACAGGAGGATAGCCCAGAGGAGGTCATCCTATAAGAGGATATCCCATGGGCGATTATCCCGTAGGAGACAGGAGGTTAATCCAGAGGAGATCACTCCAGAGCAGGTTGCCCCAGAGGAGGTTATCCTAGATCAAGCCTGGATGGGCTGCCAGTACCAAGGTCAATTGAGCTTAGCACCCGGATGGACACGTCTGGATTGGGCCCCAGATGTACATGTCTCGAGTAAATAAGAATTCCTCCCGCACGGGTTCGGTACGAGCCAAGTGGTACCTGGCACATTTTCTTACTATCCATCGGGCCGGGGGGTGGGCGACAACAATGGACCGATGCTCTCTTTCCATGATGTAATAGTAGTCTATGCCTCACGTTTGAAACCCTGCAAGCCTCACATGCCTCCGGAAGGGAAAAGGGTAGGAATACAATGCAGTAGGAGCGACGGGGATGAAAATAGCTCACCGCCGCTCACGCCATGAACCCATCTCGCAACAAGCAGAATGCCCCCCTCCCCCCTTCTCCCATGAAACCCACCCCGTGTGGTCCGTGTTCCCTTAGGTACGTACATTCATCTCACAATCAGCGTCAGCCCTCAAACTCGACCGTCCTGGTCGCATCATCCTCGATCACACTCTGCGGGCGGGGCTTCGGCTCCGCGTCGGCACGCACCCCGGCTTTCCCGTCCGGGCCCTCGCCCTTCCCGTTGCCGCCTCCGGCCTCGGCGTCCGCCCCCTCCAGGAGCATCCGATCCTCGGTCCGGACGCTCCTGATGCTCCTCGCATCGCCACGGCCACCCGTCGGCGTCCGTATCGTGTGCACGTCGATGTCCGCGTCTTCCTCGTCCTCGTCCTCTTCGTCCTGCGCCGCCTTCTGCCCTGGGGTCGCGTTCTTCTCCAGCTCCTTCTGCGCCTCGTCCATTCTCCTCCTGACCTCGGCCGCCACGCGCATGCCGTCGGTGACTATGCCGTCCAGGACGCCTCGGAGGCCGCGGTTGCCACCCGCTGCCGCCCCGGGTGCGCCGCCCATGGCTGCTGCCGCCGCCCGGCCCGCCGATTGACCCAGGCTGGAGAAGGTGGTGAGATTTGAGGAGCTTGCTCCCGAACTAGTTGGGAGGCCTTCGATGATGTGGAACGAGGATGGGAAGCTGGACTCGAAGAACTGTTCCAGGAGCTCATCGGCAAGGATTACCATCCTAAACGTGGGCAGAGTCATGTACAGGGGGTTGGATGGATCGAGAGCGACGTTCGCCTTTTCAGACTGTGCCTTCGAGACACGCCGGTGGTCGTCGGGTTCTCCTGGTGTGACGTTCTTGTTGCTGTCGATGATGTTGATAGCTGGGGGAATGTTTGATTTCTTGGGCGTCTTCTTGGTACTGCCCTCCTTTGGTGTGTCTTCTAGGTCTAGGAGATCTTCCTCCTCCTCCTCCTCCTCCTCCTCCTCTTCGTCATCGTCATCCCCAATCGTGAATGCGCTGGGATCGGCCATGTTGTCCTCAGCACCAGCGCTGCTGCTTTTGGCGGCCGGGACTTGGTTATTAGGATGGTCGGGGTCCGCATATTCGAAGCAGCGTCGGATGAAAGCGCTAACACTGCCGAGGAATCTCTCATTCACAGTCGCTTCCGGCATCGAGCTATTTGGGCTGGTCGGGTTCACGCCAGAGTCCTGGAGTCCGTTTAGTCCTACTTGTGAGGCTGAAGGGCTGAGGCTGCCTTCTAGGCCCCGGCGTGAAAGGAACAGCAATGCTTCGGAGATGCGCAATATGCCTTCTCGGTCTACTCTGCCGTCACCGTCGTCGTCGTAGAGTTCAAAGAAGTAGGTGATAGTGCCCATTATGTCGGTCTTGCCTTTGATCCGCGCCATTCCAGAGACGACATCCTGAAGGGTGACCTGGCCTTTGGAGCCCTTGTCCCACAGTTTGAACAGACGTTGAAGGAACTCGTGGTCTGCCGGCTCGGGTCCCGTCCCCCAAGGCCCGGTGTAGACATCTGCTTTCCGAATGCTGCCAAAGTAGGGGTTTTTGTCCTTCTCCTGGAATGTGTCTCGACGAGGCGTTGTTGGCGAGTCCGAGATCGCCCATTTTGACATGGCAGCGAGGAATTCGCGAAAGGCGTCGTAATCCATCTCGGATGTGCTCGGAGCCCCGACGCCTACCCTCCCCTTTTCTACAGCCTCCTGGTGGTGCATATCGCCCAGCTTGGGCCGGCCTGTCTTGGCTCTCCGCTGCTGCTCCTGCTGAAGGAGGTTGCTGCGCTGCTGCCGCTCGTACAGCACGCCGAAGAATCTGTCGTATAGCGCGCCCAACTCGTCTGTGCTCATAATCTTGGCATCTGGCCCTAGGTTCCTGATGGCTGTTCTCTTCGCAAAGTTCTCGATATTATTGAGAACCGCGTCCTTGTTCTTCAGCCTCAAATCCGTAATGGTGCTGTGCGTTACCTGCGAGAATTCCTTGAATGCCACCACCATCAGCTCCTGGAACCGCGTTACGGCCCGAAGCTTGGGGTTTTCTGACTTGGGGTGGGCCGACTCGTCCAACCGCGAGAAATATGACTTGAGGACAGATATAAAAGCTCCATCGTCTGTCGAGTCCAGGAGGTCTTCCCCGTTTATCCTCAAAATTGCTAGTCCAACCTGGAACAGGACTTTCGGCCCTTCAACGAAGAAGACATCTAGAACCCTGAACGCGAAGACCAGGGGCATGGAATTTATGTAAAGTGACAAGAACCAAGGCAGGGACACCACCGACAGTTGCACGTCGCTTTTCACCAGGTGGTCCCAGAGCACTGGCATCGTCTTCTCGACCAAGCTCTCGAACACCTTCTGATCGAGCAGGGTGCCGTACATAGTCGTGGAGTAGTATCCGGGAACGAGACGATCGCACAGGGCTGACAACAGAAAGAAGGCTTGTGCCTCTGACATATAGATCAGCAGGGCAGCCACGACGATATTCATGGCTTGACAATATCCGACATCAGCATTGACCCAACTGTATGCTGTGAGCACACGGCGTAGCCGGCCAATGCCCTCCTCGCTTTGAAATCCTGGGTACTCGGGCAGACTTCGGTTAAGATCCTTCTCGATTTCATCGATTGCAAGAGACTCCTGCCCTTCGAATTTGTTTAGTGTGTCGCTGTAAAGCGTGGGATTCTCGAGGCGCAGGTACAAGGAGCCGGATGTCAGCTCCCAGGTCTCCCCCCTTAACCTATTAGGGAGGCCGACTCGGATGAGCTTGTGGAATGTGGGCTGCCGGATGAGATTCGTGTTGCGGCCATTGTCGCGCAGGTACTCTGCCCAAAGACGCATCTTGGCTCGATCTCGCAGCTTTTTGGCATCACCGGGGTATCGAAACAACATGCCAAGGCCTGCGTCTGGTGGGCTGGCGGCCTTCTTGTCTTCTGGGCGGAGCAGGTACTCCGAGTAGCACTCGGCAACGACCTTCTTGAGCTTTCCCACGCTTCCGACCCCGGCGCGTAGCCCCTTTTTGAGGCCATCGCAGAACCTCTCGCAGGCTGGCCGGCTGCCGGCGAGTGTGATGGTTATGCGTTGCTCTCGTATCTCCTTGTTGTCCTTAGGGGGCTCTTTGTCCTTGTCCTTGCCTGAGTTCTGGGCGAGGCCGTTCCAAGTGGTGATAGCCAAAGCAAACTACATTAAGCGTCAGCATTCATGCACCTCTTGCTGTGTCCACTGCGGGCTGCGCACCTGGAAGTTCTGGCTGTGTAGTCTCTCGACCCTCCGGATGGAGGACAGAGGGAATGTGAAGCCATTGCCGCTTGGACCACCGCCGTGGGTCTGACCGGTGAAGGCCAGGGAGGTGGAGGTTGTGGCCGAGGACATGAAGCTCGAGGGGGTTGTCGAGAAACACATGTAGGCCTCGGAGAGGTGTATTTTGCCGGCATAGTGGAACCCATTGTCGTTCTTACCGCCCTGGGTGGCGTTGGAGGGCGGGATGGTGAGCTCGGCATTGATCTCGTACAAGGGATGCTGGGAGGAGGGCAGTCGGAACTGGTTCTGGAACAGGGTGGCCTTGGAGGGGTTCTTGTCCGAGTCGGTGAGGTTCAGGCCCTGCATAGGGTCGAGCAGCTGCTGGGCCTTGCTCACAAAACTCGAGAGGTTGAACATGGCTGCTTGCGAGGGCAGAGGGCGCCCTCGATGCCGTCACGGTCGGGAGCTCGGTCGGTCGGTCGCCAGGGGTTCCAGGCAGAGAAGGGAGGGTCAGAGCATGGCCTGGAGAGGCGAGGGCGGGGAGAGAGGGGCAGGACTATTCGTCGTCGTCGTCGCCGCCGTCGTGGAGCAACTATCGCGAGGGTGGTCTTGGTGGATGGGGTATCTGGTTTAGCCGCGGAATACAGTACGTCCAGAACACAGTACGTAGTCTCGATTATGCGAAGGGGAAACAGACGTTCTGCTGAGACGCCCAGGGGTCTGCAGTCGGCCAGCCGGCTCGAGCTCCCCCCTCCACCCCCCACCACCTGCGGCTAAGCTAAGCAACTGCCACATTCCCCACCACCAACCTAACTGGGGGACAGATGGGTCCCCCATACCAGTCTACCTCTACCAGTCTACCTCTACCAGTCTACCTCTACCAGTCTACCTCTACCAGTCTACCATCCACCAGTCTACCAGTCTACCCTCTGCCAGTCTACCCTCTGCCAGTCTACCCCCTGCCAGTCTACCAGCCTGCCTAGGTACCAGTCTCCCAGTGGGGGATTGGTAGACTGGCAGAGGGTAAACTGGAAGACTGGTGGATGGTAGACTGGTAGGCTGGCAGGGGGACCTACTCTACCAGTCCCTCAATCTGCCAGTCTACCCGTCTGCCCGTCCACACTACCGGAGTGCCGTCCCCAATGCAACCAAAACAAGCCAGGGGTCACTGTCTCATGTGGACCCTCATACGCAGACCAGCCCAAGCCGTCGACTGACTTGCCGACCTCGAAAGCGCAGGCTCGCCTCATGCCCACATTGGATGATGGATGGCTATCAGCCTCAACGGTTCAGCTGACCCTGTGTCTGGCGAGAAAAAACACATTGCAGCCTGGTTGATGGCCTCCCGCCCGTCTCTCAAAAACCCAACCGTATGTGACCTTATGGTCGACCGATTGTCCTGGACGTCTGCTGCCCTCTGCACTCTGCCCTCTGCCCTGGCCAGCCGCAGCTCGAATCGTTTCAGCATCGTCTGTCGCCGCCAACATCGAGCACAGATCAAGTGCACACTCCCGAGCCGACCGTCGAGCCCCGCTGTACTGAAGCACAATGAAGCGGCTTGTGGCCGACGTCGAGGGCTGATCTCCCACCGGACACAGATCTGCTCCAGTCTTGTCGTTGTCGTACGTACATGTACAGTAGTCTGCACAAGTGCCGAGGCTGCGCGTTCCCACAACCGCTCTCTCCCTCCCCACGCTTGACCCGCGCTTCATGTCCCTCAGGTATCCATCCAGTCAATTGGATCTGCGACACTGAACCTTTGCCCGATGCGCGTCTCAAAAGCGCCGAGCCTGCAAGCACACCTGATGTTGTACCCAATTCCCGCATACAACCTCCATCATCTGTCCTCAAAACAAGAGCCTTACGCTTGCATCCCGGCGCAGAGCCCAGGAAGGGGCCACAAATCCAATGCTACGTCTTCGTGAATGCCTTCCCCAGGCTCTGGGTGTCTCTGCCCAGGCTGGGAACATGATCCTGCGACCTTCTCGTGCGCCGTGTTGTGTAACGCAGACTCAGTACGGAAGCACTCTCCCCTCTCACAAGGGCAAAGAGAAGCCTTGATTAATTCGACACTGCTAGCTCACGTCACAAGACAACGACGCAATCCTCTTGGGAGAACGCCTCGTCCGTCTTGAGACCAGAAAAGGGCCGAGGCTAGGCACGACGGCCTCGTGGGCAAAGTCGCGGCAGGCCGGGACTATCCAGCTGTGCTCGTCGTGGCCCCCCTTTTTTTTCCTTGAGCACGCTGGTCCCTCCTTCATCTATATAACTGTCTCGCATGTCATCCTGGGCCCCAGAGTCATCCGAAGGTCAGTCCCGCTATTCCAGGTCGAGGATCCCGGCCAGCGACGCCTCCATCGGGAAAGCAGACCAGAAAGAGAGAGCGAGAGAGGGTGTGAGAGAGTGATCTCATATCGGCTCCCCCCACGCCCTGGCTGTCCGTCCCTCATCCGCACCGCTCAAGAGGGAAGTTCAGAATTAGGTTTGCGATCGATCTGCATCCGTGACGTCAAATCTCTCGCTGTTCCGGCCCTTCTCTTGCACGATAAGCGCAGCGAACAGCCACTCGATTCCTGGCCCAGCACCAGAAGTAAGCAGCGGTTCCCTAGGCTCTCGCAAGCGGCCTAGCCACGAGATCCAGCTGCTCGCAATCCCTCCGCGCCAATATCCAATCCACAATTTTGCAGGACTACCGCAGATCCAGTTACGAAACGCATCCTCCGCCGGTACACCCACTCTGCCCCGGCTAGGCCTGTGTCACCGAGGGTTGCATTTGACTTCTGCTCGCCTCCCATTTCACCTACATAATTCCTTTTACAGACACAGCCCTGCTGGCTTGGCCTTCTTGTCCGCCCCTCGACTGCGAAACCCTATTGTCAGCATTCATCACTGACTACCTATCACTCCTTCTCGAACGAGCCTGCCAACGACAAGCAAACTAAGCGATGACTAGGCAGCCAATGCCGATTAAATGCTGTTGATCCTTCAGCCCCCGCATTGATCAACGCAAACAGTGCCGCCCAAGGTCTCAACGGGCCTACCGCTTCTCAACGGTCCTACTAGACAGGACAACGCCTCGTCCTCGTCCCGACGTCTCACAATTCAGCGCCGTTAAAACGGCGCCGGCGACCAACGCAACACACAGACCGGTACTACCTAGGTAGCCCGGCCCCTACTAATCACACAAGCCTCCGAGCGCGCAATTCGGACCCGGGGCGAAGTTCGTATACGAGGCTGCAGAGACGCACACGCGCTCAGCCCCTATTCTAGCAGACGTTGGTCCCGTCCGGCGCCGTCGCCCCTGTCTGACGTCGCAGAGCAGCGACCTGGTCCGGTACGACCCTACAAGTAGTAGCGGCGCAAGCAAGGTCTCACACGAACGCACCAGACCCGTGGTTCTCTCGAGAGCCCAGAATGGCCGCGACAGTAGCCCAGGTGCCGGCGACAGTAGGCCACGCAGGTGCAAGTCGAAATCTAGACAAGGCGCAAGCCATGAGCGGCGTCATAGCCCCCGGAGCACCCAATGATGCATCGAAGACGTCGCGGAAACTACAGCTGGACGACTTCGCGAAGGTGCGCACTTTAGGCACAGGTATGTAGAGTTCAATGCATCGTCTAGGGAGACTCGGCGAGCTGACTGGACTATTTCAAAGGTACATTCGCTCGCGTATGTCTTGTGCGATTGGCGAGTCCAAAGAACGAGGCCGAACGGTCAAGAGTGTTTGCGCTCAAGATCCTGCGAAAAACAGAAGGTTCGTGCAACAGAGTACCTATCTTGGCAGCTTCTCTGCAAAGCGCCAGGCCTGGTGGCTGACAGCAGACTGCAGTGATCAAACTCAAACAGATCGACCATGTCCGGCACGAGCGGGCGATTCTCGGTGAGGTGAGCGGCCACCCGTTCATAACGAACCTCCTCGCCTCCTTTTCCGACCGCGAGTCGCTCTACCTCCTCCTCGACTACGTTCCCGGCGGCGAGCTCTTCTCCTACCTCCGAAAGTTTCGCCGCTTCGACGAGAAGATGGCGCGCTTCTACGCCGCCGAGATCGTTCTGGTGCTGGAATACCTACACGAGCAGCAGGGCGGCGTCGCCTACCGGGACCTCAAGCCGGAGAACCTCCTCCTGGACGAGGAAGGGCATATCAAGCTTGTGGACTTTGGCTTCGCAAAACGGCTCGGCGGACGGGATGGTGCATCAGAAACCTATACGTTATGCGGCACGCCCGAGTATCTGGCCCCAGAGGTTATCCATAATAAGGGGCATACCACTGCGGTGGACTGGTGGGCCCTGGGGATCCTGATATACGAATTCTTGACGGGCTACCCTCCGTTTTGGCACCAGAATCCAATTGAGATATACAAGCAGTATGTGGCACCCCGCAGAGCGCGACCAGCAGGCACGCGCTTTGTTCAATTCCCCAGTTACTGACCCCCCAAACCACAGAATCGTTGAGAAGCCGGTCATCTTCCCACAAGAGCCGCCAATCTCCCACGAGGCGCAGGACATCATCCGGTCCTTCTGCAACGCGGACCGGTCCCGCAGGCTGGGCAACGTGAGCGGCGGCGCGAAGAGGGTCAAGGAGCACCCCTTCTTCCGGGGCGTCAACTGGGACGACGTCTTCAACCGGCGGCACAGGGGCCCCATCATCCCGCCCATCAGGTTTCCCGGGGACGCGCAGTGCTTTGATATATACCCGGAGGAGGACGCCACCCGCGACAAGTATACTGATGACCTGAGGGAGAAATATGACGGGTACTTCCAGGATTTCTAACGGTTCTTGCTGGAGTTGGGGAATTTTCCTCCCAGCCGCGGGTGGTAGGCTTTGATATGTACCCCTTCCGGAGACTAAGGAGGTACGAGAAAGAGAAGGCACAGAAGAGGTTGGCGTTGTGGGTTATCTGAGCGGAATGACCGCCCATCCAAACCCGCTTTTGGTTTTATTTGGTTGAGGGGTTGGTTACAATTCACCCTTGAGCGCTGCGAGCGCTGCGAGCATGAGCATGAAAGTCCTAGAGGCGAGCGCAGAAAGCACGAATGGCCACGATGATATGTTTTTATCATCATCATTATCATCATATCATGTACAGTACAGGGCAATATGACAACACGCGAGACGGGGGCAGCACCGGCCATCGTCAGCCGCGGCTCCTCCTTGCCTCTGCCACCACGCCCCATCCAACCCAAGTTTGCCTTTGTGTTTGTGCTTGTGTGTGTATGACTGCGTCCCCCCACGCCTCCTCCCTTGGAGTGGCTCGCTCCGACCCTCCCATGTGCACCCACCACCGCAACACAACAGCCCTCGTTACGCAGAGATCCGATCTGGCTGGTTTTACCTGGGTACTTGAGAGTACGTGTTCCATGGGAGGATGGATGGGTACACAAATGCATGGGCACAGCGGGACCACGACCACAGGCGCAACCCCAAAAGCAGTCTCACAGCCGCCATGTGGATCCGTGTACCATGTATATGCCTACGGGTCCACCTCACCTTACGTCCTAGGCAATCAGGGCAAGCTACATCTCTGACGAGGACATTGCTATGTCTTTTACGTTCAGCATCGTATGGAGCACCGACTCAACGTGGATTCTTCCTATCGAATCTGTCCCTGTCATCTACGAGCTGTATACCAAGCACATCCTCCCCGACCAGCCGGACCATTTTGAGCAGGCTAACCTGGTCTTCCTTGCCCGCATCCTAGGCCTCGACATCTACCTCCCTGCGTACAGATTGTCATATACTCATGTTTTGGTTCCGTAGACCATCTCTGTGGGGCACAAGGTTAATCTCACATGGGAGAATCTCCTTTGGGAATACCTCCTGATGGACAACCTCACTTGTCCTGTTGTAATACCACACTGTGGGATAGCCTCGTCTGGGGTTTTGTCTTGTACTCTTGTGCCCTCCCGTAGGATCGCCTCCTATAGTCATCTCCTGTGGGATAATCTCCTCTGGAACAGCCTCCTGTGGGATAGTCCCTGTGGACCACCTCCCACCTCCTATAGGACAGCCTCCTATGGGACAATCTCCTCTGGGATACCCTCCTCTGGGATACCCTCCTATGGTACAACCTCCTATGGTACAACCTCCTATGGTACAACCTCCTATGGGATACCATATTATGGGAGACCATATTATGGGAGACCACCCTTTCGGATAGCCTCCTATAAGATAATCTCCTGTAGACAACCTCCTACCTCCCATAGGATAGTCTCCTGTGGGATAGCCTCCTACCTGTTATGGGACAACCTCCTGTAGGACAACCTCATCTGGGACAGCCTCATCTGGGACACCCCTTGATGTCTCGTGGGATAACTTCATCTGTTGTAACCGCTGTTTTTATTCGCTAGCGTGTATCGGGTATCTTATGCCTGCCAAAAGCCCCACCTACCTAGGTAGGTCATCTATGAGCGCCAGCCAAACCACCCCCAGCCAAACCACCGCCTCGCGCCAGCCCCCACACTTCTCCAAAGGCCCCTGCCCTACAGGCCGCCTCGGTACAGCCACCAGGTCATCAGGGACACCACAGCCACCGTACTCAGGACTATCGCTCCTTCCCTTGTAGAGAAGAAAAGGGTCATCATCCCTGTCGTGATTTCCTTCTTTCTGGCACTCGCACGGCGTTCCCAAGCAGCCAAATCGACTGGTAGAGGCAGATGTAGTCGCGGGTCGGTGGCATCGGTGGAGCCTTCCGCTGTACCTTCCGTGTCTTCATCACCGGGCGACAGCTCCTCCGGGGTCAGGAGGGGCACCGATACGCGAAGAAAAACTGGCTGGTGGTCCGAGCTGAGCATGGTTGGCATCGAGTTGTACTTGTGGACGACAATCTCGGCGGCGGCGGCTTTGTCTGGATGCCGTCGTTTCACCCACGAGGGAATGTCGAGGTAGAGGATGCGGTCGCACCATCCCGGCCAGCGATGGGGAGCCCACTTCCACGGGACGACGTCTTCGCCTCCGTCCTGGATCTCGTCTTTGTTGACAGCCTCGGAATACTTGTCGTGGCCCAGATGCTTGATCTTGTAGGTGGGCGGGAACTTGACCTCTGCTTCGGAAAGGCCGTGAAGCGTGCGGTTTTCGCGTCTCTCTTCTGTGAGCTGGTCCTTCTCGAAGAAAGACAGGTAGTTGTCCAGTGTGGGAAATGGGGCAGTGGTAGGTGGCGATTTGGTGCTGACGCGGTAGTTCAAGTCTCCGGCAACGAAGAAGTGAGAGCCCGGCTTGAAGATGCTTGCGTCGTGCAATCGTCTTGCTTCGTCTTTGGGCATTGACTTGAACGTCTGCCGACGTTTGAGCAGGTGAGCGCGTTCGTCTTCGGTTGGAGGCGGGATATCCTGGCCCCCGTCCGTCTGTTTTCCTCCGGTAACGTCTTTGGTCGATGCGTCGACGACGTTCTTAGCGCCAGGCTCGGCATCCTGGTGGAATTCTGGAGATACGACCTCTTTGGGGTTCTCGAATGTGCATGAAGACACAATGCTTGCCCAATTGGCATTCCTCCGCCTCAGGTTGTACTCCATCGCGGCGAGATGGGTAGCAACGAACGTGATGACGGTGGTCCTCTGCTCCGCGGCTTCGGAGTCAGCGACAGCCTCGTCGTCCTCGCCAGGGGAACCGGCGCTCGAATAGGTGACCCTCAGGGCAACAGCGCCCTTGTTGCCCATGTCGGCAATACCAAATGCGCACTCGGCGAACTGGATGTGGTGGATGGCGTCGGGCTTGCGGGCGAAGAGCATTATTGCGGTCATACCGACATTGCGCGAGCCCACCAGCTTGTACGGGTAGTCTTGTTGCCGGCGCCATAAGGTCGAGATGGTAGATGTGGAGCGTTGTAGGCTCTGCTGGGGCCTGGAGCGTCTTGATGCGGAGCCTTTGGCCTGCTCTTGCTCTTGTTGCAGCTGTTGCTCCTCCACCCCGCTCGCTGCGAGGTTGAGTGCCTCCTTGAATGGCATGAGGTAGGGGTTCAACAAGTATCCGCCGACGAAGCTCTGCGCCAGGGGCGAGATCTCTTGTAAGGAGCTGCGAGAAAGGAGAGTCAATACCACCACGTAGCCAGCCACATCAAAAGCCCTCGTCCATAGGGAGGGGACTTACAACACAACCAGGTCCGGCAGCTCGACAGGGTCCTTGGGCCGGGAGCCATCGCCTTCCCTCCTTTGGCCATGCTGCTGGAGGGCGTCCTGCAGATGTCGCGCGAAGACATCAACATCGATGATGTTCTTTGCGCAGTTGAAGGTCAGGACAAACAAGTCCAGGGAGGCGGCTGGGGTCATGGTGGGCGGGCACTGTTGTACTGCAAAGAAGATGGAGGGGTGTCGGGAGACGTGAATGGGGCTGAAGGAACCGTGGTCAAGGGTCAGGGTCCTCTTCGTGCTGTGATCGGCGGGCCGAGGCCGGAATGTGGATTGTAGCTAGATGGTCCAGTGGGGTGACGGATGTAAGCGAGAGAGATCGATCTGTGTGCCCGATCTTGTTTGGAACGATGCTCTTAGCGATGATTGTTCACCAAGACGAATGGGAATGTGTAGAGAACAAAGGAAGACAGACGAGAAACACACGGGCTCTCTCAACAAAACAGACCTGACCAAACCTGGGTGGTCCAGTCGCACCTACCTCTCTCTGTTCATCATTACGTGAGGAAGTCAGTCACACGACCACTGCATCATGAGACTGAGGAAGGTCCAAACCCGAGAAAGTCACCAGGCACGAAGGACGAGAGGCTCATCACTCGGGAAGTCACCCTCAGGCTCCAGAGATCATCCATGGACTTTCCTACAAGGCTGCCTACCTAGGTACCTAGGTACCTAAGCAAGTATCCTGTAGGTGGCTCTGCTACAGGTGGTTGTCAGATAGCAGATTACCCAGATATCCCACAGTAGATCGTCCTGCAGTAGACACCCCACAGCAGATAATCCTATCGAAGATTTTCCCACAGTAAACTATCACATAGGAGGCTATCCCAAAGGAGGTTATCCCACTATCCCACAGTAGACTATCCAGTAGAAGGTTGTCCTATAGGAGATCATCCTAGGAGACCGTCTTATAGAAGGTTATCCTATGGAAAGTAATCCCATAGAAGGCTATACAGTGGAGGGTGAAACAATGGAAGGCTACCTACCCAATAGAAGCTTACCCTACAGTGACTGATTCCATCATAGGATATCCAGTGGAAGACAATCCAACAGCAGGGTCCCCTATCGTTTCTGCCTCTCTACCCAGATAGCTGACACACACACACCTCTATGACGCAGGGACGTGAACCCGTCACCCCCCCCCCCTTTCACTAGAGATTCTCTCAGGTGAGCAGACTGACACACCTGAGGAGGCTGTCATGCACCCACCCGGGCCGAGAAAAGCAAATCTCACCTCGAAAGACAAAGAGAGAGATCTCGATACCCACCAATGCACCAACCCATGGAGGAACGTAATGATCCAACCTATGTACACTTACCCCCACTGGCCTGCCTGCACGTACCCGAGACCACTTACACATATGGTGGAGATAGAGGGGAGGGGGCTCGGTTGCCGTGTCTCAGTTCAGCACCGTTGTCCAAAGGGGTTTGTCCTCGGCTGGACAGGCCCTCAGGTAGGTAGAGAGACTAATGATTGTACCCGGGGCTTGCGTGCCTACTCTGCATCACTGCACCTGATAAAAGCATGGTGGTGGACAATAATGCTCAACTGGTATATATTCCAGCAGCTGGGTTATTACTTTGCTATGGATCATGTACAATCAAGCTGTGGCTGCACATCATGTTTACGTGTTCGAATCATCACACTTCGTATGAAGCTTACATGCACTTTCATCACAGCCAGTCCAGATCACCTTTTCTTAAGAAGATTTCAATGACATGGCTGAGCAGATTTTGACTGTTGCCATTGCTGCTATTGGATCTGACCTTCATTCGGCACAACCCACCCTCACTTACGACGTGGCTCAGGATCAGAGTCACATGAAGGCTAGGAATGAGCGATCTACACGTCAAGTGACCACTCAATCAATAACAGAACAAGTTTTGTGAAAGCAATTTTAGATTCAGTGGTAGACTAGCAAATCCTAAGGTGTGTGTATTGTCCTCCATTCCGCGGAATCGAACCATGATATACAGGCATCCCCAATGCACCTCTCACCCGCATCTCTATGTCACGTGGACATTGGTGAGTTACACACGGGCGAGAGGTAGGAACTCTTGTCATGGGAGGGATCCGAGGCAGAATGGCAGTGAATAGGGAGCGGATGGTAGTGAAATGAATGAAATCGGACTGGGTTTCAGGGCAACTGTTAGGTCCTCCACGCTGCTGGAACGGATTCCTCCCGAGTTCATCCAAGCCGCACAAGGTCGGTGTAGTTGTCCTTGTTGGATGGTGGCATCGGTCACAAGCAGTTGACGGGTTGAAGAGAGATCAGCGAACAACACTGACACCCAATTCTGGTCCACTGTGGCGTACCCCTGTGCAGAAGTCCGGATCCCACGAATAAACACGTCCCCTCAATATTACCTCCCCAGAAGCGTGTCCCCGGAGTCAAGTCGAAAATGATAACCAGGACAAGGAAAGAAAACAAGAGCAATCTCGATGAAAAAGATTCGGCATGCAGGCTACCACAAGTAGTAGCCGTTGTGTCGCAACGACGGGGCTTGTCACGCCCAGAGCGGTCGTGGTCATGCCGGTAACCAGCTCTGGTGGACTTGTGCCTCTGTTCGGTTCGTCGAGTGGCGAAGCTGGTGGTGCTTCCGCTCTCTCAAACGAAACTCTTATTCCTCACATGCCGGTGCCCCAGCAATTGGTGCACCGGGCGTGCCGTTCAGCCGTTTCCAGATGGGCGTCGATGCCGGATCTACTGGCCCAATGCCGTAGAACCAGCTCGCCCTTCAAGAATTGACCGAGCCATGAGTGATAACCGAAATACGTCGAAGAACGAAAAGAGTTCCCCTGGATGACGGGGGGGCTGTGGAGTGGAGATGTTCGTGAAAGCAATCCCTGAGCGAAGACATGTTGCCATAAGTGAGGAAACGCCGGCAGAAGGACCCGTGGCATCACGGCGTGCCATCCTACCAGTGTCGCTCAGGGATGAACAATCTTTTTCCACAATAAAACAATGTGAGTGTCGTACGGCCGCGTGTTGCAATCACTTGGGTCGTTGGTAGGAACCGGAAGCGTAACCCGAGCCAGCAGCGCCTTGGCCTCTGGAAGCCGAGCGCAGCCTGTTATCGCAGACTGATGGTCAGCACTCTTGTCAGCATGTTCCCTCGGCCAGCGTTATGAAGCACACCAAACTCGAAGGAGGATTCCTTACAAGGAATGTAGTGGGCCGGGCTTAATTTTGCACTCACATCCTATCGCTCGTACCAACACCACGCGAGGCGTCGGGGTTCTCAGCGATCATCTTGCGAGCGCGGTTGCTCTGGATGGCAGGAGTGGCCTTGGTAGCCGCGGCGGTGTTGGCCTGTCCGGAAGCAGCACCGGTCTTGTCCTCCGCCTGCTGCTCGTCCCGCTTGATCTGGGCGGCGTTCTTCTGGTACTTGTAGACAGTCCAGTCGAAGACATAGTCGTATTGGAATCCCTCGCGGACAAACAGATCACGGAAGATCTTGCGCAGGTAGCTGTAGTCGGGCTTGTCGTCGAAGCGCAGGGATCGGGTGTAGTTGAGGTAGATGGCGAATTCGTTGGGGAAGCCACGGCACAGGACCTCAGTCGGGGTGGTCATCTTCTTTTCCATGATGCGGTCGTACTTCTGCTTCTTCGTGGCAGCCTTGAGTCCTTGCCATGGAAGGGAGCCACGGCAGAAGTAAAGCATGACGTATCCAAGAGACTCCATGTCATCACGGCGGGATTGTTCTGTGCCACAGTCAGCGGGGATTAAGCACGGCAATCATGGGAAGGACCGTATTACGTACCGACTCCAAGGTGAGTGTTGATGGAGGCATACCGGGCCGTTCCGGTCAAGTTCTTGTTCTCTCTGTAGGGAATGTGGAAGTGCGTCTTGGGGTCACGGTACTTCTTGGCGAGACCAAAGTCGATAACATTGACCTGGTTGCCACGCTTGCCGATACCCATGAGGAAGTTATCGGGCTTGATGTCACGGTGGATGAAGGACTTGGCGTGGATGTACTCGATGCGCGAGATGAGCTGGTCCGCAAGCAGGAGGACGGTCTTGAGCGAGAACTTGCGGTTGCAGAAGTTGAACAGGTCCTCCAGACTGGGACCAAGGAGGTCCAGCACCATGGCGTTGTAATCACATTCTGTTCCAAACCAACGGACGAAAGGGATGCCAACACCGCCGGCCAGGGATTTGTAGACACGAGCCTCGTACTCCAGCTGGGGGTGCTTGGCCTTGACGCTCTCGAGCTTGATGGCGATCTCTTCCCCGGAGATGATGTTGGTGCCCAGGTAGATGTCACCGAAGGATCCGGAGCCAATCTTGCGGCCGATGCGGTATTTGTTACCGACTCTGAGATCCTGAATGAAATGGAATGTTAGCCAAGAGTGTGTGGATAGGCTTGTGTTTGAAACCAAACGTTGGACAAGCTTCAATCGGAGGCCACAGCTGCGTGTCCATGGAGACTTGGAGTTGCCAAGAGGGACGACGTCACAGCCCAAAACCCGCAATTATCATTTGAAAAGCCTTGACCCCATACTTGGTCGGGAGACGATGGTAGAGCAACATACCATTGTGGTCATCTTGTCGGATTTTGATGGAGAGCTTCCGTCCTGCGAAGAGGAAGGGAGCTACTTGGTGTTCGTGGTGGTGAAGTAGTCGGGTCGACGGAGGTATGGTTGCTGAAAGACTATTTTCCAGGTTGAAGTCAGAAGAATGCTCGAGTAAGGAATGCAAATAGGTTGAGGTCTGAGGGCGGTGTGATGCAATCACGAGAAAGGTGCAAGGAAGAGGGTTGGTGGTGGTGGAGTACGGATCAGGCTATGGAGGCGTTGCACTGCAGAGTGTGAATGGATTTGGGTTAGGAGGGGGTGGCCAAGGTCGTTTGGTTGCGGCAGGCGAGCCTGTTTAGCAAGCAAGCCTGAAGGGCAATAGGTACGAGGTAGGGAGAGCCGAAACCGACAATTGCCAACGTAGCCGAAGCAAGTAAGCAGGCAAGCAGGCAAGCAGGTAAGCAAACCAGAGCGGCCTCAGGCTGGTAGGAGAGTCGTGAGGCCGGACGCCCTTGCTTGGTTGATGCGGCTGATCGGGTGCCGAATTGAGGCAGAATGGAGGCGACAATGCCGGCTCGAGAGGGAGCAGCGGAGAAGAATGGGTAAAGAAACTCACGTATTGACTTTCAGATCGAAAGGATAGGTCCTTCGAGGCGGGCGGTGACACTCGGGAGTGTGGGAGTGTGAATGGAAATGGTTCGGTGGGCGGAGGGTGGTGGATGACGAAGAGAGGCGATCGATCGGTGGTCGACTCGGAATGGCGTGTGAATGCAGAGAGGATCAGGCTCAAGACCGAGACGACGACGTAGATGAGGCGGGCGGAAATGCCTCAATGCAGGAAATTAATAGCGCTGCGAAAGGAAGAAAAACCTCAATCAGGTCTTTCCTGCTCAAAACTCCACCGTCCTTAGCTGCAAGACGACGAGTTGAGGGAAGAAAGAGAGATGGTTAGTCGGATGAATTGGGGAGGGAGACGGGAGAAGGAGTTACAAAAGGGAAGACGCAGGAGGAAGGGGGGCGGGCTGGCTGAGAAAAGGATTCGGTTTTAAGCGGAGCCCTCCACCAGACCAAACTTGGACCACGACGACACGGACGGACGCTGCTGGGTGGGCTTGTGTGGGCTTGTGGGCTGTGGACTGCAAGGACCTCCAACTCGGTCCCAGTGCTAGTTCCTCCACTGGCGGGCGTTGCAGGCTGGCAACTTGGGAATCTCAGGCACCCTGGCACGCCTGGAGACGGAAAGGGGGGCACTGGCCACCTGTGGGCTCCTGGACATGGCAGGCCCGAAAAGGGCGTGTGCGTTCTGGGCCCTGGGCTCCTGTCGGGCACCAGCCAGGGGGTAAGCGGCGGGGGCAGGCTGGCAGGAGGGGAGGAGCCCCCATGGGTCCAGGGTTACAGGGCTACAGTTCAGCTCAGGCCAGGTTTCCGAGATCTGCTGAGCGAGATAGCATGAGCATGAGCCTGAGCCTGAGCATGAGCATGAGCCTAATATCCCTGGAATGAGCTAAGGTTGTCAGGACTGCTGCACCGTCTTGGCACTGTACGGGCCGTTGCGGTTAGACTCCTGATTTGTAACTTCCTCGCCATGTCGCCGCAGCTGTCTACTTTGCCCTGGTTCGCATGGGTGCCTCACATCCTCTTTCCTGCACTGTCTGCCTCGTGCATCCTCGTCTTGTTGCCACTGGCAAGCATAGAATATCTGTCAACCAGCTGCCCGCAGGAACACATGCCTCCCCACCGACCAAGCTTCCTTCCTCCTCACCCGCCGGCCTGCCAGCTTGCCCAGCCCGGCCAAGTAGGCGACGAGAGGAGGAGGACCAGAACGAGGGCGAGGACGAGGACGAGGCAACGGCCGCCCTGGCGACCTGCCGGCCCAAGATGGATGGCAGGGGCTCGTGCTGAGGCATGACCAACAGGGCCGACCAGGCAGACACCGGCCTTAGGTGCTCCACGATGCTGCATTCGCTGGACTGCTGCGCACAGTAACAACAATACGTGTAGATCTGGATTACCCAGCTGCCAACTCAGATATCTGCCTGGCAGAATGCCCCCATGTCCGGCTGGACAGGTGGCTAGTCGGTGAGCATGCCGAGAGAATCAAGTTAACTGCTGACCTCGGAGCCTCGAGAGCCTCGGTCCTCCTCTCTCCCTCTCCTCCCTCCGTGGCACGGCATGGCGTGGTGCGGTGTGGCGTGGGCATGACAACCGGCTTTTGGGCGGGCAATGCCATTCTCGGTACATGACCTGGCCGATACTTAGAAATGAACTGACGGATCCGTCGTTGGTCACACTCCGTCAGAGCTCCCGACAGCTTGACATTTGGCTCATTTCCGGCTGGCATTGGGCCCATCTCTCGCATCACGGCAACAGCGTCCGTCCTTGTTTCGGTGCGGTGCCCCGTCCGGGCCTCTGTTGGGCAGGCCACTTCACATTTTTCGCGCCGTCCTGTCCGGGAATGGGCTTGCTTGCTGTCCTGTTGCCTGTCCTATTTCCGTCTAGATTCATCACCAATGCTACCGTGCCTCACTCCTGCAGGGCTCTCCACTTCTTACTGCCTCGCTCTCAGTCCTCCCTTTCCCCTTCCCCCCTTCTCTGCCTGCCGGCCAGACCAGCACATCGGGTCGATTCTCCAGACCAGCCAGCGAGCCAGCAAGCCAGCGAGCCGGCCAGAGCTCCAATGCAAGAACAAGGTGGGCAACCAGACCGCCTTGTCCTCCCATCCACAGCCTATCACAGCCTCGTCCAAAGCCGCCCATCCCAAGATCAGCGCTTATCCAGAAGGCCTCGCCAACTATGGACCTTTTGATCGGCCGTATCACCACCCCCTCATGCCTCTCCAATTGTGAACGGCCCGCCATCATCGGACGGTCTTGTCCCTCGCTTGCCCGGGCGTCTCGGCGCGCGTGGTGGGTGGTGCTGGTCGACCTAGGTGCACACGCTTATTCATGCTATAATTAACCTTTCCGCCGCGGGTGACAAAGCGAGGTACGTTGCCGGAACGCACCGTGACCCACGCCAGCCCGCCCGCCCGCCTTCCATCCCACATCACGTTTGGGTGAGCATGGCGAAAGGATCCCGGATGCGGGCGGCAGGTAGTTCTACACTATAGCATTGGGCATTGGGCATTGGCATACTGGCACTGGCATGACGGGCTGTCATGCAATCAATCTCCGCCTTGCTGATCCGCCCACAACCTCCCCAGAGGAAGGTGATGCGATCTACAGCCTGGTCATCTGCAGTCCTGCAGTCTCAGTCCTGCACTGCGCCGAACCGCTCTGCACTTGGCTTGCAACCAGTGTGCCAGTGAGATTAGATCCTGGGGCGTACCCACGAACCAGACCACCCACCTTTTCTGTTGTCTGCGAGGTATAATAATGCCATGATTCGTGGTGACCTTGCTGCATTTGTCACGTTGGCGATCACCCGTGCTGTCCCCACGGCCCACCATCAGCTAACTCGTAGCGTCCATCTCTAATCCCGTGTGCTATGACGGCACTTCGATGTTACTCCAGCATCTAGACAAACCCGTCAGGCTTCCCGGAGACCACGGATCCGTAAGCTATCTTATCACGCCCGGAACCGTGCCTCAATAGGGGAAGCTGACTCGAGATTCCAGGCTTGATTCGCCCCTTCTGCAATTCAGTTTTTGTCGGTGCCCAAGGCCAAAACCTGCTTATTACCTAGGTATGACTGTCGTGGAACAACCATTTTGCCAACTTGGGCCGGCAATACCGCAGCCAACCGTTAGAGGCGCCGCTGATTCCCCCGCCTCCCGAGCCCATTGACGCCCAACGCCGACTACTAAAAACAGGGACGGGATGTTCCCTCTAGCAGAAGCTGACGGGCTTGACAAGGCGGGATTATACCTGCCGGCTGTCGGCATAACCCACACGAGAGAGCCCATGTCTCATCTCAGAGGGGCTGCACCTTACCCGCATGACTATCAAAAACGGGCCTGCACCTCGCGTTGCGTACCACCACGGACGGCCACCCAGTTGTTAAGCCCGGCTCTTGACAGTATTAATTAGCAGGTGAGTGTCACCACAATGCTTAATGATTAAAACGCGTCGGTCTCGGGTTCCCACAACCTTGCATTGCAACACGCGAGGCCTTGCCTCATCATCCAACAATGTCGTGACAGGGCAGAGAGGCGAGACGGCTTTCCGACCAAGCGGGAAGCGAGAGCTGGAGGGGCGCTTTGCTTCTCCTGTTTCTGGTCTCTTTCTGACGTCGGACAAAATGCAGTAGCGCCAAGACAGGGTCTCGGCTCGAACTACCCTGCTCTCATCCTAGACGTTCATCTTCATTGAATTCCGCCCCTTTTTCGCTGGACATGCCCGTTGACATTATCACTACGATATTATGCAGTGCTTGAAAAAGCGACACCGACTCCTCAATCGACCACGATGGAAATGAGAAAGCACAAGTAAACGATTTGTCATTTCTCGGAGGCAGCACCGTAACTTGCTCTGGCAAATTCAGGAGCTATGGGCAGCTGGTTCTTCGACCTATAAACTGCCATACGAATGCCGATTATCATCTGAAGGGCAGTTCGGCAAGCTTGACGGAGTTGACAAATATTTCGCCCCGAAAAGCCGGACATGCCAGTATGGAAATGACCAAATTGAGGCAAGGACAACAATGATGGGCGAACCTCGAGCCTCCGCAATCCGGCAAGCACGGGATTGCCTCCACGGTCACCTCAGCGCACTGGCTGGGTCGTTAGTGATGCGGTGGACGAGCATTGATATACCCACATGCAGCTTTGGGAAAACCAGGCCGTCTACAGCACGCTCCAAGCGGATCGTGTAAACATGCTTTGGACTGACATCGCTGCGTCTCGCCACGGAGTTGGAGGCCAGGCCCCATCTTTTATGCCTCATACGGCACGTCACCATCACGGCTTTGCTGGATGAATATGCCTGTTGCAAGTTGTTCCCCAACCGCCAAAACGGCCAGCAACGTTCCTCGTCAAGTGGGGAGGGTGGTTTCACTTTCAAGAGAAGCAGGCTGTGGCGGAGCGACATCACTCACTCTGATGGCCGACTCTTAAGATCAGGACTTTCAGGTCGCCAAGAGGGACGCACACGCGATTGGCCTCGTTGGAGACTACCTTCGGGGATGAAGTACCGTCTGGCAAGATACCACTGACGCCGTGTGTGCACGAGGAGGGGGAGTTGAACGCGGCCCATGCAGCTCGCGAAGCGTGGAAGGTGCGAACAACACATTATCCAATGCTTGTCCGTTCCACCAGGCCCCGAAACAAAGTGTGGGATTATTGCAGACGTGTGGCCCCTTACCATGAGACGGACACACGGGAGAGAAGATTGTGTACGTTGGAAATTCTGTTCTTACGAATCCAGTTCTGACAGTTGGGGCTTCTACAACGGCTCTGAGTACGTTGCGGGCGGTCTGGGGGTCCGGTCCTCGCCAACAGAGATGGTCAAAAGGCTAGCAGATTTTAGGTGAAGGGAATGACAAGAATTGCAATGAATGATCTGAACATCCTGAGCTCGAAGAGTTATCAAATTCCCAACCTCCATCTCGCTTATTGTTGGCCGTCGGAAATCATTTGCACCAAGAACACGTCGAAACTGCGATGCATCAAACTCAACAATGACTTGGACAGTTCCCATGTTCGGGCGATCAGCCTGCGCCGGCGCCTACATCTGTCTGATGCTACTTGCCGCGCCAACAGGAGTCCCAGGGCGCCTCGTGGCCCATGTACACCACGCCTTCTGGTGCTCCGTCATCCACGCCGCGGTCCTATGCCCCATCGACGCGATCACTTACCTCAGCGAGGGGCGGCTCGCACCACGGCCACTCCAGCGGCTGGCCCCCTTCATCAGCCTTCTCTCGAGCGAGGTAGTCTGCTCGAGCGCCGCGCGATGGGTACACCTCTTCGTGGTCCACGCGTCCCTCTCGCCGTTCCTGGCCGGCACGTCGGTCGCCCTCGACCTGCCGCGAGAGGGCCCCTTTGCTGTTCTGACACAGGCTATTCTGTATCTCTGTATCGTCCAGATCGTGCACGACATAACGGGTGTTTTGAGGACCTTCCAGGCAACGGTCCGATCCGAGGTCGTGGCGGACGCCGACCCGCTGTTTAACAAATCTAACGACTTCGCATATGCCATGCTCGAGAGACTATTAAACGTCTATCTGGCCGGGCAGGGCGTGGTATGTGGGTGCGTGGCCCACCTGTTCACGATCATGGCCCTGTACCTAGACCGCATGGCGTTCGGGACGATCGTGACGGCCGCCAGCAACGCCCACAACGCGCTTTCTGTGACGTGGTACTGCATCTTCACCACGTGTGTGATGGTAATCCTCACAGCCGTCCCCCTAGTCGTGTGGGCAGCCTACGAGGACGCCCGCCGCGCCGCCGAGGACGAGCTGGGGCAAGGTTGGCGGCTCACCGCCACCAACACCGTCATCCCGTGGGAGATGCTGGTGAGGCTGGGGCTGCGGCTCGCCTGGGCCGTGGAGGCGTGGCTCCGCCTGCTTGTGCCGCGGCGGCGGCACGCTGGCGAGCTGGGGCGGTGGTCCTGCCCTGAGCTTGCGGCGCTGTGGTCAGAGGACGAGCGCCGGCGCTTCTACGCCGCCGCGCTTACAGGCGTCCCGTCCTCGGCGCTCGCGGCCTTGTGGGACCACCTGCCGCTCCGCCGCCGCCACGTCGAGCTGTGGAGGAGGGCAGGGCTCACTACGGACTTCACACTTGGGACTGAGGCCGCTGTCGGCATTCCAGGGGCAGGGATGCCGCCTGGTGTGATGTTGTTACTGGGCAAAATTGCGGGTATTCTGGTTCGCGGGCTGGAGGCGATTTTTGGTGTTTTTGTGGTTGTCGGTGGGATTGTTATAGTCCTTACAAGGTGAGGGGAAGACAAGTGACGAAATACTAGGCTATGAGCCTGTACACGCAGATGCTGACAACGATGATACAGATACCCATTCATCCGAGCTCAGGAACACGTGCGATATGAACGTCTATAGCCTTGCAACACTATCGATCCCAGAGTTCTGCTTCGGGGTTGCAGAACACTTTATGAGGAAATTGATGAGTTGGGTTGAATGAAGAACCACTTGCGAGACAGGTCATAAGGTGTTTTATTCTTGTCTAAAACCCCTCCTGGTTCTTGCGTTGTTACAAATAATTTCATACAAGATTTTGAAGAAGACATGTCAATTCTTAAAAGTCATAAAGGGCAATACACTTCGATTTGTTCTTGTTTCCTAAACACAGTTTGAGACGGTATTGATTTTTTTTATGTTCTCAATGAGTCCACCTTGATACCTATAAGTCAGATCCGCCAGTTGGACACATGCGCGTATGGTTTTCATAGGAATCAATGGTTGTCCACACAATTAGGAGTCCAAGACCGCCCGTAAAGTTCGTGAAGAACCAGATTCTGCCTCTAACACAAAATCCAGCGTTCTGGTTTCCCATGATGCACCAGGGCTGATTGGCAAGTGCTGCAAATTGTATCTTCTAGGTCGGACCCGACGCACCTAGCGAGTTGATGAAGGGTCCGTCTGAATGATTAGGTGAACAGTGGAGGATAGTCATTACCTAAGGGCGGATTAGTGGTACTCGCGAAAGTCAACTAAATTGTTCCTGAGCACCCTGCTGGACGACGCTATCGCCGCCTGTGTAATGACAAATTGCGGGAAAAGTGATCGACTTAAATTGCAGAAAATAGAGAGACGAAACGCCATATTAAATCATGAGGTCGAACAATTAATTTAATACTCATTTCTTTGCATCGATTCCATTGTTGGTTGACAAACTCTACAATTCATCGCGAAACATTCTTCAAGAAGCGAAACGCCATGCCGTGGAACATGTTCAGATCAGGGCAATCTGCCCTCGCCATCCTCATCATACTTTTCATCGCTGGAACCAGATCTTCACAAAACATACAACCCATTAGAGCCTATCTGCCCCATGCGTTCTGGTGCAGCGTTATCGAGACAGCAGTTTGGTGTCCCGCCAAGGTCATCACATACTTCACACACAGGAACCGCCGCATCCCGCCGAGAGTTCGTCAGAGAGTGGACCAATTCATTTCCTTCCTCTGGTGCGAGATGACCGTCTGTATCGTCGCACAGTCTGTCCAGCCCTTTATCATCCACGCATCACTTACGCCATATCTGAAAGAGGTGTCAACGAGTACAAGCGCGCCCAAACCCAACCCTTGCGGGACTCTAGACCAGGGCGTGGTACTTTTCTGTGTTTTTCAAATCTTTTACAGTGTAACGCTCTGTGCGAGAACTTTTCAGAGCGACTTCGAATATCGCGCAAGTCTCGACTTCCCCAACGTCGATCCAAAAGATGTACCCATAACCCCTTTCCACGTACTCACAGCCGTGCGAGGGTGCGTATGCCATTTACTCGGCACCGCGGGACTCTATATTGAGCGAATAGCAACAGGGACGCTCGTGACGAGCCTCGCAATCGCGCATAGAAACCTGGATGGGCCGAGGTACTGGGCGTTCACGGCGGCGGCGGGCGCCCTCATGGTGGCGGCCTACGCATACATGTGGTGGCTGGCCCTAGAGTGGGACGATCAGGAGGATTGGCTGATGGTCAACCAAGGAAGATGGCGCCCGGTTAGGCAGAAGACCATGGTCGGGGAGATAAGGAACAGGCTATGCCTGCGGTTAATCTGGGTGTTAGAAGCGTGCTTCCAGAGGATGTTGCCCTGGCGACTTCCCAGGCTCGGACGGTGGTATTGTCCTGAGCTGGCAGCGCTGTGGCCTGAGGCTGAATTGCACCAGTTTTATGTCGAGTTGCAGGCCGGGCTCCCACCACTCGCGCGCCTGGCTCCGTGGAGCAACAGCATTCGCCATGTCGTTCAGTGGCGGACGGCTGGTCTCACTAGAGACTATGCGACGAGGGATTATTCGACCGGTCCTGCCCTTGGACCCACAGGGTGGTTGGGACAGTTGTGCTATGTGGTACTGGGTAGGGTTCTCATGGTCCTGGTCTGGTTCCTCAGGGCGGCTTTTGCTTGGTTCTTTTCCCTTGCTTTGGTCATAACTGGTAACATGTGGAACGAGGAACGCAAGGTAAAGCTGAAATTAAAGAGAAACTAGACAGTTTCGGAGGTTTATGCCAACCTACAGAGTACAATTTAGTTACTGCAGTATAACTAGTTGCCTAGGTAGAGAACTCTACCAAAACAGCTATGTTGAACGGCTGAGGACTTGTGTGACTTATTATGAAGTGTAAAAGCAATACTGTTGTCCCATTGGGACGGAGCTGTGCAAGATCAAGAGATGCCAAGACAAATGGGACGAATATCAAGAAGTTGGTGGTTTGGCACAGGACGGCAAGTCACTTCATTGCATCCATTCGATTATTGCAATGGAGTGGGGGATCTGAGGCCAGAAGTGTATTGAATCAGGTTGATACGCCTTCTATTGTCCTTAATGAATCAACTTGATTTAGATTGACTATCTTGGCGCAATGTTTGCTTGCCCAATAGAGGATGGATAGTGGTACTAATTGTGTCTTTTTTCCTTCTAATCACTGGCTGACATTCACAGAGCTTTTCGGAGGCATTCACCGTCGGAAAATGTAAAACGGGGTTTTGGTTCGTGATTGAAAGAGCACGGTCCGACTCCGTCGAAGTCGTGGATGGAAATGGAGTGTCTAGGAGCAGTCCGGCAATACGCAGTCACGGGTTACCTCTCTTTTCAGTCCGTCTGGCTCTGCCTCCTCGGGTGAATAATACGGAAGGACGATAGGGCATGACACTGGTGTAGATCGCCAGCGGTTCCGGGCTTCCCGTTGTGAACAGACATCCTAACCATCTCGGAGGCAGCGCCGGAGGATGCGGAGCTAACCGGGCTGCGAGAGCTTCAACTTCCCTGGTCTCCCTCTGCAAGGAAGTGAAGTGAGCCATCTAGAAGCCACCTGATTGGTGAATAGGCGTGGACGTTTCGCTTCCAGAATTGGCATCGAATTGGTGCTTCTCGTTGCTGGTAGCCCCAGGCAGTTAGTCTGAGGACTTCTTGGTGTTCCAGTGTATTGTCCAAATGCGGTTCGACGTCGATTGCCTCAAGGGAGATCGACGGGTTCCGTGTTTCTGGTCGGCAGCCGGAATAGGGCCCTTGTCGGGTCATCCCTGGCGATCCCAAGACTCAGTGCCCTTGAAAGACCACATTATCGTGTCGAAAAAGTGACATTCTGTCCGCATTTGGAACCTGTCAACACGTGCCACAGGGATGAAGTGCAATTGTGGTCTCAAAAGGATGTCCTGCTGATCACGGGGAGGGGGAGAGCCGAGGCAGCAAGGGGCGAGTTGGTCGGACGAGTTGATGGAACCGAGAGTGTGGCTGACGGGGTTGCGTAAGACCCGGACACGACCTGCTATGTATGGCCACAGTAGACCACCGGCCTGCCTGAGGCATCAATGAAACTGGCCTGCCCAGCTGCCAGCCGCCCAACCCGGGCACTGCCAATGTCCCTCCCCATCCTGCTGGGAACCAAGGCAAACACCACGTTTCTTCTGCGACTGAGTGAGGCAAACGTGCGTTCATCTAATCTGCCAACACCAACAAATCCGGGTCCCCATTTCCTTCATTTCTTCCACTCCCACTCTTGATTTCGACGGCCAATCCAATCCCCAACCCAGCCGTCTCAACAACGACATTGTAATACCACAGACCAGACCCAGGCCTCCCCACGGAACTAGAATTTGGGAACGTAACAGCCTTTTTAATACGAGATCCGTTCTTTGCGACCCACAGACCTCAAGCTGCGACCTGCGACCTGCGACCTGTGACCTGCGACTCGACAACTCATCCACCCCAGCGGCTTATCACAATCAATTCTACTCGTCCACGGCCCGCCTAGACCCTCAAATCTCCTATCGCCAAAGATACCCTGATAAACTTGGAAGCCTGATCTCGTCATCGAGACCAACGACTCACAGGCAATCCACACTCAACACCTGAAACCACTCACGCCCCCATCGCTTTCCATTGAGACGGACTGCTGTGCAGATCGCATCACCTCGACCCGAATCGCTACGCTTCGTTGGCCCGACGAGACAACACACGCTCTAACGAGACCGATTTCCTTGCCGTTCCTAATCGACGACCTACACGACCCTCTTAATACACCGCAGCCATGGCTGTCGCAAACATCCAGGACCGAACCTCAGAGGTATGCTGCCCTTGCGCCGAGCCTGCCGCGTCTGAGCGTGACTGATTCTAACAACACCCCCAGTTCAAATCCATCCTGACACAAGCGCAACGACGACAAGCGCAGGCCAAGGTCGGCTCCCAACGGCGATCCCTCCTCACAGACGCCCAGAAGGCAGAAGCGGATGGCTCCCGACAACCCCGCCGGTCCGACTTCGCGCGGAAAGCCGCAGACATCGGCCGGGGCATCAGCGGCACGATGGGCAAGCTGGAGAAGCTGGCACAGCTCGCGCGGCGGAAGACGCTCTTTGACAACCCCGTCGAGATCAACGAGCTCACGTTCGTCATCAAGCAGGACCTGTCGGGGCTCAACCAGCAGATTGCGGGCCTGCAGAACGTGGTCAGGTCGTCGCAGCAGGGTGGCAAGTCGCAAGAGTCGGAGCACAACAAGAACGTGGTGCTGCTCCTGCAGGGCAAGCTGACGGACGTGTCGGCCAGCTTCCGCGAGACGCTCGAGATGCGGACTAAGACGATACAGGCCAGCCGCTCGAGGCAGGAGAACTTCCTGTCGTCGGTCTCGACACAGGCGCAGGCTCCTCTGCAGCAGTCAGCGAGCCCGCTGTATGGAACGCCCAAGACGGGCACGCCGGTGCCGGGCGGGGACACACTGTCGTTGAACCCAGTAGGCGACCAGCAGCTTCTGATGATGGAGGAGGCACAGCCCCAGAACACCTACATACAACAGCGCGGGGAGGCCATCGAGGCTATAGAGAAGACCATCACGGAGCTGGGCAGCATCTTCGGGCAGCTCGCGACGATGGTGTCGGAGCAGACCGAGATGATCGAGCGGATCGACGCCAACACGGAAGACGTCGTGGACAACGTGGGTGGCGCACAGAGGGAGCTGCTCAAGTACTGGAGCAGTGTGTCATCAAACCGATGGCTCCTGGCTAAGATGTTTGGCGTCATGATGATATTTTTCCTGTAAGTTTCCTCACTGCCGCGTTCCTTGAACTACCCTTTTCGCCATTGCAACGAGCATCTTGCTAACGAGACACGCAGGCTTTGGGTCTTGATCGCTGGATAGTTACCCACCAGTATGCGAATTTCGATACCTACTTTTCTAGTTGTAACAGTACCAACATCCTGGGTCGCGGCGCACAGCAGCATTTCGTTTCAGGACTCCAGGCATAGAAAGACTTTACGGCGTACTTGATATAATGCTCAAAAAGACCATGAATAGATGCATGGCGGCGGCAGACAGCCCGTCCGTTTATTTCACTTCGATCAAGCTTCCTCCCTTCAATGCGTGACGTAGGTATGTATGTCCTGCAGCAGCAACAGCTACTTACAAGAATTCACATCCTGCCCGTGCAGGAATCACATGCTCTGGAAAAAGGTACCTACCGCCTTCTGCTTGAAGAGTGAAGCGGGCAAGTAACATGGCAGAGACTGCATCCAAAAGGTCGGCTCAATGAACCACCGAAGGGAAAACGACGCCAAGTCGCTCCTTTTTCCGCCTCGCCTGCAGCTTCGCCGAAACGAGCCTGTTTGGGTTGCCTTCAGCGGGTCCCTGGCACCGTGGTGGGCTTCGGCAGAGGGTTCCCAGCGTGCTGTCAACCCCCAGGGCGGGGGAGGGGCACCCGAGGACTGGAATTACATTTCCTGGAGGGGTACCTTGGAGGGGCATTTATCCGGGCGAGTCTCGGTTTCCCTCAGCGTTGCTATCTGGATTAGTTTACTTGGTCTTTTCTCTTGAATCTTGTTTCTCTGAAGAATTTCACTCTGTTCTCCCTCAATTGACCACTCTAGATAACCTGTTCGAGCTTCACAGACCTCGACACCCAAGCTAGCTACCAAAACACCTATACACACACAAGACCTACCAGGCAGATCATACAAGATGGCCGACATCACCTTCACCCTCAACAGCGGCCACAAGATCCCCGCCGTCGGCTACGGCACCTGGCAGGCGGCGCCGGGCGTGGTGGCCGAGGGCGTGTACCACGCGCTCAAGTCCGGGTACCGGCTGCTGGACTGCGCGTACTGCTACGGCAACGAGGCCGAGGTGGGCCAGGGCCTGGCGCGGGCCATCAAGGAGGGCGTGGTGAAGCGGTCGGACGTGTTCGTGGTGACCAAGGTGTGGACGACGTACAACACGCGCGTGCAGCTGGGGCTGGACAAGTCGCTCGCCAACCTGGGGCTCGACTACGTCGACCTCTTCCTGGTGCACTGGCCGCTGCTCATGAACCCCGAGGGCAACGACGACAAGTTCCCCAAGCTGCCCGACGGGAGCCGCGACATCATCAAGGAGGGCTACCACCACACCGACACGTGGCGCCAGATGGAGGCGCTCGTGGACCCGGCGCAGGGCGCCGGCAAGCAGGCGCGCGCCGTCGGCGTGTGCAACTACTCGACCCGGTACCTCGAGGAGCTGCTCAAGGTGGCCAAGGTCGTCCCCGCCGTCAACCAGATCGAGAACCACCCGGCGCTGCCGCAGAACGACATCGTCAGCCTGTCCAAGGCGAAGGGCATCCACATCATGGCGTACAGCCCGCTCGGGTCGACGGGCGGCCCGCTGTTCAAGGAGGAGGTCGTCACCAAGGTCGCGCAGAAGCACGGCGTCGAGCCCGCGGCCGTCCTGCTCAGCTGGCATGGTGAGTTTCTGCTGCTATTGATGGGTGCTGTCGTGTTTGCTTTCTTGCCCAATGCTAACCACTCGCTCGTCAAATTAGTGCCCCGCGGGAGCACCGTGCTGCCCAAGTCGGTGACGCCGTCGCGCATCGAGTCCAACCTGAAGCTCATCAAGCTGGACGACGAGGACGTGAAGCAGCTGAACGCGTACGGTGAGGACCTGGAGAAGAACGGCAAGGTGCAGCGATTTGTGTACCCTCCGTTCGGAATCGACTTTGGATTCCCGGACAAGTCATGATCGGGGGTGGTCTAGAGATGCTGCAGGTAGAATAGAAATAGAGAAATCGGATCTTCTGTGGTCTTTGCACATGTACGCATGTGATTAAACCGTGCTTGCCTCACCATTGGCCACCGGACTACTGCAGTGTGACTTGACTTGATCTGAATTTGACGTCTAATTGGTATTGACCACACACATCTAGAATCAACCACATGTACAAGATTACCTGCCCATCCACCCACCATCAACAGTCAAAGTATGCCCACTCATGTACGCGCCAGCCTTGCTCGCCAGGAACACCGTCGGGCCCTTGAAGTCCTCAGGCGTGCCCCACCGCCCAGCCGGTATCCTCTCGCTGATGCTCTTCAGCCTGCCGGGGTCATTCAGCAGCGCCTCGTTCATGTCGGTGGCGATGTACCCCGGAGCGATGCAGTTGACGGTGATCCCCCTGCTGGTCCACTCGTTCGCGAAAGTCTTGGTCATCTGCGCGACGCCGCCCTTGCTCGCCGCGTACGCGGGCACCGTGATGCCGCCCTGGAAGCTGAGCAGCGAGCCGAAGTTGACGATGGACCCGCGGCGGCCCGTGGTGCTGTGCTCGGGCAGCTCGAGCATGTGCGCGGCGACGTCGCGGCACAGCGCGAAGGGCGTGTTCAGGTTCACCTGCAGGACCTCGGCGAAGTCGCCGTCCGGGAACCGCTCCGACGGGTGCCGGCGCTGGATCCCCGCGCAGTTGACCAGGATGCGCACCTGGTGCCCGTCGGCCAGCACGCGCGGGACCAGCCCGGCCACGTCGGCGGGCGAGGACAGGTCTGCGGTGTAGATCTGGGCCTTGCGGCCTAGGGCTTCGATGGACTGGAAGGTGGACTGGTTGCTGAGGTCTCTCTGGTTCACGGAACACTTGTCAGTTCTTGATGTACTTTGGGGGGGGGGGGCAACTGCAGTGAGGGCCTGGGAGGGAAATGGGTGAGAGTGCCAGGACATACTTGGACCAGGAGAACGTCTGCGCCTGCCTCGGCCAGTGCGATGGCAATGGCCTGGCCAATGCCTCGTGTGGCGCCTGTGATGAGGGCTGTCTGGCCCTCGAGGGAGAAGAGAGCGTTGGTTGCCATGGCTGTGGTTGTGACGGTGAAGCGATCGTGAGATTGGGACTTCTAAGTAATTGAGTGAGTGAGTGAGTGAGTGAGTATTCTACCGCTCTGTCTCTATGCTCTCAAGTTGCTCTCAACACTTCAATTCGTCTTCGACGCTCGTGGACAACTTCTGACATCACACGGCACGAGGAGGGAAAGAGTCAGGCAAGGGTCATCTGGCACGGCCAAGCAAGCCTCCAGTTTATTAGTCTCGACTTATCTATCCAACAATCTCATGATTCACGGCCGTGTACCAGAAAGCCCCCAGTGCCCAAGCTGCTCCGATGCAGGCGCGTCATATCGAGGGCGGCAACCGTCGGCGATAATTGCCCACTTTTTCCCTCGCCCGTCGGCTGGGAGTCGTGCGAGTCTAGGGAAAGAGGGACAGTTGTGCGGGGACACCGCCAGGGGCCCAGGCACAACCCCGCTGACGTCGTCTGGGGAATGCCAATTTTTGGAGAAATCCGTCTGTTCGCTGGTCCCTTTTCCGACCCGACTTTTTTTTCGTCTCCACGCGAACAGAGGCAGGCAATGTAGGAACAGACTACTCTACCGGGAATTGACTGCCTCCCAGGACTGTTTAGGCATCCGGGGCCATTAGCAGATCTCTGTATTTTAGTCAGGGCCATGGCTAAAACATTTGCCGGCGCAATTGGCACGGCTGGACAAGGGGAAAACTCGCCGAGGCAAATCCGCATGGGATGCACACTATCGTGTAAGTCGACAGTCCACCGCGCAGAGACCCCCGCGGGATAATGGAGACGGTCCAAGGTTTGACCCTTTTCGCTCGGGCAAATGCACCTGGATTCGACGACTCTCTGGCTGTGTCTCTGCCACGATCGATATCGGAGCAATTATCTAGCCTGCCATTGATCCAATTGTCAACACAGTACCTAAGAGCTCCACACCCTTCCTCGTCCCCAGCTTGAAGCTATCCATCTCTCTGCCTCTGCCTCTGACTGTCTGACTGTATGTTCACCCACGCGACACTATCCATCTTGCCATCGTGAGCCTCACTTTGCTTCTTGCTTTTGAAATAGTGTACCGAGTGACAGCAACACACCTCGTCACCTTCCTCCCACAGCCCACCCCCACCACAACCACAATCACAAAATGGCCACACAAACAGTCAGGGCCTCTGTGCTCCACGCAGCAAAGGATCTCCGCGTGGTAAGTAATGACCCCAGACTCTCCTCCCACGGGTTATGGCGATGATGCACCACCTAACAGCCAGCACAGGAGGAGCGCACCATCCCGACCCTCGAGCCCACCGAAGTCCTGGTGGCCGTCAAGTCGACGGGCCTCTGCGGCTCCGACCTGCACTACTACAGCCACTACCGCAACGGCGACATCCAGGTGCGCCAGCCCATGACCCTGGGCCACGAGTCCGCCGGCACCGTGACGGCCGTGGGCTCGGGCGTGACGGGCCTCGAGCCGGGCGACAACGTCGCCCTCGAGGTCGGCCTGCCCTGCGGCGAGTGCAAGCTGTGCGCCGCGGGCCGCTACAACATCTGCCGCGCCATGTCCTTCCGCTCCTCGGCAAAGAGCTTCCCCCACGCCCAGGGCACCCTCCAGGAGCAGATCGCCCACCCGGCCGCCTACTGCCACAAGCTGCCCGCAGGCGTGCCCCTCGAGCTGGGCGCCCTCGCCGAGCCCCTCTCCGTCGCCCTGCACGCCGGCGACCGCGCCCGCCTCGACCCGGGCGCCACCGTGCTGGTCCTCGGCGCCGGCGCCGTGGGGCTGCTCTGCTGCGCCGTCAGCAAGGTGCTGGGCGCGAGGAACGTCGTCGTCGCCGACATCAACGCCGACCGCGTGCGCTGGGCCGTCGACCGCGGCTTCGCCGACGCCAGCGTCGTGGTGCCCATGAAGAGGCCCGACACCATCGAGGCGAAGCTCGAGTTCGCGCGCGAGGTCGCGGCGCTGGTGGCCGAGGCGAAGACGGCGGGCGGCGAGGCCGTGGGCGACGTGGACGCCACGTTCGAGTGCACGGGTGTGGAGAGCTGCCTGCAGGCTGCCATCTACGTAGGTCATCTTGTCTTTTTTTTGTACCTGTGACCAGACCTGACTAACCTGTACCAACCCCCCAGTCCACACAACCAGGCGGCAAGATCCTCATCATCGGCATGGGCAACCCCATCCAGACGCTGCCCATCTCGGCCGCCTCCCTCAAGGAGGTCGACCTGGTCGGCGTCTTCCGCTACGCAAACACGTACCCGCGCGTCATCGAGCTGCTGGCCGGCGGGAACCCCAAGCTGCCGCCCGTCGCGGAGCTCATCACGCACCGCTACGACGGCCTCGACAGCATCCCCGAGGCCTTCGGCATGGCGGGCAAGGTCAAGGACGACAAGGGGGACCTGGTCCTCAAGGTCATGGTGAATATGTAGATAACCACATATAAATATCTATATGGATGTAGCGAGCGGGTTGGGGAAAATTTAAGGTGTTGTGTTGGTTAAGTCATTGTCATTTGAATAGCAGGAAATGCATGTTACGCGGTGTGATATCTCAGAAGCAAGATGAATCAAAAAACCAAAATACCCAGACCTCCCATCCGCTGTTGACGCCGTGCCATGGTGACAAATCCATCCGCACCGTAAAATCATACATATACACATACACAGGATTATCGACTAAACCACCGTGTCCAGCCTCAGGAGATCCTCCACCCAGTCGTAAACCGCCGCAGCGCCCGCAGCAAGAGACCGAACCGCGGCTTCAGCGCCCACGCCCCGAGTTCCGTACTCGAAGAGCGCAAGCCCGTCGTCCCCGAGAACCAGTTCCGCATCCGCACCGGCCTCTTCATTGTCAGCGACGACCAGAACCCGCCCACTCGATCCCCAGCCACCCGCGGAAGCCATCACAGCCGAGGAGCCTCCCCCGACGACAGCAACGCACCCACGGACTCGTGCCCCACCGACCGCGGCCGCGAACTGGCCCACCAGCCCGGCGGGATCGTCCACCGCCCCAGCCGCCGCCCAGACGACGACCCGTGCCATGTCGAACACGCGGATGGCGCCCATCCACTCGAGCACCGACGCCCACAGCGCCGCCGCCGCGTCCTCAGACGATAATAACGGAACAGGACAGTCCCCACACCCAGGCGCCTCAACGACAACACACCCCCACCCGCGCGCGAGCAGGTCCCCGCACAGCGCCGAGTGCGCCGTGCGGTCCTCGGTGACGACCAGCACGGCCGGGCAGGGCTCCCCGGTGAAAAGTGTGCGCTGGGGCAGGCGGACGGCGAGGGGGATCTGGGGCCGGGCGGCGGCGGCCGTCGTTGCTTTCGCGGTTACGCCGCGGTCGCGCACGCCGGACGCTGCCGAGTTGGGGTCGGGCCGCGTCGCCGCGTCGTGCGTGTGCGGGATCGTCACCTCGTCCAGGGGGCTGTCGGGGAACAGGCGGCCTGCCTTGGCGTGGTAGGACTTCTGGAGCTGCCAGGCGCGGGCGCGCACGGGGCAGGGTGGTTGGGATGGTGATGATGATGCTGTTGCTGCTTCTGCTGCTGCTGGTAGAGCCGAGGAGGGTGGTGAATACCGCGCCATGCGCAGGACGGCGCACGCGCGCAGGTACAGCTCCGCGGCGAGGCTCTTGTCGCCGTGGTGCAGCAGGGCGTTCTCGGCGCTCAGAGCAAGTTCGTGCGCCCTGGGGTAGAAGGCGAGGGTGTACTCTGGCGAGGTGACGTCGTCGGTGCCGCTTTCGATCAGGGTGTCAAATATGGGCTGCAGGTCCTCGTAGTGTGCGTCGTGGAACGGCGCCAGGCCCTTCCTGGCGGCGGTCCTCCACCCATTCTCCCAGAGGGCCTTGACGCTAGTGCTGCTGGGTTGGTCATCCCCCGAGTAGTAGGCGGATGATGGGGGGCTGACTGGGCGTGTTGTCGTGAAGGGCCATGAGCGTTTTCGTTTTTGTAGTGGTTGTGTGGCGGCGGTAGTGGTGATGGTTGGCTTTGACTGCCAGAGTCCTGAGGGTCGGACTTCGGGTTCCGGTGAGGTTTCCGGGGTAAGCATTCTGAGGTGGGCCATGTTGGGCCTGGCGTCCTTATTCCTTCCCGTCCTTCTCCCTCTTTCTTTTCCTCCCGCCGCAGAGCAATAAGCCGAGCGACAACGGCCCTTTCTCCCGGAAGAATAAGGCGCCCAGAGCGAGATGAGGCTGTTAAGTCGTGTTGAATGAGACGATTTTGTTGATATAGTATTTGCAAAATTCGCCCGACGGCTTCTGATAGACCACGCTGCAGCGCCTAACGCGGATGTGTGGCCGAGGAGCAATCTGTTCACTCAGTGCACGGCGAGCTCTGTTGGCGGGGGCGGAAACAATATCGCGTCAGCAGAGGTTTTCAGAGGAGTGAGAAGGAGAAACAGGAACGGAGAAATTCCAACCGGCAGCAAAAAAGATGAGCAGCAAGAAAGTGTTGAGGCCCTGCGGCTGAGAGGCGCCCGGGACCCGAAATCGTGGATTTATAATTCGGGTCATATGCACAAATGGGTGGAGTTTTGTTTGCTTGGCTCCGGGGTATCTTGCTGACCGGGGAATGCGCTCGGGTTTAAGACCAGAGTCCGCAACGGGGCAAAAAGAGAGAGCAAAATGACGATATCTGATGCCAGGCGCGCCTCGGGTCCAAACCCACCGGTACCTACGGGCCAAATATAATATATAAGGTACACTGCTAACTAAACACCATAATTCCTCAACAACCAGCTATATATCATTAAATTTAAAGTAATTATCACTCCTAAATTAGCTATAAATACCTATAATCTTTTTTTATAACACTTAATTTATATAAAAATAAAAAAATAATATTATTTTATTAAGTACCAGCTTATTATTAATATCCCCCTAGGGGCTAACCTAATTAAGGTTAAGATAATTAACTGCCTACCTAACTTAAATATAATTAATTAATAGCTGCAGTTAAATTTCTACTCAACCTATTAACCTTCATATTACCAGTAATAACTTTATTATTAAATATTATAATAATATTAAAATACTTAACTTTTAACTTAATATTCAACATTTCTATTATTAAAAATATTAATATTATCTTTTTTCCTATTAGAATTAACTTAATATATAATAAAAAAGCAATTTTTTTAAGTAAAGCTAATTTATTTATAGATTTATTAAGAAACCTATATATATACCTATATTCACCCTTATTATATAATATATAGGCTTATAATATCTTTAATAGCTTATTAAGCATTTTATAAATAATTAATTTATTTAAAAATATCCTTAAAGCATCCCTAATTTATTATTAAATTAACTTTCCTATTAAATTTATAATAATTATTAATTTAATATTTAGAAAAGTCCTCTTTTAAGTATATTTAAATCAATTTATTAATTATTAAAAAATACTATAAGCTTAAATAAAAACTTATTTATAAATTAACTACTTTTTTATTATTATTTATATATAATTTAATCTTTTTTATATTATTATCTATATATAATTCATTATAAATAAAAAAACCTTTCTTATTATATATCTTAAGTATACTCTTTAGCACTTATAATTATATATTAACTCCTTAGCTATATTTATAGCTAATAATAATTATACTCTTTTTATTTTAATTCTAGATAATTTACTTAATTTAAATAATAATAAAGTTAAGAATTTATAAAATAACCACTATAAATAAAAAGTCCCCTTAAAGATAAAGTATACCTTCTTTTAACGCTTTAATTTAAAGCCTAAGCTTATACTAATTAGCTAGATTAATAACATCTTTAATATATAAATCCTAAATAACCCATTTCCTAGCAACATATTTAATTTTAAAAAAGACTTTATTAATACTAATAATAAAAAAATTACCACTTATTTCTATATTAAAAATTATATAAAGCTATAGCAACACTTTATATAATTAAATCTTAATATTTACAATAAAATTAATAATTAAATTAATAATATTAATATTAATAGCAACTTTAAGATTACACCTTCCCCATACAACCCATATATAAGCAATACTAATAATCACCTCCTATACCCTAAACTACCCTAATTAACAGCCATTACCCTACCTCCATTAACTCCAGCTTAATACACTTTATCTATATCTTAGCTAAATAAGAATAAAATAAAAACTTAACTTAAGGATATTTATAAGCCTTAATAAATTAACCTTAACTATTAGCCCTTTAAGAAGATCTTACCTATAGCTTTTAATACTAAACTATACCCTAATATTATTAATATAAAGAAAATTAATATTTTTCTTAAATTTTTCCCCTTACTCCTAATAAATACATTTACCCATTATATTAATTAATATTTCTACATTACTTAAAATCTAAATATATAGAAAAAAAACTTATGCTTTTAATAATAATATAATATATATATAATTAAGTTATATATTTTTCTAAGGATTATTATTTATTTAAATTCCTATTTTAAGAATAAAATTAATTAATTTTAAGCTACATTATCTATTTCTCATCCATCTTACCCCTTAAAACAATATATATTATAAGATTATTTCTAATTACTCTTTTATTTCTTTTACACATAATGCCCTATATTATAATAAGATACTAATTTATTTATAAGGGTTAATCACTTAATAGCCTAAATCTAAGAAATTAATTAGCAATTATGGCAGCTTAATACTTTATTTATTATCAATAAGGCTATTTATAAGTTTTTTAATTGCAGTTAGTATAAAATATAGTTCCTATATAAGTTTATTAAGGTTAATTTAAAGGCATTTTACTTAAGTTGGTATGGATATATTTTTAATTTTACTTTTATTAGCTAAAGTATATTTATTATTAATATGCCTATTAATAATAACCTTAATTAGCCAGAATATACTATAAGGATAGCAATAATGCAATAATATATATAATAGCTTTATAAAGCACTACCGGAACTGCCATTTAATTACTTTTAATATTATTTATTTATTAATAACCTTTTTCCTATATAACTTTTTTTAAACGCCCTTTAAGAAATTAATATTGTTACATTTAATATAATATAAGTCAACTTAATGAACATCTTAATATATTTTAAGTATATTAAAAAGGAATAGAATAAAGTATTATAAGGAAAAACCCTTATTATACTTACCCTTAATGGTAAATTTATAAGGATTATATAAAAAGATAGTGTTATTATCCTCCTTATTAATAATATTTTTTTAAATTATAAGGACCTTATAATTAAATAACGAAAGATAGCTTAGATATTTATTATTAAGAAAAAAAAGTACTTTTTTTATAAATAACTTAATTATTAAATAAAGATATTACTACTAATCCCTTTTATTATTAATATATATAATTAATAAATAAATAATATAAATATTATTAATTATTATAAATTACTAAGCTATATTAATAAATATTACTTTTATTATAAATTAACTTAAATTTTCATCTTTAACTTCTTACTTAATATCATTATTATTAATTACTACCTTTTTATATATAAAGATAAATGTAAATCCTATTTACTTAAGCATAAGCTATAATATTTATAAGATAACTTCTAAAAAGCATTATTTAAATAATTAATAATAAAATTTTATACCTAAGCTAAGCAATAATATAATTTTATTATAAGGTAATATAAATAAAAAAGCCTCTAAATACCTAAGCTAAATATAACTAATCTTATTATAAATTATATATTATTTAAATAAAGCTGCATATATTATATATATTACAAGGTATATAATAAGTAATTTAAATAAGCTTTTAATGTCTAATATAACTACTAATAATAAAGTTTAAAAATAAACTAGTATTACTATAGATATATAAATAATTATAATTACCCTATCTTACTCTATTTTAATAGGGATTACTTTAATTAATAATATTTAACTATTAAAATTAATATCACCCTAATAATTAATATTAACTTAAGTTTCTTATTTATTATAATTAATAATAAAAATAAAGATAATTATTTTAAAATAATAATATTAATATAATAGCGATATCTACCTTAATTATAAATATCCCTAAGAAGTTAATAAAATTAATTATTAAATAATAATAATATCTTAATAATTACTATTTATAGGTAAATAATCTAAAAGCAATAAATTATTAATCTATAAATATAGCATTAAATACTTCTTTTAAATATTATATTAATTAATAATATTATTAATAATAACTAAGTTAAGAAAATAATTAATTTAAACAATTTAAATATAAAAAAAGGTAATATATATATATATATATATAATTAAGCCGGGACCTACTTTCTTTAACTAATCCAGCTAGATAAAAGCCTTACTAAATTGCCTAAATAACCCACTAAATATCCCTACCTATAACCCCTTAACCCTACAACTACTTATTTAATTACTACTAATAAAGCGCTACTTATTTTATTATAAGCACCATAGGTAAGTTCATAGCTAAAGGGCAACAGCGGCGCTACTTATCTTATTATAAGCACTATAGGCGCAAGCTTACGGCTAAAAAGCGAATAATAGCTACTTTATTACAACTAATAAGATAACTATCAGCCCCCTCCTTTATAATAATAGCGGCAATAACATTAAGGGGGCCATAATAATATACATAAGTTTATAGCGGCTATTTCATTATAGCTAATAAGGGAAATAAAGAAAATAAGGAGGATAAAGATAAGGGCTATAATAATATATATAAGCTTAAGGCTAAAGGGATAGCTAAGGAAAAATTAAATTAAAAAAGCTAATTAATAAGAAGGATAAAGAAGATTAAAGGGATTAAAAGGATAATAATTAATTATAAAGATAATACTATTAACCTTAATTATAAAAATAATATTATAAACTTAATAATTATAATATATTATAGCCTTAATAATTACCTCCTTTTTCTTAATAATAATGAAGAGGAGGATATAAAGCTTAATATTAAAAAAGACCTTTTTCTTTTCTTTAATAATAATAAGGAAGAAGATATAAAGTTTAATATTAAGGAAAACCTTCTCCTCCTTTTTAATAATAAGGAGGAAAATATAAAGTTTAATATTAAGGAGGAAATTAAGCTAAAGGAATTAATTAATATTTATAAGTTATTTTCTTTTTAAATTAATAAGAATAAACTTCTTTATTAATAATTAGGGTAATGATAATATTATTAATAGTAATAATTATATTAACCGCATTATAACTTCCCTTTATAATATAAAGATAAATAATAATAGCTATATAATTATAAGTAAATATAATAAATAAATATAATATAATAAATAAAGTAAATATAATAAATTAAGGTATTTAAATTATTTATTTATGTAATATATAAATATACTTAAATATATTAAGGTAATTATATTTAAATACCTTATTACTTAATACTTAATACTTTAATACCTTTAATGCCCTAATAGCCCTAATAGCCTTAATACCCCTTATCTCTATAATTTATTATTTACCCTACTAATCCTATAATTTATTACTTAATTTAATAAAAGAAAAATTATTATTAATAAAAAACTAATAAAATAGCTAATCTTTATTTATAAACCTTATAACTTCTTCTTATTATTTTTAAAACTTATTTATAAAGGAAATTAAACTTATAACCTTATATATTTATAAGAAATATATATAATAAGGTTAATATATAAGGATAATAATAAAGAGGAATTACTTTATATTATTATTACATTATAAAGCCCTAAATTATTAATAATGTAAAATATAGTGCATTATTTATATATATATTAATAATAAAGTGATGATATAGCCCTTAATAAAGCAACCCTTATTAGTTATATTTAGTAAGCTAAATATTAATAATAAGGTATTATAAGGGCTATTTATATTAATTAAGGGCTTTTTTTCTGCTGGGTATATATCGCTAATTAATTGCTTAATTAGGGAACTCTTTTCTATATATATTGCAGCAAAATCAATTATACCTTAGGTAATTTTAACTAATAGGCAGGATATGGACCCAAGGCGCGCCTGGCATCAGATATGGCAAATTATGAATGGGGATTGTGGATATGAAATGGCAAACAGATATTTTTCTTCCCCACGATTTAAAACAGTGGACCAGTTGCAAAAAGACCAGACCAAGCCGCATACAAGAAAATTAATGACTTACTCTGCCCGCAGGGACGCAATGCGGATCTTGTCCAGCCTGAGATACAGGTCCTTCACATAACCCTCGTCATCCTCAACGTCGACAGGCCGGTGTCTGTGAGGCATGTCTGCTTTTTTGACTTTCGGCAACGGCACCGAACCTGGGGGGAAATATGGGGCTTATTATGAGACAAGTAAAATTGGGAGCAAGTGAGACGATCGGCCCACGGTGACACACGCCCGTGAGTAAGTGAGTACGAGCCAAGCAAAGCACAAGCCCGAGGACGTCACTGCCGCTGGTGCTGGTCGTACCGTGTTGTGTGTGTGTAAGTGTGTGTCTCAACGGCTTACGGGCTGGGGATCTCCGAAGGATCGGGCCCGGTGGAGGCGGGTGTGACAGGCAACACAGTAGTCTCGGGGCAAAAAGGACAAGCCAGGATGAGGCGGGACGGGATGGATGTTTCGAAATGCCACGGACTAACGGTTCGCGCGATCTTTGCAACCAGGAGGCAAAACAGGTTCAGACGAGAGAAGACTGGACGCCTTCCTGACACGAGAGGATGGGTTGGGTGGGCAGGAGCTGGTAGGACTATGGGGTGCATTCGGATGCGAAGAGGGGGAGGGGGAGGAGGCTTATGGACACCATCTTATACCCTCGCTGCTCGACAGACATCCGGACAGACAGCATACGATCCTAGAGAGGGCTCGTGGTAGGCCGGACCGGCCAGGCCAGATCAGACTCGATCAGACCGGACCAGACAGACTGACTTACTTCGGTCATGCTCACGTGTGCTTTGTTCGTGGGAAAAGCGGACGAGAGACGCTTGCTCCCCTTTCCAGCTCCAGTGGCTCCAACGCCCTCGTGACTTCTGGCGCTTTGTGCCTTTGTGTTTAGAACAAGACGAGAGAAGGGAGTAGGCCGTGCTTGATGCCCTGCCTGTGCCCTTTGGCCGGGCCATGAGGCTCGTCTGGGCCCCTCGAGCGCGGCGGTGGCTCCAGCTCGTGACGATGGTTACACGTATTATGCAGGAGACTTGTGCTGTGAGAATGATCTGGCATGTGTCGGGAAGGAGGGAAGCACTCGGGAATGTGGCCGTCCACACAGATGCGCTGATGTCGATGCAGCCAAGCTTTCATCGATGCAGTCGGCCCAGAAAGAAGGTTTGTCCGTACTGGTGTTTTCTGTGCTGTCCGCCTGCCTGGCATGTGAAAGCGGGAACGGGTGCAGGGAATCCCCAGGTGCTGCCCGGTGCCGCCCCCAGGTTTTCGTTTCTATTCGGGAACCGAGTGGACGGCAATTGGACTATCCCGTACTTAGGGTCTTGCGGCGGTTCGAAATGGTCGCATTTTAGCTTCGGCTTCGGCCATTTCCTGGCGCTACCAGCTGGCCCCATTCTATTACTCAGACTCACTCTGCTTCTCTCTAACGCGACAGGCGTCCCAAAGGCATCGGCTTGGCCGACTGCCGGTGTGTGCCCAAGAAGCGTCCAACAATAGACATCAAAACACCGTTCTATCCTGAGTGTACACTAAAAGCAACATTCCCCCCTTCTCCTTTAATTCGCAAATGCCCTCGACGTTGGCCGTGGAGTTTGATAGGGTTCACGGCGAAGCCTCAACCTGTGACCGCATCATTGCACGACGGCATCGCAGGCTCGTCTTCCCATTGCCTTGTTAGCACGGGCCCGGTGAATATGCTCCGCTCTTCATGGCGGTTTTTACTCCAAAAATCAGATTCAGCAGGCAAGATCGATCACAGCCTCGAGTCCGTGGTGCTGGCCATCCATCAGCTCGGCTTGTTTCCCCGCTCCAATTCGTCGCGTGAGCGAGCAAACACACGCGAGCACACGCCCCCGGGCTGCGGAGAAAGGAGTTCGACTTATTTCTTGTAGTAGTGGGCCATCTCCAGCCCGGCCCTCTTGAAGCCACACTTGATGTAGAAGCCCTCGTTGGCCTCGCTGCAGTCGAGGATTGTCTTGTAGGCGCCGACCTTCTCGGCGATGAAGTCGAGGGCCTGGATCAGGCGCAGACCCAGCTTCTTGCCCTGCTGGTCCTTTGCGACCGCGATGTCCTCGATGTGGCCGACCAGGCCGAGGTTGTGGATGCTGGTTGTTGGCGACGTATGTTAGCACGAGGACTATATCTTGCTAGTTTGGACAGGAAGTAGAGCAGGTTTGTGCATTCCACTGCCCACTACGGGCACCGTTGAGCCACAAGGCTGTAGAATCTTGAGAAAAAGGGGAGCAACGCACAACTTGCGCTCGACAATGAGGGCACCAGTTCCGACAACCCTGCCGCCGTCCTCAATGACTAGGATGTAGTAGCCGCCGTCCTGCTTGCTGAGCCACTCGAAGCGCTCGGCGAATTGGGCCTCTGTGATGTCACCAACAGTGGTCAGGACGCGCAGGCAGTCGAGGAAGCCGGCGTTGAAGTCGGATTGTCGCAGAGCGCGGATCTTGTATCCGTCGGGGAGCGCCTTTGCGACTTCGGGGGAGATAAGGTCGTCGCCGAAGAGGCCTGCGTCTGGTGCGGCTGCTGTGGCAGTGGTGGTCGTGGAAGTGCCGTTCATCTTGACGGTCTCTGTGGTCTGCGTGGCGGCAGAAGCTGCTTTGGCGGGCTCTGTTGTTCCGTTCATGTTGGGCGGGCTATGGGAGAGCGCGAGGGCGGGCGTTGGGCGGGCGTGAGGTTATAGCAGCTGGGGAACAAAGAAGCTGTAGGTCAATGCGGATAGCTTCACTGACAGCAGACGGACTGGGAGTAGTCGCGGTATATAGAGGATCGCGCAGACTATTGGAGTCGATGGAACGAGTGACGTTGGAATAAGATGGGCGCAGAAGAATGAATCGAAACAGGACAAGAGGTAGGATTACAATGTCTAGGGGACAGGTGTCGCATTTATCGCAGGCGAGGTGTTGGATGGAGCAAATGGTATTCACTCGTTCCTCGACGTGACGTCCTGCTACGCTGTCCGTCCTCAGCCCTGGGCGGCTTCCAAGGCCCAGCCATCAAGGCCCTGCAGCCGATCCTCTCTCGTCCCTTTTCCCCTGAGCTATTTTAGGCCCCCCAGCTGCACCTGGACCTGGACCCCTGCGTCGGGATGCCGTTGATCTTGGTCCGTCACTGCTGGCTGCACCCGCAGACCCGGAGAGGGCGAGACCTCTAGGCGCAGCTATGGTGCTGTCGTATGGAGGCCATCTGCACGATAGAATACGGCATGTGGTTATTATCTAGTGCCCTCTGATGCTGATGCCTATGTTCCGAGCTTGTGCTGCAGTCCAGGCCCAATACGAGTCGAGTCGAGTCCAGGCGAATCAGGTCCAGGTTCAGTGTTCCAGACTCGAAGCCTCCCGACCATCCAGCATCTTCAACCCCTGGCCGAGATGTCGTCACTCTTCTTGTCTTCCAGAAGAGTTGCTATGGTCGGCTTGACTTCTGCACGCAACGTGCGCATACCTCGGTACGGGGCCGACCAGATACATGTAGATACGTACTTTCCACGCGCACGTCTGACAGATGCAATGGCACACCACACCTGCAGGCACTCCAGATCAACCCGTCCAAACTTTTCCAAAGGCAGGAAACGCACACATCACCTCGCATCACACCCAGCCGGGCCTCGGGTCCAACAAAGCAGCAAATCGGCGGCTGATCCACCTCACCCAAGCTTTCGGCCTCGAGGGCCTGAGGGGGAGACAAGCTCCGCTTTGTCCACGTCAAAAGGGTTCCTCGAGGTTTGATGACTCCTCAGCCCGCGCCTTTGCTTGATTGTCACATGTCACTGCCCATTTCCCAAGTAGACCTCTGCCCAGCACTTGCACCCACTGCACTACACCACAGGTGCTCTTGATCGACACCGAGGATTTGTTGGGACCAGAACTGCCCATTCCAGCCTTCGATGCCATCATGCCCTGTTTACTTGCGACCCCCAAACTGCTCACATTCCGACCTCTCCACTCGATCCGCATGATCAATAACCACACGGACCTGCCTTAACTCATCATCAGTTCGCCACCCGCGGCCGTACACACCTGAACGCCCTCAACAATATGCGCCAGACGCCAGTCGTATCCACCTGCTTTACAATTGTTCTAGCTTGCACTCCCACTGCAAAATATCCCACCTGAGCCGGACAACCCATCTTGACGAGCTCCCGAGGCTCTGCTCGCACCTCGTCCAAGATGGAGGATCGGATACAGCATGGTTCGGCCAACGCCCCCTCCGCTGTCATGCCAGACCCCCTCGGACTCCCTGTCGAGCCGCGAGACGTGATCCCTTCTCCTCCGCCAGGGCGCACTCTCCTGCCAGCACCCGTCGCCACCGCCATCAGCCTGTGGACGCGCTCCACCAGCCTCGCCCTCCGGGTCGGTACGGTCATTGGCGGCTATGGCTTCGGCGCCGCCAAGGCCACCACCTTGTCCAGCCTCGAAATCGGCCGCGGTATCATCGAGGGAATCCTGCACCGTGCCGGATCCGAGTCCTTCTCCAGGTCCAACTCGGACCTGGCCAGGGCCGATGCCGAGACCATCATGGAACGAAGCCTCGAGAGCCTGCACATAGCCATGTCTCAAGTCGTCTTCTGGACCACTGCCGGCTTCAACCTAACCACCACGACCCTATCTGCCATCTCAGAGGTCTCGCAGTTGACTCTCTCGTACCTTGACTCCATCCTCGGCTCCACCGAGTCCTCAAGAGCCATCGCCAGCATCATCACCCTGATACGGCGCGAGTTTAACAATCCAGCTACTGGCCAACCGGGCGAGCACGTTGGCGTCTTCGATCTCATCGTTGGCATGGTTGGGCTGGCATACTTTCAGAGATGGTCCTGGAGGCTCATTATGCAGGAGAATCAGCGTCTACAGGTCGACGAGATACTGTGGGACGTCGTGATTATCAATGACGAGGAAAGGCTGGACTACAGCAGGGTCGACAATGGAATGCAAGTAGCTGGCCGTGACCTGGAACCAGGCCCCAATGAGACGGTCATACAGACCATCCAGCAGCATGATGCCGTCGACAGCAGCGACGGCGAAGACGACCTCCCCGAGATACGGCTCAAACAGCAGATCATGCGCACGCTGCCGGCTGGCGCCAAAGTATCGATCATGACAGAGACCAAGACGACCAAGACCATCACTGTCGACGTCTCCGGCACACAGCCGAGCGCCCTCTCGCCACCAGCAGGTGTCGAGCTCATCGAGGAGACTCGTCTGCGGCCGGTCTCGTCGCAAGGGAATCGTCGTTTGTCGGTTTCATCAGACCAGCTTCTGCAAGGGTCCAGCCCTCTTGATTCCACTTATCGAGTGGTCTACAGGGTTAACAAGAACAAACTTAGAAGTACGGAGATGGAGAGGGGGCCCGAGGAAATCGAGGTGCCTCGATTCGTGGAGCAAATCGACTCGGATACTGAGCAAGCTCTTGACGACCACACGATTTCGGATGATGAGAAGGAGATATTACCACCCTCGCCGCCCCTACCGCCTTCGCCACAGTCTCCGCCCCCGCCTCCTCCGAAGTCTCCACGCCATGAGACTCAGCCCGAAGTCTTCCCTCCTGCGGCTGGGGGACCGCCTGTGCGTTCGCGTTCAAAGAAAGGTCGGATATCTCCAGTGATCAGCCGCAAATCTAGCGTCGACAAGACTTCACAAATACCCTTGCCAAAGTCGAGCCCGGAGACCTCTGCAAATCAGAAACGGCCAAGGATGCCCGTATCACCCCCGGGCTCAACAAGCAGCATCGACAACCCGCGCAAGAAGCAGCAGTCCATGTCGAAGCTGCTGTCAAAGAGAGCAAAAGGCGACGTGACTCCACCTAACTCAGCAAAACCACCAAGCGAGAAGAAGGGAGGTCTGCGCAATGTCTTGAAAAGGGGGTCAGGAACCACCTTGGGCAACCTCGTTGCAAGAGATGAGAAAGACACCGTATCCTCGAATGCGCCAGTGGCTTCGAAAGGGAAGCAGCAGCCGGCGAGAGACTTGCGTCGCGGGCCGGCGCAGGTCCACCAGAAGCCGTCGTCGTCGGCCCCAAAAAAGCAGCTGTCTGTCCCAAATCGCGACGCCTCTCTGGTCCCAAGGCGAGACGCTCCCCGCCCGCCCCATGGAGGACAGGCGAGGAATCCACTCACGTCGCGAGCACTCGCCGAGTACGAAGCCAGCGGGGCAGTGCCCCGAAGCCCTTCCCGAGCAAGCTATATATCCATCCATGAGCGCAGGCGGGACTCGCTCATCTCACAGACGGACACCTTCTCCATTCACTCCGTAGAGCATCATCTTCGACCCGTATCACCCACCTACAACCGCAGTCCCATGGCGAAATCGAAGTCGGGGGGAGACATTGTCGACAGACAGCTGCCTCCACCGTCGCCCTCGCGAAATCACCGACGAGTCTCTTCTCAGACCTACTCACCAAGCATTTACACGTTGAAAACCGCAGATTCACAGATGTCCCTTATACCCTTCCACCATCGCAGCCCCTTTGGCAATGCCGAAGCGCTCGCTACACTCCGTCGCACGGGTAGCATCGACACGACATTCCCACGCTTCCACCTCCTTCGAAATATCACTCGTTACATGCGATTTTCCTCTGCCTCGTACGGCTCAAGCTTCCTGAAGGTTTTTGGCATATCCAAGTCGATGCCGCCCATGCTTAAAGCCCTCGACGACACCCACCACGAACTCCGCATGTTCGCCCATCATACCCAATCTCAGCCTCAATCCATCCTATTGTCGTCCTTCGTCGATCCGCAGGGCGGCAGTGACTCCTCGGGAGCGACCGAGACCGGCGTGCCGCTTGTGCACTATGTTTCCCTGGACGACGAGTCGAAAGCTGTCGTTTTGGCCTGCCGCGGGACGTTGGGATTTGAGGATGTCCTGGCCGATATGACATGCGACTACGACGACCTCGTATGGCGTGGGAAAAGCTACAAAGTCCACAAGGGAATCCATGCCTCTGCGAAAAGACTTCTCTATGGTGGCGACGGGCGGGTACTGGTAACAATCAAGGCCGCACTGGAAGAAAACCCAGACTACGGGCTCGTCCTCTGCGGCCACTCCCTCGGCGGGGCCGTCACCGCCCTGCTGGGGGTCATGCTCAGCGAGCCGATCGACGGCGGAACCTCCTTCGTGACGTCCGACGAGCCGCACAGCCGTCTCCTGACGTACCCAGGTTGCACACCGACCGACTCTACCACGCAACCGCAGCAGCGACCACACGTCTGCCTGCCGCCCGGTCGGCCTATCCACGTGTACGCCTACGGCCCGCCGGCGACCATGTCGCCATCGCTGCGCACCGCGACGCGGGGGCTGATAACGTCGGTCGTGCATGGGCAGGACCTGGTGCCGTACCTGTCGCTCGGAGTTCTGCACGACTTCCAGGCTGTAGCACTGGCTTTCAAGACAGACAACGCGGACGCGAAGCAGGAGATCAAGCAGCGGGTGTGGGACGCACTGCAGGGCGGGCTGATGGACAAGTGGCGAGGGGGAGGCGGTGCCAGCAGCAGCGGCAGCGGCAGCGGCAGCGGGCCCGCCAGCAACGAGGACGAGGAGTGGGCCTTCGCCGCGTTCAAGACGCTCCGCGCCAGCATGATGAGCGAGAAGCTCCTCCCGCCCGGGGAGGTGTTCGTCGTGGAGACGGAGAAGGTCCTGCGGAGGGACGCGTTCGTGGGGCCCGACGGCAACGGACAGCATCAGCAGCCGAGAGAGGGGGACGAAAACAAGGGACAGCAGCAGCAGCAGAAGTCGTTCAAGTACGTCGGCCGCCCCGCCAGGAGGATTGTGCTCAAGTACGTGAGGGACGTGGAGGCGCGGTTCAGGGAGGTGCGGTTCGGGGCCACCATGCTTACGGACCACAACCCGGCCAAGTACGAGGATGCGCTGGATGGGCTGCGGTTTGGGGTCGTCGAGTCTTGATCTACTTGATGGACCATCATCGCGGGAACTGTTAACCGTGTCCTATCGTCGGTGTTTTGTCGCATGATGGCAGCCCGAACAGGCTCTCCTCGAAGCCCCTCCGCCCCCTCCCCACCTCCAAAGGACACAGATATTGAGTGGTTCCGCCTGTTGTCATTCCGATGCCCAAAATGGCCCGGGTCCAGAGGCACACGGCGTATATATCAGCCCTGCGCCAACCTCGGCCTCAGCTACGTGAGGATGTGCATCCTGCATCCCTGATCAGGCCACCTACCCATTGGTTTCCCGTTCGTGCCTATTGATTTTACCCAGTCACTATCTGTCTGCCCATATCACACCGCCGCTTACATGTTGATGAGCTCACGTTAACTTTGTACATACCCTGCGCGTCGCTAGATGTGTGGATATATTTACATGTATGTATGGATTTGTGCGTGGAGATGTGGGCTTCTGGGATAGATCTAGATTAGACTCTATATCATATACACATACATACACAAACCGCCTCTCGTGGCCACATTTTCGACATCTTACCTGCTCCTCCCTCTGCTCGGGCATAGTTTCCGGCTTGCCTACGACTGGCCACTTGGTAGTGTAGGTGACTATGGACGCAATTTTCTACTCTTTCTAGATTGCTCTGATCCTGCTCTACAGATTTTCCCGTTCCGACCGAGTCCGTCCCCAGTTCCACTGCGGGTGGCCGTTTCTGGTCTCAGTACAAAGGGCATAGAACAGCAGGCCCACCTATTCACCCGCCACAACATCGATCTGCACTGACGTTATAGCATTGGCAAAGTAGGATTTTACAGCTCTATTTTATGACTTCTGCCGTCGAGATTCCATGTCCACTTGCCACGCGCACATGCGCAGCGCCGACTCAGGTCATCGCGTCTCGCGCCGGTCTGTATGCCCCACAAATTCCGGCCCAAGTATATATGTTCGAAGACAAAAATGTCAGAATATCGAAATAAGCAAAGTAAGCACTGGTTCCATGAAGAAATCTGAGCAGCTCGTTCGTCATCCGAAGTCCTTAGATCCGATGCTGGGCGAGGGAGACGTGATCAGGAGCCCGCCCGTGCCGCCTGGGTAGCCCGAGTGTCTGAAAGAAATTTCGCAGGAACTTGAGGACATATCAGGCCAGTTATTGGCGTACTAGGTTTTATTGACTCTAGTCAAAGCACTGCGCCCGTTCGGAGAGAGATAGTGAGCTCGACGGCGCCGGAAACTCCAAGAGCGGCCGAGGAAACCAACCATGGGATCAAGGACGTTAACACACTGGCTGATGCTTTGCAAAGCGGAAGCCAGGCGCCATCCCCCAATCCACCGGGCACTAGAGCTCTTCCCGTCTTGTCCTGGCCTTTTCGGGAGAGGGCACATGGAACGGGATGGTTGTACGGAGCCCAGCTGGTCGGTCTGTCGCTGGCACGTCCACTATCTCAAACCTCGAAGACGGACCGGGCATCTTTATCGGACATTCATGCGGTCAGATGTCTCATGGTTGACACAAAATGCCATGACCTTCTGTGCCACAGATCTCGTAGTCTTCCGGAAAGGGGATGGCGAGGGAGTTCCCGCGCCCGTTGTTTCCAAGCTCCAAGCGGACAAAGAGCGCCTCACATCCTCGCGTATACTCATCGAAACCATAAGGACGAGTTAGGACATCACTGGTATTCAGCAAACTTGTACTGAGTCAGACCGTTCAATGTAGAGATTTGTCTTCAAACACAAACGAATTGAGACCAGGTGGACCAACGGCGACAAAAGGGAGGCCTGTGAAGCGGGATCCAACGCAGCGCTCTCAGAAGACAAACTCGATCACAATTGCTTCGCTGCCCCAGTGTTTGCGTGTCAGTCAGGACAATATATTCCTCGAATATTGCAGGAATTTGGAAACCATACAAACAGAATGAATCTTCCTCAATTTGGATTGACGTGAGCAAAAACAATTCCGCCATCGCATTCATTCCCGACGGTAAAACTCCACAGGTTGACACCGTGAATCCCAACAAAAGACCCGCCCACAACACAACTCAAGTCACGGATTCATGACGATTTTCCTAGTTACCATTTCGCTCGCCCCGTGGCCATCCGCCACTTGAACATGCTACTCGCGCCCAGTGATGTCCGGCGTGTTTCGACCCGGGCCGTGAAGGACAAAGCCAACGGCTCGAGCGTGGGAAGCGAAGCAAACAGCGCCAGGGACGGCACGCAGCGCAGCGCAGCGCAGATCAACACAACGCAGCGGCCATGCTCCCCAGAGGTCCGCCCCCTAATGGGATACCTGCTCCCTAGTGCCTACCCGAAGTCCGCCCGTCGCTGCCGCCGCGCGCTGCTGCTGCTACTACTACGCTGGGAGCTCCCGAAGCTCTCCCGCGGGCATTGAGGAAACTACTGAGGGCCCGGTCGTCCCTCCTTCCAATTCCCGAGCCGTCGCGCCTCGGCGCCCCTCGTGACGGGGCCTCACAGGCCTCATCCCTCTCGAGGGCTAGGCGGTGACGAGGCGGGACGGGATGGGAGGACTAGATAGATCGAGGGGGACTCCATGCTCTCGCTGAGACCGAGCCGTGTTTCTGACGGCCCGCGAGACTTTACCCTTTTTTTCACTAAGGAAGTCAGACGGTACCGATCATGGCTCGAGGAGGACGGGGCGCCCCTCCTGACTGACCGTCTGACGCTCGCTCACGCGAGCCATCACATCTCCCGCGAACTAGGTCAAAACGGAGGACAAAGTGAAGGCCAACTATAACTCCTCGCACGCGGATACCACCCGCCTCATGAGTGAAAAGTCACTAATTTCGTACGTACAGTTCTAGTATTCGCCTTCGAGCCCTGGTCGAGCCCCCGACGAGGCTCGAAAGAGGCATGGCGGCGGCTGTCGTCGACACCCTCTCGTCGATGGTCGAGCACCAGCGCAGAAACGGTGTCCCTCATCAACATAATCACACAGAGAGAGGGAGATAGAGGCGCCAGCCTACTTGCACACCGCCCCGTTCGTTCCCCCCAGCCCGCGCCTCCGCCTCCTCTCTCCCTCGTGATATTCCACTTCCAAGGATTGGGCTTCACCACAACAGGCAGCGCTTCGCCTCTCCTCTCCTGACCTAGTCCGGTCCACCATCATCCACCAACACAGTCTTTTCTTACTGTAGCCAATCCCCGTCCAGGGGAGGGGGGTGGCTCCTTCCCCAGTGACCAAGCAGTTCACCAGCGGGTGGTGGCTCAGGGAAAGAGATACATCCAGGGGTAAACCCACTATCACCCAGAGGTTTAGGCCCTTAGTAAAGTTTCATGTCACATCACGCAACCCCCGTTTTTGCCGCACAGGTGACATGCCCGTTCGTTCTGCCCTCTGCCCTCTCTCTTCCTCTGATAGCCTTGCCCAGGAAGGGAAAGACGTGGGGAGTGGGAAAAGAGAGAGTCAGGTTCAGCCGCCCAAGTCTTCAGAAGTACATGTACGTACCGTTGACTTCCCATCCCATCTCCCAATCCCTCCATTCTCCTTCTGCCTTGCCATATCTCCCCCGGCCCTGGCTCGGGTCCTAGTCCCCCTAGCCCCGTCGGTGAGCAGCTGGGGAACCCCTCGCCCCGGAGCCAGAAACCCTCTCACTGACGTGTTCCGGTATTCGGGCCATCATGAGGGAAGCAAGCGCGGTACTTATTGGTCCCTGCCGCTGCCGCTGCCACCGTCGCTTTTTGGGTAGCGTGTGATACAGTACAACCCGGGGGTACCTGTGCCCACGGTGCGCGGGGCAGACTGTGTGAGTTGGTGCGAGGAAGCGTGGGATCCATCTTCTGGGCCGGCTCGCTGGAGCGGCTTCCACTGGCAGGCTGGGCAACGGACCTAAACGTCTCGCCCGCTTTCCCGTGGGCCAGCAGCAGCATCAGACGTGGGACGGACGGCTCGGGTCTCTCCCTCTCGCAAAACGCAACGCTCTGGGCGCGCCCGCGGGCACGGGTGATCGACTAACCACACTGGTGCCCCCCTCCCCTCCCCCCTCCTCGTCCCAGGCTAGGTAGCTAGGCCTTGTGGCTCCCAAACGGCGTGCTGGTAGGGCTGTTCATGCTGTTGATCTAGGTCTCTTCCTTCCCTACCCGAGGAGATTGGATCGTTCAAAGTCTGTGATAGATTTTAGTTTACTCAGGAGCAGCATTTGCGGATTATCAAGCGGGCAACGAAGTGATAGAAAGAAAGAAAGAAAGAAGGGTGGAAAAGAAAAGAAAAAGCAAAGAAAGAACAACGCCAAACAGGAGGGCTGTCAGGTGAGCTTGATGCTCCTTCCGGGCCTGGGCCAGACCACGCAGCATCTGAGACATACATGCGCTCGTAACGCACGGAATGCCCTTTCCGCCCGTGCTGTGCCTTGGGGGGTGCGGCAGGTCAGTCCGTCCACCAGAGTTCAGTTAGCTGGCGTTACGGGCCGCCCCAGCTGGGAAGAGAGACACGCGGGAGACGAGGCTTGGGGGACACCAATCTCGGGGACCAACCGCCTGCGCTGGACCTTAGGCAGGCGCTGTAGATTTTCTTAACGAGACCTCTTTCCTTTCCATCACCATTTATCCACTCAACATCTTTGGAACGCTCCGCCGAGTATTTTGGTGCCACCAACGACCGAAATCCAGCGACTGGGACCTTTTCAGCATGGTCATTTCGTTTGTCAAAAGCTTTGCCATCACAATTTTCTTGCATGTGCGCCCAAAACTTGTGTCTGTTGTACTGGAGCTTCAGGAGGGACAGCTAAGTAACATCTTCCTTGATAATCGCACCTACCACGCAAGACGAGAATTCCGGCATGGGTATCCAGTGATATGACCACAACTTGATAAACATCCTTCTTGACCCTCAGAAGCAATAATGTCTCATCCGTGTTGGATGATCATCAATTGCAGCAAGGCCGACAAGTCTGTCGTTTGATCTCGCATGGTAAGGAACATGTCGCGCCCTACTGATGCTTCATTTGGTCGATGGAGACTGCCGTAGCCTTTTCATCATACTGTCCACCTCTCATAATAATGCTATGTTTATTTCTTGTCCTTACTGTGTTAGATATCTATCTCAGAGGTCATTTTGACCCCCAGCACCCTCACTCCTTAGTACCCCTCGCCATGAACAAAGTCCTCTTCCCATGCTTCTCCCCGAACTTCACCTGTCCCATATCGTCAAGCGCGAAGTCCTTCCCTGCCCCGGCGCCAATAAAAATCTCCCTGATGCGCTCCTCAGAGAACCCGTGGTGCGTCACGGTCCTCAATGCCTTCTCGTCCGCAGCAATCTCCATATCGGCGCCCTCTGCCTTCCCATGGCCATGAGCATGCGAATCGTGAGAGTGGTCGTGGTGGTGATGATCATGATGATGATGGCCATCATGACCACCACCCGACGCCCCAGAACCGTGCGGCGCGTGCGGCAGGAAGTCGATGATCATGAGGACCCCGCCTTGCTTCAGCCGGGCTGCGAGCCGCTTCGCCGCCAGGTCCGGGTCGTCGAAGTGGTGGAAGCCGAGCCCGACGACGGCGAGGTCGAACCCGATGAACTTGCCATCGCGGAAGGCCTCTGGGTCTTGGTCCCCTGGCACGCAGAGGTTGCCCTGGAACGCGACCATCTCATCTTCCGACAGTCCCTGCCGTTAACTGTTAGTGGAAGGAAGGCGGCCTGGCTCCTTAAGGGGACTTCTCTCTTCACCCGGGTTGATGATTAGATGGGCTTGGAAAGTCCCAATTGCCTACCTGGTTCCGAGCACGGGCGTTGTACATGTCCACCATCTTCTCAGAAAGGTCAATGCCCACACATTGCGTTGTGTATGGCGCAAACGCCTGTTACACCGACGCTGGTTAGTTTTCGGTTTGAGAGAGGGCAAGACAAAGAGAAACAATCATGCGACCACTTGAAAGATTGAAAAGTCCTCCTTTTACTTCAAGTTGGGACCGTTGCAAAGTAAGAACAGGATCGTTACTGACTCTGGACATCGAACCGGTGCCACAGGCGTAATCGAGGACTCTCACGGCCCGCGCGGGAACCGCGTCGGTAGTGCTGACGCCCTGTTCATCGGAGCTGTCGTCCTCCTCGAGCCATTCAACGCCGATCAGGCCCCTCCGTGCTTCGAGCCGTCGGGCTATTTCAGCCGTTGTCTTCTCGTGTTTTGCATCATAGTCTGCTGCTTCATTGCTAAAAAATCCTTTGGTCAGCTTTTGTTTCAAGTAGTTGAACTCGATCACCATGAACCGCCAATTATTTTTGACACATTGAACGCCCGCACTGAGATTATGGTGACTTCACCCAAGAAAAAATGTCACAAAGAAGGGTTATGATGAATGAAGAGGTCTCCAAAAGGCTTACTCGAAGTGCTCTTGGTTGAGCTTCGTCTTGTCGTCCATGTCGGCGAGATCTCTCAGCCTCGTCTAAGTCCGGAAGGCTAGCGTAACGATTTGATCAGTTCCCGGTGCCGTCTTGGATGGAATAGTATTCTGAGATGAGCTCGATCAACTTCAACTTCCTTCTCCTGAAGGGTTTGACCAAATTCTATATAGGCCATCTGCCGGCGACTTTCCAGCTCATGACGCACCCTTAGGCCACATCTCGGACACTTTTCACGGCCACCATTCGCCGTTCTGCGGGCACAAAAGATTGCACCAAGACACAATCATGACAAAGCACGAGAAAAGTCTCCTCTGGGCTTTCGTCGCTTCAAACAGACATGCTCACTGCTCGGCCTCGCCGTGCATGCATCGCCATTTCCTAATCGGGAAACCGTCTGGGTATTGGAAATAGCCAGATAGCCAGACACCACCCCCGGTGTTTGAATAGCAGCGGGGACAAGGTTTGCAGGTACCCATGTGTACACATTGGGCACGAGGAGGGGAAGGTGAGAATTGGAATAGGAAAACAAAATCAAGGCTCACAGTGAATCGAAGACAGGGTGTGCTCCACAGGCTTGCGTCGTGCGGAGTGGCCACGAATGGGGGCCACGATGACCCAAAGAAAAAAAAAGGATGCTCAAGGAATGAGGCGAGGCTACTAGCCGACCCCGTTGGTGCTGACGTCCCGTACAGTAGCAGAGTTTCTTAGCCGCAGGAAAAGGAGGGGGGGCGGTGACACAAAACGGGACAAGAACGACTCGGGTGCAGAAGTCACTCGGTGCAGGAGGTGAGGGAAAAACAAGGCGAGGTGTGCCTGTGGGATACCACGAGGGGCGGGCAGGGGCAAGGGGGAAGGGAGCTCGAGCGATCCGGTCGAGCGACGATCCCAGGACGTGCTGCAGGCCCTCGCATCGGTCCGCGATCACAAGTCGAAATCCACAATGCGGCCCAGGCGGCTAGTAGCAAGCTGTGCGCAGTTGCAGCGGTGCGTGGCGCGGCCCTGTGGTACGCTCCACGGGAAGCAGCAGGGCCGTACCGCTGCGCTGCGCGGCGCGGGCTGGGGTCCAGCTCCTGCTCCCATTCGACTGGGACTTTTTTGGTTTTCCTTGGACCTCTGCTATCTCCACGCCTGGCATGCACATCGCCCCTTTGGGCGAGGGCCGCCTCCCTCCCCCCTGAACCCGGTCCTGGGACCTGTCAATGACACGGTCCTCCCCTCCTTCCTTCCGTCCTGCAGCTGACGGGCAAACAGGATGGTCGCAAGCGAAGCAAACGGAAAGTGCTGCTGCAGCCGAGATGTCAGTTGGGCCCGTCCGCTTGCCTAATGCATGATAGCGTTGCGACGGCATCTGCAACGGGAGGCAGCAAAACGGGCCCAGCGCCAGCTGGTGACGGACGGGCTGGGTCCCGAAAAAGTGGGGTCCCGGTCGTGTTGCATCGGTCTATCTACGGGCTCCGTCTCGGCCGCCTGTGGATTGGCTGTTACGGAGCTCGAGGGATCAGAAAATGGGGACCGACAGGCAGGTAGACCAACCCGCAGGCCAGTCACGACAAGGCATTGTGCTCGGTGCCGACAAACGGCAGGTTGGCTCCACCACCCCTTGCTCCCTCAGCTTGGCCCTTCTGTCTCGCTGCAAGTCCTGCAGGCGATCGAGGAAGTGACTGATCGCAGCATATGGACCAACCTTCCACGGAGGAAATATCCAAGGGTGGCAAAGTCGGGTGATGCGACTGGCGTCTGGTGTCGGTCATATATCACATTCTTGTTATCCGTCTCGGGGGTGGCTAGGCCCCCATATATATAACATATATGCGGAGTGCCCGGTCGATATAGCTATTCCTTGTATAAATGCCAGCCACTTTCTTACTACGTCGCGGTCCCGTAATCTGGGTCGCGGCCATTGAGTGCTCGGGGAGCAGATGCCAGGCGGCCAACCGCCGGGTGCTGATGGGAGGGCTCCCAGATTGCTCATGACGGTTGGAGGTCCTGCAGCGCGGATGCGGCCGGCCCAGTCAGGGCCGAATTGGATCAGTTGCTGTGAGACAGGGACGTGGAGTGAGATGGTGGGGAGCGCTGGGCAACGGCAGCTGGCCGACAGAGGGCCTTGCTGTCTGATGCGGGTTTCCCTGTTGAGATCTGTCATCCCCCAAGTCGACGCACGCATTCGCCGTTTGGCGCCTACGCGCTTGTCGGCCGACATTTTTAGCGACAGCCGTGAGAGAGCGTGTGTGTGTGTGCGTGTGTGTGTGTGAGAAAGAGAGTAAGACGTAAGTTGGTCTCGTGGCGGTACGCTGTATGAGGTATAAGGCCAACGAGAAGCGAATCCTGACGATTCCTCATTCCTACCCACACCGCTGCTTTGCCGAAGAGGCACGATTGCCGTGGCACCGCAAACAGGTTTCGATCCAGTGCGCCGTATTCGCCGTCAGTTTTCGGGGTTCACAAATGGGCCATGAACCGAATTTGATCCAAACCTATGGGGCTAGGGTGGTGGTATTCGAGGGATGGGACGGCGCTCGTGGCTGATCTCGCATGACCAAACGAGGCACGAGGTTGCACAGAAAAGGGCTGTTGCTAACCCATTAATGTGTAGGGAGCTCTTCCCCGGGAAGCTTTCCATATCCGGCGTGTACACAGTAAGGCGCATGCAGACTTGGCCGGCAGGATTTCATGGGATTGCGGTCATCCAGTGAAACGAGGTCTGATGCGTCGCAGTTGGCGAATCTGACGGAGGGGATCGCTGCGGGATGTAGTGTTTGAACCAGAGGGGTGAGAAGAGCCGGCCAACATAGGTCAACCCGACGGGATATCCCTTCTTGATGTCCGTGTGAGTAGGTGCACCATAGAACAACAGACCTATATCATCTCGAGCGTAGTGATTCATGGAATTACCACCACCCAGCAAAGTGGTAGCGCCGAGTACAACAGCATCGTCTCGCCATGAATTCGCCAGGCTGTTGCTACTGTACAGTATAGTAAGTAGGTAGTATGTAGTAGTAGTACAGACGGACCGAGTCAGCGTTTGGCCGAAGCTGGCTCAAGCCAAGTGGACCAACCCGCGCGCTATCAGGCGGTCCGTCGCCAGGCCCGAGGTTGTGGTCTCAGACAAAGGCTTGTGGATTGGCATGTCGACAGTCGGGGGGGCCCAGGTTGCTTTTTCTTGTGCAAGAGGGTGTGTGGTGAGTGGATACGTGCGATCCCCGACAGCTTCCCAGTTACATTTGTGGGATGCTCTAGTAGGCCAGGTCAGGCAACGCTGGGAAGGGACTGCGGACAGGTATGCAGGCGAGGGATGGGCGGTCTTCACACGGCCGCGGGAGTTGCCGTCCTGTTCGTCTTGTGTACCCCATGTCGCTAAGGGACCCCGCGACCTGGCTCAATGCCTCGACGCCGCTGCGCCTCCATGTGGGTGACGCCTGCGAAGCCGAACAACGCGGCGTTGCGCGGTGCATCGCTGAGTGTTGAGTGGCCTGCCTCCAGCTCTGCGACACGATGTACACGGCAGAAACGGCATGGCCCGGCCCCCATCCATCTCAGAGTCACTGCATGTGAGTGTGCGAGCGTGCGAGTGTGCCTCGTCCGATGTGGCGCGGAGTCGCGGTTGGTTCCGCTGCAACAGCTACACTTGCACCCATGACGGAAGCTGTGCTCGGGAAGGCAAAGCTGAAGATCCGTCTCCGCTACAGAATTGGAAACACGCCTTATGGTGTGCGTTATAACGCGGCGCAGTGGCTCCGTGTTGGAGCGGTACGTGCCACTGAACCCGGCTTGAAAGGATGGGCGACACAAGTTGCCTTGTGCCTCTCCTGTGCGTAATCGCCCCTGTTGGGTAGCACGAGTTATGTATGTCTCGGCTAGAATCATACTCATGTTTGCCTCATGGGACTAAGACAGGGTGCACAGAATCGACAGAACCGCAGTCTGGGCTCAAACTGGTGGGATGAGTAGTCCAGGAGAGGAAAAGCACGGAGAGACGAGCGAATATGGGAATTACGGTTAGATAGCCTTGAGCCACGGGCTGTGAGTGCTCCTCTTGTACGCCGCTTGAAGGTGGTGGGAAGTCCCTGGGCATGAAACAGCCATCGCGAAGCGGCCGTCTAGATGCGTGCCTTTCTGTTATGATGAGCTTCGTTGGTGTGCTGACTTGGTGGAGGCATTCATTTCTGAATATCTTTGTTCAACCGGCTTCCTGCGCTGGCCACCGAACTGCCCTGACAGACTGACTGACAGACTGACAGACAGACAGGTCGACATAAAGCAGGTGGATAAGGCGGGTGTTGATAATTGGTGGGGGTGGTGCGTTTTGCAGAACAGCACTTCTCACAGTGTGTATTTCTGGCTCCGCACTTGCGTCCTCTGTACTCCACTGGAGTACCGTGCGGTACTCCGCAGTGCAACCTTGGCTCAATGACATGCAGAGGACCGCCTCGGCCACAAGCGGAAACGGGAAGGTACTTTGCTCAATTCGCAGCGGTGGGCGGACGGTCCACCGCTGTTTTGTGGCCAACGGTGCACATCTCTCGCAGACCCTGCCGCCCCCGTCCGTGTCCGTCAGCCAGGCATATTGTAGTGTAGGCCGAGCAGGGTGCAGATGCAAACGGCATAATTCATGACAGCGCCCGCAATGCATGCTTTACGTACGTGCGTACACCATGGTACATGGCCCGCCAACGCATCACACGATGTAGCTTGGCCGCAATCTGACATCGATCTCCATAGGGTTCGTCAAGCCGTAGGCGATCTGCATGACGATATGCACCTGGTCCAGGCAGGCAGGCCGGCATGCATGACTACCTATCGGCTGCCTGGGTGAGGCGACAGCCAACGAGGTGTTGCGAATCTGCCAGAGCGTCCGTGCAGCGTATGTATACTGTACATGCACGGCCACTGGAACTCGCCCTCTCCGACCGTTGCTTCGGCTGGGGTTGGGATTGTGCGTTGGGCACGATCCAGGACTTGACCCTTTCGGTGTCTTGTCGTGTTCTGTACTGCTCTATCGTCAGTCGTTTGTTGTAGCCCTGTCCCCGCCGCGTCATGGATAGTCCCTTCTCAGAGGACCAGTTCTAGCAGCAACTGCCAACCGGAACACAGGACCCAGCCTGGGAAAATCGGGGCGGGTTGACGGGAGGTGCGGGCCACCGCAGCTGCCAGCGCGCACGTGACCGTTCCGAGAGGATAATCCTTGTAGTCCATGGCTGCTCTCGAGTACTATGTCACTTGGGTACATAAGAGCCAAGGAGAGCAAATGTCAACAGGAAGGCAAGAGGGTGACACAAATTAAAGGCATCCTCGTCCGGTTGGTCGGCTGATTGGTCTGCTTGCCGCCTAATCAAGTGTCGTCCTCCCTCCCGTCGCCATTGGCATTTGGCGTCTGCACGCTGACCACCACCGCTTTGACACCACAGGCAGTCCCTTGGCTGCTGGTCAGATGCAGAGTTCTTTTGACGTGGCATCAGATGATGGGGCTCATGGCAACACGTGAATCACCATTGCCGCGTCTTGCCGTCCCAAATGCCGCCCTGCCAGGCATGCGATATTATGTCAGTCTCGGAAGGCCCCCGAAGTCCACGCATTTATGAAGTAGGCACCGGCGCCACAATGAGGTATTTGTCTTGCTGTTTGTAAGACCCGTCGTTCTGTCTTGTGAAGGATTCGTGGTCGGACTGCTCAGTCGCTTCAAGCCTCGGTGACATTGTTCCAACTTAATTCTCCGGGGAACCTGAGCAAATAGTCTGCTTGCCAGGCGGCATGGCGCTAGCTGCAGCGGAACTAGACTCACGTTCCGGAGTGTTCATAGCCGATGTTTGACATCGCCGACTCGGGTCATCCATTCGACATGGTAGCGTGCTCTCGGGAGAAGGAATTGCGTGCCATTGGGACCGCACGCGGCTCTTGAACAGAGACCAACAACGATTTTGTGACAATCTCATGTCTTGCAGGGCTGTTTGGTTCCTGAAGCCAGCTGCCTTACGGTGAATTCTTCGCCTGGAAGGCCTTCATGTGTGGAGACTTGGAGTGTCCGCTGCCCTCCTGTATCTGTCTCTCTTGTAGTCTTTTTGATGGACCGGGCACGTCACAAAGTGAGTTGAGTCGACGCTCCCCTTTTGGGTGAAATTATGTTCATTTCCCTTATCAGGATATGATATCGCACGGCACCAAGTCAGGTGTGTGGTGGGAGGGGTGGTTAACAGATGATGCTAACCATCTGCTCATGGAGCTGTTGCTCGGCACTGTAATAAAACGTGCCTCCTATTTTCGGAAGCTGACAGGTTCACTGAGCCAGCCATGCTGGCATCACCATTCATTCCCAAGGCGACTTGGGCTAGTCGTGTGGAAAGCTTCGACATGAGAGCTCACCAAGGAAGTGGGTGCCCAAGACTCGTGCCCAGACCGGGACAGAAACCCAATCTCATGGTCCGACCATCTCAATAGCCGTTGCTTACTCGCCACAATGTCGCTGGAATCAAATCGACAGCCATGCGGAAACACCTGCGGAAAAACACATTCTAGTGCCAAATGACCATGTCTGGGATGTCCAGGTGTTAGTGCGACATAGGGTGTATGCAGAGAGGCACAGCGACTGATTTTGCCTTGAGAAGGCTGCGGGCGCGCGCATGCACAGACCGCGGCGCATGAGAGAAAAACAAAACAGGCGATCTGCCGCCCATCTTATCACGCCGGCATTTGATGTCATCGATCGCGATGGATTTCCTTCGTGGCTGAGCCATGTTCCACTGGTTCCTGGTCCAACAAATCCAGTGATCTACTCCATTTTGACGCACGGCATCAAAGAGTAGTAACATCAAAAGCAAAAGTTGCGGGGTTGGCTTTCGGCGAGCCGCTGGATCGACGCCAGAGAGGACACCAGTAGCGAACGGCAGGGTTAGTATACCTTTATTGGGGACCAGACCGAGACAGCCCGGCCTGGGCCCAGGCCTTTCAACCCAGTGAAACGCGGTTCAAGAGACAATCTTCCCTTGCAATTGCAACGGGGCTGCTGTGGCCAAACTGATACGTGCTAGCCCAGTGGGCGTCGAGAGTGTGACCGTCGGCACCAGCTGGTTTTGGCCACGCTGCCGACCTCTGAGGCCTCTGCCTCCATCTCTCAGTGAATCTCCGCCGGTTCGCTGATCGTAGAGGATCAATCATCGTGACTATTGCTTTTCAGCCCCCACCCCCCATGCCTAGCAAGTCGTATGCACTTGCATACATAGTGTGAATATCATTCAACATGGTGCTGCAACGGTCGAATCGCACGACGTGCGGTTATTGTCAATTGATTACAGAATAAGCTGGGGGAAATACTGACTCGCTTGATGTTGGTGCATGAATTTGAGGATCCTGGATGCCGTGCCATGTTCAGTTGAAAGCACCAGATGCACGCCCGGAAGCCAGACACGGAAGCCAGTTCGCCGGGAGCTCGACGACATAGTAGTCCCTCTAGTCCGAAAGAGCCAGCCTTCTGCTGGATCGTGAAGTATGAATCCTGATGTCTGGATTTCTCCACCCAGAGATGAACCAGCTGGTCTCCCTTCGTATGCTTAGGTATACCATCTCTTGCTGCCAGAGGCTGATGATGCGCATCCCGGTTGACGAGGCGGCGTTGCTGTTCACACACATATCATGATCCACCGTTTAATTTCTATCATCTTGTTTCGTTGCATACTCCCGTGGCTTGCCCGGGGCGGTGGGTCGCTTGTGCTCGAAAACCACGAAATCAGCGTCAAAATCGCGTGAAACGGTCATCACCAGGGACTCGGTCTCTGACTGGCAAGGGAAAAGCACGGCGTTTTGGACCAAGAACACCGAATTCCGTTGGCAAGAAGTGCCGTTTTCTTTGACGCAGTAATTTCTGCAGAGCATTGATGATCCTGCTGCCTTTGCCGGTGACGGAAACAGTGAGCCGGGGGTTCTCTGGGTGGCCAGTGCGGATCTTGTACAAGTAGGGCAGTTTTCCACAGCGTGTCGTTGCTTTGTGCAGTCATCGGCACGACTCCAAATCATCAGAGGCACGCAAGTGCCAGCTCCATTGTGCAGAATCAAGTCAGACCAATTCGATTTTGAGATCTTGCCGAAGAAGTGCGAATTCATCTTCGCTCTGGATCGTGAGGCGCGAATTCAGTTCCCCGGGAGGGCCCTGTGCTCTTTGCTCCTAGTAATTTGTTCGGCTTTCAGCTGGCCAAATTGCTTGAATCTCACATCCTTGGGAGCGAATGGGTCCCTATAATACCTGTGTAGCTGCCCCTGGCAACAATGATCCGTAGAGCTCTGACACAGTACCACATGGCACCGGTGGCCAGTGTCATGGGACTGGGCAGCGTTGTGTTCCGTTAGCAAGGGAGACGGCGCAAACCCCGGTCTGTAGGCCACTATCTAGTGCAGCCCCCCAACACAGCGGCATAACCCGGGCGGTCCGCAAAGCTTAGTAGAAGGGTCCCGTGAGCTACCTGGTTTTGATCGTTCCGCGACTGTGTTTGTGTTACAATCCGGCCAAGTCAAAGACGATCAGGTTAGTTGTTATGGTGATTTTGAAGAATACAGCCGTCAAGATCGAATTTCCTCTCCAGGTGTTTAATCCCACTGTGTCAAGCCTGCTGGCACAAGCTTCCCCTGCGGGTATCGACCACTGACAGGGCTGGCCATGTGTTGCAGGCTGATCGAAGGATGGGTGGGTGGCTGTGGGTGGCCGTCGACCTTGTAGCCATTCGCGGTGAGGACAGTAACCGCTGCACAAAAGCTCAAATAACTGAGGCGCGATGCCATTCCTATTCAGTAGAAAGCTCCGTCGCAGGATTTTGTACATGGCCTGGTCAGCGCCGCGTGTGAGTCCCCTCCATTTTCGGTTGTAGGGTTGCACGACAGTAGCGACCGACGCGACCGGGAGATGCTGCAGGTGAGAGAAAGGGTGTAACAAGGTGAATGGAGGACAGACTATAGACAGGAATTGGAAGGAGAGATTGCGAAAGAACGCCGAGCACGACGGCGAGAAGGACGACCATACGCCTATCGTGTAAGGGTATAGCGGTCATCTCCTGGAGACCGTTACTATGCTTTCAGCGCTATCTCTTCCCCAGAGAGAAAGACGGCCATCATTTCCCGGTCGGTGGAAAGGTTGGGAGGCGCCATTTTCCCGTCGCATATCGCGGCGGTGCAGCACCTGGGTGGGAGAAGGGGGCAGAAAACCCTTCGAGAGAAAATGGCTGCACAGTGGGAAGAGTTGTGGAGATGACAATCGGTTCAGGTCTGTTTGTGCCCACAGCGTGGAGTGTCACTACCTGCTGGGAGAAGACGCGATGGGTTTTCAGCTTCGGAATTGGCAGTGCTAGCTGCACCGCTTGTCGATTCCTTCTGGTGACGAGTCCTTATCTTTCTCCCCGTTGCCATATTCCCGGGCAGCCCGTCGCTGTTTGCATGACAAGGCTGATAATTTCGAAGCTGGAGCACTGCGGTGTGCGACCAGTGCTTGTAGGACTGGCGACATGAAATCAGATACCACAGTATGTCCGACGCGAGAGTTTGCGTGGAACCCTCGATTTTTGTCGCCGGAATCGGGCAAGCGGTCAAAGTGGGCTGAGCAGGGGGTAGAGATCGCGTGGGCGTGTGGAGTTGAAGCTGGGGGCGAGCACAATAAGAGACAAGACCCCTGTCGACGTCCATTGCCAGGTGCATTTGCCCATGTCCCTGGCTGACAACCTGGGCGTGTTCTCCTCGTGAACGGACGCTTGGAACGGAAGCCTGAGGGTGGCCGTCATTGGGTAGGGTCCTGCGGGAGATGCAGCCAAGGGTACTGCTGCCCGGTGCTTGTTGGACAAGGGCCCTAATGGGTGGTACGATCTGTACCGCCCTCCCGCTTCCCCGTCTGTGTCTTCCTGCATTCAAACTGCCTGAACTTTCCCAGGGGACTGGGTCCAATGACACCCTCGCCTTGCTTGGGCGTCTCGAATCCTTCCTTTGGAGACAGCCTACCAACGAGGCTTCGAGGCAGCCGGGTGTCGTGCAACCTAGATCCCTGACGACCGACGGAAGGATCGAGGGTAACTGCGCGGTCGTCGCTGTCGTCGGCAGTTCTAGACTCTCGTTCATGGCACACAGAACTGTCAGAGCAGGGCTTGATAGCCATGGCTTGTAATGAGCAGCTCCCTACTTGCCAAGTGACGTCTGAGGAAGCATAAACGCCGTGTCGGACGTCGACTTGTGCAACTCTGCTCTGCAGGGTGGCGGAAAGCAGGCTCGCAGTGCAGCCCAAAAACGATTTGGTACCTTGGTATGGATTCTCTGCAACTGCGACGCGGTGCGCCCATGTACGAAACTCGCATTAGGGAACCTCAGGCGGCCGCTGGGCGTTGATTGTGTGGCAGACTGATTGCCCAGCCCGGATGCTTAGGCCGGCATGGGTGTCTCGATTGACTGGCATGCGTCTGCAGAGCGATGCATCCATTTGAAACGGGTGGTCGATGATGGAGAGCTGTGGCATTTGAGGCTGACCAACAGCATGATGCGTGGGTGCAGGACGATGGTGGTGCAGGCGCAGCCTGAAAATGACGAGCAGACGGGCGGGCATTTCTTCCATATACCTGTCGATACAGCGAGTGTACCTGGAACCGTGGAAGGGGCTGGGCCTGGTTCGCTGCGAGTGACTTTCCTGAAACGGCAGCAAGTCCTCACGAGCAAGATGTTGGCAGGTGCGAGGAGCTTGGGTACGGTCAGCAGCAGGCCACGATGCAACGATGCCTCTGTGCTTCCCCAAGCCTCCTTCCCCGAGCTCCTGCAGCCCCTTTGCCAGCCCCATGTGCCGCCCAAGACGCCACCCGCTTTCTGTGCCACCGTCTCGAAACTCCAGCCAACGGTGGCAGATGGTAGGACACTTGCGTCAGAACATGCCCGCATCTCTGAGCATTCCACCACATGGCGCCGGGCAGTTTGAGGTACAGCAAGCCCTCATATCCTCCGACCCTCTTACTGGGCCTCTCAGTGCAGAAGTATGGTTCTGTGATCTGATCGTTTCCAGCCCCGCATCAGTGCGGCAGAGACAGACAGCCTGAGCCTGTGCTGGTGACAACCTCGCGCGAACTCTCCCATCTGGGCTTGCGACCAAGACGACAGCTGGAACCCTTCGCAAAGCAACCGCAACAACAACAACAGTAGCAGCATCTTCATCATCGTCATTATCATCACCTTCATCATCACCTTCATCATCATCATGACGGCGTTCGTCGCATTGCAATCCTTAGACCATCGAGTCGTATGATTCTCTTATCTGGGCCTCGAACCGTGCATCGAACCGTCGGAACACCAGCCTCTTAGCTTTCTGCGTGTCCGCCAACGGCCGCGGTACAAGGAGAATTCCCCACACAAGCGGGATGACGAGTTTGGTCTAAGCTGGTATCACCCCTGGAAGTGGGCACGGCGGCGGCGATGACACAGAAGGTTCACGGGCTGTGCCGCGAATCCTGCAGGTTCTGCGAACCCCTGTTGGCCACGAGGTTCCCTCCCATCAGTAACGCTCTGCCCGCGATGACAGGCGAGGAAGCCAAGAACCAATGGGCCGGACTACGACCGACCGCTTCCTGTTTTTTTCGGCCTTCACACAGTACCACACTCCGGGATCTCTGGAAGATGTCGAACGAGCTGGCTAAGCCCCCTGATTCGTTCACAGCACTGTCGCTACTCACGTGGCGCGGAAAACCTTGGAATGAGACGAGGAAAGTCGAAAACTACTGGGGAGGCCTTTCTACCGCCCGGCAACTTGATTTGTTGTAGGAAAATATACCCGAACACGAACCTGGTGAGTCTCTCTGGTCGTCTCCACAGTCAGAGAGCCGAGGGACCCAATGACTTCCGAGCATCTCGTGTCGAGCCGTCCACCCCTGCCCATCTTGAGCCCGATCGATCTAGTGCCGTCCCCTCCAGTACCTGACCGCGATACATGAAAACTCCGAATTACCATAGCCTTGGGCCCATTAGAGGCCATGGCGGTGCGGGCATCGGCTGGAGCTGGTGTTCATACAGCATAGTGCAGCACAGTACCAGGGCATTACCTGCGCGTTCGCCCACGCCGCGATGCCGAGCTCAATCCTCAGATGTGGCAGGGAGTAGGGCCTCCCGTCATCGTAAGCATCCCGTTGCATTCGCACTGTCCTTGGAATTTGGGATCGTCCCAGAGTCGGCAGACCGACCCTACGGTACGGGGTACCTTGACTTGCACTGCGTCAGCCTCTTCCGCTCCACTGGCGGCTTTCTATCCTTTCACTGTTGCCGGACTTGGCGCGAATCGCCATTAGGATCCGCAGAGTTGCAGCGATGACCCAACAGAGCAACCAGCGGTGAATGACAAGAGAGCCCCTCGTGGCTAAGAAATTGAGCTTTTGACGCTGAGCCTCAAAATGGCAGGTAGATGAGCACCGCTCTCATTGCCGTTGCTCGAACCCACCCAGCATTAGCAGCACGCTGCCGCACGTGGGAGCCCGCGTTTCGCCAATGGGGTACGCAATGCAGGCTGCAATGGCCGATCAGCTATGCCAAACAACGTGCGGCGGTTATACTGCCAACGGCCTCTGCCAGGAAAGCAAGCTAAAACTCCGAGAGGATGCAGCGGTTGCAGTTTGAAGAATTCGAGGTGGATCTTGACTGGTATGATCACTGCTGTGTCCAGTAGATTGGATCCATCCCGCTATGTGCAGCCCTGTTGCTTGACCTGCGGCAAAGACACCAACCATGGTTGGCACGGTTGGCGGAATCCTAGCTGGGGAACAAATAGGGTTCAAACACAAACTTCACGCTGCGGCCGAGCATGCGGCCTACAAATAGAGGACCCGGTATGGTGGGATGAAACGGCCCATTACACGCGAGCCACATCTACCTCAGATCACCACCTGATTGGAAAATCGAGCCTTCAGAAATTGCCTCGGGCCTCCAACAGGTACGGCTCTCCAATCAGTCGCTTTGGCGCCGAGGCGCTCGAGGGTCTGATGACCCCTAACACTTCACGTTGACTTGACCGGTTGAAAGGCGCACACCAGACTCGCATGTGCCACCGTGGTGCGTAACACACCGCAGGCCACACAAGACCCGATGCAAGGAGCCAACAAACAAGCGCCATGCCGCGCTGCCTGAGTTGCCTCCCCTGTGGTACGTACTCTCCGTCGGGTAGGATCCTCTTGCACGACAGACACCACTACGGTGCTGGAGCAGTCTGTGGTGTGCCGAGGCCATTCAGGACTCGGTATCACGACGTCTCATCGAGACATATGGCCGCATCTGACAGCCAGCCACCTTGTTCTCCGTCCCCACGCACAATGGACCCGACTGATGCGCTCGCAGGTCAAAACGTGTGGGATGATGCTGACGGAAGGTGTGCCGAATCAAGCAAGACTCCTCGCGAATGGCGTCGAGTGGCAACGTTCCGGAGGCGGACTAAAACCCAACGGAGACAGGGGTTGATACCGACAATCTGGTTCACCTCCAGCCGAAGCAAGCCAGGCCAAGGAGGCGGAGTCACAAAGAACAGACAAGTAGCTCTTTTGTTCGTCTCCCGCCAGCCCGCCTCGCATGTGCTTGTGTGCCGGCAAAGTACGTTTCACCATGGTTCTATCAGGTGCGACCACTAGACGAGACCAAGACACACTACGGAGCACTACCTGCTCATCGTTTGCTTTTTCCCTCCCGTCCGTCCTGTTTTAGAGAAAGGACTGTGCCGAAGCGGCCCGCCTGCAACCCTGCCTATCAGCGACATGGAGGAGGGGCCCGGGGCCGCTGTTCGTTCGACACGCGAGTTCCCTTGCGCCATCCGAGATTCTGCAAACAAAGCCGAGGGCTATATTGGCGGGGATTTGCATCATCAGCTGCTCACTGCGTTCCGGAATCTCGACTTCCTAGCTGGTGGCCTTGCTGCATCGGGAGCCAATCCACACCCTCGGGGTGCAGCGACGCAGGCCTCGTGGCTGGTAGACCGTGTTCGGTGTCGACACAGTGTGACATCTGGAATACCTGTCAAGTCAAATGTACCGTGTCACCTACACGGTATCGCAGACGTTCAGCGGGGTGCAGGATGCGTCGATGGCACCAGTGGCCCGGCCCAGCGCGCCCCCCTGTGCTGCTGGGGCCAGGATCGCATGCTGGGGTTTGGCAGCTGCAAACGCTGACCCATGGCGCTGCAGAAGTGGAGTTCGTCAGCCGTATTTTTCATCCTCCTGCCCTTTGCAATCGGCGCTCTCGTTGACAGCTCAAGTCATTTTACCTGCGGCTCCCCTGCAGAGTCTGGCGGCCATGTGTTCTCTACCCCTTTCCCAGCGCCTGCCACGGATAAATCTTAATCTGCGAGCGGCGACAGCTGGTGACAGGAGAACCACGAGGGCGCCCCCCTCCCCAGAGCCACGAGGAAAGACCCGAGCCATCCGTGGATGTCCCAGGGACTCTAAATCTTAATCGCGATGGCACTGACCCCAGCGGAGGTCCAGAACTTGGCCTCATATTCCGGCTTCCTGCGAGAAGAACGAGACAAGAACAGCTGAGCGGTCGTTTCTCAACCGCGCCTAAGTGGTTTGACGGCTCGAAGTTCAGGGTTGCCAGCATCCAGAGTACGGTGTGGCCGATGGTTGCCTCCGGGCACTGACTGGGTAGTGAGTGTTCGCAGACAAGACCAGAAAATCTTCGCCCTTGACACCAACACTCCACTTGCCCGGTTTAGGTTCGACTCTCCAGAAAAGAGGCGAACCACGTCGATAGCAGTCGGCTGACGACGCAAACACTGTTGTCGACAGCCGGGAATGTGCGCACTTGCCGACATCATCCCAGCTGCGCACACCCTCTATCCACCTCAGGCTCTGGGCTCCCTGATGCGTTTGAACGTGTCCCTTTTGCGGTCTTGCGGAAAGGAGGTGGAGGTAGGCTCCCACCTCGGCTTTGATGAGAATGAAACATGCCCTTTTGAGATTCCGTCTTGATTGAGACTCATTCAGGCTCGGGACGGGCCTGCCATGTTCGGGTCAAGTGCAGGCAGACCGGGGCGAGGCAAGCCGAGTCAAGTCATCTCAAGTCAGATCAAGCCCATGGGAATTCGGTCATCTTATTGTCTGCGCCATCGCCGTTCTCGTGCCGTGGATGTCAGGAACGGCGGGCGACGCATGCGAGGCTTGCGAGGGAGGGCGGGTGACGGGTGACGGGTACGGGGCACCCAGTCGAGACCACAAGGGCAAAGTACCTGGGCATGTAGGTACTTGGGCCAAGTATCTTTTCCACCTCGGTACGTACCCCAGAGCAGGGGTACATGGGTGGGTTGGGGCCACCCCTGGGCCTGGGATCAGAACAACCTGGGAAGGCACATGGGCCTCTCCCGCCGCCCTTCTGCTCGGTCCCCTGCCCGGCCCTGTCCTGTCCTGCCCTGCCTAGATGCTATCCCTATCCCATCCGCCCATTCATCCATCCATCCATCCATACATCCACCCACCCATTGCCATCATCCATGGACCGGCCCATGGGACCATGATGCATCCTTACCCTTACCAGCTTACAGCACAGTACATACAAGTACCCGGCCGGCCAGAGTGCCACTCTTTTCCCTCTCTGCCCCCGCCGTCGTGGAACCCTTTCCGTCTGTTGCCAAGTTGGAGAGAGGGCTTGCTTCCATTCCTTCTCCATTCCACCCATACGTGCCATGACCTACCATGAACCGTACCTACCTAACCTAACCTGAATCTGAATCTGAATCCGACCCGACAACCTACCTGACTTGACCTGACGGCCCAGCCAGGCCCAGGCAGGACCAGGAACACATACCTTCCTTCCACCTTCCACCTCCAGGCCTACCACCTCCCACCACCTCCCATCTCCCAGCCCAGACAGCTCGTACGTAAGTAAGTAGCCGGGGAGCACCTCAGGAATACATTACCATCCTTCCCGCACCTTTTCGCACTCCGCGTCACCGTCGTCCATCCCTTTCCCCTTTCTACCTTGTCTTTGTCTCGACTCTGCCCTGTCTCGCCTGTCGGCCTCCTCGTCTCATTTTCCCATTCCAATTCCGCCGTCGGGCCCGACCCGACGACCCCCACCCGCCACTGCCACTTGCCACAAGCTCGCAGAAAAAAGGTACGGCTTGATCTTGATGTGCGCGCGCCTGAGTGTGTTTGGTCTGTGTGCGTGTGCGTGCTTGCTCGTCAACGTCGCCGGCCACGCTTACTCGACTGGACTGGACTAGACTCGAGCTCAGCTCGATCTCCATCATATTCGGTGTCGTTCACTTGCCTGGTGAAGATGACTTGACGCACTGTGGCTCTAGAGTCTCTCCTGGCCTTTGTTCCTCTACCATTCCTCGCCCCTCCTCACCCGACCTCCTCCCCTCCCTCCCCCCAAACCAACCAAGGAAGAGGGCACTGCGCTCTGCTGCACTCGGCTCTCTGCTGACAGTTGGCTGCAAACGTTACTTGCCCCTTTGCCCCCCTGCAGACACGCCTCATTTTGTTTTTCTGGCTCCCTTCATTTACCCGTTTTATTCTTGTGGCATGATATCATCCATGACCGTGGCGTTCCCGCAACGAGTTGGAGAACCGGGCCCTGGACTTGTAGGCTGACATTCCTCGAGGGGCGGCAGAAGATCTAGAAGATTGGAGAGTACGGTCCGGAACTGGGCTCTGGAACGAACGGAAACTGCTTTCGGCTCGGCTCAGCTCATTCGCAGCGAGGCCTTGGTGAAGGTTGGCGAGTTCAAGTTCGAGAAGCGAACGAACCAACGGATCGCAGCCAGAACCAGAAACGGTGCAGACCCTAGGGCGACCACTCGTCCCGCCGATGGTGCCTTGGTGTCTTGGGGCTTTTCCTTTTGAGATTGACGAGCCCTGCCAGCGAGATCAGGACCTGATCTAGTAACCTTCCGGGCTGTCCCGCTAAGTACTTACCGTACCAAAACCACCCACCTGGGCAGGCAGAGGAAGGGGGGTACTGGGCTATACTGGGCCGTACTGTGCTGTGCCGTACCGTACCGTACCGCACCGTACCGCACCGTACCGTGCCTGCAGACTGGCAGACCTGCAACCGCGACTGCTGGTGCTGCTGCGACCTTTGCGACTACACACGCCCCGAAGCCTGGCGAGGGAGTTTCCGACTATAAGGAAGGGTCTTCCCGCCCCGAATCCGCCCAAGGGAAACTTCTCCACACTTTGGGAATTTTTGCATCGGCCCCTTCCAAATTTTGCCAAATTACATTGCACGCAGCAACCCCAAAGTGATAAGAGAGAACCCTCTTTTTCTTTCCTTTGCGACACCTCGTCCTCGACACGACACCACACACCACACACCACACACTCGCACTCACACGCACCAGCGCAACATCACTCCATCCACAGCCTTCAATTGACTGGGGTCTCCACCCCACCTGGATCGCGTCCACCTCAACCCTGGTGCATGCAGCATCACATTGAGCTGTGCGACAAGTGTGGTACACAACACCACTCACCACGACTACAAGAACTGTGACCACTGCCACTGCGACTACCGCCGCTAGCTAGCTCGCTTGTTTTGACACGGCTCAGCGGTCACGCCACTGTCGCAAAGCGGCTGCCTCTAGAATCACCTCTCGGGAGACACAGAAAATAATAGACATCTGACGACCCTCCTGCAACTCGCTCGTTCGGCTTGTTCGAGCCGTTGTCAGGCTGGCGCCGAGCACAGTCCGCCAGTTTAGGATGTCAGATCAGGACGGCGGCAGGGGCCACCCCCCTCGAGAAAACCAAGAGTCCGCCTATCCACCGCCTCCTGGTGAAGAAGACGATCGCTCAAGGCCACCCTACCACCACTTGCCTCCTCCTCCTCAAGCGACCGTGACTCTTCCGCCAATTCATGATGCTCATCCGGCTTATGGCGCGAGCCGCTACCCACCACCTCCAGATCCCAGGTCGCGCGGGACCTACTCTGCTAGTCCCACTGGTGGCCCAAACGGCTATCCTGCTCCGCCTGGCAGTATGTATAACTTGCCTCCTGTCCAGGCGCCGCCGGACCAGCGACACTACGGAGTTGAGCCACGCGACTACTACTCACGCGGTGGGTCCTTCCCGCCACATCCTCAACCAGAGCCCTACAACTATGGTGGCTACCGACCTCCCTCCGGGCCTCCCTATGGTGCCTACCCTCCTGAGTATGCACGCGGTCCAGGCGGTCCGCCGCAACAGGCAGCACCACGCCAGAGGACTTCGATAGCATGCCGTTACTGCCGCAAACGTAAAGTCAGTAGCAAATCTCTCTTGCGACGTTCTGAGGACCCGGCTTGCGCGGTTACTTACTGACATTGAACGTGTCTAGATTCGTTGCAGTGGATACAGCCAGACCCCCGATGGGAAATGTACAAATTGCAGAAAGACGGGTAATGAATGCATTTTTCAGCCTGTTTCCTCATCGTCGACCACTGCTTTCGTCCCGGTGTCGGCTGTGCCTGGTGGTGTGCCTCCCGGGACACCTCTGTTTGGCGCTTTTGGACAGCCGTTGCCGCAGGGAGGAGCGCAACCAGGACAGCCTGGAGGGGCGCCTCAGCCACCCGCTGGTGGCTCGCAACAGCCGTATCCTCCTTCGGACAATTACGCGCTACCCTCGCCCACGGGCTCTTACTACCCACCACCTCCGGAAGACAGAAGCGGTGTCCCACAGCGACGCCTGCACGAGGAGGAGCACGGGCAACGCTTGCCCCCTCCGCACGTCTACGGTGAACCTGACCCACGAAGACGCTCTCCCGCATCCTCCGCGCCTGGTGGCACTCCGCCGCAATACGAGTATCCACCTCCAGACAGAACCTCTACTCCTGGCCAGCGCCGAGAGAGTCCTAATGCGCCTTCTCAAGCTGGGCAGCAAGGTGGCAGTGTGATGGCCTTGAGCAGCCTGATGGAGCACCCACCTCCACGGCCCCCGCCAAGCTCTGACTCGAGCCGCGATATCGATCAGAACATGCTCGGACGCCTGAACCGACGGACCTAGGAGGACTGGGAGGCTTGAGGAGGATTGGTCACGGTGCGGAGCTGCCCGAAAGCTGTGCGCAGGTGATACTTGGGAACCGGGACTCGGTCGATGACGGTTCCACGGAAGAATGCGCCTTGACGTGACGACGAGCTGGCTCACAGCGCCACACGTGACGGTAGCCAGGCCTATGGACGGCATCGATACATCGCTGCTGGACAGTCTTGATCCAACCGTTTGTGAAGCACGCGATTTCTTAATCTTTCGACTTTCCAGCATCCTCACACTCATCGACAACTCGGTTTGCTTTTCTCGAACTACTATGATACCCCCCGATTGTTTGGAAGATTGTCTGCCATGGATTGACTTGGCTGCTCGGGCATGGATGGGTAATTTGGAAGTTGGACGGAATGCCGCGTTACTCGGTGGGACGAGGCGAGAGAAGAAGGGATTACAGGAAATCGGGAATTCAAACACAGGCCCACTATTGCATGTCTTGAAGAGCAAAATGTCACCCAACGATGGGTAATGCCAGCAACAAACAGAGGCGGCGGAGGGGAACTCGCACGATTTGGCAACTGCTGTGGGCGGGCATTCAGCAACTAGATGGTCTCCCCGGTTTGGCGACAAACACTCCTAACAGCTAGCCTTCTGCTTTTTCTCAGCTATGCTTATTTCTGCAGCAAGGAAACATAATGCCGGGGATTCCTCTTTTTTTCTTCTTGATTTTTTTTATGTACCTCTCATGCATCTGTCTTGGCATTTTGTTTCTTCCTGCCTCATGTACAGGGGCGAGAGCACCACAGCAAATTTGGAGGGGTTGAAAGAAGGATTGCCTCACGGCAGAAGAGAAGGCTGCAACAAAGTCTTGCTTTTTTATTTTGTTCTGTTTTCGTGACTATTATGCTGTTTCCTGCTTCGCTTGGTTGCTTTTGGGTCATGTTTATCCATGCAAAAATATGCTGTTTTTGTTCTCCGTTCTCTTTGTACAAATCATCCATCCCTCTTCCACTTACAACATCTTATCTATCTTGTCTGGCCTACCTGCGAGCTTGTTCTGGCGGGGATGGAGGGGGCGAGGGGGAAATGGGGCATACCAAAGACGTGCGTCGGAACAGTTCTGCGAGGAACGAAACAATGACAAATATAACATGATGTTGCTTTGGTCCGATCGAGACCATTGACAGCCAAAACACACAAGATCTCCCGTCTCCCTCCCATCTCTGCCGTGTTTATGCTGCTTGGTTCCGTCCCGTCATCTGTGAACCATCCCACTTCCCCACGATCCGAGACCCGAGGCGTCGAACCGCCCTCCGCCAACCGATGTGACTTTGTTTCAAGAAAGCCTCGACTGCCTGTCTGACGGGCGGCCAGGCGGTAAAAACATAGTTTAGACTACAGAGGACACTAGGCGGGAAAGACGCCCTGCGTGATGCCATTCCATCACTCCGTCGTTGCTGCCGTGAATTTTCGTCTAGAGGACGAAACGCCAAAGACCCAGAAAGCATGGTTCCCGCTGGCCCAAACCTTGAGATACCGTTCTCTACCCAAGTACTGCCTACCTGGGTAATGTTACAACGGCGGGGCGGGCAGCTCCCCTCGTCCCCCCCCCTCCCCTTGCGGATGTGGCCCGACAGAACAGGCAGGATAAAAAAGAACATGACATGACAGACCAGGCAGAAAGCCAAAGACAACGACGACAGGCGCGGGTGGGCTGCAGTAGCCTCCTCCTAGGATGCTGGCTGCGTATTCCGCGTCCCCCCCTTCCCACTTCTGATCTCCTCCCCTCGGCGTCAGCTGCGCCCAGGCAGTCCAGAGGGGTCATTTTCTGTGGAGCTGGGCCGCAGCGAGATAGGCTCGCGATGAGGGGTCCGGTTCCATCGTTCGAGGCTTTTGCTGTGCTGGGATGTTGGCTGCAGTCCTGGGCGCACACTGTGCCAGCAGGTACGAACAGGGCCTCCGCTTGGGGGTGACGGGGGGAGGGGGGTAGGAAGGTCGACACAGGGTGAGTGAGAATCAGAGAGAGAGGAGTTCGGCCGCCCCCAACGTGCGTGCGCGCATTGGCTGCGTGCGGGTCTGCCCTTGCAGTGGGCTGGCCGGGCAAGGGTGTAGGCATTGTGGCATTGACGGGCCTCGCTGTCAGCCACGAGGTTTTCCCAAGTTTGTGCTGGGATTTGGGGTTTGGCACGGGCTGGGAAAACCTTTGGTACGCCGGAAGGACTGGGTCGTAGGGATAATCTCCGACGTCGAAACAGTGCCTCCTGGTTATTAGCCTAGGTAGGCAGGCAATGGTCGAGTGGGAATGGATGGGCGTGTTCGTTCGGTTCGCTCACACAGCCTAGCTGCAACGTTCACGTCTCAAGGTCGTCCTGGATGGCACTCTGCTCGCTCAGGTCCCGAGGTCATGAGCATCATCACCGCCATTGCCCCTCTGTTCACGGCACAGAGTGTACGATTTTGTCGGCCCCTCCCAGCTGGAGCAAAAGGCCTGTGTCCCGTTGGAGACCATCGCGTAGAGCTTGGTCAGGAGAGGGCCTCGCAGCAGCGGGCATCCTTGCTCAGCAGCAGGAGCGTGAGTAACGGGCCCGGGCAGGCCAACGAATGACTTACATTGGATTTTTGGCGCCGGCAGAATTGTGGGAACACACTGGCGTACCAAAGCACTCAGATAGAGGGTTCGTCTGGGCTCGTGGGGTCAATACATAATCATTGCTGCAGTAGCCAGGGGGGTCGCATGGTGGATCTGGTGGGCAATTACTGCGAGATGATGGATCTTGATCGGAGAGGGGACCGATCACGGTGTCCTTTGGCGAGCATATGCCCTGATGTGCTGTCAGGTTGTACTGAATACGATTACGGGGGAGGGGAGAGGTGCAGACGGGATGGCTGGTTGACGTTCCGCGGGGCGGATTCTCCGTCGATCGCAGCATCACTTGTCAGTCTGTGGCAGTCGCGGTGTCAGGGAAGTGAGGGAAGTGAAAGTGAGTGGCATTCGGCCTCCTTCCAAGGTTGGATACGACACACACACATCACCTATCCTTCCTTCCTTTTTCTCTCATTCTCCTTCTCTTCTTCTCTCACACTCTCCCTCTTTCTGTATTCGTACACCTTCTGAGGTCATCACAGCTCAGATCCAGACCAGTTCACACGTAGGTGACCGCGTAGGTAGGGAATTAGCGTAGCACCTGCAGAGTATTCTCCAAGGCACTGGGCAACTGTCAACGAAACATCGCCTTGGCCAGCCGCCAACTTTCCTCTCTCTCGTAGACGGAAGCTACTGCAGGATTGTTCAGTTGACGGGCGGGATGATCCATGGGTCCATAGTTCCTGCCCTGTTGGTTGGCCTCGGCCCCTCTCAGGCTGAGCTGCCTCAGCTCCAGAGCTCCGTTTCCGTAGGCGCCAATACGGCTGAGACTGCGGTTGCTGCACGCATGCACTTCCTTGTCACTGACCGTCTCTTCTTGCCGTCCACGCAGGCGGACTGGTCAACACCGTATTCACATTGCCCTTCAAAATGCTGTAGTGCCATTGTGCCTTCTCGCGCAGTAAGCAGCCAAAACACCAACCTCATGTTGCCCAGATACAACCTGGATATTCTACTCGACTTTGTACTGTGTTACCAAGAAGCACATTTATCGTATCACAACTATTTCCAATGCGCCTATCTAGACTTGATTCATTCATTCCTTGGTCTCTCAAGTCCAGAGAAAATCATCATTAACAGCGGCGGTGGTACCCACCGCTGCTGGGAGCCCATCACGCTCGTCAAAGCAACCATCACCGGAACACATCACAGTCGTGAAGTTTGGTACTGTCACCTCCGTTGTCACAATCCACATCCAAGCTGGTGCCGGTTTTTGGTGACATTGTGCGGGGGGTGCTCGACAGACCGGCAGCGTTAGGCCAGTCACTGACCGAACCTTGGAGCCTTGGTAGACAACGCCGCCGCTAGAAACACGCCGGGCTGCCTTGTCCAGGACCACGACGCAACTTTGGTCATTACGCTTCATCCCGTTACCAGTCTGAGCGTTGGGCAGCCCCTATCCCGCCTGGTGCTGGCCACCGCCCATCGTTGTCCGACTAGCGGACCGAACCCAAGTGAATCGGCACGATCGGCCAGCACGGGATCAACCACTTGGGCATTGCGAACAGGCAAGCACTAACTCGGAGTCTCCGTTCATCTGCCACGCTGAATCACGCCACACGTCACAAGCACCAAGGGACTATGCCGCTTTGCAGGCGGGATATCCCAGCTTTAGGCTCGCGACACGGCCCGGCCTTGGAGCTACCGAGCTACCAGCCGTCCACGGAGATTTGCCCGGAGCTGTACCAGCGAACCAGACGACAAAACTCCCACGGTGCGCCATCATGTGGTCGGTCCAGGCGAGAGCGGTGGCTCAGGAAGGTTTGGGCAGGAAAATCGAGCCTTGATGGCTGTCCATCCACGAGTCGAGATGTCAGGTGTGTTCCTCAGACCATCGGTCTAGCGCCAGGCGACCAAAAAGGCTGACCAAGGCCGAGCCAGCCACAGCTGACCTGGGTCGGTGGAAGGTACAGCCTAGCATGTGCGCTACCTCAAAGAGAATAACTTTACCCAGTCTTGGTGTTCCTTGCTTCTAGCTCAACGTGCGAGGCCGACCAGGACACCCATAACACGCTGCCGCGAGACCCATGGAAGGCTACAGACCCCTCTTCCCGGCGGGTTGACCAGCGGCTGCGCATGAATACAGTTAGAGAGCCAGGCTGAATTCCCTAGTGCGCAATGTTTCTGAGCGTTGCACAGAATCCAGCACTGACCACTCGAGCGTCAACGGGAGTTTGGGTCCTATTTTGACCTGGCCAGCCTGTACCGAAGAACCGTGTCCAAATCTCCCCTCCAGTGCTGCATTCTCTGGCCAACCGTGGCTCGCATCACAACGGGCTGACTGCCCCATGAGGCTCTCAGGCTGACGGCTTACGTTCTGGCGGCATGCGTTCTGGCGCCACTAAACGTCCCTCTCTCGTTCACGCGGACCAGGCATGGAGAGGTAGCTTGCTTCCGGAGCAGCTGTGCGAGGGTCATGTGCTTGCCATCCTGCTGCACATAGCCGCATGCATGCAGAGCACCTGCAAGCTACGCACTCGGCACCTGTTGTATTGGTCGGACTGGCTGACGCAAGGAGCAGTTGCCCACGATGCTGCAGGCTTCCAAGACCGAAAGGGGCATGGACCTTGCCTTTCGAAATCGCACGACTGCATCCCGAACGTCCGAGCTTGATAAAACCACGCCCTACCCTTCCTCTCCCGAAGATAAGATGGATGGTACGAGAATGCGACTCTTCAGCCTTGCCCAGTCGCTTGACTCAGCCTTGTTCACAAGCTCGTCCGTGCCAACGCGTTTCGGCATCACCAAATGACAGACGGAAAGTACAAGCAGGACGCGGCAGCTTGCCCTTCTTATCCTGCTCCCGTTCAATCATTGAGCAGAGAGTGGAGGTTGTGCCTTGTGCACGAGTTTAGAAGGCTGGATACCTTGGTGGCGCAGACCATTGTTGACTGTGCTCAGGATTGAGAGACACGTGTGCTTGGAAAAGCGGCAGTTGACTATATTAACTTCGCGCTGAAGTTTCGCTCCACCTCTGGGTTGCCAATTAGTGGGCTGCAACCCTGTGGTGACCTGCGAAGAGTGCACCTGAACGCAATGGTGGGCCCTAAAAGTATGTTCGAGATCTAGCCCGGAGCATGTACGGAAAACTTCGCTAATCGTCTCACAGGACTGCATCTGAAGTCGTTGTAGAAGCCCGAGCTATTCTTGTGGATCATATGGCGCCATTTGTGGGAGCTGTTGACGCTCGTTGGGGCGACGGCTTCATCAGGTACTTGACACCACGGATTGAACCCCCCTGATGATTTAGTGTGACTTAAACCTCCTAACAAGACGTGTTCTGACAGAACCTAACGCTGCAGATGCCCTTAGAAACCCCACTCGATCGAACCATCCCTTGCGAAAGTCAGATGCGAAGCCGAAGACGTATGCGACGATGCGGTGGCCGAGGGCTACAGGCAAAATCGATGGGAATGCTCATAGCCAGTCCAGAGACAACATCGAAAGATGACATCGGACGCTCCGATGAAAGTTGCCCCGTCAGAAGAATGGACGTCTTGGAGCCGTCATTGGTGCTGACACTGAGCAGACAAACGACGTCGACCAGTCTTCGGATGGAACCAAGAAACATAAGCCTAGACGCTCTCTGGACGGCTACACAACGAACTCGTACCCAAGCAATGGCCCACTTGTCTTTACAAGCTTGGACTGCAGACACTGAACCCACCGACATATAATCAAGGTTATCCACCCCGACATCCAATACCTGAGGAAAGCACAGTCTATTCAGGACTAAGAGAATTGCGAAGACACAGAGACAGCCCAGCAAGTTTGTGGGAATGACTTTAAGTCTAATTTGGCAGCAATATAGTCGGAATCTGGCCGGGTCTCGTCTATGCGACCGAGTGGAGACTTCGGTACCTTGGGTTGCAAAGAGCCTTTCGCTACACCGCTCTACGACTTGCGCTACTTGCAAAGACTCTGGAAAGAGACTCGAGAGTTTTGGACCTTGACTATAGTCCAATTTTCCTGGTTCACGATATCCTTGGTCTGGAAACTCTGCCCAAGCGTCGGCGCTGCGGCACCACACCAAGATTCATCCGAGGCCTAGCCCTCAAGCGAGGAGCCATATGCTACCATGTGGCGCTTGGCCAAACTCGATAAGGTCAGGGAAACGAGGTCACCTTGTGCCAAAGAGACTCGACCAAGTTGTTGAGTCTCAAACCTAGTTTTTGTGGGACCAAATAGTGTGTTTACTTGCTGCAGTGGCTCCCAAAATCTGCCGAGTTGGAGAGCTCAGCTGACCACCACACCTTTTTTTCCCCTGCACTTTGGCAATCCACAACGCAGCATCATGAAACATTTCGAGGCCAATCAGCGGGAGAGGCGCATCTCATCCTGGAGCTTTGAGCTGCCTCGCCTGTGCAGAGCTGAGAACTCCGGGGGAGCGAGCTGCTTGACCGGGTGGTGCGTTCATGCTGAGTACAAACCGACCCACTCTTCTCGGCAAGCATTGTCTACCTGGTACTGGATCAGGAGAGTACATTTCTTTTCGTGTCTGCTTGTACTTTGACTGTGAAGCTGATATCTTGGCAACTATACATCTCATTGGAGGCAGCCTCTCCCGCACCACGTCTCAGGAGCCTCACCGTGCCAGCTCCTGACTCGGCCTCCCTGCAGTGGTAGGCATATTACAGCACATAGACCTGCTCGTCTGCTGATTTTGTTGGGACCCAGCAAGAGGGATCCAAAGATCAATCCATGTCTTGGCTGGAGCTGTGGTCAAATACCCCCATCTGGCCAGTGCGGAGAAGCGAGTGCGAAGTTTAAATGACGACAATTTGCCGTGACTGGTTCAGCGGAACGGCACGCAGCGCGCGGGACAGTGGGAAATTCGAGAAGCAAAAAGAACACGCGCACGGAAGCGAGGGGGAGAAAAAGCAAGTTGGCGGTTCGTCGCGCAACAGGGGTTGTGCCGGCTGCTGAACCATGCGCCCATGCCCCCCCTCATGGGAGATCCCGCGCATCCCGTCCCCATCCACTGGCTCACATGTAACGCAGGACACATAACATCTTGGAGGCATGCCCTTCCCTTCCCACCTCTGGCCCCCTTCCCGTCCCGCTTGCCTGGGTCCCGCAAGGTCGGGGGTTTCGGGCAAGCCGTATCGTCGCTTGTCTCGGGACAAGGGGGCCTTTGATGGCGGGAAGCGCACGAGGTCGGGAGGACGGAGGAGCCACGTTGAACAGAGGTGGGGGGAGAGGGGGCTGGGAGGACCGATCGGAGTGACGAGTCAGAAAGAAATTTCACTCCTCGACCTGCCGTGTCCCTTACGGAGCTCGACCACGACTGGCGCCGGGGCTCTGGTGATTGCCCGTGGGATGCGCACGTACTGTACTGTGCAGCCGAGCTTGTACGGGTTGGGACTGTGCGGTAGATCTGCCCGCTTCACGTGGGCGGGCGGGCCTGCCCCTCGCCCCTCCCCCCTGCACTCCCTCGTCGGATGCCTCTCTTGTGTTTTTCCTCTTTTCCTACTTTTTTCCCTCTCGTCTCGCGTGATTGATTCGCACCGGGCCGATGATGCAAGCATATGTGGGCGTGGGGACCCTTGTCGTTGCTGAGGCCCGCACAGTGTCTCGGGGGCGTGGGTGTGCCCCCATGCCTCCCTTGTGGATACCTGACCTTTTAACACCGAAATATCGGTTAGCACGGAGTACAAATGTACGGTGAACGACCACGGCGGCAATGCAGGACAGACAACGCGAGGCGAGCATCGCGAGAAGCTGCACCCCAGGTGTCTGAGGTTGAGATGGCGGTGAAGTCGATGGGGTTTTTTTCTCTCAAGTCAACGACGGTGACAATACATAAAGAATTGGTTGAGACTGAAGGGTTTTTTTTTTCTCCTGTACACTGGGCGTGTACCTTTCGTGCGCATTGGTCTCGGGCGCCAACCGCGGGTAATCCAAATTTTGGCAATGCTTGCATCACTTGGGAAGATGGCAGCCAATTTTCACAATGCTGAGAGTTCAAAAACGTTTATTTAGTGGAAAGTGACTGAGGGCTTTAATCGACACTCAAGTTATCCTGTGATGTCCCGTGTACTCGCCTCCGGAGTGTGTATATGCTTTGAAGTTGAGAGCAGCACAATCCTGAGCGCCAGCAGACACGATTGCTGCCTTTTGGGGAGCCAAGTGGTGCCCTGTTCTCGGTGACTTACATAACGGCGTCGAATCCATTGTGTTTATGACCTGTCTGGTGTGCAAATGGGCATGGGATTTTCAAAGGTGTTGGATCATGAATGGAGCACCTTGGAGGGAGATATCTGAGTCTAAGTAGATCCAGCCCTAATCAGCGAGATCAAGAGCTCAGGTATTTTGCTCCCGGAACCTCCATGGTCATTGCTGAACGCTGGGTTCTCGGCACCAGAATGTTCTCCTGTATTTGGGCGACGCCTGTTGTATCTTCCAGGCTGGATGGATACTGTCATCTATCTCCCAAGGGTGCTAAGCTGTATGTATCATCTACACGGATCCGCCCGTAGAATTTACCAAGGTAGGTGTACTATGTGACGATATGTTATTGTCTTGTGCTTCTTGTAGATATCTATTCTATCGCCATTCTTCACTTCACTTCAAAATGCATGAGCTTCGAGGATACATCCCCGTCCCTCCACCAAATGTCGCTAAGATGTTCTCACTGCTGGTACAATCGAACAAACCTACACCTATTAACGTTTATGAAACTGCCGGGTCTGTATAGTAATCACAAAATGGCCGTGCTGCATGTGCAAACGCCCGACAGCCTGAGCGAGACTTTCCAGTCCTTTTGACACCTGCGTAACTTCCCGGTTTCCTACGATGCAATGTTAAAAGCCCTTTTAAGACGATGCTGCCACATACCCAGTTCCGCAGGGTATGACAACTTAAACTAATAGATCCGGCACCACCCTCTCGGGGGATCCTGCGCAACCTAGGCCCCCAAGTATATGAACAATAATATTGTATGCTACAAGCCCATGGGGGTCCGTCATATTGCCTCGGTGATAACATGCATACGAACGTATAATGTTTCTTGAGTTCACTAGTATGGACGAGGATTTGGTCTTCGTCGTGTTTTCCAAACCCGCTAGCTGCCCCTTGGGCGGGTGGCGTACGCGAGATACTCCGTCCCGCAAAGTGCGGCACTGTCTATTCGGGGAAACGAGCTCTGTGCCCATGGATGTCTGACTCCACTCTTGGGTCACCTAGGCGGCGGTCGGTGGTTGGGGAAAGGTGGCGCGCGCTGTCTCTCTGTCGGAATCACGTAACCATTTCTTGAGTCCCGATGCGAGGTTTTGACGGCCCAGCCCGAGCATCTCTAGTCGTTCCTTACTTATATCGCACTAATATAGTTACTTCTAAAGCTGAACCAGGGGGTGGGATATTTAGTTCCCCGAGAGTTTCGTGGCCTGGGGTAAGTGCTCTCTGCTTGCTGGCCTGTGAGGTTCGGCATCACGTTGCTACCTATTATCCCCGTTAGGGCATCGAAAACGCCACGATCCAGATGAGTACCGTTTTCCTCGGGCGCAGATCTGTGCATGTCACATGCAGGAGAGACGCTCGGGGGTCAGAAGCCGAGTGTAGCGAGCCAGCAAGGCTGACTGACCGAAGAGGGCGGTGACTGGAGCATGCTACGCCTCTGCTTGGGGTCACTCAGAGCTTAGCCATTTTCATGAGGTGTAAATTTGATTCCTGTGCAGATAGATCATAGGTACGACTTCAGCTGCCAGCTTCAAGTCCTCGATGAGTAGTAGTATTTCGAGTGCAACTGCTGGCCTTTCTGACGAAAAACTTGACGCAAGCATGTAGCAGTGCTGATACTCGCACCGTGGTTTACTTGGAGGCCGATAAGCTGGGACTGCAAGGCCGGCAAGGACAGATGGGGTTCTCATTGGTGATGCTCAAGCTTAAGGCAAGCGATGGTGATTTTGTGTGGTCACATGCGTAGTCAGGTTGGGCTATATCATTGAAGACTCTGCTTCCGTGTTGTTGCCCTGCCCACAAGTCTCCTGAACGATTTTGTTGGGCACACTTATGTGTATCTGCTCTATCAACTGAGTTTCGGAGGGAACCAACTTGAGCAGCTTGCTTTCTCCCAGGCGGGCTCATATGCGCACATATATCTCCGGGGCTCGTGGCCAAGGGGCCAAAGGGGGCGGGTCTCTTCGCGCACATGATTGTGTCTTCAGTCCCTTGATACCACAAAAAAGGGTCAAATGCGCCTTTCCGCACACCCTGTGCCCATAAAATCCCTCATTCACTGAATATCCCTCCGACGTGCTCGCTCCAAGGGCTCCCAGGGGCCAGCAACGCAATGGACTCTTGGTCCAGGTCATAATGTGGGCATGCAGATAAGCACGAAGGCTGGCTGGCTGGCAGACAAATCTGATATACCCGATTGCGCACACGGAACATGAACAAGAAAGGTACCCTCGCCCCTCATGAATCAAGCGGCGGTCCCATTCCAGGCCGCCGTCTCCATCCATCCATCTGTCTGCCCGACCGTCCTCGTGTCTCGTCGGCGGCGAGCGTCGAACAGGCCCCTTGGGTTGGGCACCCTGGCTCCATCGATTCTTCCCACCTCTCGGGAGAGCAGACAGCATCGGTTGAACAAGAAGGCTGGACCTTCATCTGTCACCCTCGGTCGTCTGCTGGCTGCTCATACCTCTCCGCCCCTTCGAAAGGTTACCGCTGATGCCGTGACTCTCAGCTGAAGTCTGGCATGGCCCCTTCCTAACCTATGTGTAGGCGGCCAAGATGGACGGGCTCTTGTGTATACATGGTCGTGTCTCCACGAGACGGCCTCCTGGCCGGCTTTCCTTGCTTCCCTCCAAGAGGACGTACCGGGACAATAATTTCCATCTCTCACGTGTGCTGCTGGTCAGTATTAACATGCGGATGTGCAGCGCTAAGGGAGTCTAGTGTACACCCACCCTCCTCGTTGTAATGGTCTACGGCTTCGTCTTGGGCAAATCTGTGCGACGGCTTGGTCTTCTTTGCTCTGGTGTGGTACGAAGAAGCGAGCTAGATCTCCATCGGGGGGGGGGGGGGGTCTGACATGGCTCTGAAGTAGAAGCAAAAGAGCGATGCCATCACTCGGCCCACACGTACGTACCTCACATGGAAGCCTCCAAACACAGCGATTGAAAACAGACACGACCCAGCGAGCGAAAGAATTAAGGGATAGGAGCCCGAATGGGTCGAGTTTGGTGTGGGTGGACCATGCCAAAATTGTACGTTCTATTTACAACCTTATGCCCATGTAATGAACAATATATCATAAACCCTGATGAATGAACCCGCGCCCCCGCTGGTTTAACGCCCTTGCTCGATGTGTGCCGTGCGGTGCTGTGCTGTGCTGTAATGCGCTTGGTTCTGTTTGGGCGCGCCCATGAGAATGTGATCTTTCCTCCACTCAATTTGGTTCACTGACCGACCCTGAAATGGTGGATGTAACTGGCTTCGATAACATGCTTCTGATCTGCTCTTCCTTTTTGTAATCCGATTCAGTCATGCTGTCGAGCAATGCAATGTGTCTTTCTCCCTTTGGACAGTCTGGGACCATGGTTGGAAATCCATCTTGTTTTCCCCCTTATTAAGTAAGTCATTCATTCATCGTCGGACATCTCTTCGTCCTCGTCGTCTTCCTCCTCCTCTTCCTCGTCGTCCTCCTCCTCAGGCGTGGCCTGCCGGCTGGCCTCGACAGCGACCTCCTCGCGGACGCTCAGCTCGCCGGTGCCGGCGTTGCGCTCGAGGACGAAGCACCGCTCGGCAAAGACGCCGCGCTCGTTCTGCCTGCGCCAGGGCTCGCTGAGGCGGCGGACCATGACCTTCTTCCAACCGCCGACGTTGATGGTGATGGACCGCCAGGGGACGCCCCCGGCCTTGTTCCGCACGAGGAACTGCAGCGTGCGCATGGCGGCGTCGCGGTCGCGGTCGGCGCCCGGGTGCACGACCTCGAAGGGGTGCAGGACCGTCTGCACGTGCAGCGTCAGCGTGTGCAGCGCGGGGAACGAGCAAGCAGCCCGCAGGAACTGCGGCGGGTCCGTGTGCACCACGTCCATGTCCAGCTCGAGCACCTGCACCTGGCGCATCCGCTGCGCCAGCAGCGCCAGGTCCTCGTGGTAGATGGTCGGGCAGCGCCGGTCCTCCTCGCCGAAGCCCGTGTGGTCGCGGAGGCGCAGCGTCGTCAGCGTGCGGGCGTGGGACAGCAGCGCGTCCACGGGGAAGTGGTACGTGTGCACCGTGATCTGCAGCGTCGACAGGGCGCGGACGTACGACCTGACGAGAAGGTTGAGCCGCCGCGTGGCCTCGATGCGCAGGTCGGGGAGGTGAGCGCTGAAGTCCTCGCAGTGCAGGGTCTGGAGGTTGGCCAGCTCGTGGAAGTTGACCGAGTTGAGGAAGTTGAACACCGGGACGGAGATCAGCTCCAGGGACGTGATGCGCGAGAAGTCCCAGTGCCGCGCCACCTCCTCGGCGCTGTGCCTCCAGTCGTAGGAGCGGAGGGTCAGCTCGCGCAGGGGCGGGAGGCGCTCTTGCGGCGCGAAGTCGAACTGCGTGCCCTGGCCCCGGTCCTCGAAGTGGAGCGTCTCCAGCCGCCGGGCGGAGAGGAGGAGGTGCTTGAGGGAGTTCAGCCGGGTGACCAGTGGCGGTGCCGGGTGGGCCATCTTCAGGGAGACCAGCAGGTCGATGGGTATGGCTCGGAGGTAGGTGTTGCGCATCTCGCCCTCAAAGTCCCGGAGTGGAAGCTCCTCGACGTATAGCTTGGTGCGGTTGTAACGAGTCTGCTCTGCATTTAGAATATCAGATGGTAGCCAGAAGCGGCCAGAGCGGGCCTCTCTGTCCACGTATCGCCATCTATGTCGGCAGCATGGTCAGTACGTCCGAGGCAATGGTCGAGATAGACAGTCGCCCACGAGTTGTGGGAGACCACTTACCTTACGGACGAGAGTTTTCGTATTCTCTCCAGGATCCTCTTGATCCCGGCGGGGTCCAGGTCGCTTCTGGCAACGACATGGTGTGTGTGAGCACTGATATGCTCGAGAGCTTGGGGGAAATGTTGCCCTGCATCCTGGGCGACTATCCGCTCCGTCAAGACCAGCGTCTTGTAGGCGATAGGTATGGCTATCTGGTTGAACCGTTGGCAGAGAAGCCGAGCGGTTGAGACATATTGCGTGTCGATATCTCGAAGCTGCCAGAATCCAGTCAGTATAGTCCCTAGGGAACAGACTGTCTCTTTGAAGGCATTTCAACTAAGAAACCAGAATATGGAGCCACCGCTAGAGGGATCGTCACCAACCTGTTCGAATATCAGGGCCAGGAGCTCCGTACTCAGGTCGTTCAGAGACCAACTAGGCTGATACTGATGATGGTGCTGCTGTTGCGAGTGTTGATATGTCTGGCCTGCGCCCTGAGCATATGAGGCCATTCGCTTCCTCCGCTGGCGAGCACATTCAGCCAGGTCTCTGGGAAAGGGTAAAAGAATAGAAGGCATGGACATGGAGAGAGAGCCTCGTGGAGAAGATCTCACACGAAGCAGGCGGGATGGGAAATTTTAATTCTAGAAGATGTTTCCATGGGATCCAGCAATTGATACCGACAGGGGTGGGTGACCCAGGTTGAGGATGGGTGGATATGTGGGTATTCCGATGGGCAGCAGCAGGATGGGCTGCAGGGGAGGAGCTCAGATCTTGGCCCGGGTTGGGTGCTGAGGGTCGAGGTGGGCAAGGGAGGCTATCCTCCTTTTGGAGAAAGTAACGAAGATGGGGCGATTGGGGAATGGGAGCGGAGGTGACATCAAAGACCGCTGATGGTCGATGTAAACGAACCACCGGTTGCGGCAGCGACCTGCAGTGCTAATCTGTGAGTAGCGTGACACGGCCGCAATGCACGCGAGGAAGGCGACCGAGGGGAGCGGACACAGCGACAGCCGGGTTGACGATGGGAAAAGCTGGGGCCCTTTGATGGGTCCTCGCGCTGGACTGCCTTGTTGTGTGCGCCGGCGGAGACGAGACGCCGGTAGGATTATTGCTGGCTCGGCTTGCAGGCTAAGATCGACGCACCATGCCCCGTACTCCTGTAATGTGCTGCGCACCTCGGCCTGGGGACTGGGACCCAACCCGGGTAAAGTACAAGACTGAGACGAACCAAAGGAGAGAGACAGCCAGGGCTGATTTTGCCGTGCCGATGGATATGCGGGCGTTGGTGCAAGCGAGGTGGCTTCTCACCAAAAGGGTGCATGCGGCGGAGGAAGGGACCGCCAAAAGAACGAGCGAGCGGATGGTGGACCAGAAAAGAGGCGAGACAAGAGTGGTGAGTAAGAGGCGGTAAGGCTATAAAGAGCCTGGATGCTACACTGGACTACCAGCCCGTCTTGGAATGGAGAAACGTGGCACGCACGGATTCTGGATGTGGATGTGGACCAGAAGAAGGCCCGCCGCGAAGAGGACGACAAGAAGCTAGAAGCGAAGGTTTGGAAGCTAGAACACTAACATTCGACGGGAAGGAAAGCGATTCGTAGAAGAGGAAGAAGGGCGGTTGTTTGAGAAGACGGCGGTAGCGTCAGCTTCAGCTTATGCTCATGAAGGGTCATGCTGTTCGCAAGTTCCACGTCCACCCATTCCAGCCCAGTCCTGCTTGCCTGCCTGCCCGCCTGTCAGCCCAGTCGGGTTCCAGGGTTGGACAGGCTGTTCGCGGGTTAACACAAGCATGGCAAGGCCAGGAAAAAAGATGGGATGAGGTGAAGCACCGCACACAACGAGAAACGCCGCCAAAGCAGCCGGGACGAGGAGGCACGGGGCGGATGGTCTGGTGCGGATAACGATCCAATCGCGGAGCTGGACAGGCTGGTGGACAACAGGCGACATCAGATGGGCCGGCCAATGCTTGTTCCGCCGTGGGCGGCCGACTTAGACCCAACAGAGAAGCTTATACGCCGTCCGATTGTTCTGTGGTCGAGACGAGAGGGATTGTGCGAGCGTGCTTTGCTTTGCTGCAGCCCGCGCGCATGCCTGCTCGCCCGCCTACTTGCTCGCTTGGCCGTCTGGGGAATTCTAAATATGCTGTGCTGCCGTGACATGCTATGTCATGTAATCGACAGCCTTTCTGCGATGATTGGCCTTGCCCTTGCCCCCGGGGCAGCAGGAAGGAGGATTTTCATCCCATTCGTAACGACTCATCCAGTGTCGTGCCGGCGATCTGCAGTCGCTTGAATGCTGCTGTGTCTGTTGGGGGTGATCCCTTGCGTGTTTTGTTGTGCCCTGCAAGCCATTTTGTGTCGTGTCATGTCGTGTCAGGTCAAGTCATGCCACGGCTCTGTCTGCCTGTGCTCTCTGCCTCTGGCTGCAGACGTGTTGAGTGTGTAGCATGTGTGAGCATGTGCGCATCTCCCACTGGTCCACTTGCAGATGGCGGCTGATGGGGTGCTGATGGCTAAAATGGTGATGGGCAGCGAGGAGTGGGAAAGTGTGTATCTGAGGGCGTCAAACGAGCGTTGCGAAAGTGGACGTTTCGCAAGGTCCGCCCAAAGAAGCAAGAGGCGTTTTTGGCTCCCGCTCCACCGTCGTGCAGCCGGGGCCCGCCCCACCGTGGGAGCTTGGCCGTTTTGGGCGCCTGATACCACCTCGCCCAGGTGGCCACGCCGCAAGAGGGTGACGCTGGCACATGCGTTTCCGCTGCAGTGGTAACGGGTGTCCAATCAGGGGTCCTTTGTGCATTTGCTCTCGAAGGTTGTGGGGGCCTGGCTCGTCCCCTGTCTGCATATTGCCGTGTGGATCCGAACAAAACGCACACACAAGGTCACCAGGCTGCAGACGGAGGTAGTTCTTGTACCTGCCCACATTACAGAGTACCATGGGTACTCACTGCCTGGCCCCACGGTACCTCACCACACCCACACCAACTTTGGAAGCTCAACGGCACCCGACAGCTGCCCCTGCTTGTCATCACCGCGCATGCCGTGCAGTCCTACTTCTCATGTATGCAGTCTACTCATCTTCGCCATCTTCGCCATATTTGTACAAAGGACATGGGCATCCTGCAGACAGCTCGTAACGTCGAGAACGACGTCCATCCCAAAAGAGAAGCCAGCCAAATGATGTGCTTGGCTACATGAGACTACCTAGGTAGGTACTCTATCGCACACCAACACATGTATCATCCACAAGTACATTAACACAGCAAGCCACTCAATAGAAACATGCGGACCGGGACCGAGGCACGTATAGCATTTCTGATATATGACAACCAGACTTCATCCCGCTTGCTCGCCTGCCCACCAGCCAGTAGGGACTTTTATACCTAAGCGTGCGTCGCGTCAACGACTTCACCTTCTCATAAAGAAGCAAAGACAATGGTGCGATGCTGTTGTGCTGTACACACGGCACCTGTTTCATCCGGGAAAGCCTGTCAAGCCTCTGCACATCTCCCTGCATAACCAGAATGACAACATGGCATGCTTCCCATTCCCCCACATGCCAGCATGCGCGCGTACAGCCATCGCTAAAGAGTACCAATTAGAACCTGGCCGCCCTGCACACATGCATGCATACATACGTGCATGTAAAACAAACATACGTGCACACACAGGGCGAGGTTGAGACGACCTAGACTACCTGTCCGCTGCTGGCCGGCCAAAAGGCATAACAGGGAGAGGGAGAGGGACAGGCCAGGTCGCCGTCTACCGCGGTACCGGTTAATTGCTAGCTACGCGGTATAATGCAATGCATGCCATCGCTAGGGGGCTCGCGTCATCGCAAGTCGAACCATAGGGGACCAGACCACGATCAGCCATATGTAATAATAACGAAAGCGTTGAGTATACCGTAGCATCCAGATATGGTACGATGTTTCCGTCCCAAGGCCGCCGGCGGGCGGGCATCAACACCCCCACCCACCCACTCGCCCGCCCCCCCAGTCTTGGAAACCCAGGCATGTCACCGAGGAAGGCCCCAGAACATCAGACGATTGTCTTGTCCTGCAGGCCATCGCAGCCCACTGATTCTTGTTCCTGCTTTTGGAATATCTTGCTGCCCCTGCTGCTACTTTTAGACAGCTTGTGGGCGGGGAGGAATAATGGCTTTGCCGGACCACCAGTAAGAAAAGACTGCCAGACAGAGCGTGCAGTCTCGGCGTTCATCCAACCGGCTCAGCCGTTGAGCCTTCATCCGGCGCCTCTCGTATAATATAGATAATAGTCCGCACAAGTGTACCAGAGCCAGGGGTGTGTTGGTAATAATAACCAAGCGAGACTAGTTGCATGGGGAAGTCTAGATCCCCCCCGGATTGGGAACCGGGCCACTCTGCAACCTTGATTTTTACTTCTTCACAGGCACACATGCAGGTATCCGTCGGCTCTGACTAGCCGCAGGGCAGGGCTGGCTGACCACCAACAACGGCGTGGAAGGATGAATCGTCTCGTCTGTAGTACAGTAGCAGACCACTCTATATCAAACTGCCAGACTGCCGAGATATTAATTGACTGCGTCTGAGGAGGGCGGGGAGAGAATGGGATATAGGGTGGGTGGGTGACATCTTGGACGTCGATCTCTTGGGACGACACACGGCTGCACAAACGGGACGAAGATGGCGCCAACAGAAGCGGTTGATTGCACTGCAGTGGAAGAGATTGTGCTGAAGATCGCACGGCAGGGTGTTTCTGCTTTGGGGAACACACCTCCCACCTCCCACCACAACCCCCACCCTCAGACAAAATGCCATGATGATCGCAGTTTCGCAGGTGTTGCCGCAAGCTCTTCCAAGACGAGCCAGTCGCGAGCCAGCCTCTGCCAGCCAGTCAAACAAGACAGGGCCAGGCAGGGACGCGCGGGCTGCAGGGCTGCAGGGCTGGACTGGCTGAGCACAGACATGAGACGGTTTTCGTTCCTTTTCTTCGTTTGTGTAGGATTCTCTGTCGATCACCCTCTCTCTTACTATCAAAACCTCGCTGACCGGTCCAGTCGCATCCATTTGAACATTATTCCCCCAGGCGGCGCGCACCACGCACCGACAAGACCCCACATGTAGACCGGCATGCGGGCATGGGATCGCAACGCGGATGATGTGTCGATGCAGCGTGGTTCCGATCGGAGTGACTTGTCCGGCAGAGGGCTGCCGCGTGGGGCGTATCATCATCATTGGCGTCCCTGCCCTGCCCTGCTTCTCAGCAACGTACATATGTACAGTACATCCATGGACTCCCACTTCCCTTCACCCCGGCTCTCGCCCGATTTATGAGCCGCCGAGGAAACCCCACAGAAGAACGAGCGAACGTGTGGAACGCAGCAGCGCGTGGTGGAGCCGCAAGGGGGCAGATCTGGGTGGAGCCTCGGATCGGGAGCACGAGGTTGCACTCGCTCACCGCGAGATGGTGGGCTCTGGGGTCCTCCGTCTGGCGAGGAAGCGTAACGCTCTTGGGTACAGTTCCGATGAATATCCCGGGGGGCCAAGAAGGGGCCTTTTCGTCCTCGCCTGTGTGAGGAGCGGAACCTTCTTGACTCGCTTGCGGTTACATGGGCATACGTACTTGTAGAGCGTGTATTTCAGTTCATATTGTGGTCTGTGGTATATGTCCACACATTGTACGACTGGCACATGGAAGACTCGGAAAGATAGAAATTTTGACCCTCAAAAGAACTAACTTGTTACAAGGTCTGCTCCCAGAACCCAGAAGAAAATAAGATGGACCGGAAAGTTTGACCGCGCTCTTGCAGGCCAGCTGGCCAAGGTCAAAAATGTGCACGAGACACATCCGCCCCTGGCCAAGCGACTCAGCTTTTCCGTCTCTTCCGCCCACTCCCCGCTGGAATCATTTTTAGAGTTTGGTCACTTGTCACTCTGCCCTGGGCCCTGCCAGTCCGAAGGAGGCGCCAGTCTTGATCCGGTGTCTCAGATCCTCGCGAATATCAAGTGTCCCGTCGGATCTTGGGGGGTGGACAACAGGCGCATATGTAGCCATGTACATCAATAGTCTACAGACATACGAGCTGCGGCTAGAAGGCCGAAAGTGGCCATGTGTGATGGATGGATCGAATCATGCTGCCGCTCTTCCTTTCCCTGATCCCTTGCTCGTAGGGTAGACTACATTCGTTCCCACATGCGTTCTGTATGTGTGTGTGTGTGTGTGTGTGTGTTTGCGTGCGTGTGTAGTATACGGACACAGCGGCTGAAACTTTCGATATCCGGGCACACACGCGGGGCGGCGCCAACAGCAAGCCGCCCGCTACCAACCAACCTCTCTTACAGTAGGGCCCCCTGGCCGGGGATCCAGCCGGGCGGGCAGCGCCACGCTGCGGAGTTCTCTTGCTGTCGAAGACAGCAATGCAGTCCCTTGATCCTGATCACCTGGCCCCGGGGACTGGGACCACCAGCTCAACAACAACGAAATCGAAAGAACCATGCCGGGCAACGCCCGCTCCTGTTGTCCTTTCGATAGGTCCCCGATCGTCTCTCGCGGCTGACTGAGATGGGACGAACACATGTTCTAGGGCGGCGGCGGCGCGGTCGACCCGCTTCTTGGGTGGACTAAACGCGCACGTATCGGCGACGGGCTTACTTGATTCGGATGTAGCTTGCGACTGTGGAGGGAGGGAGGAGAGGAGCCTCAACAGGTGGGTGGTGGGGGCCACGGGGAGGACAGAAATGGCCCCCGATATGTTAAAAGATGTACAATCGCGAGGATGAAATGTATGCCCCTTCTCGAACGACCTCGAACGAGACACCACACTTACACCATGTTCTCGCGGTGGGAAGGAAAGGTAGGGAGGGGTGATGCTGACCTGTATTCACCGCCTCCGTCTCCAACATATCCGATGCGGTGCGATCCGTGACGACGGCATCAAGCCCGCATCATCGGGAGACGAGGGGACTTGTCCTTCCCCACCAGATGTGAACACGTCTGTCTCCCCGGGGAGAAGAGGGACGGCAGCAACAACAACAAGACCCCAGTACGAAGGATTGCATGGCCGGTCTCCACCATGTGGATATCTCGAGGCGCACTGGAGGGATGGTTGGGCTCCCTAGACTCCCCAGCCCACTCAAGTGAGGGATCGAAGTTGCCTCCGATAGACGAGACCATGTATCATTTCCAGGCCATCGGGAGGGATGATGAAGCAGGTCACCATGACATCCGGCCCTCTGGCGGTGAGAGGGCAGTGGAAAATCAACAAGAAGTGCCTCCTGTCTGCCTCCCTACCCGTCGTCAGTGTTCTACCACCCACGCCACAGAAATGTACATATGTACGTACATGTATGTATGGCGGCTCTCCCGGCAGCAACGACACGAAAGTCTCTGCATCCACTCGCGTCTCATGCCCGAGTTGGCGGCCGACATGTACACATCACTCACCCCGGCCCCGAGACAGCCGCCACCGAGAGGTGAGCGAGTGATCGGTCGATGTTGAGGAAATCCGCCAGCACACGGCTTGTACTTCTGCTTTTTCTTCCTTCTCTGGTGGTGCCCACAAGGCCCGACACGAGGCAGGTGCATGAGAAACGTGCATCGGAGGGAAGGCTGGTAGATCACCCGTCTGTGTCGACGGGTAGTTCCATGGCTCACCCACCACCTCGATATCGATAGTTGGAGGGCAACAGGGGGAGAGGAGGGAGAAGTGGAAAAAGAATGGGGAGGGAAAAAAGCATATTCTTCAGGCCCCCTGGGGGCAAGACGAAACCTTCCCTTCTAGACAGACCAGACCAACGCCTCCACAACCCTTCAACTCCGCCCCTGTCCCATCACGACGAAGCCCCGAGATTGCCCCCGCCATACCTATCCCAGTCGCAAGCCAGGTCCGAACATGGAAGACGCCTCGTCTCGCGTAAGCGAGAGACATTGATCTGCGGACATAAACCCCCGACGCAGGCCAAGGCGACGGCACGGGAGAGAAGCGAGGAGAAGTAAAAACCATTTTGGAAGGAACGAGGGGGAAGAAGCAAAAAAACAAATTCAGGGGCTGCGTTTCCTATATGATACTGTATACTGTACGTACACGTCGACGCGCATCGGCGCCGACGACCACCACCCTATCCGCGCAAAACACGAACCACAACACCATGCGGTCAGTGTGCTGCTGCTGCTGGTGCTGGGAAAGGGGAGGAGTCGGGCTGTCGGGCTCTATTTGGGAAACATGGACGGACGGACGGGGTGCTGCCTAGTCGGCGAGGAGCGCAAAGGCAACTGGGAGAGGGAACGTCATCCGCGGCGGTATGCGGTGCTTAACGGCCGGGAGCTCCCCTCGACCTCGCTCCCCAGGAGCAGTCATGTCATGAAAGGCACCGTCGGCGACTGGTGCTGGCAGCCCCCTTGCCAAGGGTTGGCAGCAGTATCAGGGAGGCAAGACGAGGTGAGGCGACTTGGGACCGGGCCCGGGAGGAAGGACGGACGGACAAGACAGGTTTCACAAGACCACGAACCAGTACGTAAGTATGCCCTTTCACACTCTCTGGCTGGTATTTCTCTTATGCCTGATGATAACAACTGCTGTTTCTTTGTTTGCTTGTTCGGTCGTTGACCCTGATGCTTCTCCACCACCAATCCTCCATGATATCGTGACCTCGCACGGCTCTCAGCGCTGGCTTCAGCTCCCCTCACCCATCAAGAAAAATTCATAAACAAGAATGCTGCTCGTTTCCACCAATTAGGTGTAGATAGACAGGTAGGTAGGTAAGTAAGTAGCTGAGTATTTAGGTGGTAGGTTAGGCATTCCGCGGAACCACGCCCCTCCCATCCAATATATATGTACGCTCAGTACCGGTACACCGGCCTCTTCCCCGACGATGAGCCGCCGTACGCATCCGCGGAGGAAGGCGGCGGGTTGTAGATGTCCTCGCTGAGGTCCGACACGTTGCGCGGCCTCGTTGCGGACGACGAGGACCCGCTGTAACCGCCGCCGTACCCGGCGACGGGGCTGACGACTTCCTTGTCCCCGTCCTGGTCCGACGGCCCGTACCCGGCGCCGTGCATGGTGACCTTGTTGAACGCGCTGTCCTGGCGGCCGATGTAGCTGCGAGTGGGCTCGCCGAAGCCCGGGTGGAAGGGCTCGTCGGCCAGCCGCGGCTCTTCCAGCTGGGGCGCCCTGCCTCCTCTCGACCCCGCGGGTTCCGGGTCGCGGAAAGGGTCCTGACCCTCGTCTGCGGGCGTTGCGTTTGCGGAGCGGGACGGCCCAGCTGCCGAGGGGTGCCCTGGCGGCGGCCCCGGCGGCGGCGGTACGTAGTCTGCTGGGTCGGGCTCTTGTCTTCCCTTACCCTTGCCGTTGTTAAGTGGCTTCCTCGGCAGCGGCGGCGCCGAGTCGCCCGCGTAGGCTCCGCCGCTGGGAAATGCTCCTCCTTGCGCAGCGTACGACCCCGTCGATTCGGGCATGGGGGGTCGGCTTGAGCCATTCACTTCTGGCGCGGGGCTGACGTTCTCGGAACGGTCGCCGAGGCCGAGTTCCTTCCTGGCGCTCAGCCTCGCACGCTTCTCGTTGTTGAGCGCCTGTTGCAGCTCCTCGTTCACGTCGATCAAGCTCTCCATGGTCTCGTTGTCCGGGCCAGGGTTCTCCGCGGTCATGTAGCCCTGTATGCTCCTGGACGCGCTCAGACACCTGTCGGCGAACTCCTTGACCAGGTCGTTATCCAGGACCTCAGTTGACGGGGTATTGGCTACCAGCTGCGACAGCAGCTTTGCCGACGTCCGCGCCTCCTCCAGACGATTTGCAAGCTCGACGGGGTTTGGAAGACGCTTATTGCTGTGGCTTCTCGCGAAATAGTTCTGCGAGTGCGGATCTGTAGGGGGCGCCGCGAAGTTCTGTGGACGTGGCGGTTGCGGCGGATGTCCCTGGAAAGCATTAGCGACTCGCCACCGGCTCAGTTTCAGGAATGCTGGAACATACTCCGTAAGCCTTGTAGGCCTTGTCCTTCTCCTTCTTCCACAGCTCGATGATCGGGCCGAGGCCCTCGTCCCAGCCCTTCTGGTGTTCGAATGAATCCAGCGTCTCCATGAGCATCTGGCGCACAGAGAGGTCGCGCCCGTTCCGGAGGAGGTCCTTGACCACTTCCAGGAACTTGCCGTCCAGGTTCCGAGTGAACGTCGGTCCCGGGTTGTCGGCGAGAATTCTTGTGAGCATGAGCGCATTGTACTGGTAGGATGGTTTCGACCAGTAATCCTTCTTAAGGAATTTGCGTATCGTCCGCGCGCACTCGGCGGCTGCTGTTGGCGAGGACTCGGCGGATTCGACTATCGACGGCAGGAAGGTGACCTCGTCGCCCTGTATTCCACCCGATCAGCACTCTTGCGCCAGAAGTAGTGTGTGAGAGGGGCACAGCAGCTGTGGAGACACGATGACGGCGCACTTGCGGGCGTCAGGGGTCGATGCGGAAGTGGTGCGCCTGTCCCTCCCCGACCACCACAGCAAACGGTCACGCCGCCGCGCGCATCGCCCAACAAGGCGCTCACGTCCCGGGCAGGTGCCGCAGAGATCCATCAGCCATGCCGTGCGACACTTGCGCGGCTACCCAATATGCCCAGTCTGGATTCCCCAGGTCTGCCCCAATCATATGCAACATACCGCATTGTCCGGGCCACCCGACTCGCAGAAAGCTTTCTGTGACGGCAGGGTCAGCACATATTCTCCAGAATCGGTATTTCAACAGCCCGGGGGCGTTGGGTGTGTCTATCGTACCACGCTCCTGGCGGCGACGGCCTCGGGGGAGTCGCCCTGAAGGTCGACGGCGGAATCGCTGCCTGCGCTCGCGGTGTCGGCGGAGGAGTCGGTCCTCTTCTTGATGCTACCGAGCATCTTATTGCTCAGGCCCTTCATGGACTTCATCTTGGGCTGGGGCGCCGTGCGACCGGGTTATAGCAGCGAGGTAGTATGACGTCGTAGGAGAGGGGTGGGGGCCCAGAGGGCAGACGTCGCGATAAGGCGTTTGTTTGAGTCGGGGTTTGCCAAGGCTCCGAGTGAAGCAGCTGTGCCCGCCCCTCAGGATGGGATGTTGACTCGTTCGGGGTGTGGCGGAAGAAGGCAGCTGGTGGCGCGGATGGCTTACTTGTTCAAAGGAAGGAGGGAGGACGAGGGGTATCTCAACAAAGAAGAAAACAGAAAAGGATCGAGAAGGAGGAACGAGGCAAACGCGAAGCGAAGCGGCGCAGTTGCAGTGCAGTCGTAATGATTAAAAGGGGGGGGGTGGTTGTTGTGCACGATAATACAGTCCAGGCAGGCAGGTAGTAACAGACTGGGGGTGTTAGGCGATAGTAATTATGTGTGGTGGGAAGGCAGCCTGGGATCCGCGAAGTCGCGTCAGTGTCTTGGACTGGGGTGCATGGGATCTAATTCGGTTTGTTGGTTGACCAAGGGTCCTCTCGAGCTCTAGCCTCTGGGGGATGAACCCACTTACCTACCAACTGGCAGTGACCCACGCCTGTTCTGGCAGTGCTTTGCTGTGCTGCACTGCGTGCGCTGGCAGCTGCTAGCTCGCTGTCTTGTGGTCTCTCTCTCTTCTGTCTCTAACCCCACTCGCCTATCAGCTACCAAAGCAGATTAGGTCGGCCCACTGAGACCTGCACTGGTTGTCGGCCGAAGGGACTCCTGACTTGAGAGCAAGACGGCAGTAGTTTCAACGGACGGCCGGCGGTTTGAGGCCAGTGTTTTGACAGCTGCAGGAACGGGATCGGGCGGAGGGGCTTGTGTTTGTGTGCCCTGAGTTCGGTCAACAGGTTTGCCAGGGGAGACCAGGCACTCGGAGACAAGAGGTGTGGGGATTTAATCAACAGTATACACCTTCTGACGAGCAGCAAGACGGGATGAGACCGGATGGATTGGCTTGGGTGTCTTGTTGCTATTATAGCCTTCCCCTAACGTTGCTGTGTCCCGAGGAACCCCTGTTTGCCTCTGCTTGCTGCGTGCTGCGTGCTGAGTCTGCTTGCTGCTTCTCGTTACCGCCGACGCCGCCGTTGCTGCTCCGTCACCAACGCCGACGACGTGCACAGCCTCAACTTCCACGCAACCCGACCACACTTCCAAGCTTCCTGGCACAGCAGCCCAGCGGGCCACTCAGCTCAGCCTGCACATCGTCTGACGTCTTGGTCGCGCTTGGCTGGCACGTCACTCGTCACCCGTTGCCGTCTGGCATGTTGCCGAAAGAGACGGGCAAGGCTCGCTTGTCGCGGCCTGGAGGCTGCCACCTCCCGTCCAGTCAAAACTGATGGTGATAGAATGACTGACGAAGCCGCCATTACACCCGCTTCGGCCAATTGTAACTCCGCCACTGCTTAAACTCCGCCACGACGTAAAAAGAAAAATATAGGAGACGGTATCCTGCGAGGAACGGCTTTTGTATTAATCTTTCAAATGCATCCACTCTAGCTCTATCGCTGCCAAGGTTCTACAAGTCTACAGACTCCAGTTTGTAGCGTGGCGGCAAGCGCAGCAACGCTGGTTCCTTGACTAGATCTACGACGGTTCTCCTGACTAGACTTCGCGACTAGCCCTCGAGCATATACAAAGGTCCGCTCCGGTGACTGCTCTGTCGCTCATCCCGTCATTATCAAATCGCACCGTGCTCCCACATGCGGCGAACCCCTTCGCACCAAACATTACCTAGACTCATGTCGAACGAATTGCTTTTGTGACCACCAGCAGGTAGCGAGTACGTCTGCCCGGGCTTGCGACGGGCACTCCGTAAAGGAGTGGGCTAGGTCGATTGGGAGGATGCAGGCGAGTCATCTTCGATTACCGGCGTCCCGGTCAAAGAACGCGTCGAGCATACTGCTGGTCTCGTCCGTTCCGCGATTGCTCTACGAGCTCTCCTCCGCAGAGGGCAAGGGGACGGCCTTGTACAGCAGGATGAGGGCTGAGTGCGTCTCGCCGCCTCCAGATAGCGTCTCGATCTTGTCCCCGGGCACCTCCGAAACCCTGTCGTCGTTAAACCAGTACCAGTTGCCATCCTCCTCGCCGACCTTGCCTGTCTTAGGGTCTTTCAAACCCGGCTTCTTGACGTACGCCGTGTAGTGGCCGCTGTCGGCGCTGGACCCTTGGTGAGTGATCAGGGCCCGGAGTTCGTAAATGCCAGATTGGTTTGCGCCCTCGTCCTTCGCCAGATCCTGATTGACCAGCGAGAGAAGCTCCTTCTTCGCCTCACGGAGCGCGGATGCCTTCTCCTCCTCCCACTCAGCGTCCGTCTTGTACGTCTCCATCGACGTATCCCCGTCGGAATCTGTAGCAGGCTTCTTGCCGTCCTTCTTGTCCTTCTTGTCAATCTCGGCCGGCTCCACTGGGGCGTCCGCAGATGCAGGGTTTGCCTTTCTCCTCTTGCGGGCGCGCGTGATGTCCTCCTCGTCTTTTTGAACCTCTCGAAGTCGGTCTCTGACCGGGATCAGCTTCTCCTTCAGGGAGTCCGTGCAAAATTCCATAATGTCGAGGTCCTTGGGAAAGGTGACCTTGCGGAGAATCTTTGCCTTCTTTTGCGTGTCTCTCCTCCAGAAGAAGCGGACGAATTGGACGGTCAGGTACAAGGGCAATCTCGAGATCTTGGACGACCTGGTGTAGGATACGTCCCTTCCGAGGACCTCCGAATTCTTCTCGATCTTCTCTTTCAAGCCAGCTAAGATTCCATCCCGCAGGTGGTTTGTCTCAGCATCGATGTGGCAGTTGAGCTTAAGAAACGTGTCGGTCGCCTCGACAGGTTGCTCGCCTCGCTCCCGGGCCTCGGCTTCGTCGCACTCGAGCTTCGACTCGAGCTGCAGAGACATGTAGCGGTCGACCCACGAAACAGGGGCAGAATCGTCCTTGCCCTTGATTTGCAGGCTGTTCCGGACCTGAGAAAGGATGTTGGTCCAGGCTTCCTCAGCATCCTGCTGCGCGTAGCCCTGGCCCGTGCGAGACCTCTCGGCGAATTGGGGGAAACCTTGACGCAGGGCCTGAATGAAAGCGAAGGGGGCAAATGCCTCCTGCGTCTCACCCATCGCCTTGCAGAGGTTCTTCAGCTGCGTCGTGATGTCGAACTGGGGCAGGACACCGAGGGCACTGGAACCGGGTTGGCTCTTGTATTCGTACTTGACGAGAGACTCTTGGAGCTCAGGTATCGCGCGGAGAGTTTGCAGGGTTGAGTTGAGGTAGCAGGTGTTGCCGAGGTTGGTGAGACCGCTCGGGATCGCGCCCTCCTGTTGGGCTTTCTCGGCGTCGGTCATGTCCTCCATGAACTTGATTTTCTCCTTGGGCCGAGCGAGTTCTGCGCCGCCGGAGCTAGGGGTACCCATCATCATGATCTGCTGGCCGGGTTTCAGGCCCAGCTTGCCCATGTCCGCATCATCTTTCAGCTGACCGCCCTTGATCAGGATCTTCTGTCGTTCGGGCTCGACGGCTGTCAGGCTGTAGACTATCTCCTTGAATTCCGCGCCTGTGGCGGAGGGGTCCACCTCGACATCGTATTTGGTGCCCTGGTGTTTGATAATGACTGCGAATGGCAATGTTAGCAATCATCGGGCGGGTCGATCATGGTAGGAATGCGACAAGAGCATTCGCAGCTTGGGTGCTTCGGAAGCAGAGGGAGACTGGGGATCTCGGCTCACCATTCACCGCCATCTTGTCAGTTGCTCGTCTTGAGTCTGGTGAGTTACGATGTGCATTCGCAGAGTCACTGCGTAAATGGAAAGTTCGAAGAAAAAGTGGCAATCGTATAGACTTTATGGGAGGACCAGGTAGCGTTTGTCAACGTGGGTAGCAGGGAGGCAAAACTACGGGAGGCGGGCAGGCAGCTGGGAGCTTGTGTCATCAATGGACATGGCGGGGCACTACAGATAGTCTAGTCTGTAACTGCGTAAGGGAAGGTGTGACAGGGGGAGGGGAGGGGGGCAACAACGGAGCTCCAGCAAATGGGGTACGTACCTCAATGCCTTCCCCTGATTCCGCTGGCAGGTCCCGCCGCTCCTGACGCCCCACACGCGGGCTGGTTGACGTCGCTCCATTCGGGGACAGCTCCTCTAGACAACCACCTCGACCTTCACCACGCCAGCTCGGCATCTTGAACAGACCTGGCAGAGTTTCTGTGCCTTCAAGATGGTACGGACCAGCCCTCAGATCCCCAGACACTCGATGCACAGCTGACGTCCCTCCCAGTCTCAATCCCTTAGGCCGTACCTTCAGGCCGTCCGTAGCAGCCTGACAGCCGCCCTCTGCCTGTCCAACTTCGCATCCCAGACCGCCGAGCGACACAATGTCCCCGAAGTCGAGGCCCGGACGTCACCCGAGGTCCTCCTGGCACCCCTGACGATTGCGCGCAACGAGAACGAGCGCGTCCTCATCGAGCCCAGCATCAACAGCGTGCGCATCAGCCTCAAGATCAAGCAGGCTGACGAGATCGAGCACATCCTGGTACACAAGTTCACTCGGTTCTTGGAACAGCGCGCCGAGTCGTTCTTCATCCTGAGGCGGAAACCTATCAAGGTGCGTGTTCGCAACGCCTGCGCTGCGAACCTGGCAGCTGCTGGCCGCTGCCCTTCCGTGGGCCGCGGGACACCCCTGACCAAGGTGGAGACTGACCGTCTGAGTAGGGATATGATATCTCTTTCCTGATTACGAACTTCCACACGGAGGAAATGTTGAAGCACAAGCTTGTGGACTTTATAATCCAATTCATGGAGGAGGTTGACAAGGAAATCTCCGAGATGAAGCTATTCGTGAGCAACGCATTGCCCCAGCCCCCTTCTCCGCAACGACTAACTGGGCCCAGTTGAACGCAAGAGCACGATTTGTTGCCGAGTCATTCTTGACACCGTTTGACTAAGGCTCGACATGCCCCTCAATTTTGTCGGAGGCCGTATGCATGCTACGATGGACGGCTTGTGGTAGATGATGCTCAGAAACGGAGTGATTCAACAAGCATGGCTCTTCCCTTCAACTGCAACTCAGAAAACCCCGAGGTGTGGTATGCGACTCGGATATCATGTCCTAACTGAGAGAGGTCTTGAAGGGCACTGTTGAATGAGCATACATTGGCAGCATCTTAGCTTAGGGACAGCACACATCGCGGTCCTACACATGCTGGCAAGTGAGATATGATGACACGGATCAAATTAAAGGAGCGACCTGAATCAACCAAACATCAAATAGCCGTTCTTGATCAACTACCAGAAGCAATGATCTTCCCAGACCCGATTGAAGAATTGTGCTGTTTAAACATGCTGTGTCTTCCACGATGTCCTGCCAGAGAACTGACACGGATATATCAAGGCAGGTCTTGTTTCTCAGCCAAGGGCAGTTTTAGGGCCTCATCAGACCATGTAATTTCGGCATGTTGCATCGTGAACGAGTCTTTCATGTTGGTTTATGGTTCACCAGCATCGATCTTCGCGTCGCCTCCACAGAGGTATTTCCGTTCAAGGGACTTGAACTCTAAGTCCATTCATGTGAGGATCAAGAGCATTGAGAAACTATGTTTGCAGAAATCTTCCCAGCTCCCTTTTATGATGCCCACCAGCTGACTATACATATTGCATCGTATGCCCTCCAGAAGTCGAGCCCTTATTCTGATTACGAGGGAAGCTCGTTCTCATTAAATACAGTCTCATTAATAGATAATGGGCAGCCAAACTGCACGCCTTCGAACATCATCAGCTTGGGTATCATTGTGGACCTGGGGCATATTGTGCACTTGGAAAACATTGTGGACTTGGGACACCGGCGCGTGATTCCACAGTCATTGGACTGTGCATTTTCCTTTCTAGCTTTTGGCAAGTCACAGTTCCTGTTAATAGCCAGTTTGCCTCCACTGCGTATAGACCTGACGAAGGTCACTGCAGCCAATCTCATTATCATTCCTTGTTGATCCTCCCTCACACTGTGCCCCATCTGTCTTTCCCCATCCCTACACTTGTCCTTGCTCAACCTACTTTTGTTCTGCCACTGCTTGTCCCCGACTGCCGTCTGAACTTGTACCCGTTCTAACCCCTAGCTCAGCACCTCCTGCCAGGTACTGACGCGTCTTGGTCCACACCACAGGCTTGAGGTGAGCCTGTTTCTTGATTTCTCCATTTCCTGACCTAAAATTTGCTTGTTGCTGACCATCTCTCTTTGAAGCAACCTGCCTCAGTTCTGAGACTTCGGCACGGACAGCTGTACTCACGACACCGTCAACATCAGCATTACATGTGCTCGAGGAGCTGACCATTGCCTTTGATCCAGTAAGTGCTCACAGTTTTCTATTTCCTCTTCCTCGTCTGTTTTGTCCTGCTGCTTCCTACCCTGTCATGACCCACCCACCGTCCCACCGTTGCCGTCCGGTCGGTAGCGTTTCCCCCCCCCACTACAACTGCCTTCCTCATCGCAGCCAATACCTCTCCAACGCTGGATCCAGAAGGCAGTGCCGATGTCACTAGATCACCGGAACCTGCACTTTTATTCATTTGTCAAGTCTGCCAGTCCAACCGTCAAGGAGAGGCCAGGAACTTCGATGGGAAGCGACGCAAGGTAGCTCCAGAACAGTGGCCGTATCTCAGCTTCCGCCGACCTCCACATCTTCTTCATCTGTACTCTCCCTATCACGTGTCAGCATATTTGCTTGACACTTACTTCACCTGAAAACTTGCCCATTGAGTTGTTGGTGCTCACGATTGCAATGTACTAAGCTCGATTAGATCCAGTGCTGAACTGCAATGGCCCCATCCCCAATCACCACCTCGATCCAAGTCGACATGTTGAAGACTTTCGACGACACTGACCACGTTTTCAACCAAGGTCGCCGGGTCCAGTTCCAGCAGCTCCCTCCCGTCCAAGAGTCCTCGATCGAGTCGATCGACTCAACTAACGGCGGTGCCCCGCTTGCCACCTTTGACCCCAGCGACCCCTTCGCTGCGCTTCGATCCAAGAGCAAGAGCGCCAACAACTCTCCGTCCGCCTCATCGGACCACTCGTCTTCGATCAGGGACGCTTCTCAGCTTAGTGAGCCCAGCGGTCTTTCCGCAGTCCAGAAAGCCAAGTTCAACCTGGCCCTGAAGAAACTCGCAGGCTCCACACAGGGCAGTACTCCCAAGCTGAATCCGTCTACCGCAGAATTCAGACCGGCTGCTCCGCTTCAGACCCCAGCCATGCACACCCAGCAGACTTCTTCGGGTGACTCCCAGGCTCAGGACAACGCCGCCATGGGATTGAATACATTCCAGCCTCAGGGAGGTGAATCATTTGAAGGTGGTAATCCTACCAACTCTCCTGGACCGAACCTTTTCGCTCCCTACGCTGGTAACGTTGCCAACCAAACTTCCAACGGCACACCTCACCAGTACACCACCTTCCCAGCCCAGATCGGCGGTGTCCAGGGCCAGTCTCAGGTCGCCCTCTCCAGGAACAACGGCATGGCCATGGTCAACGGAATGAGCCCTGAGTCCGTCCGAAGTGGTGTCAACGGTACCAGTGGAGTGACTTACATGGGCCCAAACGGTTACGCCCCCCACCAGCAGCAGCCGCAGCAACAGCAGCAACAATACATGAGCACCAGTGGAATGGCTTTTGGTATTCCCAATGGCAACGGTGTTCAGTACGATGTCAACAACATGAGCCAGGCCTTGGTTGTTAGAGATGGCAACGCGCCCCAGCAGCACGTCAACACCAACGAGATGGCTTTCGGCATGCCCAATGGCAACGCCGCTCAACATGTCAACAACATGAACGGAATGAACAGCACCAACTTCGGCACCGAGTATGGTAACTTCGCTCAGCAACACGGCAGTGGCGCCCAGGGCTTCACTGCTGTTTCCCCCTCAGCCACGAATGGTATACCCAACGGCGTGAGGGGCATGGCTCCTGTCGCCAACGGAAGCAATGGCAACGCCTTTGAGCAGATGTCCATGTCCACTTTGCAGGCGCACCTGGATCATGGAAACCAGTACCCGCAGGCACAGCCCAGCCCGAAGCACACATTCCCGCAAGGCGTTGCTCGTTCTGCCCAGTACTCGAACCAGTCCACTCCATTCCAGCCGCAGAACAATGTTGTCATGCAGCAGCAACAGCAGGCGGCCAGCACTCCGGTGCGATCTGTGGCGGGTAGCCCTTACGGCCAATCGACTCCCGCACAGCCGGGCAGCGTGTACAGCAGCCCTGGAGCAACCACCACGCGAGCTCAGCACATGGCGTCTCCCTCGTATCGGGGAAGGACCGACCCGCGCAGCTATGATGCCCGCGCTAACGTCTCGACCGAGCCTCCTCCCCGATTCGATTTGCAGACTCCCGTGCCTGTTCACCAGCAGGTATACAATAGTGTGATTTCGCCCTCCTCTGCCGGAGGTCACTTTTCGCCCCGTGGCGCGACGGCCTCGCCAGGACACTCGTCCTCCAGCAACTCTGTGGTAGACCCGTTCAACGGACCTGCTCTGTCCGGCGTCATCCAGCCGATCGAGCCCCAGTCCGCCATGGTCCTCCACGAGAGCGCCGTGCCGGTGCAGATCCGCAACATGCGATCCAAGCAGCTGAACGAGCTGACGGCCGGACCGACTGGCCGCCCACGTCCAGAGGCTGCTCTGGGCGCTGCCAACTTCCCATTCCTTGAGAGCGCTCGCAACGCGCAGCCTACCACCCACTGCGGTGTCGTGAAGCTCAAGAACGTGAGTCTGCAATCTCTTCCTGCGCTTTAATCCCTGTCAACAGCTTGCTGACAGAACTCATCAGATCCCCTTTGGTACCAAGCGTGCAGAGGTCCTCGCCTTCCTTGGCCGCAACTCCAAGGTCCTGAACGACAACCAGGAACCCGTGCACATCATTATGGAGCGCGTTACTAGCAAGACGAATGATGCGTACGTCGAGTTTATGAGCATGCAGGCCGCAGTCAACGCGGTCGAGAAGCACCAGAAGACCGTGGCCAACGGCCGCCTCAGCCGCCTCGGTGACCGCCCCATCGAGGTGGAGCTTTCCAGCCAGGCGGCCCTGATGAAGGACCTTTTCCCTCTTGCCAAGGGCGTCCGCTGGGAGGGGGCCGTGCCGGTCATCCTCGAGGACCACCCGTCGGAGCCGTGGAACTGCTTCAAGGGATTCGTCTCTGACGAGGAGATGGTAAGACTGCGTTCGTCTGGCCAGGGTTCTGAAAATGCTGACACCTTCGTTCACAGGCGATGCTGGTGAAGCACGTTGAGGTCCCCCAGCGAGTAAGTGAAATGCCATGGCACACCCTTCTTTGACCAGTCGGCTAATTGTGTCTTTGTGCAGTCTCCATTCTCTCGTGATTGTCCCCAGCGGCCCTTTGAGTGCATGATTAGCACCCTTCGAAAGCTCCCTTGGTACAAGACCGAGTGCATCACCATCAAGCAGCGCCACTCGGTGTACAGCGCCTGCATCCAGCTCATCCGCCTGCTCCAGCACGCCATCAAGGAGAAGAAGGACGAGGACCACCTGACGTCGCAGCTGCTCAAGCGCCTCTGGACCTCTGCGATGCTCTGCCACGGCTTCACCGTCACCATGAGGGACAACATTGCTTACCAGGTTGACATCCCCGAGGACCGCCTCCGCGAGTTCAACATGCCTCGCTTTGCCAACATGTGGGTGCACGCCTACACCCTGTGCCCCAAGCCTGGCACCCCGCTGGATGTGCTCGAGGTACGTGTATTGCCTTTTTCCTCTACCACAAAATCAAGTAGCAACTTTGCTGACCTGTCCTCCCTCCACAGTACTACATCGCCCTCATCCGCGAGGAGACCAACCGCACAGTCGGCCTTCAGCAGCCCAATATCCAGTCTCAGATCCACAACGAGGGAACGCAGACGAACTTGTACTGGGGCTTCTTCTTCAAGGAGCTGAACCTCCCCCACGGCCCGGCCTTCGACAACATGACGCTGGCGCAGATGGCGGAGCTGGAGTTCCGCGCCCTCACCAACATCCTCACGCGCGCCCTTGCCTGAGGTGCCTGTCGAGAGGTGGACGGGAATTCGAAGAGCTCATCCATGCACTTGTCGGTTATCGTTGGACCGGAAATCCACGTTGCCCTTGAGGGACCTGTTGATTTCGTTCTAGATCGGATCGCTGATCTATACCACCCCTCTCTCCATCGCTCCATGTTGCTCCCCCGGGTGGCCATGAGGGCGGTCAGATTTTCAAGGAGCAATTTCTTTTTCGGCAAGCCTTCCTCATCTCGGCCGAGGCCGAGGACCTGGAGGATTCTTGTCCGATTTGATTGATGAGACTCATGGATCGGAGTTGTTGGTGGTATCTGCCCCCCCCTTTTAATGCTTTTCTTCTTTTACTTTTCCGGCTCTTTTCCTTTGACCCCCTCGCCGCGGGTCTGGCGTTTCTGGAAGGTTTGTTCACCCACAATTTGTGGTGGCCTGGTGGGGATACACCCGTACACATGGACGGACGATGGGGCATGTCGTGACCGCGTGCGCTCCGTCACAATCCATTTCCCCCAGGATTAGATTGATACTCCGGCGTAATGCCGCGACGATGACCGAGGACATGATGGACTCGAAAACATTGCTAGACCAATAAAATTGGGAGGAGTTTATTGATGACTATTGCATGATTCTCCACCGGTGAAGTCCGTGTGCCATTATGGCCGTGATATTAGCCCCTGATAGAAGAAGGTTTCCTCAAGAAGTAATTTCTTCGGGATGATAAGTGCTCGCTGTCTTCAACCCCTTTGGTGTGAGTTAAATGAAGACTTATCGAAGGGTAGCTGCTGCTATTAAGTAGCTTTGGCTTATGACAGCGACATCCTCAATGAGTGGAGGCGTCGATTGTTGGAAGCAAGTAGTGAACTTATAGAGAATATGAGGATCATTGGCATTGGCTGCTCTCGAGGCCTCCGAGGCTTGCATTGATGGATGAAGTGGGATGGTTATTCACTGTCCGAGGATGGCTAGCTTTCACTCCAAAGTCTCCAATCACGGCTTAGATAATCACCAGGACAGACGGACCCCTGCCCAAAATTTTGGGAGAGAGACCTGCCAATCTTATCGGCGATTTTTCGTCATGGATGAGTTCAGTTTCCTCCCCATCAGTCGATTCTTCTTTTTGTCTCCTCCAACCTCGACCCCCCGAACGAAGGGACATCTCCAGCCCAGAACGACATGTGCTCCAGGGTGCGATAATACAGACTCCGTTTTCGTGGGTGGGATTCCGCAGGTTCAGCAGCCCTGAGTGGCAATGGCGCAAAACGCGACACCGGCGACTTACACGATGGCCTCCGACAGGCACGATGGCCGACGCGAGCAGCGGACGCCAGAACGTCTCTCGCCGCTTACCCAGTCAAGAGAAATCGGTGAGGTGATGCCAGAAGCGCGCCCGATCGGTTCGAACCAGCCTGTAAAGGCTTTACCGTTTGCAAAATCATGGCACCACATGGTAGCCGGAGCGTAAGAGAAGCCCCAAGCCGACCTCGAGCCCGTCAAATGAACACCGAGGGTTTCGCGAGCCGGGTCCGTACTGACCGTGGTTTCTGATCTACAGCGTGGGCGGAATGACAGCCGCCGCCCTTACGGCGCCCCTCGACGTCCTCAAGACCCGCCTCCAGTCAGACTTCTACCAAGCCCAGCTCCGCGCCGCGCGGCAAGCCCACGCGAATATGAACCCCGTGCGCGCGGGCATGTACCACCTCACAGAAACGCTCCAGATCCTCTCCTCGGTGCCGAAGCAAGAAGGCTGGCGCGCGCTCTTCAAGGGCCTGGGGCCGAACCTCGTCGGCGTCATCCCGGCCCGGTCCATCAACTTCTACGTGTACGGCAACGGCAAGCGGCTCATCTCGGAATACCTCAACCACGGGCAGGAGGCGTCGTGGGTGCACCTGGGCGCGGCCGTCGTGGCGGGCGTCGCGACGGGGACGGCGACGAACCCGATCTGGCTCATCAAGACGCGGCTGCAGCTGGACAAGAACGTCGCGGAGCAGACGGGCGGCGTGGCGAAGCGGCAGTACAAGAACAGCCTGGACTGCATACGGCAGGTCTTCCGCACCGAGGGCCCGCGCGGGTTCTTCAAGGGCCTCAGCGCGAGCTACCTCGGCGTCACCGAGTCGACGCTGCAGTGGGTGCTGTACGAGCGGCTCAAGAAGTCGCTGAGGCACCGCGAGGAGAAGCTCGTGGCCAGCGGGCGCGAGTGGAACTGGTGGGACCACTTTGTGGACTACACGGGCAAGGCGGGCGCGGCCGGCGGCGCAAAGCTGTTCGCGGCCGTGCTATCCTACCCCCATGAGGTTCGTGATTACCCCTGCTCATCAACGGAGGGAGGACAAGAGTGAATATGCATGCTGACATGACGAACAGGTTGCAAGAACACGGTTACGACAGGCACCAACGGCGGGCGGGCAGCCGAAATACACGGGCCTGGTCCAGTGCTTCAGGCGCGTGTGGATGGAGGAGGGCCTGGTGGGCCTGTACGGCGGGCTGACACCGCACCTCATGCGGACGGTGCCGAGTGCTGCCATCATGTTTGGCATGTACGAGGTCATCCTCCGGTTTCTAGAGACCCCGTCATGACCACACCGCGCATGACACACACATAACAAACCACATCATACAAATACGGTTACACAGCCAGGATGGGAAGGATCGTGGCCGAATAAAGGAGGGGGCCGATGTAAGATCTACGAAGGCATGATGGATGCTCCATGAGACTTGTCCCCGCCCTCGCCACGGACGTGGCCCACACGCTACTCAGCTTCTTCATCCCCAGGCTCCTTTCTCTTTGGGCTCGTCAAGGTAAATGCGCCTACCCTATCAACCTACCTACTTACCCACCTCCTCTCCTCTCCTCGTGTCAGCTCATTTTGCATATATCCGGAGCCTGGTTGTACAATATCTAGATGAGGCCTATAGCATAGACCAGGAAATTTCTGGCTCATTGAGCCTGTTTGGCGTTGTTGGAGGGGGTCACAAAAACCACAGGATATATAAACACATAACAATACCCAATATCGAGGTGACACCTCCCGGGATCTGAAACATCGCTCGTTGTCCCGAGGGCATGGTCGATATGCACAGACGGCTGCAGTCTGGGTATGATTGACACTGTTGAACTGCATCTGTCAGAATATATCCCAAACGCAAACACCACCCAACTGAGCGGACGGAGGCCGGCGGCCCGGCGGGACTCCATAACAAGCAAATAGGGCGAGCTGCTACAAGGAGCCGGGCGTGCCGTACCGTTTCCTGGGCTCTAGGCGGTGCTGTACGACGTACGTGGGAATCCCGGCAGTCTTGCACGCCAGCAACGCGTCTGCTCCTCCACGTTCGGTCCGATCGGCTGTCAGAAGCTGGGGCCATGCAACCCCCAGTATAAACCTCGTATAGTGAAGGGTTACACTTGCCTGTGCCAAGCCACAGTCGCACGCGAGCAAGCGAGGTGCTGTGCATATGGGGTAGGTGGACGGTGAAGGAAACCACACATGTCCATCCCAAGCCTCGGCTGATGTTGTGACACTGAAGTCTATTGTAGGGCGCTCATCATCATCACAAATTAGATGCTGCACAGGTATAGAGAGTGGATGACATGAATGATCGTCGCCTGTCGCTAGCGGGCTGTCTGACGGGCTGTCTGAGCGTTCCGTGGCAGGTGGGAACTAGACCTGTGCGTGAGCCCAGACAGCTGGCCAGCCTTGCTCAAGGACGTGCTTTTCCCGAGAGGACGTCGACTCTTTTTTCCTTTCCCTTCAGGGGTAGGTGGGTGGTTCGAGACATGCTAAGGGATAGGACGTCATCCCATCTCAATGCAGACGATGGGGCCCGGGCAGTCGGGCTGCAGGTAGCGTGGCGTCTTTGACAGCTCTGGGCAATAAGCCCTGGCTACTGTACTTGACGCAGATACTTGTACCTGAGTGTGTGTGTTTTCATTAAGGCTAAACTGGGGTGGGCGATGTGATATTGGAATCGCCGTTGATCGCCACCAGCATGCTGTCGTCTTGAACTGCTTGAATGCCCCAGACGGATGCGCCAATGTGGGGTCGTCATACCGTCTGTGTAAGGTAAGGTGATAAAGGGTAAAGGGGGGGCGTCCCGGCAGTCAGAGGAACGAGTTAATGCAACTCTGCGAGCTGTGGCTTGGCCGGCACCAGAGGACCGAGGAGGACGAGGGTGGGACGGGACATTGCAGCCGCTGCTCGCTCATCAGCCAGATTGCCCAATTCCAAGCAGACCCGAGTCCTCACTGACCTTGGAGGAATTTGCCTTTTTCTCGTCTTGCTCGCTGCTGGCCCGTATACAGACAGTATCCACCTGCAGCAATCCCACACACAACTCCTGTCCTCTGCTCTGCATCCTCTGCTCTGCCCGGCGTCGTCGTCAACTCAAAAAGAAGACAGCCAACCGGCTTGAGCCCGAAGTTCCGTTTCGTGGAGCTTCCATCCCGCGAGGAAACAAAACCCATCCGCTTGGCTTTATTTATATCCCCCCTGCTCACATATTACCCGCCCGACTTGGCTCCACGACTCGTCACTCCTCGTCACTGGTGGTCTGCTTCCTCGCGATCGACTTCCCTCCCGCCACCGCGCCGACTTCCGCTTCTTCTTGTTCGCCTCACTGCCTCTCGCGGCCAGCGCCATCGACCTGAGCAACTCCCTCGACTTCTCCACCACACGTGGCTGCGATATTGGAGGCAAGGGCGCCCACGAAATGCCACATTGGTGACACCAGGTCCGCGACTCGGCCCACACCCTGCGGAGAGAGCGGTAATACCGCCAGCAGCCAGCCAGCAGCGACGTACGCCTCGCGCAAAAGAATCCCAAGCTGTCCACGATGGACACCCGTTCGCCAGCGTAAGTTCACTAGATGCAGCTGCGACCCGGCCGGTGTTTCGCTCCCTCCATGTGTCGTTTCCAAGCGCCAAAGTCTAATGTCCCGCGTCATCGTGCAGAACCCCAAACACGCCTTACGGCCAGCCAAGCCAGTACAAGGTCAACGTCAACCGGCAGAAGACGAGGAAATGGGTCGAGGCGAAGACGCAGAATTACGATGGTGACGACTGGGGAGAAGTCGACGACGAGTTTAACGACGACGATGCCCCCGACACCGGCAGCGCAGGAGGGCGCCAAGATTATTTCAACCAGCCCCCGCAGGCTCAGAGGCCCGGCAGGTTGACGGCCGGGCTGCGCGCGATATCCAACAGCGGGCCACCAACGCCCGGCTCAGGATCCGCCGGCTCGTCGCCCAGCCTGAGACCGAGCGAGCGCATAGCCCTGGAGAAGCAGGCGGCCGGGAACAGGAGCGCGAGCGGGCCGCCAGCTCTGCACATCCAGACGCCGAACAAGACGCCGACGCAGCCACCACCTCAGGTCGCGGGGCCGCCGGGCACGATGGGTGCTGCGGCCTCGCCGTTCCCGCCCCGGAAGAGCAGCATGACGAGCCAGGACAGACCCGACCTGTCGAATGCCGACGCGCGACCGCCCCGGACGAGCTCGAGACCCGAGTCCCCAGCGAACGCGACGAGGTCGCCTGCCTCGGCGACAGGACCCCCGAAGTTCATACGGCCATCCGACATCTACAAGCGAATGGAGGAGGAGAAGGAGAAAGAACGTAGGTCAATGGAGTCGGCGGGGAGGCCAAGCCTGGACAGTATTGGGGGTCGAAGTAGTGAAGACGGCGGCGACGCGACAAATGCCCGAAGGCGCCCGAGTTTCGGCAGGAACGATGAAGGAGATGCCAACCGCAGCTTGCGACCCCTGGACACGGTCGCAGAGAGAAAGAGCGAGTATGGATTTGATGGGCTGATGATCAACCCAGCAGCTCCAGCTCCACCGAACCCAGAGGTATGGCACCAGAACCAGGCCGAATCTAGGAATGCAAATGTGCCCGAGCCTTCGATCCCTCCCCATCCCCAGCCGCCGACGCTGCACCACCCCCAGGCAACCAATGCCACGGAGTCCCCAGCCGAACCGGTGAAGCGTTATTCTACGAGCCCCAAGCTGCCACTGCTTTCGAGGCTGAGTGGTTTTGGTGGTGACTTTTTCTCTGGAGGTATGGGCTTTACGAGCGACTCACCCAAATCTTCAGAACCTCCCACCGACACGTCGCCAACGCGCACGGGACACGAGACCGCGAATGTGCCACGCACAGCAGACAACGGACAATCTAGCAACCAGCCAAAGCCGTCCCGCCCCTCCTTTCCTGGAGCCTGGGTCAGCGAGACGGCCACCACACCAGGAGACATGGCCACCCCTGGCAGCAACATGGCCGCCGCCCCAGGCGATGTACCTTCCATCAGTGAGAGCCCAGAAGACGCCCACCTCAAACCAGCACCTCTGCGTACACCATCTCCAGGCAGTGCAAGTGCATTCAGCGCCCACGACGACCAACACTCCAACAGGTCCGGACGTGCGTCGCCTGCTAATCACAACCATCTCAAAGCTACAGCAGAGCGGCCTCAGGCGCGAGACGACCCCACGCAGGATTCCCTCCAGGAGCAAGAAACCCAGGATAAGGCCGGGCCCCGCCGAGACATGACCCCGATCGCCCCATTGCAGCCCCGTAAAGGCTCGTTCGTGGAGGAACCCCAGACGACGCGACCGAGCAATCCCATAACGAGAGTCGACACGGTGAGCACTGCAGACAACGCATCGCCACTTAAGGAGAGCGATGTCCTTCGCGACGAGATCATGCGGAGCCTTAGTCCGGTTCGTCCGTCCGATGGGCACATCGAACCGCCTCGAGACGAGAGCGCGGCCCGCGAGAGTGCATATCTGAATGATGTCTACGGTGACTATTGGTCCGGCGAGGACAAGCCGCCCGAGGTCGAGATTCCTCTAAACCAAAGTGGTCTCCGCCAAGTCGAGTCTGCGCCAGCAGACAAGGACGAGGCCGCGGAGGACACGCCTAGACCACCCGCGCAAGCGGCCTTCGATCCTGTGACGACGGATGCTGCTCCGCCAGCCATCCCAGCTGTCGAGCCAGAGGCTGTCACGTCAGCGCCAAGGCGAGAGCGTTTCTCATGGGAGGCAGGCTCTACTCCCGGCGGCGGCAGCTCTGCACAACCCTCGCCAACGAAACAGCCAAACACCGAGTCTCCAGAGAGCCTGACAAGCCCGATTGCTGCAGCTCGACACGAGGACCCCACGAGCCCTGGCAGCGATGGCCGCAGCTCACCTCTTCTATCCCTTCCGACGATGAACTTCGACAGCGACATTTCACCCCAAGTGGCATCAGTAGGAAGCACGCTTTCTCCAGGCCAGGACACCTTCTCCCCACCACCCGATGAGGGCGCGAGCAAACACCTCTACCCATCCGACGAGAAGATGCTGGTCCAATCACCAATGTCCCCCCTGTCCCCGATGGAGCCGATCGCGATGGCAGACGACGACGAGGAACTACAGCGCACCACATCGCCAACATCGCACGAACCCCCCGAGGGCGTGCCGCTGCCGCGCAGCCCGTCGCCCACGCAGGCGGGCCCCAGCGGCGGGATGGACGACACCAAGCGCCAGAGCCAGACGGCATACAACATGATGTCGCTCAAGCAGGTCCTGCAGCTGCCGTCGTCGGCCGACCGGGTGCAGAAGATGCAGGAGACGCGCGAGCACCTGGCGGTGCTGGAGACGGGCCTCGCGTCGTGGCTGGCGGAGATGGCGGCGCAGCCGGCGCACGAGAACGCCCTGCCGTCGTACAACTACGCGCTGTCCGGGGACGACGCCGAGCTGTGGGGCACCAAGGGCGGCGCGGTGCGGATCCCGCTCAACGCGCCGGCGCCCGGCGCCGATGGGGCCGGCGAGGACGGAGGAGGAGGCGGCGTCGGCCGCACGCCCAGCACCAGCCTTAACATGGGCAACCTGGTCATGCACTCCGGGCAGGCCGGGGCTAAGGGCAAGGAGCTGCTCCAGAGCGCCGGCAAGATGGGCAAGGGTTTGTTGAGTAAGGGCAAGAACAAGCTGAGGGAGAGGGCCGAGTCCAAGAGGGGCTGATGGGGAAACTTTTTTAACGACGGAAGATATAACCTGGCTAATGTCCCACTGTTTTTTCTTTTGTGCTGGGCGGTGGTTGTGACGAGGAGGGCATAGCGCATCATTTTGTGCTTATTCTTACTCTTCTTGTTACTAAGTTGTTGTTATCCCGTACATGGGTGCGACTATTGGCTTTCTCTGTTTTTTTCTTTCTCTCTCCTGTGTCGCAATCTGCTGCATGGAAGGGGATGAGGGAAGAGAGGGGCAGGTGATGGGTGTGGGTCGGTGAAAGGTTCGTCGGCTGGGCGGTTGGTTGTGTGATTCTTTTTCTGGCATATACCGGCTGGTCAGGTACTGGCGGGGTCACAGGGCGTTTTGACGAAGCACAACTGAGAGGTAGCGGTAAATTGATGAATGACCGTCTTTTTTTGAGAAACATACTTGTCTTTATGGGAATATAAGACATGGGGGTTAGTCGGGTTGGAGTTGTCTAATATTGAATATATGTCTCGGCTTGTATCTGTAACCGGCTCTGTTGCTCGTTCTATGTGGATCTGCGTCGCCGCCCTCTCAACGACTGCTTGTCCCCACTGTTTTATTCTTATGTTCTGGGCGTACGGCTCACCAAGGGAGAAGCCAGATTCTGGTTTGTGGCCTTGTTTCGACGTCGTGCTTAGCATTGTTTCCCCTTTTAACTCCATGATACTTGGACGATCTCGCGAGGGCAGTCAATTTCGGTTGCAGCACGACTCTCGGCCTTTGGATGCAGATTGCGGTTCCCCGTCCACGCATTCCCGGCCGTCGATTGCTCAAGTGCCCGGCCTCACATTGTTATTGCATCGTATTCCGGCCAGTCTTTTCGCGCTGTGTCACCCTATCCTAAAGCGCACCCGCCTGAGCCTTGTGCAGTTGGGACAGTTCTTCTGGGAGACTCGGGGCGCACATACGATGTAAAGGGATTACTTGTCGACCGACGAGACATCTGGATGCCCTGCGGTGTGTGTACCGCGCCAGGTATAAGCCCTTGGCTGACCAAATACCAAAGTAGGCAAGGCGAACGCTGAGCTAAGAACGCAATTACTTGTCAAGTTGCGAGGGAAGTTACTTCATCATCAAGCACGGCATGGACAGCTACGAGGGCGATTTTGGGTATCCATAGAAATCGCAGGCTAGCCTGGCAGGATGTCCAAACCTGCGGACCATGGTCGATATAGTTCCAAGTCCAAAACCATACGTCTACCCTCTTGTGACCGGTGACCTTCTCCGACCTAGCCAGAAACCGCTCTCGGAGGAGCAGTGGAGACACATCCTCAGGAGCGCACTCACTGGCCTCGCTGCACTGCATGACCGTGGGATTTTCCATACATGTGAGCACCTATGCTCTACTATCAATTTTGCGGCTCCGAGACTTTCCTAAATATGACAGAAGTGTTTATATACTGACAGATATTAAGCCGAACAATATCCTTATCGACTACGAGGAACAACCTGGTGGAAAAGCTGTTGTGATCAAGGACGTCAATTTCTCGGATCTGGAAGACGCGGTACGGTTATCAATGACCAACCTGGAAATCGACCGGGAGTGCTTGCAGCGGAGGAGGAAGGGAAAGCAGAAAATTCAGATCGAGCATGAATTCGAACAGGAGGGACAACTTGACGAGACTGAGCATCTTCGCAGGTAGTGAATGCACCTCGTTGTAAAATTGACGGGTCTCATGCGATTCGTATTATATGCGATATCAACAAACCATCTCTTTCATATACCGCTCCCACCATCCATGAACACCATCCGAACCGGCCATCTTTCTAAAGCGCAAGGCAGCTGCCGCTCTGGATAGCCTGCGGCGGCGCGACAGTGGCACTGTGGGCGCCGACGATGGTGACACTGGCGCCGTCCACGCCAAAGAAGGTGCAGGTCGCCCCGCCCTGGGAGCTGATGGTGTCGATGGCGAGGTTGTTGTCTGCTCGCCACGGATGGGCCCAGGTCAGATCAAAGCGGTTTCTCAAGGGGAAAGAAAGATTAATGGCTCCTTCTGTGATCACTTACTTGTCTGGAATAGGGTGGCATCCGTGGGGACGTTGAGGGTGTAGGAGGCCGCGGCGCCGGTGAAGGTGATGACGGCCTTGAACTGGCGGGGCTCGGCCGCCGGGGCGGCGGAGGTGAGCCCGGCGAGGGCGGAGAGGACGGAGACGGCCTGGGAGTACTTCATTGTTGTTGATAAGGACTTGTGTACCGGGAATAGCGAGTGAGTTATAAAATGTGGCTCAAGACGTGCTGGATATTTGTTCGATGACGGTTGAGTAGAGACATGCAAGGAGGGTGAGGCGGCGCTGTATTTATATTTGAGAGCTTAGACAGACGGATAATTCGGCGGGTCGCGTTTGATGCTAGTAAAAGGCAGTTCTTCGTGTCAGACTCAAGATGAGTATGGAATTATCTTACGGAGCACAGGGTGGATCATGACGGCGGCGACGTGAAGGGCCGACTGTTGTTGACCAATACGAATATCTGCACCCGCCGCCATGTATGGTCTCAGCTAAGCGCGATACGAGTTGTGTTGCCGGATGTCAGCCTCGGTGGGCACGTGTTCATCATCTGATGGTGAGGCTGAACGTCGGCCTCATTAGTCGTGTGGTTTCCCTTGTGGGCAAGATGATTCCAAACAGCACGTTCGCCTTGTGGCTGAGTTGCTCAGCTCGGCTTACATCTTTTCAACCGGGCACAATATTATCTCATTGACACACCGCCTTGTGCTCTCAGCTAAGCTTTTTATTCCATGTCAGTGTTTGAACTCGTATTAGCATTGGTCCGTAGACTATTGTAATATCGTCGTTGAATTTATCCACACCAAGTCAATTCGGAGCGATCATAATTCCAACGCATGCTAAGCTTTCCGGCAGCTACCTTGGGAAGATCGGAGCTCGATTCAGCTCATGGGGAAAGAAACAGGATGCTTGAATTGAAGGCAAAGTGCTATTAGGGAGAACAATTCTTAGGAAGAGGTAGAAGTCAAAAAATCCAGGCTAGGGAGTTTAAGTATCATGGTAAAACAGAGCAAACCATATCAGTCATCATTCATGCAGCCTCAGTCTTCTCCTTCGTCTCCTCTTGCCGCACTCCAGTATCTTGCGCAGTCTGGGACTCCACAGTCTTGGTCTCCTCAGCTTTGGAGGAATCCTCAGTCTTGGACCCCTCAGTCTTCTCAGTGTCCTCCGCCGTCGTCGCAACGGTATCCTCCGAAGCACTCGACTTCTCCTTCTTGGAAAAGAACCCAGCGCCCGGCACGCTGACACTGGGCAGGCTCACGCTGGGCATGGTGGGGATGCTCGGCTTCGGGATCGCAGGCAGCTTCGTGGGGATGTACCCCTTGACACCGGAGCTCGCCTGGGAGATGCCCGTGCCGGTCGACTGCGCGATCCCCATCAGGTACCTGTAGTACGTCTGCTTGTCCTTGACCTCTGGCACGGCCTCGCCGCCCGTGGCGTCCTCGGCGTCGGCTGGCAGGGGCACGAGGGAGGCGGCCGCGGCGATGTCGAGGGGTGACTCGTCTGGGATCCCGTCGGTATCTTCCGAGGCCTGGGTGTCAACATTCTCTGTCGTGGCCGTTTCCCCCTCGACTTCGACCCCCTCGTCCGTGGCTTTGATGGCGTTCTCGGCTGAGTCGGCTGGGCTAGGTTTTGTGATCTCAGGGTTGTCGACAATCTCGGAGTCATCATTGAACCATGTGATGACCAGCTTGCTTGCCTTTTCGATCATGAGTTGATAATCCTCATTTCTGTCCCGGTGGAACAACGACATGTGTGCTTGGATTTCGTCTTCCGCGTTGTTGACGACATGCCTGGAGAACAAATTGCTAGCAGGCTGGTCGTCAGCCGGGATAGCGCAGAAGGTCCGCTCCGGCACGAAGTAACCGCCGCTCCAGTACCCGTTCTCTCCCATCGAGCAGTAAATGTCGTGGATACCGATGCCCTTCAAGTTTGCAAGCCGCTCGAGCCTCCTGCTCAGCTCCTGCTGTTTCATGAGGACGCCGACAAACGTGAAGTGGTCACTCAGGTAAGCAAAAGACTGCCCAACATTGCCGCGGTTGACATAAGCGAGACCTTGACCGAGGCGGTCCACGCCCGACTGGTACCCCTCGACAATGTCCTGTTTCTTCAGGCTCCTCATGTTTTGAACGCCGTCCATGATCTTCTGGCGGTGGACATAAGCGGCGACCCCGCCGGCCGCGATGGCGCCGACCGTCCCCGTCCGCACCGCGACGAGCTGCCAGGTCTTCCAGGCGGCCGGGTTGGTGGCCCTGCTTGTTCCCGGCACGGAGCTCACGCCGCGCTTGAGGGCCATGCTGAGGCTGGCGGGCGCCGCGGAGAGCGCCGTCATGACGTTGAAGACCGAGCTGACTTTCTGGTAGTTGGAAAAGCCGCCGTAGACGAACATGGAGCGCGCGAGGCCGTTGTATGGCGTGTCGAAGGCCAGCACTCCCTGGATCATGGGGAACAGGGGCGCAGTCGGGTCGCTGCTGTTGGCGCGCTCGTCCAGGATGTGGAAGAGTGCCTCGCTGGCCACGAAGCCGCCCATGGAGTGGGCGACGAGGACTACGCCGACATTCTTGTCGTTGGGTGGCCAGGGCTTCTCAAGCTTGGCCTTCCTAACCTCCATCACTCGTTCCTTGAGCCTGTGGTGACGTCAGTCGTGGCATTTCATGCACAAGTTCATGCGAGGATAGTCCTACCATTCGAGGAAGTTGACACTGGCCTCGGTGAGCTCCCCTTTGGTCGCATATTTTGGGTAGACGACAGACTCGACATGGTGGTCGGAGAGCTGGCTGCTGATGAGTTTTTTGAAATCCTAAACAGTTTGGTTAATTTAATGATACCGAATGCGTTGTTGAGAAAAGGTGCATATACCTCGGGGAAAGTGCCGAAGCTGTCATCGCTGCCCTGACAGTGCAAAGTTAGCACTGCTGTAGTTTGAGAGTTGAAGTTGGCCTTCAATAATATTCACCTTGAAGCCATGTATGTGGCACAAGAGCAGTGTGCGCGACATGGTTGTGGGATAGTGTGCGTAATTATCTGATGACACACGGGCGGTATTCTAGGCTCGTCGTAGGCATGGATAGGTTTGAGATGATGATTCTGTAGATATCAGGGAGCAGGCGCATCACAAAAGTATGAATTGTGCATTATGCCAGTGTTTTGTTTTGTCCCAAGGATTAAGCTCTCGATGTCGTCAGCCACACCTTCCCATCTGCTAGCACCCGAGAAGGCGACTATTCAGGCAGGAGGGTGGGCATGTGTGGCGTGACGAGCCACAACGTCACCCACGACGTCACCGGCAGCGCGGGTCGCCCCCAAAGCTAAGAGAGATAAGTGCATGTGAACGCCTGGCCCCGACGCACACCACTCTATTGGGTTTTGGGGGAACGGGTGTCCAGGATGACAGCTCCAACGCTTGTATCAGAAAACTTGATTTGGCTGCGCTAACGCGGGCAGAGCTGGGAGCAATCCAGCTAGGCTGGCCGTCTGTCTGGGCAGCCCGACAGACGTCGGAGGTGCGGCGGCCCCACTTCTCCGTCCCAGCCTACCGCTGCCGGTCGCAAGACGGAGCCGATGGCCGGCCATAATATATGCAATTGGCTTGGCCTATCGTCCCTTCGAACAGAAAGAAAAGCGAGATGTGTGAGCTGCTGATAAGTGGGCCTTCCTGATTATCACCTTGGGACTCGGCTGCCTCAATACTGCCCGTCAAACACAGCACATATCTATCCTCTCTGCGGCGTGTAATTATGGTCTGGCTCACAGGAATGCAGGCGGACAATCAGTGTCAATCACACTGAGCCTTCAATAAGCGTCAGCACACTGGGAGATTCCGATAAGCAACAGTACTGTAAGGCTGATGTTGAGTGGAGAATCAAGACGAGAACAACGGGGACTCCTTATAGCAAGCACCCACAATTATTCTAAGTGACAATCGTCAATCTACTTGGCATGGGATCTGCGATTTGTTAATTGGAACTGGAACACAATTTGCGAAGATGGAGAAGGATGCTTTCGAAATCATGATGGGGTGAGTTGATGATTTCTCAGGCCTCCCGCACTCTTATCTCCTAGACTTGTAGAGAGCATGGATTCAACAAAGACTGTGAGCGTTGAACCCAACCATGGTAACTGGGGACTTGTATAACAACTAAAAAGGTTGCAAGCCAAATACCAACCTCCCAACATGCCACCTTGAGTAACACAGAGTGACTTAGTAATAAGCGATGTGGATTACGGATTGCAACGCAAGCACATAACGACAATGCATGCTGTTTATATGGATCCGTAGGACAGATCGATCGAGGTCCGGAGTGGACTGTCTTGCAGTATTGATAGTCCTACCTGGCAAGAGGAGATTCTTGTACCTGGCTGGTATTCTGCATAAAGTGACGAAGTGCAACTTCGAGAGCAGACGCGGGCAAAACTCGATGACAGTATTCGCTGGGCCACATGGCCAACTAGAGCGCGGGTTCTTTGGCTCGGCCAAGGTCCTGTGAGAAATCATCGATAAGTCAAAGCGGCCGGCTTGCATCCTCCATGCTCGCCTCTTCCCGTTCTTCACATACGGGGTTCGCAACGTCTTCCTCGAGCTCCTGGAATGTTCAAATGGGATGCGAGTGTGAGGGACCGGCCACACGCGTCCTTACAATAGCTTATGGAAGATTCATTTTAAAAGTAGTCCTCCTTCATCCCTTCTGACTGTCCTTAAGTTGGATTCTTGCCCATCTGTTACTGCCTGATTAGAGGCCAGAACGTATTGGTAAGGTGGTGACCAAGTGAGACATGGGTTATATTAACAAGCCGCTCGTAGGGGCACGGCAAACCTGAAGCCCGGTCAGCAATCTCAGGTAACGAACGTGCTAGGTAGGCAATATTTGAGCCTCTAAACCCCCGGACCTGGTCGGAGTGGGTCAGCATACAAAGGAGGCCGCTGGCCATGTTGTGCCCCCCCCATATCCCCTTAAGTGGAACCCTGCAAGTGAGAGAGAGCGTGGCCCCTTAGAGGGCCTGCATAGTCACCACCCTAGGCTTTAGCTAGGCCGATTGCCTCCTAGGCCGGAGTTCTGATAACGTTTTAACTCAGGACCCTGGCTACCCAGGGGATCTACCCGAGACCCCCTGAAGATATGCCATGTTACACTGTGTAGAAGATAAGACAAGCTGCGCGCTGGTGTAGCAGTGAACTAGGGTAGCTGCGAGTTATTGATGCTTCAATTTAATGCGATGCGAGGGAGCTCTGTCAAGGTACGGGATGATTCCCGGGATTGTGCAGTGGTATTGCTGTTGTGGTCAAGGTCGTTGGGGTTGCCAAGGATCCTCATTGCTCTTGGAGTGGAATAGTCCCATCGGTACGAGAAAAGGTTATTCTCTACCCGAGTAATTTTTGCAGGCCCGAGTCGTTCCGCGGAATCTTTTGCTCAATCACAGCTGCCAAAACCGGACCCCCAAAAGACTCGCGTTCGGCCCTCGACGAGCGCGGGTGGGTGGCGGGTTTTTCGCGCGCATCCCATCGGAGCTTGCACTCTCTGATTCTTGGAAATCCGAATTGCAAATCAGGGATTCTGGGTGGGTCTCTCTCCATGGCCGGAAAAAGGGGCGCCACCGCGGAACTATGGCCCCCAACGCCCCAATCTCGTCCCTATCGAAAGAGCAAGCAACGGCTCCGGTAAAATGCGGTATTTCGGTTGTCGGATAAAGCGATGGCACGCCCGCGCAAATGCCCTTCCGATCCAAAGAAAATCCATACGCTTCGCGGTCAAGAGAACGAGGGGATGGGCAGAGCGAAGCTGTTCGCTTATATAAGTGGCCTCGAGGGCTAGTGTAATTATGTGCTGCCGATTGTGAATTTGACGACTCAGGGGCTCGGGAATTCGAGCGCCACAGGACCCGTCGTGCCCGTGTAGCGAGGGCCCACACCTGCGGTTCCTCGGTAGCCTCGATCCACCGGCTATGGATATCCTGTAAAATTAATCGCCAATAAGCTGCTGCAACTGGCCGGACGGCGATTGGGGGGCCTTGCCTCACACGGTGAGGCCTGCATTGGGAAGTGTGGGTTTTTGACAAGGGACCATGCTTAGATTGGGGCATTTTCCCACGAGACCACGGAGCCTCCAAGACCTCCTAATCCGCCTCCTCTCTGTAGCCTACGGAGAGACACCTGCCCCCGTTTCCAACACAGCGTCCCCCCCTGCGAATGGTAAATAGGCAGAGGCCAGAGTCGGGCCAGAATGCGTGAGCGGTCAAGGGCAATGCGCGGAGTGCCCACCGTGAGGCCCCCCGGGCAGCATCCGAGATTAAAACCGGAGAGCGCGAGATCGTGACGTACCGCCGTGGGCGCTCCTTTTGACTTTTTATAAACTGCATCGCAGCCACAGACACTCTCACAGCTCGTTCCGCGCCGAACTACTCCGTCCCAGCAGCCTCCTTGCGCAAGAAAACGTTCAGACCGGCAACATAGTCAACCAAAGAGGGCCCGCCCACCAAGCCAGCACGCCACCAACACAACACCTCAACAGACCAAACAAACGAGCATAACAGTCAAGATGATGGTCATTGTCCCCCTGTTTATGGTCGAGGTCTTCGTGATCGTCCTTGGCCTCCTCCTTTGCTTGATCATCACCTGCGGGAGGCTCACGGATATAAGCTTCAGCAGAAATTAAGCTTCAGGAGCCAAGTCGAAAAAGCGCAGGGCTTAGAAGCGTGCACACACACTCACACGCCTGGGCACACACAAGCAACACAAATCCGGCCCGGGTAGTCGGATGCGGCCGTCGGAATCCACTATGCGTCCATGACCAGAAAAGGGCGGAGAATCGGCCGAGTGCGAAAAATGACTGATCAGGTTCGTCGCATGGTTCGACTTTTCCGGACGACCTTTATCGCCTCTGCAGTCGTCGCCCTACCGGCTCGAATGCTCATCGGTCAAGTTCCAGCATTCAACCAACCCGCCAGCAGCCTGGATTTCGGCCTTTAACAATCTGGTCTCGAAGACCTCGACGATGAGAAAGGGTGCACGTGCCGGATGGCACACAGCCGTACCGATATGCCCGTGAGGCAGTGCAACGTAATTTTGTGGAGTCGCGGGCGTTTACCGGAGCATACAAAGGGACAGGGCAGGAGTCGAGGAGTTTTGGCAGGATGCATTTTCGGGGTCAATCGGATATGGGGGGCAAAGGCAGCAAAAACCATTACGGCTAAGGAGGCTGGCTGCCACAACCATTCGGCACAGCCCTACAGAGTGACATTGTCCTCGCTCCATACAATAATTCCAACATGACGTTCCAGAATGGAGGCAACACTCCTCTGGCGTCCCCCCGACTTGCATCTGACCCTTCACTCTTCCCTGTGCTGGCGGAAATCGCCCGGTGGCGACAATCATGACGTTGTGGCGACAAGACCTCTACGAGCACAAGACGGTCGGAATCGTGAGATATTCACGACCTACAAAAATGTTGCTTTGAAAGAGACATGGTTCTACTGCAACAGCGACAAAGTACAGTCAAGGTACCAAGGCGCCTACTACGGGCAACATAGAAATCACATGCAGAGGACGCAAAATATAGAAACCGCTCTGGGCGTGTGGCTGATAGTCTCACAATTTGGGCGACACATCACTGCCTAACTACCTGACTACCTAAGTCCAAAATCTTTGATTGTACACATCAACCCAAAGCCTCGAGCGGCCAATGCACCCACGACAATATTCTTTTTGTGTCAATCCGACCCGCTAGCCTCGAACCAATTTCATCCCATCGCTTCGTAGCTACCACACTTGAGCTGTCAATTACCAAGCAGACCCAGAGGGCGCGGAATCCAAATTCTCCCATCTCACAAGGTCAGGTCCCACTACCACCGGGAAGCATCAGAAGACTGGACCGCCACGTCCCCGGCGGGCAGCGAGACCTCGTACTCGAGGTCCAGCTTGACGCCCCTGCCGGCGTTGAGCTCGACGTCCCAGCTGACCTCGCCGCCCTTCTTGAGCGTGGCGACGGCCTTGCCCCAGTCCTTGGCGCCACTGCCACCGCCTCCCTCCTGAGCACCGGTGCTGACGCCGGCGCGCCCCTCGGCCAGGCCGCTGGGGTGCGCGATCTCGACGCGCAGCTTGTCGTCCTCGCTGACGGGAACCTGGTCGAGGACCACCAGGCGGACGGGCTTGGCGCCGCCGCCGCCGCCGTTGGGAGAGGATGAGGTGGAGGTGGAGGTGGAGGAGGCAGCACCGCGGGTGTTGGTGATGGCGATGGAGCGCCTGTACGCGGTGCTGTTCTCCTTGGAGAAGACGCCGCTCGAGCTGCGCTTGACGTCGGGCTTGGGGTAGGACACGCGTATGGTCGGGTCCACGCCGAGGCTCATGGTGAACGAGTCACCCGACGAGCAGCGCGGCAGCGAGGAGCGGCCCATGAAGGTCCCGTCGAGGGTGAGGCCGACGGGGCCCCTGAGCAGCGACATCTTGCTCGCGTTGCGCAGCCTGGCCTTGAGGAACGCGGCGGGGCGGTACTTGGCCACGACGGTGTGGCTGAAGGCGACGTTGCTGAAGAGGATCCGGGCGACGCGCTGCTTCGACGCGTTGGTGCTGGGCGCGAGCGTCTTGGTCCCGGGGAGGTCGTACGTCGTCGTCAGGCCCGTCTCCTCCATCGCGGAGTCCTGGAAGTCGAGCGAGGGCTCCGGCTCGCGGAGCGTGGCCTCCTCCTCTTGGGGCGCGGAGGAACTCAGGCTGCCGAACAGTTGAGTGGGTGCGGCTGGAGGAGGTGGGACGGCGGAGGCTCTGGCTGACCCGAACAATGCACCACCGCTGGGCCGGTCGGGTTGAGTTTGTTGGGATTGCTGCATTGCATAGTGTTGAGCTTGTGGCGCCTGTTGCTGCATCATCTGTTGTTGCATCATCTGTTGTTGCGGAGCCTGCGGCATCATGGGAGCACCAAATGCCTGCATAGCCGCAGGTCGAATGCTAGCAAGTCGAGAACGTGCTGCTTGGGGCATGTCATCGGTCACGTCCACGCGCGTGTTCAACTGCACAAGTCGGTCAGCAATCTTTTGAATGGGTAATTCTAGAGCCCTATTATGTGGGCGAGCACAAGATTGACTTACGTGGTTCATGTAAGCCATGAAAGGGTCCTTCGGGAGGCCGATCAGGTTGGCACCTTGCTTGTCCTGGGATGTGGAGGCAGACGTGTTCTGGTACTTGCGCCGCTGTTCCACCTCCTGGGTGCTCTTGGTGATATCACCACTGGCCGCGCCGCCAAACCTCCCGGCCAACTTGATGCGCCACGGGACGAGCTTCGGGATGTCGTCCTGTAGGCCGGAGAAGACGGCCTGGGAGGTAGAAAGGATGATCTTGCAGTCCTTCCAAGCCTCCGAGGTGTTGTTGGTCAGCTGCGCGTCGAAGAAAAGAGTGCCCGTGTTGGCGGTCGTGTTGAGCTGCAGGTCATAGGACGGGGACCAGAATGCCGAAGAGGTGACGTAGGAGATGGAAATGTCGCAGGCAGGGTACGGGGTCTCAGGGTCCGGGGATGCAGGATCGGCGGGCTCATCTACGACGGGCTTCACGAGGTCGGTCACAGAGGAGACCGAAGACCGGCGGGAAGAGATAGGCGTGTAGTGAGTAGCGTCAAGGGTGATGCGGACAGTGTAGCAAGAACGCGGCCAGAACTTCTGCTTCTCCCTGCGAATGCGCGCCTTCTCTGCTGCCTTCTTCTGCAGGCGGGCGGCCGCGATCTGATCCTTCTTGCGCTTGGCCTCCTGCTTCTTGATAGCGGCCTTGGTGCGCTTGTTGTCCTCCTTTTGGACCTGCGCCTTGAGCTTGTTCTCCTTCTTCCGAAGGCGGGCGACCTCGGCGTGGAGCTCGCGCTGGCGGATCGTTCCATCAATGTGATCCTGGAAGGTCTTACCCCGCTGCTCCGTGTAGACATCAACGATCTCGCCGACATCTGTTCCCGACTTGGGCTCAAATTTCTTTCCGTACTCTTCCAAAAGACCCAAACGCTTCTCTGCACTCGAGACCACCTCGTCTGCACGCTTGACATCGTCGAGCACAGCCACGATCTTCTCCTGGACAGCCTTCAGCTCCGTCTTGGCTGGGGTGATGAGGGCATCATCGTCAGAATCCTTGGTCGAAGCATCCTGACCAGTCTCGTCATCTGATGCGTCCGACTCATCCTTTTCGGAGTCAGGGTAGACCTCCTGGAAAATCTCCGAGTTCTCAAGCAGCTCGACGGAGATGTCAGAGATGACCGCGGACCCAGTGCCTTCGACCTTGATGGAGTGCTCGTCGACAGTGGGAGTCAATCCGATGACGGAAATTTGGTTCAATCCAGGCTGAGAATAGAGTTAGCGGTCAACAATGCTTGGGTATGATTGTGGGTTTGAGGGGGAGGGGGTGTTGGGATCAGCGTTTGCATACCTTCAGGATGACGTTCCGGATGTCTCGTACGACCTGGGCGCGCGTGGGGAAGAGGGTGATGGACCGCGTGGGCAGATCGCGGATGCGATACTCCTGGGTGTGAGTGGCCTCCATGATTTTGGCCGTACTCAAAGATGATCAGTGTAGCTGTGGAAGAAGAGCAATGAAGCTTGGAGATGTGGTGGTGTGTCCTTGAGATGGTGGTTGATGGATTGGTAGGATGGTAGGTTGAGTACCTGCAGCTACGAATTCCCGACGTTTTAAAGTGCTCTGGTCCACCGTTTGTAGTGACCCACACTCGTGCAAGTGAATAGAAAATGGCGTTCCTGAAGTGACACAGTTTGACTGAATGTTTGCAGGCAAGTTCAAATGTCGTCAGCACGGGATCAAAGGCCGCAGGCAGTCCATGTGTTGTCGACTGGGCGGCAGGACAAAGAGCCAATGAGCTGCAGCCTAACCCTGCAAAAGTTCCTGCCTGGAGACCTGCGCGTTCTTAGTGACTCAGCGTGGAATGATTTTGGCAGTGAGACAAAGAATATCGAGGCTCAGATGGCCGATTGGATCCAGCTGGCAAGGCATAAGTCATTCGGCTTGCAGGCGCCCTCCTTGAACGGCCAGGCAGCAGCGCCTCTGCATTTTCTGTTACACGCTATTGGTGAATTCATGACCCTCCCCTACCCCTGATGACAAAGCATGCTCCGCCCCCCCCCCCAAGCAATGATTCCACCCCCCCCCCAAACGACTAACCCTCATGCCCCTTCTTTTCGCAGGTCCAGGAACAACATGACACTGAATTCAACCCAGACCTACCTCGAGCAGCAGACCTCAAATTTGATCAACAGCAACTCGGCCTTGTTCTCAGATCAGCCACCAGGGTTGGGCTCATGCTGCCGACTCCAAGCTTTTACTCCACTCCACGACCTGAGGATGTGCCTTGACTCTCCTGGCATCGAACCCAATGACTTGGAGCCCTTCCATGCTGGCAGCTCGAGACAAAGCCACATAACTTTGACCTGTACAAGAGAATCACGATCAGCTCCAATATTTATATACCGGGACAACGGCCATAAAATCTTACCTTTTTCAAAGACCTTGCTTAGATCGACCTTGACGCGCTGGATCGTCTGGCCCTGCGCCTTGTGGATTGAAACAGCCCAGGCCAGGACGAGCGGGATCTAGAGATGAGACGGGAATAGAAGGTCAGCGAATCTGCGAGAGCGAGAAAATAGTCGACTGCCGCAGGAATTGGTCATACCTGAACACGCCTCGCAAGCAACTTGCCCTCGCGGTCCTCAGCCCGGAACTCGTCCCGAGACACAAGCAACGTCTCCTTCCCCCGAAGCGTACTGAACTCGACCAGCGGCAACAACTCATTACCATCACCACCACCTTGGGACTTCTTGCTGCTGTTGTTATCCGGCGACGGGCAGAAGTCGAGCACCTTGCCGACGCTGCCATTGACGAGTGTATCGCTGACGTTCTTGACCAGCATCACCTGCGCGTCCCGCTTGAGCTCGAGCATCCTGACCGCCATCATGTTCTCGAGCAGCCTCTGTTTCTTGCTCTGCTCGGCGGATCCCGAGTCCCGCGCCACAAATGTGTGCGCCGGGCCGCTGAGGGCTGCGAGGCGGGATGCGTTGGCGCGGTCGACTTCGGTTCGCAACGGGAACAGTTGTGTGGGGAGTATGCCATCGTCTTGTGAGAGTGGCCTGGAAAGGCCGGTCAAGATTCTCTGCGTGACTGGGGAAATTTCGCCGCGGCGGAGTTCGTTGAGCAGGCTGACAAAGTCTGCGGTTCGAACACGGTGTGTAAGTTTCCGGGGCTGAATGCACCGCTTCATTTTCCTTCTTTGAGTTACAAACTTACCACTATCCTTTTGGCGAAAGACTTGCGTGAGTGTTACGACACGTTCAATGCTTTCTTTCCATGCGTCACTTTGGAATGCGAAAAACACATCCTTTCCGCCCTGGGTAACTGGCGGGAGCTGGAAGAAGTCACCTGTGACAACGATCTTTTCGAAGTTAGTAGGTGCACATTAAGGAAGCACGCATTACGTGACCAAGTTACCTGAATACCCCCGAATGGCCTGTCTGTCTTCTTGCGCAGGATTGCTGCGAGGGCGGCTAGGAGGTTGAAAAGCTGACCATCGACCATGGACACTGAATGTGGGTGCATCAATAACTGCCAGAAGACTCGGAACTGTGAGAGGCATGGTCAGAACGCACCTTCGTCGATGACAAGAACCTTGACTGTCTTCCATCGCCGATGGGCTGGCCTGCATGTCTTGATATAGCTGATTTGCTTTTCCACATCGAAGACACCTGGAGTAACAGCACCCCAGGCATGGATAGTCGTGCCTGTATTCCCTTTTAGCATGGGCTCAAACAACCAAGGGTAATATCTAGGATACAAACCACCGATATTTTGCGCAGCCATGCCGGTACTGGCACAAATAGCCAGGCATTCTGCCTTCTTGGCATGTTTCTTCTTGAGAGCCTCTATGATGGCCCTCAATAACAGCGATTTGCCCGTTCCTGCATGACGATCAGCACAACGATGGATGAACGAAGTCGTCGGTCAATTTATGAGAAGCCATGCCACGAACCTGCCGAGCCGGTAAAGAATATATTCCTCTCATCATCTACAACCATCCGTAACACCCTTTCCTGCTCAGCGCTGAGTCCAACATCGCGCCGGCCAGTCGATCCCTTTTCTGGTGAACTCTTAGTCGATGGCTCCTTCGCCGCGGTACTATCATCTAGCACAGAAGCAGGCACCGTCTGCCTCGGAGCAAAGAATGCATCCAGCGTCGTGCGTTGGAGCTTGGCCGGACCGTTCGTCTTGGAATCTCCAAAACTATTGCGGGCCTTTCGCTTCGTCACATTTGGTCTTGGTCCTGGCATAACGAACTGTGCCGCGTCTCTCGTGGGTCGCCTGAATTTTAGCAGAATGTTCGGCTGTCGTTGGCCGCGCTGATGAAGAAGCCGCGCTCTGCACGCGTCGACCCACAGGGCTCTGTTTACTGTACTGCTTTGTTATGCGTGCTGCGTATGGACCACGCCCGCATCAGGGTTAAACCCTTGACCATGTTGTGGCCAATGTTGGTCTACAGTTCCAGGATCAAACTTCAATGTCCATCGAGGCCCGTTATCAACTCACACCGACTCGGTTTCATTTATCACACGAATCATACAAGCAATGCAACATCTGCTCGCAAGAATGCGGAACATGAACAACAACAGGCCCGTCAAGGATGACTTCCTGGGGAAGAGTCTCCTTAGGTCAATATGTCAATTGCATTGCACACCCCTCTTCCTGTGCTCACATACTGGTCTCTAGCATCGTCCTAGTTGACATAAATTCTGTGATTATAAACAAAATTTAATAAGCTCCTCATAAATTTAAAATAAAACTGCGTGGAATCCAGTCATGAAATCTTAAAGATATGTAGATTTAATTAAAAATAATTTCTTTTATGAATGCCAGTTGTATCTTTTGCCAACGGACTTTATAGCTACAGGTATATTAATTATTGTTACTCTTCAAGTATTACAACACTCCCTCGGCGCATATAAAAATCCGCCTTACTCTACATCTGGTACCTGGCCGCGTTGTCTGCCAATTCAAACCTCGGAGTCTCAAGGTCCAGACCAGGTTCTCCACGTAATTCTCCTTCATTAAATCCACTCCCCCTAGACGGAAGCTCGTGATAGGATTTGGACTCTGGTGCAAGTTCGTGTAGTGTTTGCGCTTGAGCTTCTGCCGGCTCGACATCGATGAGCTTACTCGAGGCAACATTTGCCCTAGGGCTCGACGCATGACTTCCCGCGGGCATGTAATCATGATGAAGCTCAGCCACTCCTGCGTCTCTCTTTGCCTTGCGCCGTCTCAAAGTGAAACAGATGACGAGGGCGGAAATCGAGGCGATCCCTACTACGCCACCGACCACACCTCCGGCGATGGCAGGTACATTGGGGGATGGAGTTCTGCCTGAAGAGGTGGCGTCGCCAGAAGCGGTGGACGCAGCGGTTGAGCCGCCGGTGCTATCCGGACCTCCTGCGGTCACAGTGGATGTCTCGTTTGAGGAACAGAGATCGTCAAGCTCAGCGCCAGCTGTGTCGACAGCGACCAGGTCCTGGCTTGACGTTATGTTTTCCGCAGTGGGCCACATTGTGAATTCGCCGGAGTCATAGTTCACCATGAGGTATGCTGCGGAGAAAAAGTTGCGCCCGATCCGGATCACGTCGTTGGCGTTGCCGTCTGTTAGGGAGATGAAGGCGACGACGTCAGGTGCAGAGCTATTGGCCGTAAGAGCCCCCGTGGTCTTGTCGATGTTGACATTTGGTCCGATGTATTGTGTGTTGTCGACCCGGACCGAAAGCCCCGAAGCGAATTGCAGTGTGATGTCTCCAGTGAACCTAATTACGCAAAGGTAAGTACTCCAATGCACCGAAATACAGATATATTGTGTGCGCAAGATCTCTGGGGACTTACGGGGTTTCGCCCTCGTCGTACAGCATGTTGTACCACTGTAAGCCGGTGGAGTGGCCAGTGACTCTTGCATCCGTGGTGGTTTGGAAGTTACTCCAGTAAGGGTTCAGTGGTATTGTTGCCAGCGCGGGGTATGCGGGATCAATGCAGGCAGCCAAAAGAGAGGACGTATCCTCATCAGAAAAGAGACTGGAAGATGTGCCGTCTACCCAGTTTAAGATGACGTCTGTCAACGTGACAAATAGCCCCGTGTCGCAGCGACCTGAGCCCGTCATGATGCTCTGTTTGTAACCATCTCCGTCGACTTTGGCTTTGTCATACCCGCCGAGGACAAGACTACCATCGACCTGGGATTGGGTTGAGTCGCCGGAAAGCGCGCCACTTAGTCCCCAGAACCATGACCATGTTCGCGAAGTAATAGTGCCAGAGTCAACCAGCGTCGATAGCAATGTAGAATCGGGCCCGAGTCCTAGGGTTGCCTGGGGATAGTAGCCTTGCGCGCCATAGTCATCCTGCACAATCCCAATAGGAAAGCTCTCAAGAGTAGAATTCGAATTAAGAGTGACTGTGTCTGAGATTCTTGTGAGGTCCGGAACGTTGGCGTTATCGGACGAGTCAGAAGCGAAGGCAGAAGTATCTGCATCTTGCATCGTTGTCGAGCCACCGGAATCGTAGGCCCCACCTCGAAACGTTGTACAACCATCGACCTCCCATCCCGTGGTAACGCTATTGCAGTAGCCGCTTGTACCGTACACGAAGGAGTTGTTCATTGGTCTTTATGTGATCATCCAGACGTCAGCAAAGGGCCTTGAGTGAAGGAGACGACACGCTGGAAGGGCTTGAGCTTACATCTGGGGTAAGAACGCCATGGGCTGTGATGGAGTCCCTACTCCCACCGCAGCGCCCCTTGCTATTTGACCATTGGCAAGTGTGACATCGCCCACGGTCAGGGATAATGCTTGGTGACATGTGTTCTGCGAGCGAACCGCTTTCAGTGCGGCGGCCCAATAGACCAATCTTGAGGAGACAGTGGGTTTCATTTTTCCAGTTGTGCGCTGTGAAGGAATGCAGAGAGGTGGGCAACCATGCGCCCAGGGTTTCGTGGTTGAGATACTGAAAGGACAGACAGTGAGTCCGGATGATGTGGAATTGAAAGAAAAATGGTTGACCACTCAAGCCTTGGGCGGCGCAGTCGAGTCTTCCACATCATAGACCAGAGTAGAGCAACACAGCAGCCCAATTTCCTTTTCCCAAGGATTCGATTCCGAACCACTCCGAAACAGCGGCTGAGTTCGTCACCGGCCATTGGCCGAACTCGGTGTTGGAACTACTAGCACCAACATGCAGATTCAGTAGGCCTGATGTGCAGTTTGCGGAAATTGACCTGCGATCCATGGAGTCGGCGGCGGATACAGTTCTCGCTTGAACCCAACAGTGTCCCACTCCACCAAATAGGAACGCCTCCCGCTAGTCAGTGAGCGGTTTTCAACCCAAGCAAAGTGCTATGTCACTGTGTTGGGCAGATAATTGCAGTCATATACCAACCTACCATCTGTCTATCCTGCATGCGTTCAACTGGTATATAGATATGCTAATCCTTTACTCAACTACTAGCCCGAGTTGACCGGTATATATGAGCGAGGTACTAAGCAGAAACTTAGGCGCCGGAAGGTAATCGTAACCACCTGGTCAGTCACAAGGCATAGGGAGGTTTTTGTGACCCCACAAAATGGGGACGGTGGGGACGCGGCTGACTTCCAGCTTCTTTAGCGAGCAAATGGGAGGCAGGTGCCAGGAGAGAGGGTCAACGTAGGCCTGTGTGAATACAGTTTATGTGTGTGGGTACATTACAACCAACAGTCGAGTCCAAAACTCTTGGCATGCTGTTGGTATTTTCTCTTTCTTCTCGTCGTCGTCTACAAGATTCCCGCCTGTTTTGTTATTTTTGTTCAACATCATTCGGCCTTCAGTTGACCCAGTACCAAAATGCTTTCACAAACGCTACGGTCCGGGTCCAGAAAAGGACTCGGGATATCTCTCGTGCTTGTTATTCTTGTCCTGTTCTTGCTGCTGTCTATCATTTCCCCGGACCAGGTGGCGTTGTCGATGGTCTCCCCAGTTCAACCAGAGTCAGACAATTCACCTTTCCCACGAAAGATATGGCAAATATTCTTCAACCCCAGAGGTTCAACATTCGAATATCCGCATTCGACCAATCTAGACATTCTCCACGATACTAGATCCTGGATCGGCTTGAACCCAGGTTACCAATACAAATTAATGGGAATCGGGCTCGAATCTGGAGATAACTTTGTCATCAAGCACTTCTCCCACGACAAGTCCATTATGGATACATACTTCGCGTTACGGAACCCGGGCTTGAAGACAGATCTTCTTCGATACCTCATCCTTTGGATCGAGGGTGGTATATACTCCGACTTGGACACCTGGACCTTCAAACCGGTCGATGCCTGGGTGCCTGAACACATGAAAGGACGAGTTGGAGCGATTGTTGGAATCGAGTGGGACCAGCTGGATGGTGAACCATGGCCTGCCTTTGACAATGGGCCCTCTGACATGACGCACGAGGTCCAGTTCTGTCAATGGACTCTTGCTGGCGCTGCTGGGCACCCACTCTTCAAGATGGCCGCCAGGATGTCTGTGGAGAGAATCGCAGCTTTGGCTACTGCTCGACAAGAGTCGATAACGGACCTCGACCCCACCGGACATGTACGTCAAGGAATCACACCGTGCGAGATTTGATTGAGACTAACACCCAGCAGGAAGTTGTCACTACCACTGGGCCATCAGCATGGTCAGATGTGGTTTTCGAGTACCTTCACAAGGTCGACCCAACATTCACCGAGCCTAAACAGCTGTCCCGTCTGACGGAGCCGATGCTTATTGGGGACGTTCTGGTTTTGACAATAGATGGATTCGGGATGGGCCAGCCTCACTCGCACTCAAGTTCTGGTGCCTCTACACCAGATGCAGCCTTGGTAAAACATGGCTTTGCCGGCACTTGGGCAAAGGATCGACCGCATTCAAAGGGAAATCATCACTAGACAGAAGACTACTAGGCTTAATAAATAATAATCGCCAATGTGTCCCCTGGCTGTGCTCCCTATCCTGGCCCGAAAATGAACGAGTAGCTCCATCGTTCTTGACCCTTGCTGAATGGTCGGACCTGCGATCAAGCCATATACCCCGTACCCTCCGGGAACGTGGTCATGTTGTCACAAAGGCCACGGTAACGTACTTAGTGTAGACAAACCTTAACGACCTTTGACGAAGAATGGCACAAGACCTGCCATCCTCATTGGAATTTTTATTTTTATTATTTTTAAAGAATTGAACAACTCTAGGATGCGAACAACCCCAATCTTTTCAAACCTTGCGGACTAGCAAGAAAATGTTACGAGTACCAGTGTCACTGAAAGCCTCAATTATCTAAGTAATATGCGGAGACCGTTCAGTCCTCAATCAGGCTAGGGACTCCGAGTCGGCCGTGTCTGGAAGAATGTGGCTGTTTTGGGTATTTGCTGTGCCGCTTACCTTGAGATCGATTCTAGAGTGGCACTACTGGCAAGCACACATTTCTGCCTTGAATCAACATTTATGATGCAATCGAGGGGCTGCGCATGTAATGCTCTATAGCTTCGCCCAGTTTGTGTACCGCTGGCTGTGCGCAGTCATGCAGATGCCAACCAATCAACATTTTGAGCGGCTAGGTGAAATCACGGCTCACAGCCATGGGACCCCAACGCTTAGGCAGCACGGGGGCTCTTTTTGTTTCACGATATGTTGTTCGACAATAAGATTGCTACACAGCAGGACATTTTATGCAGGTCGTTTCCTGCAGGTCGTTGCCCAAGCCTTTGCTACGATAATTGCCCCCAAAAGAATGGTCCTTTTGTTCTGATGTCGCCAATCATGTTTGGTTGAAACCACCGCTATTCTACCCCAGCTGACCAATTTCCTGCCGGGATGTAGTATAAAAATCCACAATCCTTCGAAGGCTGTCTTGCCTTGTCACGTCTTCAGCGCAAACTCCTGCAAACAACCCTTCAAGCATAAATCTCATTTCTTGCCAGTGGCATTCAAACGCGTCCAGTTACCTGGTGTGGCGATTTGACATGGCGACCCAACCTGCACGAAGGCCGCCGCTTGAAACAATCAGAACGTTACCGCAACAGGGATCAGAATCACCACAGCCCAAGGCATACTATGCAAAATGGCATCCCCTGACCAGGCTTTCGACTGAGACAATCACAGAATCTCGAAGCGAAATGGACTCTACAAATTGGAGACGCACCACAGCGATTACATTCTATTTGTATCTTGGCTGTATCTGGGCAGCTGCGCTGGTGTATATGTGTATTTTTATCCCTCGCATGTCATTGGACTACGACGATTTTGGGAATCACTGTGCTCCCGACGGCTCTTTCAGACTGGAACCATCAAACATTTTGGCTCTGACCTGGTTCTTCCAGGTCTCACTTGGCTTTGGATCGCTAAATTTCACTGCGGTCAAGGCCATAGATGTTGCTTGGGACGTTGTAAGTGACTTTGATACATCAAATCCCTAAGAAAGCTGCTGACTTTGAACAAGGTTGTGGGCCGTGCCGGACAGACACTCCTGGCATATATCTCATGGAGGATCTTCTCAAAGTGCCTTTACAGCATCATGATGACTGATCCAGTAACCTACCAGACATTCTGGACAGTCTTCATGCAAGACGGCCCATCTCTCTGGTCCACCCTTCGCACCTTCAGGGATTTTGCCTGGCGCAGAGGGCTTCGATCCAAACCGACCATGGTCTTCATGATCTTAACCATGACATTCGTTCTGGCCTTTCCTACGCTTGCCAGCGCCATGACTGGGTATTCTGCAAATAACCAAGCCGTGGTAAAAACAGATGACGTTAAACAAGTTCTGTTCAGCCAGTTTAAGAGCGCCTGGTTTGTGATACACGATGGAAATAGAGTCAATTTAAGTATCAATCATGCGATCGGCTCATTTGATGATGAATTTGCAGCTTGTGGTTCAACTAGCTGTATATTGAATTGTAAGCACCTGGTATCCTCGGATGAAACCACATTTCTGACCTCTCTACCTGCTCATTAGATATATATTACCTTCCAGTACCCGAATTTAAAAACTCCACATGGAATGGAACACATTTGGACTCCCCTACACTCAATATAACGTCTTACTTAGACGTACAAAGCAAGAGGCCCTTTGTGTTTGAGAACAAACTTTATGACTACGGATACTTCTCCACCAACGACAGGACCATCTGCCAACCAGTTATGGAAAACAACCAGCAGACGTACCAATGGGGGTTTTCTGTACTCCAACTTGAAATAACTCTCTGCTTACTCACGCTCTGGATTATTGGCATATACATCATGTGGGCAACTGCTCACTTGCGTCTTGAAAGCATGAGCATAGCATACAAAGCCCCAGGCAACTTCAAGTCCACCATGAGGCTAGCAGACGCAATACGCAAGGATTTCAAAGGGCAGCGAGGCAAGGATGTCAATTCTCTCACAAGACAAGGCCTGATGTCCTATGTCGAAAGATGCCTCAATGGTGGCCGGGTGATGGTCCAGGCACCAACACTCATTCCAAGGCAAAGCGCGTGGAAGTTGATTCGAAAGTGGGTCATGGAGAACAAGGCTTGGACAGTTACCTTTGCCCTTGTGTCTTTAAGTATGATGTACTACCCAGTGGCGTCTCCGATATGGCTTACGATGACGTTTTCGATGGTTGCGGGTTGGGGCCAGAAAACCAGGTACTTGGTGCTTCTGTTGAGTTTGGTTTCAGGCGGACTCCTACCCGCTGGATACCTTGTTCTTATACTTTTGAGGAAGCGCTTCAATTTTGTCTTTGGAGGTTCTATCAATAGAACTTCTCAGGAAGGTTAAACCACTTCGTCATGGTATGTAGTGTACCACTAGTTCAATGTTATAAATATGCTGGCTTGACAAGGTATGTCCACTCAAAATTACTTAGGAAGTGAAGCAGATCTCATCTCCACAGATGATAAACTCTAGCACCAAGTCTACTTTGCTACAAAAAAGTTGGCTCAATCATTGTATTGCGATTTGCATCAACAACACTCATGGATCAATGACTCATTAAGATTATGGGGCCTAGGTCAAGCTTGTGGTAAAATATCGCTTGGGCTTCACCGCTGGAAGGCCAAAAATGTGCACCAAATTGTCTAAGTCAGAAAGTATGCTGATCTTTTCATGAGAGAAACATACCAGAGGCAGAATGCTCAAGTCTTGCCGATGGTCATAGATGCTCGAATCAGACTTCCTGCCATTCTGATAAACACTGCTATTCTGCTAAACAAGAAGGGAAGGTCGCTTCCAATTACTGTCAAGCCTTAAAAGCAAAGGGACATGGGGCTATAGGTGGTCTACGCCGGCCGTCACAGTAATGGAGCTGCTGTGTCATTTTAACGGGTCGTTTACAGGAGAGTAGGCTCGGGAGCCTTACTGGATTGATATGATGAACTCGGAACGATACCGGGCGATGTCATGCTGAGTGCCTAGTATGGGATTGATCAAATTGACTCTGTGAACTCTCAAGATCAACCGGACTCATGCTTTTAAGGGTAGAGTAGCATGACCACCAGCAAAAATACTATGCCATATGTACTGCAGTAATTCTCCGTATCTGTGTATAATTAGCTACGTGATAAACTCTTTCATATACGTATTTCCTCTTGCGTTCCGATCCCCTATGAATTATTTAGGTGAAGATCCTCCGAAATCTGGTCCCGTCACTATTGCCCACCTCAAAAAACCATCGTGTCATAGCCAGCAAGCAATCATTGAAAGTCAAACCCCTCTGCCGAACAATCATTCCAGGCAGCGTCCCTCATCCGAGTCTTGTTCTGCCCAGGCCGAATGCGCTCCTTCCGGCCACACGCCCCACCCGTATCTCCCATTACAACCCTGGCACGGTCCTGCACGTCGCTCACCATTCTCGCCAAGCCTCACGAGTGTCCGTCTCGTAGGAGGGAGCCGTACTGGCGGGTTCGCGCATATTCCCCACCCGCGGCGGTACCCCATTACGGAAGCGGGACCCTTCCCACAATTCCAGGCCCAAATCGAGGCTGGCCGCGTTATGGCACAACCCCGACACGCTCTCACGCAATCGACGGGTGAGAGCATTTCGGCGTGCAGGGGACCCGTGGGGGTCGGATAACACTTTTGACATGCCTGGAGAAATGCCAGGATGGATTGAAAGTAGTTGGACTGCTCCGATTCTGCACCTTTTAAGTTCATTTTGCGAGTCTGATCTGCCGCGGAGACATTCGAGGTCAAGCCATATTGACATTGAGCATCTGAACATGGCAACAGATACGGTTCCCAGGCAGAAATGGTGGAAGATCCAATGGTATTCCGATGGTCAGTGTTTCACGAGTTCTTCTCCGTTTCTCGTCTTGCATCATGTCTTGAAGGCACATCGAGTTGATGTGTTATTTGTTTCAAGGGTATACTAATAAATAAGGTAGATGACACGCCAGAGGAGCGCAAATTCATCATTAAGCTGGATCTGATAGTGGTCCCGTATGCCGTCCTTGCATACTGGGTCAAATACATAGGTTTGACGCCATCTTCCCATTGGATGATGATTGTGCCGCAAGCTAACCAACTCTATTGCATAGACCAGGCAAATTTGAGTACGCTTCCCCTATGAACCCAGTGCGAGCCCGCCTCTGACTCTTGCAAGATAATGCCTACGTTGGAGGAATGAAGGAGGAGCTTGGCTTCAAGGGAAATGAGCTCGTGGAACTCCAGACGATGTACACTGTTGGCGCTGTTGTAGGCATGGTACCGTTCATGTTTATCTTCACTTACGTCCCTATGTACTGGACTATCCCAGCTATGGACGTGCTTTGGGGACTGTTCACCCTTCTGCAATACCGCGCACACTCGTTCGGAGAGATGGCTGCCTACCGCTTCTTGGTAGGCTTCTTCGAGGTACGTCCTGCCCCAGATAAGTTAGATTTTGGTCACCGGGGTCTCGCTAACTGATAGCACCAGGCCGCTTTCTTCCCGGCAATGCATTATGTATTCGGTAAGCAATATCACCGAATGATTAACCAAGTCGGCAAGAGGATTCTGACCGACCTCCCAGGCTCTTGGTATCGAGGACACGAAATAGCCCGAAGAGGCGGCATATTCTACACGGGTTTGAACCTCGGAACGTTGACGGCCGGTCTCATCGCAGCCGGAGCCTCGCACCGTCTGGAAGGAGTCCAGGGGATGTCTGGATGGAGATGGATGTACGTCATTTCCTCCGAAAACCTGCCTCTTCTTGTCACTGTTCGTGCTCACAATCACATTATACTAAACTCGTCTCACGTGGCAGGTACATCATCTGCGCCATCATCACCATTCCTGTCGGGATCCTCGGCTATTTCTTGCTGCCAGGGACCGTCGAACAGCCAAACCGCTGGATTCTCAACGACCACGACATCAAGATCGCCAAAGCCCGACTCGAGCGTGGCGGCCACGTCACGCGGGGGAAGTTCAAGCTCGGCCACCTGAAGCAGATCTTCCTCAGCCCACAGTTCTGGACCGTTGTCCTCGTTGACGTATTATTCTGGAACGCCGGGATTCACAAGAGTACCGGCAGCTTCCTCCTCTGGATCAAGAGCCTGGGGCGGTACTCCCCAGCCCAAGTTAACGAGATGGGCACCATCGCACCGGCGTTGGGAATCCTGTACAACCTCGTGGCTTGCTTCCTATCGGACTTGGTCCTGGGCCCGGCTTGGGCGATCACCTTCTCCTCGCTCTGGAACGTCACCGGCCTCATCATGCTCGTTGTCTGGGACATCCCCGAGGGCGCAAAGTGGTTCGCGTTCGCGACCATGTACTGGTCGAATGCGCTCTCGAGTGTCCTGCACGGCTGGGTCAACACCATCCTCCGAGACTCGCCCGAGCAGCGGTCCTTCACACTGGTCCTGATCACCATCATCGCCCAGTCGTCAACAGCTTGGACGCCGCTGCTCACCTTCCCTACGGTCGAGTCCCCGAGCTATCCCAAGGGTTTCTCTTTCTGCCTTGGGTGCGCTGTGTCTCTGATTGTGGCGACCCACGTCCTAGACGTCTACATCAAGCGCAGAGAGTAAGACATCCTCGTCCGAGAACTGTGAATCACTGGCTGACACGGGCGGATAGGAAAGCAAAGCTCGTCCAACTGGAAAGCGACAGCGATCGTGGTGACAGCGTAAGAGCTGCTCCGGGGGTAACAACTGGCAAAGTGGCGAGTACGGATGTTGCAACAGTCCACTAGAAGCTGGACGTTTGAGGTCACTCTTCCGGCCAAGGTTGTGGTGAACTATACCAAGGTACCTAGGTACCGAGGCCGGCACACTTCTGACTTGCTTCTAACCTCTTCATCGACCCAATAAACAAAGATGGCAGCCAAATGTGTACCTCTAGCCGACATACTAGAATTTTCAAAGCCTCAGGCATCAGAGTACATATTTCACAAGACGTCCGCTCCGGCCTACCTGGCCAAATGTGCACTGAAAGGATACCACGCAGTATAATATTGCTCAGAGAACCCGCCCTCGGTCACGAGACCACGTGTCCTGCAACTATGGGACCATATAATTCCATAATACATTTTAATATCACCACGTTGATGAACTCTCCTTGAAAATGATATCCTGTTCAGGACTGATCGTGGCAATCGATTTCTCGACCCATAAAGTTCAAGCATTTGAGCCCGAATTGGGAGACATGAAGAATTGTGTGAAGAAGCGCCTGCATCCACTCGATGCAAATTTGAGCAGATCTTTCAAGAATAGCAGAGATCTCCCCAAATGATCTGGCGACGAGGTGCATAAGACTTTTGAAGTGCTGTGACGTAACACCCTTGGCGTTGTACTCGGAGCCAATACTTTGCCTGTCCACCCCGAGTCTCCCCGCGTTTGGGCTGGCGCTTTCCAAGTCAATAGACAGCGGTAACATGGGACGTCCTTGAATGCATTTCTATCAACGGCTGTTTCAAGCACTTGCTCACGAGGTCATTTGTGTCTTTTCAATAAACAGCGAGACGTATCGGGCCTTGGAAGGTGCTGCCATTGCTGAACAGGCATAGGCATAGGCATCCTCGCCCCCTCCCCCCTCCTTTGGAAGTAGCCAGCATGGCCACCGGATCATCGCCAACGACGGTCATCCGATATGGGCAGCCACCTGGCGCGGACACATCTGCTCCATCCAACCTCCCGGGGTATCCACCCCCGGGGCCCAGCATGTCGGGTGCCTTGCCCGGTAACTGGCAACCTACCAAGATATCTGACACAGGCCCGCCCGGCCAGCCTTACTCCAGGCCTGTCCGGGTATACTCTCCGCAGGAGATCCCGACGAACATAAAGACCGCTCGCTTGAGCGTCGAGCACGGCTTGAAAGAGCTCATCAGCCTCCAGCAGCGGCGACCTCAGTTGGAAGGGGTCGCCTTTCTCGATCAGTTCCGGTTACAATCTGCACATGTCCTCGGCGACCTAAATGCACTGCGGGGCGAGGTGTCGGATATAATAAGCGCGGCAGAGCGCCATCGATGGCGGAAGTGGCTTTTGGGAGGCCTGGCGTGAGCGAGCACCGCCTCTCCCCATGCATGCCCTGAACAATCCATACTGACCAGTAACCTTACAAAAGCGCCGTGCTTGTGCCGGCAGTGAGGGCGATTTGGAAACGACCACAGCACGACAGCGAGTCGTCCAACAGTACCGAATACGCATTCCAGAAGAGCAAGTCGCTCATCGCTCGCATACTGGGCGCTGTCCGAAGCAGCTTCGGTGGCCTGGCGTCCGTGACCTTCTTCGTGTTTGCGGTGCTGTATGTCTTTCAGAACGAGGTATCTCTGCGTGTGGCCAAGACGGTGTCCAAGAGGCTGAAGAGGCTACACGCTAAGGTCGAAAGAGGCGACCAGGAGATCACCCAGGCTGATCTGAAACTACTTCGCGGGTGGCGGTGGCGGATCCTCCTGTGAAGATACTGAAAGTTATTCTGCTGTTGTTGCTGAGGTACAACATCTCCTCAAGCCGTTGCTTTGACTCAACCCATGTGTTTTCTTGCCTAGCCTTAGAACACCACGAAGCTCTTGGGAATCGTCGAGGGATAAAATTGTGGGTCTTTTCTGCACTTGATTAGCGCTTTCCAAGACGAAATTTCACCACGTAGAGTCAATCGAAGGGTGGTGGCTCATAAATGACAAGACTTCTTTCCACTCCGCCGTGGACGGTGTGCTACTCACCATAATTCTTTGGAACACCCGGTCAACCGACGAGGTCTCGTTATGGGCGCTACCTGGCGGGCGCCAGTCGACCTCCGTTGGAGTTGTTAACAGATCTTGGCAGCTTGCTAGAAGAAGCACATTTATCACCTAGTCTCACCAACAGATCAGGTTGAAGTTTGGTTCTAGGAAGCAAGCTAGCGACCGGGGTCTGATCACGACGCCGTCCTGAGAGAACATAAAGAGTCAAGGCATAAACCAGCCAACAGACCTGAGGTGTGTCACGGGTTTCTTCCCATCTTATCAATTCCGTATGCCCGGGGCGATTCTGAGTTCAGGCGCCAAGTGCGAGGTTCTCTTGGACTGACGTCTGAGACCAGTTTCCGCTCGAGCACTGCCACGAGCTTGGTAGCCCCCCCAAGATCCGGGGAAGTCTGTGGGGGAGGGGACTTGGCGGGCAGAAACCTTCCAGACTGCCGGCTCCCCACACGAGAGGGCACCAAGTCTAACCGCCGAGCGGGCCAACAAGGGGCGGGAAATCCTCCTCCTCGTTCTTGACTCTCTTTTTTACCCTTCTACTAGTGCCGCCCCGCGGGTGTCTCATTTCGCTTCTCCTTTGAAACCTAGTCATTTCCTCCATTCCACCGGCTGGGCGCGCCGTGCCCAGAAAACGCCACGCGGTAGGCAGTCGAAGGCTTAACGCAAAAGGGGGCGTCGGAACAGACCTTTGTTGTATACACACACGCACGACACGACACGCAAAAGCGAGTCCGATCTTCTCGGATCCATGCCCCTGGGCCATCTCGACGCTAGTTCGGTTCTGCGCGCCTGATGGGGCCCTTGCCCGACCGCCTGGGTCCAGATGTCGACTCCCAGTGGTCGAGCAGACGAAGCAATCTAGCAATCTCGCATGCGATGTGACCAGTACCATCGCCTCGGGCGCAGGGGGGTTACAGCAATCTTGCCTGCTGTATCTTAAAACCAGGTAGCACATTTTGCGCCATTGTTCTGGACCCACCAGCCCCAGGATAATGGGAAGAATGCGGGGAGTGAGCACTTGTATTGCCAAGTCTTGGCTCAAGCCTGTGGCTTTGGAGAAGCGGCTGATATTGGTCCTTTGGCAATTGTGCCAGGGATAGTCCGTCTTGGTACGGAATCCTGTCCAACTCTCTGTTATCAAGGCCAGCTACATACGAACGAATGGGCCTCGCTGCAACCACACGGGTCAGATAAGTGCAGCGGAGCTGAGTGCGTTGGCATGAGGATACTCGAGGGTTACACCACTTGTCCTTTTTCGATAAAAAAGGTCTCAGAGTACATACTATCAATAGGCAGCGGCCTCTGACAGAGTCTCGACCGTGCCGGCCCTGATACCAATAGTGATTAGCCTCAACAAAACGGAAGCTGGGGAAGGAACAACAATAAACCTTTTTGGCGCCTTGGCCAGGACTCGTGACGAATTCTAAGTCGTTCTCCCGGACAGATGGGCCACCTCCTAGTTCCTGAGCCTTGTCCAGTGGACTAAAAGTGAGACCCTAGGTGGCTTCGTCTTGGCTAGGCATTGGCATTTTTCCTTCGGGGTCCGGGGCACAACCCACGAAGCCTCTTCCGCGGTGTCGGTACGCCCAATGAAGAACACTGTGCATCATCTTCCAAGATTACCTTTCGGACTGCAGGCCGAAAGTGGTATAATATTTCGGGAGGGGTGGCATCCAAGCCCAGCAGCTATAAAGTGAAAGCCTTTCCCCCATAGTATTTACTTAGTTTCACCTGAAGGCCTTGACACCTGCCGTTAGCTGAGCTTATACGCAGGGGAACAGCTTGCCCAACGTCTTTTTCTTGTAAGTAAGGGTCCTGTCAATTCCCCCGATTATTCTCAACGCCTGTGCGTGGCCATGGCGGACATAAAAGCCCAAGTCGACAGCTCTGGCACGAGCATGGAAGAGAAGCCCGTAGGCAAGACTGTCGAGGATGTTGGTGACATTGACACCCAATCCGTCGAGGGCGCAGGCTGGGATGAGTCAACAACCAAGAAGCTCATTCGCAAGATCGACTACCGACTAATCCCCTTCCTCGCGCTTCTCTACCTGCTCTCCTTCCTCGACAGAACCAACATCGGAAATGCCAGACTCGACACGCTCGAGGCAGATCTTGGCATGCCCAAGACCAGCCTCCAGTACAACAATGCGCTCGGCATCTTCTTTCCCTTTTACGTCGCCGCCGAGGTGCCCAGCAACATGGCCATGAAGAGGTTCCGCCCGAGCATCTGGATCCCCATCATCATGATTGCCTGGGGCATCTGCACGACACTCATGGGAATTGTTCACAACTACCCCGGGTTGATGGCTGCGAGAGCGGCATTGGGTCTTGCTGAGGGTGGTCTGTTCCCTGGAATCACATACTAGTAAGTGTCCATTCTTTTTGGAATTAGGGCTAAGTGCTGACTCTGCTGCAGCATCACGATGTGGTATGCGCGCCACGAGTGTGGTCTTCGGATGGCCATCTTCTTCTCCGCTGCCACAGCAGCCGGTGCTTTTGGCGGTCTGCTTGCGCGCGGTATCATGGAGATGCGAGGAGTCGCAGGCTTGTCTGGCTGGCAATGGATTTTCATCCTCGAGGGCATACTGACCTTCTTCGTCGGTAAGTCTCTCCTTCGATCTCAACCATGTTCCTCGATGTGACTCGGCCTGTTGACGCTCTCTCCCAGCTATTTCGGCCTTCAAGTTCATGTATGACTATCCATCAACCGCACCATTCCTCACCGCACCGGAGCGCAAGGAGGTCACGGCGCGGCTCAAGCGCGACCGATCCTCCCTCGCGGATGAGTTCGACATGAAGTACTTCTGGGCCGCCCTCAAGGACTGGAAGATCTGGGTGCACATGTTCATCACGATTGGAGTGTACACACCTCTGTACTCATACGCTCTGTTCCTGCCGACCATCGTCGCCGACCTGGGCTACCGGAACACAACTGCGCAGCTCCTCACCGTGCCTCCTTACTTTGTGGCTTGCATCTTCTGCATCGGCGCGGGCTACCTCGCGGACAGGTTGAAGACGCGAGGGATCTTCATGATCAGCTTCATGATCATCGCGTAAGCACATTTACCCTCAACCTACCCTCTACACAGTCACCGCCAGTAATCACTGACACTTCTCCCACCACAGCATGATCGGTCTCATCATGCTCCTCGCCTCCAACAGCAGCGGCGTCAAGTACACGGGCTGCTTCTTCCTCGCGTCGGGCATCTACCCCAACGTCCCCCAGGGTGTCGCCTGGAACGGCAACAACATCGGCGGGTCCCTGAAGCGCGGCGTGGGGATCGCCATGCACGTCGGCTTCGGCAACCTGGGCGGCCTCATCGCCGCCTACATCTACCTCGCCAAGGACAGGCCCACCTACCGGCCCGGCCACGCCACCCTGCTCGCCTTCCAGGCCATGGCCGCCACCCTGAGCATCTTCATGACCCTCTACCTCCGCAGGGAGAACGCGCGGCGCGACAGGGTGCACAAGCCGCCGGGGGAGTACGCCGAGGCCGAGAGGCACGCCGAGAGGGAGCTGGGGGATAACGCGACGTTCTTTAGGTATACGGTTTAGAGGGTTTTGGTCTTGTGGCTTTTGGTGTTTTAGAGTTTTGTCACTTAGAAAATATCGCGGAGACATGTAGATACGAAGCTATATCGTGTCTAGGAAAGGGTATTAGCATCGGCGAGCCAAGTATTCTTAATGTGTGTGACTGCTTGACTTCAAATGCTTGATAGTAACCTTGGGAAACGGAAGGTTGCTTGTTTCCTTCTCAACGGGACAACATCTTTGCTGTGACGGCACAACTTTGTAAGATACACTGTAATGTCCTGATGTCCTGGAGAACTTTGACCTTATGGTGTGTTGTGTGGCTCTAGTGCATCGACCAAGAGCGCTGTCTCATTTGCCCAATTCTTGCAGGCTGTCAGCGGAGCTTGATTTTGGAATGAGGCAGCATACTCTTTCAGCAGCGCGTCGATTGCGAATTTAGAAAGCATGTAAGATGGATATGCTCCACCGCTCAGAATAAGAAAGCCGATGTCGCCATCGTCGCACGCAATGTTTTCTCCGTGCCCCACTTGCTTTTGAGCTAGATAGAAGGTCAGGCACAAGATACTGAACATGTCATATCAAAATAGAATATATGTTTCAGTCATCTTTCGTCACCATGGATAGGCATAACTACCCTCCAATTTTGATGAAGTGGGCCGCAACACTGAATAGTTACATTGACGGGACCGGCTTTAACCATTTTGCAGCTGTTGCTTGCCAAGGCCACTATTTCCAGGGCTTTTGTGTTATATTCCCTTCAGCGCATGTGTAAGTCCGCTCAGCGAGTACGAGTTTCTCGTATTAGCTATCCACTCATCCTATTCGCTGTCTCGTATTCCGCGCATGTCCTTCCCCACAACACCAACTCACATGACATCGGGTGCATACCGAAACGTTTCAGAAATTTCGATGCATAGATGGGCCGCTAGGTGAGGATTGAGCAATAACTCCCGGCTGCCTCCGGGAAGCTGGAAATCGCCCCACATATTGGCACTGGAGGTGAGGGCATATTTAGGTGAACTTCACCGAGCTGGATACAACAGGGTAGAGTGCTATAAATGGAATCAGGACCACTTCGCTACCAGATAAACTTTTCGAGCTGTCAGATAAGCTTCTTCCGGGGCCGTTAACGCATGGCTTGGACGGAGTGATGTTCGGGTCTAGAACAATCATGAGGCTGAATTCGAATGACTCACTTCCCTGAAATTTTCCCACTTAAGCATGAGGCTATTCATGCACGACTTCACACGAGCTAAGTGGTGTGTGATGGGGTGGCTGGGACGAAGGAAGACTTGTCCTTATCTACCCTTGTGGCGAGACCTACCTACAGGCTTGCTGAGATATTGTTGCTTGATGTTCCTGACTCAAGTCCCTCTCAGACTTCATCCTTCGACGTTTTCCTATTGTCGGGTCTGGAGCGACGCGAACCATGGGCCTGTGGCCTCAAGTGCCAGCCAAGAGCTGCAAAAAGAGTGGGAAAGGGAGGTAGGCTATGTAGACAAAAGATAAGGATCATTATTGTTCACGTGCATGGGATTGGGTTTTGGAGCACAGCTCTGATACTAGGCACTTTCGAAGCCCGGACAGGCTTCATTTGAGAGCTGCTATCAGTGCCGCATTTTGGCACGGCCACATGTGGTCGGTATTACTCGTAAGCTCGAACCCCCTACCAGATATATCAACGTCTGCTATCAACGTCTGCCCATGCGCTGAATCTCGGGCACCAAGTAGTCGGGTTGGGTATCTATCATGAGCTACGTGGCCTCAGCATGTCAAGACCGTACCGTTCTACCTGTTACTGGTCGACGTATTGGACTTGCTGGACGGACACACCCGGGCAAAATTCGAAGTTGATATTGTGATTCACGCCCGTGCATAAGTGTAGGGAGGCAAGCCCCACCAGGAGTAAGAATTGTAATCTATTTTGATAGACGCCACTCGGGACCGTGAAGCTAGGGAGGGATAGGGAGGGACGGGGAGTTAAGCCGTGAACGACTGAGTCTTGATTTGCCGATGCGTACCGAGGAAGCTGGGCATTCGAAACGCTTCACTTAGACACAGGTCGCAAGGGATCCCGAACTTATCTTGCCAATGTACTTGAGCGAATATCATGTAGATAAGGGGCAAGAAGGGGTCCACACGAGTCCTGGCGTTCATCCCAAAATATGTTACAGATTATACAACGAGATGGAGCAGGTGGTGCAACGGGAAATTATTTTGAGGACGAAATCCCAGGAAAGTTTATTTCACTGGAAGGGTATGCTGGTTAGAACGGTGTCTGTTGTTGTGGTATGATCCCTGCGTGTCTTACACCAAGGGTATCTTTCGACATTCATCCTTGATGATCAGGCTGGGTGTTATCTGGGCCTCTTCTACGAAAGCTGGTACAAAGAATTGGACGCGTACATCACAAACGGCAGCGGATGTTAGACAGGCACGCAGGAGTGACATATTCTCGATCACTAATCTTGTGATTGAACGAGATTGTGACCCATGAAGTCGCAATCATCAGCAGGCCATGACGACAGTCACTGGCAGAAAAGTGCCGAGGGCCAGCCGGGTGGCGGGAATTATGTGCCCACAGAATCAAGAGACCGCTCAGAGTAGTGTGAAACAAAACGGACAGCCCGAGGGACGATTCGGAAGCCCGAGAGGGAGGGCGCCCCACCACGAACGTTGATCGTCGCACGTTGTTGCATGAACGCGTGCGTGGGGGAGGGAGCCACGTGAATGGCCGCGAGAAACAGAACAAGGCGTGTGGTGGGATACATAGAAGCAAGGATGGAAGAAAGAAAAAAAAAAGTTTCGCGAACAGGACCCAGCAAAGAGCGGAGCCAGGTCCCACGGTCTGTGGCCGGCCAGGCCCTCCCAGGGCTGGGCTGGAGTGGGCTTGCCGGGGTTCCGCCTGGGCCACGCTCCCCTCCCACAGGGCTCGGGGAAATCTCGTTCCCAGTGCTGGCCTCAGCGCGTGTAACATTTCGATTGCCATCCCCCGGCATCGCCAGATACGGACACGGTTATTACACAGTAATGAAATTTGCCCACCTCCATTATTACCAAGGCCCAAACAGAGTAATCCGCGCAACAGCGGCAGGGCGAAAACGATGCTGCTGCATCTCCCACAATGTGGGTTCCCCCATTCTTAGCCCGCCCCTCCCATTACACCTCAGCACCCAATGACCGCATCGAAGCCTGCTATTTGGGTGGACGGCCCTAGTGTCTCGAGTAGAAACAGAGAGAGAGGGCAGGGCGAGGCACACAAGGACTTCTGCCTAAAGATAGAAAAGAGGGCTGGGTGATCCACTCGGGCACCCCCACATGCGCTCCTGATGAGCAAGCAGAATGCGCAGCACAGAACCAAAGAAAGAAAGAGACCAAAAAATTCTCGAATTGTGAGATGGACAAAAAAAGGACCAATATCTGGCCCGAATTATATAGCACACCGCAGGAAACCGTGTAGCGCGAGACGCACAGTTGACAGGCCCTGCGGGAGGATGGGACCCCCCGCTCGGCTCGGCAGGACACTACCTAGGTAGAAACTACTGTACTCCAAACCGACTGGCTCAGGGCCGCCGCACGATTCACCCATCCGGGCCGTTCGAGCCAGCGCGGTTGGGCGAGCTTAGGGGGGGAGGTGTATTGCAAATTAGCAACGTAGTCATCATTCATCAATCATCATTCAGTGATGGGGGGGAAGGGGGAGGGGGGAAGGGCTCGTCTATCTTTGACGGCGGAGTACGTCATATGGCATGTGCAAAAATGTCAAAACTTGGCAAAATGCGAGGCGAGCGAGCCCTTTTTTCTGTTGGCCTCTGGGGAGGAGGGGAGAGAGAAACCCAGCCTGTCAGAGGGTGGATATGTAATGAATTTCTCCCACGTCTGACCCCCGGGGGGTCGGTCTGGCTCCCACTGCGCAGTTTTGACATAAGATGGGGGGCAGTTCCCGCTCCTGCCCTCCACGCTGATCACTTCCGGCATACGTGATCGACACTCCCTTTCCTACAAGTCATATCTTGTCATATCTTGAACAACCTTCCCTCTTGAAGACCACTCAACGAAAGCTTCATTCAAAACTTCCACCAACTACTAGTCTCGCACAACGAGGCTTGGGCTACCATATAAGGCGACCACATAGCGCACCCCCTTCGAAAAGAACCACTAGTCCAAGTGAGACCTCGCCTGGCCCGGAACAAGCCTTCACCCCACGTTCCTGATCTACCACTAACACGCCATCAGGATCGACCAACGCCAACAAAACTACCCACCCAGACTGTGTGTGTGAGAGAGAGCTTCCGGGATCCCGGAGCCTAGTATGCAATCATGATAGCCACTCCGGCCAAAGCTCTGGTGCGTGACGAAGCCGATTGGCGATGTGGGGTAAGCAGCTTCCGGATACAATTTGAACCCCTTTGAGAAAAACGATTTCTTGCCTATAGCCTGTACTTCAAAGGTATTGTCAGGTTGCAGATTTTGAAATAAGCCATGGCCATACTGTGGCCTGGTTCTTCCCCTATCCGAATGAAACTTCTTGCTGCTTTGATGGCTGATTCCTTTTGCTGCAGTGTGGACATTTGAACCCGGACTCTGAGAGCGTCTGCGGCGGCTGCGGGAGGAAGTAGCCGTCCTTGGGAGGGGAGCGATGTTTTTGAGGCCTCAGTGATACCACATTTTTCGCAACGTTGATTTCCTTTTCTCGGGTGTGGGACAACAACGAATATTGAACCTTTCGGCTTTCGGGGGAATTCAAAGTCAGGAAGGAGCCTTTTTTCGTCATCTTTTTTTGCAGGTTGTGGGGAGCTGGGATGGACGGGCGTTATCAGACAGCCGAGGTCCCCAAGAGAGGTCGCCGGGCGACGGGAGGCTCCGCTGATGGTCAACAGTCAAATCTCGATAAAAAAACGACAAAAAGACAAAAATAAATCTCATGACGAGCGTCCAATTTCACTGTGTTCTGCATACAGTTACCTGCCCACAGGTGTTAGGTTCTCGTGGCCTGCTCGCTGAGCTTGACCTTCATCATGGTCCGATCCACCGGCTTGGCCGTCACCTGAATACTCTGTGACGGGGGTTAGCTACCAGTTCGGCTGACACCAAGACAGTATTACAGAAGAAATTGCAGCGGAACTCACATTGAAAAGATCCGACTTCGTCCGGTAATATCCCTTCTCATCCAGACTAGGCTTGCCGTTGTTGTCCAAATCCAGCTCGCCGAGACCAACCTTTTGGAAGTCATACCGCCTAGCCGCACATGCCAAGATGACCTTGGCCTCAATCTGCGCCAGCTCCAGGCCGATGCAGGCCCGCGGCCCCCTCTCGAAAGGCCTCCATGCACTCGCCGGTAGGCCTGACGTATCACCAAGCCACCGCTCCGGGACGAAGTCGTCGGCAGTGTCTCCGTACACCTTACGGTCGCGCTGGATGATTGTGCTGGACAGATATATGATGCACCCGTCCGGGCAGATCTGTTTCCCGTCAGGCAGGGCGAGCTGGAAATTCGTGCCGGGCTGTGTCATCCGGACCGTCGCAGCCGGAGGATGGATGCGTAATATCTCCTTGATGAGGGCAGAGGTGTAGACCATCTGGCTCAGGATCTCGCTGCCACCGGGGGCGAGCAGCTTCTCCCGGACGACATCGGGGTCCGCGTCGGATCCGAAGAGCTCGTCAAGCTCGGCTCGAAGTGCCCTTTGTTGCTGTGGTGACTTGGAAAGTTCGTAAAAGGCCCATTGCAGAAGAACTGATGTGGTATCGTGGCCGGCGAAGAGGAACACACGCAGGTTGTCGCTGGTCTGCTGCAGGAGCTCAGGGGTGAGCTGCTCGGTTCCTTGTAAGCTTAGCGCCAAGACGCTGCGGGATTTGGTCCCTCCAGCACTGAGCTGGGCATACTCGTTACGGACGGTTTCTTTTAAAAGCCGGTCAAGTTTGCTGGCATGTTTCCGGCGGATGCGCTCTCGTAAGAAGTTGGTGCCTGGGAGGCTCGGCCCCCTGCGGCTGGTGTACTGTTCCATGATGGACCTGAACGACAGCAGGATCTCGCTTTGCTCCCCCGGGATCTGGGCTCTGAAGTCCTGGCCCATGGTGACGGCCCCGATGATATCGAAGGTTAGTGTGACACAATACTCGTCGAGACAGAACTCCTCGCCAGTCCGGGCGTAACGGTCCATGTGGTCCAGGAAAAACCTGGTCTTGTCCAGGATGATGGGCAGGACGGTGAGGAGGTGCTGAGGCGCAAAGCCGGGGTTGAGTTGTCGCCTCTGAGCCTTCCAGTGGTCCGCTTCGGAGGTCAGGATGGATTTCTTCCCGGTCAGATGCCATATATCACCAAGGGTGGGAGACTTGGGAGTGCTCGAAGACCACCTTGGGGACGGCTTCGTGATCTGCTCGGCCATCTCGTGGTCGCAGACTATCAGCATGGGGTAGTTGATAGGCCGGAGGTCGAGAAAAAGGACTGGGGGGTTTCCCACACGGGGGAGGAAGTCTCGTATCACGTCGTCGAGGTGACGCCTCGGGTCTGGGGCGGTCTTGAACAGCTCACCCATGAGCTTCAGGTGGCCCCACACGAAGGAGGTCTTCGCCTGGGGGATATCAGCGTACTGCTGAAACCGCTGGTACTGCCATTTTCTGAAGGTTTTGATGCCATAGGCGACGAGGAGGGCAAGCGCTGTCCACAGGACAGGCCCGTACTTGTCTAACATATTTCCGCGAGGAATGAGCTGGGGCTGAAATATCCAATGGCGGAGTCGAGGCACAGATAAGGCGGGTGGTTTCAGTTAGGTGGCGGACCAACGATGAGAGGCTCACGTCCGGTCGCAGGGCTCAATGGACAACGAGGGTGAGGATGGGTTAAGGATGAGGTTGGAGCTTTCGAAGACTGAAGGTCGAAGGTCGAAGCCGGATGTGATGGGATGGACTGAGACTGAGACACTGCTGGGCTGCAATGTTCCGTTTTAGTGAGCGGCAAGCGAGGGCACTGCATCCCTGCCAGACTGGAACACGCTCCTTCTCCTTCTGAACCAACGACGTTGCAGCAAGCACATACGGAATTATCAGCCGCAGCGGCTGAATTTCTTGCATGCCAGGTGCGATTACAATGGTAAATCTGCGTCGCGAAACAAATCATGACCAGGGTTCCTCTGCTAGGGACAGTGACTTGGAGTGAGGACAACCCCAAACTGTCTATGACGCACTCCGCAACCCGGTGAGTTGGTGCAGCTGGGCACCCCCACTCCTCCACAGCACAGGCGCGACGTGCCTCTTTTGACAGGTGGGCCATGGCCGGTACCTGCATCCGTATCCTAGCTCGGGCTGGTGAGATGAATTATCGAAAAAGCCATTGGGTGTAGGCCTTCTCAACACAGTGACGATATTGAAATGACAACGTCATGAGAATACCTGCTCTGCATTATAACACTTTCATCATACATGGCTGACTGAAGATTTCCAGAACCCCAACAATAACAAGAAGCCTGCCATCAGAATATCACCGCAAAATATCAACTAGAACATCGAGCCAGTCTTATACATCAGGTACATCAGGCCCAGCCACGCGATGATCAGCCAGATGCTGACGCCAAATACCGTGGGCGCGGCGCTGGTTTCCCTCCTCAGGAGCACTGCTCCCTCGCCCTCGCCCCCATCTTCCGACCTCTTCAGCTCTGCCTGCAGTTCCGGCCCGCCATCCAGCGGCGTGCTCTCCACGGTGGAATATTCGTTGTCGCCCTGGGGTCGATGCGTGAGGATCTGCTCATGTGCTGTGCCCTCCTCGTTGTCCGTCTCATGGCCGACTTGGTGCCCCATGAAGGCTGCAGGCGCCGCGGTGTCTTGTGACGGGAGCCATTGTACGACGTCGTCCGGTTTAAGATTATGCGCATGCATGATATCGGGGGCAGGGTGTGAGTTGCCGATGGCCAGTGCAGGTCCCAGCAGCAGGCTGGCTGCTGCGGCGACGAAGACCGCGGTGCTTGTGGGTATCATCCTCATCTCTGCCGGACGTCGACTACCTGGCTACGTTGCTCCCTTGAGGTAAGATAAGATGGTGATTTGATGAATGGGCCTATTCAAGGCTAGGAGGATGGACTTGGATGTGATCTTTCTTTGTTGTCTGCACAGCAACAAGTGAGCAAGCCGTAGACATGTGCTCTTCCGGGTCAGATCGAAGCGTTTGGCGCCAGCCTTACCTGTGACACTTTGGAGCCCCTGACCCCGTCCTAGCTCCAAACCCTGTCACTCGAGGGTCCACCCCTTGCATCCTGACCTTAACCCTGGGAAGTCAGTAGCCTGACATCCTCAACTCACACAATCAATTCATCCACAACGAAGCCACGAGTGTCCGTTCAAATACGGCATGTTCTAGTGAAAACTTGGCTTCCCAGAAGAGAAGATTTCAATTCGATTTCAAGGTCACGTCTCAGTTCCTTGGCTCCCCTCTTGCTGCGGGAACGCTGCAACTCGATCGAATCCACGGCAGAGCCTTCACCATCACCGCATTTTCCTGGCCATCATGGCTCCACTATTGTATCTGTTCTCTTCGTCTCTTGGTTGCTGCAGAAAGCAGCTACCAAACTTCCATCATGGTCATTGGAGGGCTCCCACTCTGTTGAATTCTACATCCAGAACTGCCTCTCCCTCCCCCGCCGCCTGTCGAAGCCACTCTCGGCTCAAAATTGCATTCCATATACGGCGTGGTTGACCCCCCTTGGAAATCTAGAAGGAGCCGCACACCAACTCAAGACGACGGCCGGCCGTTGTGCGCCGGCCCGTGCCGAGACGCGAACGAGAGATGAGATGAACCCACGCGACAGAAGGGCACAAACTGTGGAGCCTCACGATTCTAGGGTAATGGATCTGCATCTAGGTCTCCATTTCGTAACCGCAGCACCCTGCAGTGCCTGGAAGTGCATTGCAGTGATGTTCCCCTCAGGCTCTTGTTGGTCCCCCAAACCAAGCCAGTGCATGCAAGGCTGCTCACCCCCCGGAGCTGCCCCCTCCGCGGGTCAAGGATGTGTGCGGAGTTGCATCGGGGCCACTGGGCCGACATTCCCCATCGTCACCCCTGGCCTCCTGCCGCGTCTCCTCTGTTGTCGGGGAGTGTGCTTTTCACACAGTCACATCACCAGATCATCTTACCTTGCCCGAAAGTCGTCAGAGTTGACGACTTGAGCTAGTCTGCGCGGGCACCGTGCCTCCACGTGCTTTGCCCTGTCCCGACCCGGACGACCGGAAATTGGACGCGTCCGTTGAGAGGCACTTGCAGTTGCAGTCACTCCCGCCACTGTTCACGTCGTAGACTCCGCAAGAGCTACCACTGCACACAGTCGTCATCGACGCGCCTCGTCCTTGCCCCGCGAAGGCGTCCCTGGCAAGGACTTCCAAAGACGGAAACATTGGGGCACACACACCGGGGCCGTCGCCCCCACTAGGCTGGCCTCGTTGTTTAGCGAGCGCTCTATTCTGTCCGAAGTGGGGGCCGTCTATGCCTCCATTCGAGATGAATTGACCGATACGTTGGTCAATGGCACCCGACCACTGCATCATCTGCCTACACCACATGCGTAAATGTATAAGTATGTAGCGCGCCTACGCACAGGAACATGCATGCTCTGGTGTCTCCCTCTCTGGTCTCGAGTCTTGTACTGCGCCATTGCCCTTCACGATGCGTCCCATTTTCTGGCAGGCACTTAGCCTTCTCCTCGTGAGCGTGCTGGCGGCAGGTCTGTCCAAGCCTCATGAGAAGAGGTTCTTACAGGATATACACGAGCGGACCATCCTGCAGAATGGCCAGGTCCGTTCCACCGACTACGCGGACACTCGCATCGACCCTGCTGAATATACCTTCAACACTTACCTCCCGGATGCTGCTGAGATCTCGTACAAGGGTAGATGGGACTCCAAATATGTGTCCTGGTGGAGGTAAGCTCGCCGTCACTCAAAATCTCCCCTCCGCGTGTAGGGGGTATTATACTAACACCAGAAACAGCGCACCTGGGATCAGGTTCGGCTACACCGGCCAGACGGTAGCCGTCAGCTTCGGCAACCTCACCTCGGACGGCGTGCTGGTGGGCTACCGCATCGCCGGGCTGGACTGGCAGTTCACCAACATCACCGCGGGCGCCACGCACCTGCTGGTCACGCCAGACACGCCGGGGTCAAACCTGACCTACCCGATCTCGCCCGTGACCTTTGAGCTGCGCGTGACCAACTGGGCCTACGGCATCCAGATCTCCGCCGTCCACGTCGCCGAGGGCGAGAGCCTCGTTAGTGTCCCGGACTACGCCCGCAGGGTCGAGTTCATCGGCGACAGCCTGACGAGCGGCATGTACACGACGTACGAGGGCCTGTCGAGCTTTGGGTATGGCATAGGTGCCGGCCTGGGCGAGTCCGAGTACAGCGTGACTGCTTACCCGGGGATCTGCGTGAGCGACCAGAACTGCTGGGGTAACGTGCGCGGGCAGTCCCGGCAGTGGTTCTACAGCTGTGACACGAGCGGGAGGGCGGTCGACCAGTACGGAGGTGAGCAGCGAAACCTGCATTTTGGGTTCCCCTCTTTGCAACTTGAACACTATTGGTCGTGGACATGCGATGTACATACAGGCAGCCACTAACCAGTGCCGCAGAAAACCTCGAGAACGCAGAGCCCTGGGATTTCTCGAAGCACCCGGCCGCCGACCTCGTGGTCATCAACATCGGCACGAACGACCAGAACGCCTACAACAACGTCTCTGCGCAGACGTACCAGGACAGCCTCACCAGGCTCATCCAGGGCGTCCACGGTGTCTGGCCCAACGCCCAGGTCGTCCTCATGGTAAGCACCACCCAGCCGCGGCTCGCATGGACACAGCCGAGTTGATGTGGCCCTTACTCACACCCCAACAGACCCTCTGGCTCGGCTTCTACCAGTACGGCAACAGCTACCTCCCCAACTCGCCCGACGGCTTCGAGCCGCAGGTGCGCGCCGTGCACGACTACTTCAACTCGCCCGCGTACCTGGCGAGCCCGCTGGTGTACAACGGCGTGACGAACCGCACGTGGCACCTCAACACCACGAGCGAGCCCTTCCTGCACCTGCTCAACATGAGCGGCATCCTGCAGCACAACGACATCGGGCCCCAGTACCACCCCACCGACGTCGGCGCCGTCAAGGTCGCCAGCCACACCCTGCAGTATATTAAACTGGTGCTCGGGTGGGAGCTGCTCGCCAACGGGCCCGAGATCCAGCACGAGACGCTGTACTGGAACGACGAGCAGAACTACTAGACCCTCTCGGGCGCCGAGGAAGGCGTTGTTGTGCGCTGTAGGAGGGTATTTCCGGACAACCTTGGGTATCATACCAGCGGTCATGGGGGAAACATATATTTTGCTCATGAATGTGTCGCTCACAACGCGAATCAGTGCTTTCCGTAGAGAACACAGCTAGACTGTGGCATATCAGAGCACGCTGAAGTGCGATGTATTATTCCCGCTATATAAGCCAAGGCCACAACACTTCGTAGCCATGGAAGACGTGCAGGCAAGGTGCACTAGTTGACTGACCCGACAGACAACCTACTTCTTACCGGCATCCTCCTTCAGCGACACGATCCTGTTCAGGACGATCTTGTCATCCGTGCTGTCGGTGTCCAGAGCCTGTGGAAAGTGCGTATTAGCAACATGATCAATATCAACAAGGCCAGTAGCAGCCCGGGGGAAACGACTCACAAAATAAGCAACGCGCATTCCCTGGAACCGGACGGACTCGGGACCGCCCTTGCCAAGCTCGCTCTCGCCCGCCGCCTCGGGCCAGGGCGCCCGCCGCTTGACCTCGTCTATGCCGGACTCGATGATGGCGTTCGGGTAGACCACCTCGCTCTCCGGGTTCAGGTCGCTCAGGAAGCCGCCCTCGACGGCGCTCGGGTTGTCGCTCTTGAAGAGCTGGTTGTGCACGCGCACCTCGCAGCGGCGGGAGCCGTCCGTGCCGACCCACTGGATGTACGTCTTGGCCCTCTTGGCCTCGCGGTCGAAGACGGCGCGCACCTCCGTGACCTTTCCGGTGGCCTCGTCCTTGGTGAAGGAGGTCGCCTTGATGGGGTAGGGGATCTGGAGCAGCCCGACGGTCTTGCCGGGCGCAAGGCGGAAGTAGCTGGGGTCGTCGACCTCGCGGAAGTCGGAGCGGTCGATGTACACGGTCTTGGTGAGCTTGACGGTGTGGCTGCCCATGGCAGGGTTCTTTGGCGAGAATGGCAGCTCGAGATCCTTGCCTTCCTCAGTGCCGATGTCCTCGATGACAACCGGGATGGGGTCCAGAACCAGCATAAGCCGCGGTACTGTGCGCTCCAGGTATTTCCGGATCGACTGCTCGAACCGGACAATCTGGATGACGGTGGCATTGGTAGTGACACCGAGGTCGTTGACAAACTCGAGGATCGCACCTGGGGGTACACCTCTCCGCTTGATCGCCATCAGTGTGTACAGCCTTGGGTCGTCCCAGCCTCGCACAATCTTGTCCTCCACTAGCTTCAGGATCTTTCGCTTGGAGAGGACAGTGCCGCTGAGGGAAAGGCGCCCGTATTCGCGCTGCATAGGCTCGTAGACTTCCAGAGTCTTGTTCAGCCACTCGTAGCTTACTCTGCTCAGGATGAACTCAGTTGTGCATAGTGAGTGAGTGATGCCCTCGAACGAATCGCACAGACAGTGAGTGAAGTCGTAGGTTGGGTAGATCTTCCAAGTGTCTCCCGTGCGGTGATGAGGCTTGTCCAGGACGCGATAGGCAGCGAGGTCCCACATCTGGGGGTTTCCGTCCGTTATGTCCTGCTTCATGCGGAGGAACGCTTCCCTGGGCTTGTATTTGCCGTCCCTCATATCTCGGAATTTCTGAAGGTTTTCTTCAACCGACTGCTCTGCATGCTTGCATCGATATCGAGGGTTCTCGCCCTTCTCACCGCCACGCTGCAGCTTGATTTCCGCGTCTGGAATTCTTGTCAGCTAAGACCTTCCTTTCCGGGTCGCATGTCACAGACCATCACAGTGGCATACATATGCCTTTTCCAGCCCTATCAGCTTTTCCGCAAGATCGTATAGCTTCTGGAAGTTGTCGCTGGAGTAGGTAATCTTGTACGGAGTGAAACCGAGCCACCGAATGGTGTCTAGGATGGCAGTGAAGTAGACCTCATCTTCTGCTTCGGGATTGGTGTCGTCGTATCTGTAGGACCAGCAATTTAGCGCCACGAAATAAAGACAAAGAGCCTGATAATGTACCTCAGGTAGCACTCTCCACCGTGGAATCTCGCGAAGCCAAAGTTAACAGCGATTGCTTTCGCGTGGCCGATGTGCAGGAATCCGTTTGGTTCAGGAGGGAATCGCGTGAAGACCGGCTTCATGGGCCTCTTTTCAAAGACTTCAGCGAGGAAGCCCTGCTTGAACATGGCATCGGTGTCGATGACCTCCTCCTGCTTCTCCTTGGGCTTTGGCGGTGCCTTCTTCTCTGCCGGAGGCGCATCCTTTGCACTGGCTTCCTTGGCAGCCTTCTTTGCTCTCTTCTGCATTCTCTTCTTCAGCTCTCCCTTGGAAACCATCTCTCCAGTCTCCTCGTCAAGCTGGAGCTTTGCCATGGCGGCATTGGCATTCTCGACTTTGTCCGCCATCGTGGGAGGCCTTGGAGGGGTAGATGGATACAATCAGGCGGGTAGGTGCGATTGCTGGAACCAATTGGTGTTGTGTTGTGGTTTCCTGAATGCAGAATGTGCGTATGATGTCTCGATAGTCCAAGAGAAGGAAAGTTCACAGCTCGATCGTCCGGCGGTCGTTGTTGATGTGTTGGATCACTGGCCGAGATGACTCAAAATTCCAAGCCGCAAATCCAACACACCGTTGAAAGAACGAGGGGCGGTGCCCCTGATAAGATAAGCACTGTAGATCATGGTCTAAGCCTGCGGGACTGTTCAAGCTGACCCCTGCAGGCTGTGGAGCTGTGCATAGCTACCTCCCCCGCTGTCGTCATCCCTATCCCTCCTGTTGGCCCATCTATTGTCAGCCTTCGTAACCTCGACACCACAAACACCCGACCACCTGCAGGCAACTGCAAACTTGGACATCGTGAGTTGGCATCATCCTGCCAGTCAATGATTTTGCGCCGCTTTGCAACCAAATCAGTCAAGATGTCGCTCCTCGCAGCTGATGAAATCCCAACCCTCTCCTTGCTCTACAAGCTGGGCAAGCTCCCGTCGACCCCGTCAGGCACCAAGATTCCGCGGACCCTCTCCTTCAAGCCTGCCGGCCCCATCACCCCTTCCAAGGCCCTCAACGACCGCGTGTGCCTCGTGCGACACGACATCACGAAGCTCGAGGTCGATGCCATCACCAACGCGGCCAACAAGTCGCTTCGAGGCGGCGGCGGCATCGACGGCGCTATTCACGCCGCGGCTGGCCCTGGCCTCCTAGCCGAGTGCCGCACCCTTGGAGGGTGCAAGACTGGCGACGCAAAGATCACTGGTGGACATGACCTGCCCGCCAAGAAGGTCATCCACGCCGTCGGCCCCATCTACGACCCCATCGAGCCCCAGGAGAGCGAGGAGCTCTTGACGTCGGCATATAACAAGGTTCTCAACTTGGCGGTGGACTCTGAGTGCAAGACGCTGGCCCTTTGCGGCATCAGCACGGGCATCTATGGCTACCCGCCTCTTGAGGCTGCGCCTGTTGCCATCTCCACTGTCAAGAAATTCTTGGAGAGCGAGAAGGGCCAGAAGTTGGAGAAGATCGTCTTTGTCACGTGGGTGAAGCAGGATGTTGAGTCTTACGCCCATTTCTTGCCGTAAGTGTATCAGACTTGGGAGATATACACTGTGAACACCAACGAGAGACTGATTATCTACTAGTGTTTACTTCCCTCCAGTTCAAGACGCCGCTAAGATCGAGCCGAAAGACGAGGCGGAGGCCAACCCCGAAGACGTCGAGGCCGCAAAGGAAATTGCCAGCAAGCTACCCGACGTTCCCACTTCTGAGCCCGGCGAATCCGAGCACCCCGAAAAGAAGCAGAAGCAGTGATTTGGTCATTTTAGTTGCATTCAACGGAGTTCAGGGATCGCAATCGGGGCAAGGCTGGGGCGTTACGGAAGGGAACATTTGGTCGGGCACGTGACTTGTGACTGGTGCTTTCGCATAGCCGGCATGCCATCTTGAAATACCCCTGAACCTGTCGTGAAGGCCGGCGGGATACTTGGTATACGCCTCGGCTGACAAATGACAGAGAAGACAGCAATGAATTTAATGAGAGCTTTGCGAGTATCACCTCGTGCTGATATTATTATACATCCCGCAGACACAGTGGGCATACGTCCTCCCACATCTTCCCTCCAAGTCACCCTTGACAACCACCACCTGTCGTAAGGCTCCTTTAGTCTCTTCCAAAGCCACGAGGATCATCTACGTGTTCGGGCCCGGGGTCGCATTGAATTCAAGGCGCTGGAGGGGGTTACTGGCCCTGGGATCCCCCTGGAGGCGGGGCTGGTGCCCACTCCTGGAGGAATGGTGGTATCTCTGGAGGAGGGGAGTGTGTTCGTTCTTGCGGCGGCACACCCTCCTGCTGGCCCTGAAATCCTCCTTGAGGGGGAAATTGCTGCGGGCCCCCGAATGCTTGAGGCGGAGGTGCCACTGGAGGAGGAAACACGTCCGGTCCCTGATATCCTCCCGCAGGCGGAAATGGTGGAGCCATTGGAGGAGGGAACACGTCGGGGCCCTGAAATCCCCCTCCGGGTGGAAATGGATTCTGTGGAGGAGTGGGAACAACCCGTGGCTGGTACTGAGGCTGTCCGACGGGGTCGTAGAGCAGGTTCGCCGGGGCAACACCCACCCCGGCCGCCTGCATTCCGACCTGCTGCGCGGCGATGTTCCCCAGCGTAGCATGCGGGTCCGGCCCCAGCGCCGACTGCCTGATCAGGGCCTCCATCTGCTGGTTGGCCATGCTGTTCTGCGCGGCGGACATGCCGAAGAGGTTGTTGGCGCCCGGCACGTTGTTGTTTATCAGGCCCGACCCGTTGGGCCCCGCGACGGTCTGCAGCGCCCGGTTGTAGATCGACGGGACGACGTGCCCTGCTATCGCGGGGTCGGCTTGGACCTGGCGTCCTCTCTCATTGACGAGGGCCCTGATGGCATCGAGCGCGTTGGGCCCGTTCAGAGGCTGGCCGCCAAGCTGGAGCTGGAAATCGGGCGGAGCACCACCGGGCGCCTGCGCCGTCTGGCTGAGCCCTTGCATCAGACCTCTGAAGGCGGCGTCGGGGTCCGCCTGGAGCTGCCCGCCGGGGAGTTGGGCGTCGCCGCCCGGGGCGAAGCCTGGGGCCAGGGCGGCGACGAGGTTCTGGCCCTGGGCTTGAGCCTGCGCCGCCGCCATGGGGTTGACCGACGGGCCCGCCTCGGTCGGGATGTTTGCCCGGTGGAACCGGGTGAGGCCGGTCCTCGGATCCCGGTACGGCACGAAGCCTGACGCCTCGGCGTACACCGTCTGCCAGGGGTTGATGTGCCCCGGCGCTGATGCTGTGTTGAAGCGCTGGACGCGCATGGTCTCATCAGGCGCGGCCTGGTTCGGCTGCAACAAATTCGGGTTCATCAGCATTCTTGTCACGTTGTCTGCTGCAGGCGGGTGCTCCCGCGCCATCTCCATTTGATGACGCTGCTTCAGGGCGTTGACGAAATCCGATGCGCTGGTCAGTCTCGCGTTGAGATCAGCATCTGGCGTGCCCGCGATCGGATTCCTGAGCCTCTCGCCTCGCTCGAGTATCGATATCCACCCTTGTGCTATCGTCAACAACGGCCCTGTTAACTTGCGGAGTTGCTGCTTCGCCGTCTTTTCGATCCTCTTCGCCGTATCCGTGGCGCTGATAGGCTTGATATACTTGAAGTCCTGTATGTTGAAGGCATAGGCCAGGGGGTTCTGATCGAACGATAGTCTTACTGGCCGGATGGCGTGCTGGATCGCTACAAACTTCTCCCTCAGTGCCCTCCTTGCGTTGTCCAATAAATCCACGGCTTGGTCGTTTTGGCTTATTCTTGCAAGAACCGCCGGATGGGTGGATTCGAACACATCCAAGAATTGAATGCAGTCAGCAGCGATTTGACTGTGGATTGCATCCAGGCGGCGACACAAGTTTGGGGCATAGAAGGTCAGGATGTCAGCCCTTGTTTTAAAATCCGTTTGTTTATGATAATCTGCAGTGATGAGCTGATAGGTTGCCACCTCATGGCTCAGAGCTCTGTGCATGTTGGACATGGCGGCGAAGGCTTCCCTGAAATACTTGGGTTCGATAGGCTGCGCCCAGTTGACTTCGTTGTAGAGCTGTTGCAGGTACGCAACTACTTGGTCGGCTTTGGCTTTGCAGTCGTTTCGTTTGGTCCACAGCAGCTTGTCCGCCAACTTCCAGTCATAGTGCTGCCTGCTCCACCGGACCATGCACGCTTTTGGCTCAACAGCCAGGTAGGCCAGTTGATTGAGCCATTGCCAGAGCAGGCCGTGCTCGTCGTCATACTGGACTCGCTCCGATACGGCTTGCATCCATCGCCTCGCTGGAGCACCGAATCGAAGCTCAATCTGTCTCCACTTGAAGACCGACCAGGTGCCATACGCTCTTGGAGGGTCCAAGGGCCAAATCTTCAATGCCTCCGGGCCCCATTTCTGCAGCTCTTGGTCCCAGAAACTCTGCCTGAAAAATCTCTCGAACATGGCGAAGGGTATGGCCTTGTAAACGGGCTGTTGAAGTGGCGGCCATGAGGTGAAGGAAACCATGGTCAAAACCTCCAAGAGAAACCGCGACTGTGGGAGGAAGTCACCCTTGCCCAGATTGTCTGGAGCGCCACCCCAATACTAAGTTCAGAACAAGAAATAATATCAGCATCTAATGGCGGACTGGCCAAACCAATGGGGATGGATCCATGCTCACCAGATTTTCAGTTGCCCAGCCTTCTTCACAAACATCCTCGCCTTCGAAGAAATCGTGGCCCTCACTTTGCCTTTGTACCAGGTCCGTGGCATAAGCCGTATCATCCCACACCTGTCGGTATCCGAAAATCTTCAGGAGATTTAGCGCCTCATCGCCAATTTGGGCCTCCCAAGTAGGGTTGAGCCTCAACCACACCCTGTCCACGTGAAATAATTGGTTACGCGTGTATACTATGGCGTGCTGTTTGTTTGATTGAGCGACGTTAGCAACTGACCAATACGCCGCGCCCTTCCCTTACATGTACGTACACACAGCTCATGCACAATGGTCGAGGCCAGGGTGAAACTGCAGGCCGCCTTCTCAGCTTGCGAGTACTCCTCGATCAGCAGTGGCCATATGTAATCCGCGCTGAGGCTGATGCGGATTGCGAATGGCCGGTTGTGTTGTTCGCGCCGGGCTGTTATATCCGTCCATGCCATCTGGTGCTCGTCGGCCAAGGTCTCTCCGGCATTGTCGGTGTACTTTGAGTTGAGCTGCCAAACGAGACACTCCTTCAGGATCTCGCAGACCCACCGGATCGACTCGAAGCCCATCTCCTTCAACCGCGCTATCTCCGGGTAAAACTCATCCGGATCTTCCTCCAGGTGCACGGCGAAGTAGTCTTTGCGCTCGACTCCCGCGTCGCGATGAACTTGACGCTGTACTTATCATCAGTAAAACAAAGGACTGGATGCATATGTGTGCAGATTAAAAACGAGACCACGCAAAAACAATTCAAAGGACACTCCTGTCACGCAAGTCTGCTGCGATCCTCAACGGCTTCGCCTCCGAGTTGGGAGCACAATAGCCCCGCACGGCGGCAGGTAGCTTCATCCCAAGCCAAGCTGCAGAAAGATGGACCGGCGGATAGTAGTTAAGCGAATGGGGGACCATACTATGTCTTGCACCTCATTACCAGCCTGCCTCGAATCCTGACACGGACGCATCCTGTAAATGTCTGCCCAGGCCCATGTTGCTGGGTGATCGCTGTTGAGGACCATTGTAGCCAGCTGAAGTGCGGGCTGGATGGCGAGCCAGAAGTAGTCATTCGCCTTGCAGAGCTGCTGTCAGTATGGAGTGTTGCGTTCCGTCGGGAGCGAATTTGAGGGGGGGAAGGAAATACATACAGCACAGTATTCGCCTTGTTGGCCTGGGAAATTGTACACTTTCCTTGAGTCGAGGGGCACGCCGAATCTTTGATCCGGGACGGTGGCCCTGTTGGTAGTCACCTCCCATTTGTCCTTGGTAAAGAAGCTGTATTTGGCTTGGTCAGCGCTTGATGTGCACCGATGTCGTCGTCGGTCTTCAAACTTACTCGTGTAATGGGGTGACCAGATCACTGTTCGCAGTCTTGTCCATTGTCCACACACCCGTCTCCACGAGCTGCGACCTACTGTGTCAGTGAGTCCTATTACCACGAGTGGGCTGCCAGCCGAGTTAAAGCACAAAGCATACCTCATTGGATGTACTGCCGCTAAACAGTATTCTCTGGTATTCATCCCGTAGGACCAACTTATCCAATCCGTCTATGTATTGCAAGAGGGCACCGGCAATTTGCGCATCACAGGCAGCACCCAAGGTCGGGTTCACGTTTCCAGCAGCCACATGGTTGAGCACCCGTTTAAAATCGTCTTCGGTGGCCATACCGCCCTGAGCGGCCACGGCGTTTCGGTACTGAGTAAATAGTGCGTCGTAGTCGTCCCTGTCAACCACGTTTCTGACGCCTTGGTTGCTCGGTGTCACCTGGGGGTTCCCAAGCTGGACGTTGAAGCTCCCCTGCGTCGGGGTGGCCCCCGACTTGCCGTACATGGCGTCGTCCATCATGGTGGGATCCACCCCGTACCTTTTGGCGGCAGCCGTGAGGTCCCTCAGCCCGTCCTCGTCCCGGAGGGCGGGCCTCTGGGTTTGCAGGAAACCCTGCTTCGCGTACAGCTGGTACTGTGGGTCGTTGACGGGGTCCTGCCCAGGCTGCCCCGTGAAGATGAACCGGCTTGACCAGTCTGGGTCGGTCCAGGGCGGTATAAACTCGACATATTGCATCTGGCCTCCGGCGCCTGACGCCGCCATCTTCTGGAACATCTCTTTTCGGAATTGCCCGATCGGCAACGGCGCAGTTCGAACATCCGGCCGAGTCCAGATCCCGTTGGGGTCTAGGAAGGTGTACGGGTATAGGGAAATGAGCCGTCTAAGCCTGTCATCTTCGCTCCCAGTAAGTACGACTGGGCCCGAGTCATCACCCTCATCTTCAGCGATATCATGTAGTTCGTATGTTGCGGGAGAAAGAGGAAATTGTGGTGGGTAGATGTCATTCTGGTCTGCGTACGACGAATGGTCGGACAACTCCTCCCCTGACTCTTCGGAACCATCTTCATCTCCATCGTCGACATCATCCTGATTTTCGTCATCCTGTCCGCCGAGGAACTCGGCCGGAATTGGGCCACCCTGGGTACCGTACTGGCTACCGTACGGGTCCATGCTTATCTTCAACTGTCTTGATTGGCTTGATCTATTCGATGTTGGACATGAAACCACCAGAGATTAATTTGCTACAGGTAACTGGATCTGCTCGCAGTACAAGTTGTCTACACGAGTCTATTTGGGCGTCGGGAATCTTGATTGGTCTAGGCACTTTGTCCACCGGTACGGTCATGTGGACAAAGCAGCATCATTCTCAATTTACAGGCCCAGGCTCGAGACTGAAAGAACTATAATTATCGGTACCGCTTCCGGAGAACATGTTCTCTCAATTGTTCTTACACAAAGCCTTAATTATCTGATACCCATAGTCGCCGTTTTGGCCAAGTGCGCAGCTATTACGCACGAGTGCATTATCGCCTAGTTGTTTTGAATTCCCCTTCGACTATCAAAGGACGTAATTGTACGATATATTGTCTCGTACTGCAGAAAAGTGTCCAACACATCTGCACTTTCACTGACTCATGATATGTACTAGGTGCAGCCTTTATACGGATTGCATAATGGGCATGTCGTCCGTGTGACTAAGCCCATCAATGAAACGACATTGATATTTACCGGAACATTCGTATTTCTGCTAACAGTGGCACTTCCGTCATTTCAGCTGTTTGCAACATCCTAGAAACATATGGTCACCACTTGACTTGCGTATGTGCTAATCTCAGCCGGCTAGCAACCCGCGCATCTTGCCAGAACTACGTGCTTAGTGTCGCTAGAATCAGAATTGCACGGCAGGGGAAACAGCCCCGTCGACCAGCAGGTTGGTGCCGCTCACGAAGCTCGCCCTGTCGCTCGCCAGCCACACGACCGCGTCCGCAACCTCCTGCGGCTTGCCCATCCTCCCCATCGGGTTCTCCTTGACCTGCTGCGCGAAGAACTCGGGCTTCTCCCTCTCGATGCTACCCCAGATGCCGTCCTCGACGTAGATGTTCCCCGGGCTGACCGAGTTGGCCCGGACGCCCGACGGCGCGAGCCTGTGCGCCAGCTGCGAGGTGTAGTGCACCAGCGCGGCCTTGAAGGCGCCGTAGGGCGAGGGCGCGGTGAAGTCGATGTAGCGGCCCGAGACGGAGGAGATGGTGACGATGCTGCCCTTGGACTCCTTGAGGTGGGGGGTCGCGGCGTCGATCAGGGTGTAGGTGCCCACGATGTCGGTCTGGTACGTCGAGTCCCAGTTGGCTCGGCTGTCGTCCACGGCGAGGGCGGAGACGTTGGACACGACGACGTCGATGCGGCTGCTGACCTTGGCGCACTGCTTGACCCACTCGGATACCTGATCGGAGTTGGTGATGTCCACGGTGTGGCCGTGGGCCTTCCCCTCGCCGTAGGACGAAGACAGGGACTGCTCAGTGGCGGCGACGTCCGACTTGGTCCTGGAGCAGAAGTGCACGATGGCACCCTCATCCAGGAACGCCTTGACAATAGAGAGACCGATGCTCTTGGTGCCGCCTGGTTACTGTCAGAATCGGCTCGGCTGTTGCTGTTCATGTCGTGGGATCGCATGTATGCGTACCTGTCACCAGCGCTACCTTTCCCTGGAGTCCGAGTTGCATCTTGGTTGAGTTGAGATGTGAGCAGAATATCGAGTGAGTTTGGTTGAGGCAGGAATGAGGAGACGGACGTCGTTGAATTAGACTCGGCCAAGTTGCACAACTTGGAGGACAGGCCCACTGCCGTCGGGCGACCCGGTTGAAGGTGGAGATACGCGCAAAAGAATTTCACATCTTGTCAATGGTGGCCATGCCAACCAACATTCAAGACTGAAACGTCTCCTCAGTATTCTGGCGAAGTCTTCTCCCTGATGTCCCCTTGGCTCTTGCTGCTGAGACGGTGTAGTCAGACTGACCGCTGTGTAGTGAGGGCGGAACCCTGCTTGAGTCCAAACCCTCTGATTTGGGGGGGCGGGGGTTGTTGACCAGGAGCATGTCTGTTTTCAGGGTTCCGTGAATCAAGGGTCCAAGGTCCGTCCCATATCTTTGTCTTCTGGTGACGTACCACCGCCGGTCTGTTTGCAATAGACAAATCCAATCCCATTCCCAGCAATAGTAACTTGCCAGGCGATTGCCCCTTTTCAGTAAACATCTTTCGCACGATTGGCTGGGGTTGCTTTGTGGTTGCATCTTTTCTTGGCTTTGAAACATCTGTACCCTGCAGGGGGCGAGATTCGTACTACAATAAGCTGATGTTTCTTCGAGGATGCCTCAGGGCCAATCATTCCCAACCGCCAGGGACGGCCACCAGATCCAACGGCCAGACATAAGGTCGGCCAGGACGCCCTTCGCCATGGCCATGAGGGCAGACCGTGGGAGCAACAAGCTCATTCTCTTTCGCATTATCTCGTGCACCAACATATCCGACGAAAATTGCAGGCCAATTTTCCAGACCATTCATTCACTATGCACGCCCTCCCCGCGTCTCTCGTGACGCTCATCCTGTCCATCGTGGGCACCACCACAGCAGCCAGTGGCGATGGAGTGCCGCAGGCGACCAAGTACATCGACAGCAATTCAAACATCACATTTCTTGGCTACGCCAACAAGGGCTACCACTTCGGCATGGCCTTGCCCTCCGACCCTAAAGACGACCTCATCGTGCAGCTCGTCTCCCCCCTGAAGGACGGAGGCGGCTGGGGCGGCATCGACTTCGGCGCCTCCATGACAGGCCCCCTAATGGTCGTCGCCTGGCCCAACACGGCCAAGGCAAACACCGTCATGATCTCGCCCCGCGTCGCAACGGGCTACGAGATCGACAACGGCGCCAACGCCTACAAGTCGAACCCCATCACCATCACACAGATCCCCGACGGCACCTTTGTCAACGACACGCACGTCTCGGCCACCTTTGTCTGCGGCGGCTGCCTGAACGCGGACTCGTTCGGCGCCGCCAACGCGACGGCCACCTTTGGCTATGCCTACGCGTACGACCCCGTCGCCGACCCGGCGGACCCGGACACGCAGCTCTCGGACCACACGGCCAACGGGGAGCCGTACGGCGCCTTTGGCGTCACCGTCGCGCAGGCGCAGAGCGGCGAGTACTCGACCTGGGCCGCCATGACGCAGTCCGCCGCTGCGGCGTCTGGGACTGCTGCCGCGGGTGCCTCGGCCACGGGCGGGGCTGGTGCGGCTGCTGAGACTGGGTCTTCCTCTTCGTCGTCGTCGTCGTCGTCATCATCTGGAGGCGGATCCTCTTCTTCTTCGTCAGACTATTCTGATGCTTCTGGCCTGAGTGTTGGGGCCATTTTCGCGCTTACTGGCGTTGGCCTGGTTTATGTGCTGCAGGCGGTGCAGATTCTTTGAGATACCCTCTTTCTTCATTCATGGTATAGGAGGCTAGGTGTTGTTGGGGTATCAAGTTGAGCCCTGGTCCTTCATTGGACCTGGTTGTGGAGTTACTGGTCTTTCGTAGCGGTCAGGATTGATCTGGAGTTTTCGGGGACTTGCGCAGAGGTATTTTGCATACATCCGGGTAAGGAAGGCCACCGGCAGAGGTGCGCATGCAGAGAGAGCCTAGGCGTATTTGAGAAATTTATTAAAATACCCAAATACAGACTTTGTCTGATATGACTGTATAATTTTGGACTGCGAACCTAGGAAGACTGACAATAAAACGTCCTTACAATCCCTCCATAGCGGTACCAAGTCCCAGTTGCTTCTACTGCGGAGTTGAAGTGACAGCATTTGATAGATCCACGAAGATATCATGTCTGTATTGGGTTGTATAGGCCAGTCGAGGTAACCCTGGGTTATTCACATAGCCTCACATAAGCTGACACCTGCCTAATCTGTACTAGATAATTTGATCCTTCGAGGTCCAACATGTCGAGGCCTGGAAGCCCAAGTGATCCCATGTTTGTTTTGTTATTATGAAAACTGACTTGACCACATAGGGAGGAAGATTCGACTGGACTTGTGTGTTGTCAGGGTCTCAAAGTTCTTGTCTATAGTCTGTTCAGAAGACGTCCGCATCTGGCTTCCGCCCCTGCATGGTGTATGTGGGTCTTGGCAGGGAGTTGGATGCCTAATACTGAGGCCAAGGCTCTGTCTGCACCGAAGAGCGTATTCTTTTCCTGGACCGTTTTGTGAATGCACATGCGACTCACAAAATCTACTTTCTGAACTGATTTTGATTTTCGAGACCTGCTAGAGTGGAGCATCGGGCAGCGATGGAGCCCACGCTGGAGTGGCTCCCAAACGAGCTGCTGGACCCCATCCTGGCGGACCTCGACGTCCGCGACGTAGCCAGGCTGACGCAGTGCAGCAGGCGCCTCCGCGGGCGTCTCGAGGCAGAGCTCTACAAGGACTCGGGCCGTGTCTCCCGGGCCACGGAGTGGGGCAGCAAGTCCGGCAACATCGACTGTCTGCGAGCGGCAGTGCGCCACGGCGGCGGTTTTGACGTCTTTGCGCTTTCTTTTGCCGCCAGGAAGGGTCAGCACGAGGCGTTCGCCTTCATGCTCGACCACGGCGCCCGCATCGAGGTCGTGCCCACGGACGACAGGACGCTCCGGCACCAGGTGTGGAAGCTGATGAGGTCGCTGAGCAAGCCGGGCAACTTTGGCATGATGAGGCGGTTCTACGAGGCTGGTCTGGACAGGCAGGCACGTGAGGCAGGTCTATGCCCGCAAACTGTGTGGCCTCTGGCCGGAGTCATTGGGCACGGGGGGCCGGACGTGCTCGAGCGGGTTCAGCTGCTCTTGGACCGCGGAGGCATCAGGCTGGACAGGAGCTGGCCTAACAGTGGCTCACTCATCTCTCTGGCCATCACGGCAAACTCGCCGGGCGTGGTCGACTTCCTCGTTGCCCATGGCGTCGACATTCACGGCAGGGAAGGGAGCAAGCCGAGGTCCGTCGCCAGGTCAAGAGGCTGGCCTTGTCAGGAACCAGTCTTCGCTGCAGCATACGAGATGGCGAAGTCGGACCACGGCGTCGCCATGATGCGCGTGGTCCTGCAGCATGGGGCGGACATCAACCACCGCACCAAGGTTCTTCACTGGCCTCGGCAGGGTTACTGGGAGCAGACCGATTACTACTGTACCACCCCTCTGTTTGTGTTCCTTGACAGTGTCCGGTCTTGGAAAGACGGCGAAGGGCCGGATACGATCGAAGGGCTTAAATTTCTCGCCAAGCACGGCGCATTGTTCCGGCTTCCTGACATGGAGGAACCTAGGGGCGTGGTGCCGCCGTACAGTTATACCAGACCTCCGTTGCCCATCGACCTGCTTTTGGGACGCTGGGGTTTGCAGACGCTCAACAGGCCGCGGTTCTTGGCTGTCGTCAGATTTCTCGTGAAGCACGGCTTGGATGGCGCAGGATTGTCGCCGGAGGAGGTGGCAGCCATCATAGCGCGAAATGCCGGGTCTCAACCTCTCACTGCTAAGTCGCCTGCTATTTCGAAAGGGCGGACCTTGTTACTGGATGTCCTGCTGGAGAGCCGGACCGCTCTGGAGAGTACCAAAGTGCTCGACTGGCTGCTCATCAAAACCGGGCAGACGGTAGACAAGCTGCGTACAAGATATGGCCGGGCGTTAGATAGCCTGGCCGCTGCTGGAGCGACCACCGATCATGACCGTGTTTCCGATGGCAGCCTCAAATCTAACGAGGGTGTCAAATTGTTGGTGATAAGGGGGAGGCCGGCGGGATGACATGAACTCGTCAAATATACCTGAGAACACTCCTTTCAAGGTTCAAATGCACAAGTAGTGGACGATGACCTTGTGATAGAACGTAGAGTAGAATTTCCACAGTTTGGAAGGATCGATAATTCGAGAAAAAAATGCCACTAGGGAATTAGTTGGACATGGTCCTTCATGTTCCCCGTCGCATGAAAGGGCCGCAGGGTGGACGGGCTCCGAGCTAACAAGCCAAAACCTGGGGCCCCGCGAAAAATAGCTAGGGACCCGGAAATGGCAAGGGTGAGCGGCAGGGCCCTTGTCAATGGTCGTGTAAGCAGGAGGACGAGGGATGCAGGTGAGCGTGCGGTCCGCATTGTCATGGTAATAATAACGAGGTCGATGGGATCCTCGTGCCACACCGGTGCAGAGGAGGGCTGACGGGCTGAGATGCTGACGACTTGCAGGTCGACATGGGCTTACGCCGCACATAGCCCCGTGCAACGCAATGAACGTGAAGTCTGTTGGGCGGACAGCGTCGGGCGTGGAACAGGACGAACCAGGTGGAAGCAATAAAATAGTCTCCCTGCTGGTCGACCTGAGCTGGCGGCAGTATGATGGTCGGAAGTGGCACTGCCCAGCCCAGCCGGGCGAGTTGTCTGTGTGCAGTGCCAGCTTGTGCCTGGCCGTCGTCTGGAATTACTGGGATGTTGCATGCTGCGACAGTTTGGCTGTGGTTCTAATCCTGGAGACCAGACAGTTGGGGCTCGGGGAACCCGTGGCGGACTGGCCTCACCCGACTGGCTCGAGCAAGAGACATCAGAGGAGACGTCGAGCCCTGCCGTCCTGTGGCCGTCTGAAGACACGCGCACTTGCATTCACACAGCAAACAAGCCGAACGCCGACGGTTCGCGATGGCTGTTGCGGGAGGAACAGGGCGCGAGCAAGGGGCGGGGCTCCATATCAAGACAGCTTATCATTGCTGATAACGAAAAAGGAGACTCAGGTTTGAAACAGGGCTTGTTATTCCCTCTCGACCTCTCGACAGTGTATGTTGGTGGCTTGAGCCAGACTGCGAACAGTGACGTCGACAGGAGCACAGTATTGAAGTGTTCGAGTCGTGTAAATATTGACAAGGCCAAGTGGCGAACTTTGTCGATGAGACAGTGTGTTGTGCCTGGGCCTCGTGCTCCTGAGATGCACGCCGGACCAGTCACTGCCGACGGTGACGGACAGTGATGTCGAATCCAGACGGACGGAAAAGTGAAAATGCCACCCACGACCTCAACCCGCCGCCCTCTTGCCCCTCCGGGCTGCCGCATGAAATTTGCCGCCCTCACCGCCTTGACCTGATTCCTCATATGGACTAGTGCCTCCCATCGATAAGCGATAACCGGCCAATCAATGGTGGGGTAATCCTGGACCAAGCAGGATCGGGTGGTGGCTACCCCCCATTGCCCCCCCACCCACCACAGCTCTCACACTCCCCAACGGCTGGCGCTGGCAGAGCGGCGAGGGATTGAAACAGTGACTTGGGAGACTGGACCGGGCTGGACTGGGCAGCTTTGGACCCCTTGGACACCTAGGCACCCCCGGGCAACACTGCAACACCACCACCAGCACCGAACTTTTTTTGGGCAGAAAAAAAGTTTTCCAGCCATTTTCAAAATTCCCACCCTTAGTCAGTCAGCCTGCCCGCGCCCCCTCCGCCCTCTGCGCTTTTAATAAAGCCACCTCTTCCATTTTCCCACCCAACCTCTTCCTCCCGACACATACCCACCCTCCGTTTTCTTTCCCTTAATACCCATCCTTCTATTCTGCTCATCCTGCAAACAGTTGTGGTCTCCTCGACGACAACGACAGCAGCAGCCCGAGCATTTCCTCCACTCGGTCTTAGACATCTAGACTCGAGGTCCGGAACCCTTTGGTTAGACCCGACCCAGAGGCCTCGATAGAGCAGCAGGATTCGACCTCCATCGACTCTCTTGCTGTGGGTTCTCTGTTTCCCTCCGACCTTCCTCCAAAGATCGCGCGCGGTTTCCGACACGATCTCCCTCCTATCTTGAATAGACACCCCTCGGTCCGACACACCTCGCGGCTTGTCGACAGTCTCTACATAGATCTTTTTTCCCGCAGATTATACCGTCATCTTTGACACCAGAAAAACCAACAGCATGGCTGCCAAGGAAAACGCCCAGAGCATCAAGGTGCTCGATGAGCTCCTGTCGAAGCTCAACATCTCCAAGGATGCCGCTGAGATCAAGGGCTCCTCTCTCGAGCTGGCCTCTTTCATCAACGGTCCCATCCAAGACTTCGATGTTCCCATCAAGTGAGTAGCCTTTCCCTGTGCCTGGATTCATTTGCGCCGTTGCAGCAAAGCAAAATTACATGCTCTGCGAGCTCATTTTGCCCTGGCTCGCCTCTGCACAATTCGCTGCTGTGGGTTTCTTTGGCCTGCAGCGCAAATGCAGCAAGGGTGCGCCGTGCCTGGGGCGTTTGGCTTTTGCCGATGCAAAATTTTGCATGTGCGTTTCGGGTGGCAACTTGGGCGCAGCGACTTTGGGGTCAGGCTCATGTCTGCCCCAAAAACCCCGCTGAGCATGCGGGTTTTAGTTGTCTGGCTGCACTCTGAGCGCTGAAGCGTCCAACCCAGCCCACTAAAAATTCCGCGCTCCCGGCAACCTCTTTGTTGTTTCGGTGGAACTCGGCCGCTAACATGTGAATCCCTGCAGGACCATCGAAGGCCTGAAGAAGCAGCTCGGCAACAAGAAGGATGCCGCTGCTCGCGAGAGGGCTCTTAACGCCATCGAGGCCATTGCCCGCCACTCCGAGGTCTCTGCACATGTCGAGCCTTTCCTCGTCGCCCTCCTGCCCGGTGTCCTCGCCGGCGCCGGTGACAAGATCACCGCCGTCAAGACCGCTGCTTTCTCCGCCGGTCTGGCCATCTCCGAGGCGGTCAACCCCAACGCCATCAAGAACCTCATCCAGCCCCTGAACGAGTCTCTCCGAAATGCCCAGAAGTGGCAAGAGAAGATGCTCGTCCTGGACATCCTCGACAAGCTCGTCGAGACCGCCGCCGTCCAGACCACCTTCCGTGTCCCCGATCTGCTGCCCGTCATTTCCGAGGCCATGTGGGACACCAAGAAGGAGGTCAAGGAGCGCGCCTACAAGGCCATGGAGAAGCTCTGCACCCTCATCTCCAACAAGGATATCGAGAAGTTCATTCCCGAGCTCATCAAGTGTATCGCCAAGCCAGAGAACGTCCCCGAGACCGTTCACTTGCTCGGTGCCACCACTTTCGTCACCCAGGTCGAGCAGCCCACCCTGGCCCTCATGGTTCCCCTTCTGGACCGTGGTCTGGCCGAGCGTGAGACTGCCATCAAGCGAAAGTCTGCTGTCATTGTTGACAACATGTGCAAGCTTGTCGACGACCCCAACATTGTCAACCCTTTCTTGCCCAAGATGTGGCCTGCTCTGAACAAGAACTACGACAACCTGGCTGATCCCGAGGCTCGTGGCAAGACGAAGCAAGCTCTGGATACCCTTATCCGCGTCGGTAACATCCAGAACGGCAAGATCCCTGAGCCCACGCACCACAGTGAGATCAAGATCGTCCTGGCTCACCTCAAGGACGTCCTCTCCGCCAAGCACAAGAATGTCACTGGTGACAAGTTCAACCCCGTCCTCGAGCACATCTCCGCCATTGCTGGCGAGCTCATCGATGAGAAGGATGTCGACTCTAGGTCCTGGGTTGACAAGCTCAAGACTTACGTCGCCGTGCTCGTTGGCGATGACGCCGCCGAGGCCGTCATCGAGTCCCTCCGCAAGAAGGCCTCCCCCGAGGCTGCTGCCGGCGGTGACCGTCCTGAGGATGAGGACGACGAGAACCCCGATCTGTGCGAGTGCGAGTTCTCCCTCGCCTACGGTGCCAAGATCCTGCTCAACAACACTCGTATCCGCCTCAAGCGTGGTCGTCGTTACGGTCTGTGCGGTCCCAACGGTGCCGGAAAGTCAACCCTCATGCGTGCCATCAACAACGAGCAAGTCGAGGGTTTCCCCAAGCAGAGCGAGGTCAAGACAGTGTTCGTGGAGCACGACCTTGACGCTGCCGACACTGAGATGACCACCATCGAGTGGACAATGAAGAAGCTCGAGGAGGCCAAGGTCGCGGCTACCGAGACTGATGTCAGGGCTCGTCTCAACGAGTTCGGCTTCACCGACTACATGATCAACGGTCTCATCACCTCCCTTTCCGGTGGTTGGAAGATGAAGCTCGCCCTGTGCCGTGCTGTGTTCGAGAACCCCGATATCCTGCTGCTCGACGAGCCTACCAACCACTTGGACGTGAAGAACGTCAAGTGGCTCGAGGAGTACCTGGAGAACTCTCCCTGCACTTCCATCATCGTCTCCCACGACTCTGGTTTCCTCAACCGCATCTGCCAGTACGTCATCAACTACGAGCGTTTCAAGCTCAAGACCTACAAGGGCAACCTGGAGGAGTTCGTCCGCAAGAACCCCGCCGCCAAGTCTTACTTCGAGCTTGGTGCTTCCGAGATGGAGTTCACCTTCCCCGAGCCCGGTTTCCTCGAGGGTGTCAAGACCAAGGCCAAGGCTATCCTGCGTGCCAGCAAGATGTCCTTCCAGTACCCTGGCACAAGTAAGCCCCAGATTACGGACATCACCTTCCAGTGCTCTCTCGGTTCGCGTATTGCTGTGATCGGACCCAACGGTGCCGGAAAGTCAACTGTCATCAACGTCCTCACTGGTGAACTCATCCCCACAGCCGGTGAGATTTGGGCACACGAGAACATCCGAATTGCCTACATCAAGCAGCACGCTTTCGCTCACATCGACAACCACCTTGAGAAGACACCATCGGAGTACATCCAATGGCGATTCCAGACCGGTGAGGATCGTGAGACCATGGACCGAGCCAACAAGGTTATCACCGAGGACGACGAGCAGGCCGCCAGGAAGATCTTCAGGATCAACGGCACCCAGCGTCGTATTATCGGCATCCACTCCCGCAGAAAGCTCAAGAACTCTTACGAGTACGAGTGCTCTTTCGCCCTGGTTGAGAACGCCGGCCAGAAGAACGAGCGTGAGGTTCCTATGATGACTGCCGACAACGAGTGGCTGCCCCGTACCGAGCTGCTGGCTTCTCACCAGAAGCTGGTCGCCGAGGTTGACATGAAGGAGGCTCTTGCTTCCGGTCAGTTCCGACCTCTGGTCCGAAAGGAGATTGAGGCTCACTGCGAGAACTTCGGTCTTGACGCCGAGCTGGTTTCTCACTCTCGTATGAAGGGTCTGTCCGGTGGTCAGCGTGTCAAGGTCGTCCTGGCTGCTTGCTCTTGGCAACGACCCCACCTGATCGTCCTCGACGAGCCCACCAACTACCTCGACCGTGACTCTCTTGGTGCTCTGTCCAAGGCCATCAAGAAGTTCGAGGGTGGTGTCATCATCATCACTCACAACTCCGAGTTCACCCAGGATCTGACTGAGGAAGTCTGGGCCGTCATGGACGGAAAGATGACACCTTCCGGTCACAACTGGGTCCAGGGTCAGGGCTCTGGCCCCAGGCTGGACAAGAAGGATGACGAGGAGGAGGAAAAGTTCGACGCCATGGGCAACAAGATTGTGTCGACCAAGAAGAAGGCTAAGCTGACTTCCAGGTTAGTTCCACCCAGTAGCCCCACCTATCTCTGACTATCAAGCTAACCATTTTCACAGCGAGGCACGAAAGAAGAAGAAGGAGCGTATGGCACGACGCAAGAGGGGTGAGGAGGTCTTCTCTGACGAGGATGACATCTAAACACCTCGTGCGCAGCAGTTGATTTCGCATGAAAGAAAAAAGTTCCGGGAATGAGGGGCTTCGGCGTTCATTTGGGTTTGACTTAGAGCATTGTCTATTCTACGAATTATGTGGCCCAGAGGTTCAACACGCAAGCAGCTTTTCTAATCCGTCATAGAGATAGACACGAGATCTACAATGTCTCCTGCTCAGGGAATGGAGGCCCTCGAGGAGGAGGTTCAGGTCTACGTGGTTTGTTGAGGATCTTGGCTGGAAGAGAAAGTCCCGCGTGCGCAGTAGAACCAGATACCAGTAGATGAAATAGAAGGGCAATAGACGAAGGACGAGATAGTTCTTGAATCATCACATTCACAAATCCTTGCCCGACATACATGTGCGTCCATGTTTAACAGATGCGGGTTAGAAGTGTCGACATCTAGAGTGGTTCGTAGTCAGACCTTCTCACATGGCTGCGAACAAATCACCTGATACCCATGCAGGCTGGTTAGTACAGTATGACCTCTTCCCAACTTGTTACATGAACGGAGTAGTACACATCGCCCAGTCATGATCAGAGCAACCATCTCCAAGTAGTTCCGTTAGAAGTTGTACCAGAAGTGATGACATAGGAGGCCATCCAAGGCATGTCTGACGGCTGACGAGGTCGCCCATGAGCCGGACAGCGTAGAGGCCCAAGTAGACACTGACACTCATTGAGGAGGAGACGGCCCCACTACAGGGTGCATTTCCCCAGGTCTATCTAATCATTCCCTTGGGCCAAACGGGAGATCGACCGGCCCGCAGGTGAATGGTCGGAACGTGATGTGGTGTGTGGTCGGTGTTGCGGTCGACACTGTCGACGCACGCGCACCCGGGTGTCGGATGACGTCAAATGGTCGAGTACGTCATGAAGCGGCTTCAGTTCTCGCGCTTACATCAATTCGCCTCCTCTGTTGACGAGTTCATTTGGATATCACCTATATCATTTTCACCAGAAACCCGCAGACAAGTCCATATATTGGAGTCTTATATCCAAACGAAATCCCAAAAGCGTCTTTAACTCAGAGCACTACCAAAATGTCCGGCACCGAGAACCAGCCCAGCCTCGTGGGAGGACACGCCGAGTACGTCAAGGGCGCAGCGGAGGTAAGTCTTTTCTCGCCTCGCTGTTCTTGCGTTTCAGAAGAAGTTTGGAAAGTGCCAGACTTGTCAAGCGTCGAGATGATTCCGTCGGACTCTTTTCACCAACCCTACCCTCCTCCTTTCCCAACCCATCCAGTTCAAATCTGATCCCCACTAACGTCTCATCAACCGGAAAGGCCGCCATTGGGAGCGTCACTGGCTCCCAAGCATGGAAAGCATCGGGCGAGCAGGCCAAGGCGCACGGCGTGTCGGACATGAAGGCTGCGAGCGAGGGGCGGGACGCGAGCAGCCAGGGGTACGGGAAGGCAGAGGAGCTGGCTGGCAAGGCGGTGGGGTGTGAGGGGATGGTGAAGGAGGGTGATGTCAGTGCGAAGAAAGAGTAACTGCTTTTTTTTTTTTCGAGTTGGCTATAGGAATTAATGCTTCGCACTCTTTGAATAGTCAACTGGGATGGTCTCCAAGACCGATATATGCACCTCAGCGATTCAATTGATACTTTTCTGCCTTCATACCACGTTCGTCAACTGTCCTCCCTCGTTGACGGAAGTACTAACTAAACTCTAACTGCAGCGGCTCGTGGCGCAACCACTCAGGATACTGTCCATTGTGGTGCGAGTTCATCGAGATCTCCAAAATCTCGTCATCTTCGAGAAAGCTTTCCGCAAAATCTAACCTGCTGGAACTCATAAAGAGGCACTTCATCATTGCTTCCAACCCATCCCGATATGTGGAGACCAAAGTCTGAAAAAGGTGTCTTGCGGCTTCACGCATATTTGCTGTCTGGGCGAAAAACTCAAGACCCTCGATAACAACAACCAGTATCACATTGTTACTCAGGTTCTCAATCAGTTCTTTCAAAGCACAGCATACGCTTTGAATCTCTTTTGGATCCATAGAGGAGCGACATCGATCGAGAAATTCCAAGTCAATATAATCACGGTGACGGTCAATCAACTGCATCAGCAGGCTCAAGGCGACTTCCGTTGGATTTGTGTATGGGTCTCTCTGGCGGTTGCGATGTCTTCCACAGAAGAATACCAAGGGAATGATCTTGGCGAATTTCTCTCCCGGATCACGGGCCTGGTTGATGACGAATAGTCGCTCAACGATTTTGGCTGTTAGTAGCGATATCTCTGAGTTCGGCTGGGGGTCGCAGTGCCCCATGACAGCCATAAGCGAAGGCTCATCTGCTGTCAGGAAAACTCGCATTTGATAAGAGCACTGAATGGCTGTCGAATACGTTCCCGCTGTTTCTCCGAGGCTTATAACCCCTAAGCGACTGGTGAATGAATGGCAATCTTGGAAGACTAGGTCTTGTTCGTATTGGAAGTCTTCCAGAAATTCGGCGAGGTAGATCCGCGCAAGCTTTTCAGGCATCTTGCGTCGTTCTTGATTAGCCCATAAGCAACTTTCAACTGTGCAAATGTCAGTCATATACCCACTTCCGTAAGGCCCATCACGTGCGATTACGAGATACAGACCTTTCTCAGTGATGCTTTGCAAAATCGGGTCGAGGAGCTCCAGAAGCTCCCGCCGGGTGAGCTTCTGATTGATGCTTGATGTTGAGGCGCGGATGTGCTCCAGATCTCGGCGCATGTTGATTTGGTTGTAGTTTGACCAGCATTGAAGTTGAACAGATGTATCCTGCAATTCGAAGGAACATTGCATCGCCCGGTGACGAACTTCTTGAGCCCTGAGCTTTACTTCTGCGGAACTCTCTTTGAGACGTTCTCCAAGACGGCTTGGATTCACAATAAGCTTTATCCCAGTCACTACTATAGTATCAGCTCCCGTATACCTGATACAGTGTGTGAAGCCTGTATAGTGTCTCTCACCACTCACCAATAGAGCTCCTGGAATACCAGTTGAAGATATGTCCTAGCAGTCGGAAGGTCGAGGCGTATAATTCTGAAGCACGACGGTGTAGCTGCTCGTCGTCACTGAGTCCTTTGTAGAAAGCAGAGTGGTCACCGATGAGGATGGGAAGCTCTGCCAGCGCCTTATACACTTCGGTACGATGTGTCTCCGACTGCTGCATAGCTGAGAATATCATCTTGAGCGCCCCGCACAAGAGCGACGATAAGCCAAATATATCATTGGGTATCAGGGATACAAAGGTTTGTCCCGCCCCAGCGTGTTGGCACAAGGTCTTGAAGCCTTTCTGAAGCTTGCTTCGGAGTCCTCTCATGGCCTGGTCTTCTGCAAGGAGATTACTCATGGCATCGCAAGCTGCTTGCACCGATTTCTCAACGTCGGTCCAATCATGGGGGGCATTCAAATTGAGAGGCGGCTGTCTCGCTCTCTCAATGTACCTGGTTATTGTCTCGAGTAGTTTATCGTGCTCTAGTCGACTTGCGGCATAACACGATTTGTAGTCGCTACGTCACAATGCCGGTAAGCCGGCGGGAACATTCAGCTGGAAGAGGGGCACCCACGCTCGCCACCATCTGCATGCGATAGGGTCGTACTCACATGTTCTTTTCCCCGACGTCAAGCTTCCAGCGCTTGGTTTCCGTGTCAAAGAAAGCCACGGAATCTGGGTTTGCAGAGCTCGATGGTTCCACTTCTTTGCTTAGAACCAGAGCGTGCGAGCGATGCATACTCGTAGTGGAATCCGTCCTCTGACAGTGAGTGTCGTCGGAAGTGGAGATGTTCATTGTAACAGACTGTAAGACAGTAGATCGAGAATTTAAAAATTGCATTGAACAGCGGCTCCATTCCTGAGGCTGGAAAAACCACAACCTCTTGTCCTTTTCTACGTCGGATCAATCCTGTGTCTGCGCCTCGAGACCCCTCCCTGTGCTACGTGAAATTTTGGCTCGATATTCTGTCTGATGTGTTACACAGCTTACGCTAGGACTACGTTGCAAGGATTCATTGGATTGAAATCTTATCCTGCCTAACCGAGGGGGCTGTGTTCAATGTAGGTCGCGTCAGCATGGCATCCAAGTCGTAGAAGCATTAATCCATTTGTTCAAGTTCGTCTGCTCACTCCGCCTACAAATCTACCTCCTTCCCTTGCCATCTGTTCACAAATGAGTGGCTGTTGCTTTAACAGTAACAAATCTCGCACCCTTCTATTGCTCGATCAAATCTACGATCACTTGTTGCTGCCAATCTTGCGTACGTACCGCGAAGTAAAGCTGCACATGCGTAATATTCGCCGACAGAAATCCAGATATGGCGGAAATCCCCCCACCTTCACCAACTTCCTCGGATGCGGTGACTGCGTCCGAGGGAGGTGAACAAGTTACACAAGATAACCCTGGCACTGAGATGAGAAAGGAAGGCACGGCTGACTTGACAGACATTGTTACTTCACATCCTAATCTTGGCCCGGCCCTCTCGGATTTCCTTGGGAAGTTAGCCCCGTGGACAGGCATCATGCCTGAACCTCTTCTACGGCACATGAGGTTTCTTGGAGACATTGCCGCAAAAATGCGACAGACGCAACAATCAGTCAAGTAAGTTAGTATTTGCCCGGGCTTCCTCGGGTCCCCTTTTTCCGTGTATATAATATCATGTACCAGTCCAGAATGAGGTGTCACAAAATCGAGTATAAGCAGTACCTTCACACTGACAATATTGAAGACCTCGCTTGGTTCGCTTTACCTATGAAGTTCTCAGATTAACAATGGATGACTGGCAAACAAATGCACCATATGTTGCCAGAGATCCTATCCCGGTGATCATAACATACACCAAAGCGGATAAGCTTGGTTCTGCGTCCACCGGGCAACCATCGCTGCCCATACTGCTCGGAGACATGCCAAAGGCCAAGCTATACGACGATGATAATCTTCTTCGGAGAGTTCAAATCAATTCGTTGTACTTGAGCAACGAACTGTCCACCATAACAGGTATAACTATGCATTACAGTCCGGTATTGTGAGTCCAAATTGTGTCATTTTCTTTCAACAGCACAGTTTCCTAAGGTTCCAACACATTATTATACTTAAAATAGTTGCTGACAGCAAGAAGCATGGCCTCACCTTTCAAAGTACGTCGACGCGTAATTGTGAAAGCCAAGTCTCCTTGTCATGTTGACAGAGTTTCTAGCTGCTATTGGAGTATATCCCTCAAATTGAGCAGCGTTGGGCTCATCTCAAAGATCAGCTTCAGACCATGCAGGCCGAACAGGAGCACTCGAAGACTGAAAGCGCCGCAGACACATCCGCCGAGCCCATAAGACTCAACGTTTCGGGAAATGAGCAGACCACCGAGACCTCCGGCCATTCAAACAGGTCTCAGGAGGAAAAGAGGAAGCGTGATAATGAATTAGTTTCCTTGTCGGAAAGGGTATCGCAGCTCAAGTGCCTTCTGGATTTCATCCAAACGGAGCCGGAATTGCAGAGAATTCTCAGACTTCGCGCACAGGTAGTAGCGGGCAGTCTGGAGACGATAAGCTTCCCAAACATATGGTTGCTTTTCAGACCTGGTGATTTGGTTGTATCGAAAGACAGCGATCACTGGCAACTTCGCAAAGCCTATGCTATCACTGGGGGGCAAAAACAGAGAACAGCCCGGAAAGAACAAGGCAATGATGGTATCAGAACAGCTCGTCCCCGTGGAAAGAGCGCCCGGACAGGGGCAACCGTCACCGTAGAGGAGGATGAGACAGAAAGATCCCTGAGGCAAGCTAACTTCGGAATCGGGTCTTGGACGCCACTGAAAGTGGACTGCTACACCCTCGATTTCATTGGGGATGAGCTCAGACCAATTGACGGGCTGTGGAAGTTGAAGCCTTTCCTGGGAGAGATGAAAATAACGGACCTGCCCGTATACCCGGTGAGATTTCACCCCGACTCCGCTATGTTTTTGAAGCGAATGGAAGAAAGGGGACTTAAATTCCTCATGTCACCTGGCCACAAAAGTTATACGGGCCCTTCCGCACGATTGCGGCCTACGGAACGAGTTCGCGAAATAGATGGAGACGTTTACGTTGAATCTGTCCCGAGAAGCGTCGATAAAACCGGTTTTAAAACCGGTTTTCTGATGACTCAAGATGAAAGCGGGCTTCTGGCAAGTCAAGCTGAAAGAACGGAATCTGAGGAAAGGGTCGGCAACTACTTTCGACTGCTTACGGGGAATGAGGTCGACACCAAATGGTCCGATGAATTTATGTCGGAGAATCGATTCCAGCTGGACGCGATCACCGTGGAAGAAGCAAAAGGGTCCAGAGACTACCTGAGACTTCTGCCATGGGTTGTTGATGCATATGTTTTCCGTCTCCGACAGTGGGGTAAGTCCGGAGAGGCTGCAATCCTTCCATGCTGGTAACTTAAGACACATGCCAATGCTTTTAGAAACTGGGGCATTCAACGTGGCTAACAACGTGTCCAGAAAGTCTAGACGTCGATCTGATCCAGGAGATAGATCGAAGGCCTGAGGCTCGTGATCTAAGCTTCAACGAACTAGTGATTCCCGACAAGACCCGCACTCTGTTAGTCAGTCTTGTTGAGGATCATGCGTCGAAGGCGAAAGCTCGTTGGGATCCGAAAAAATTGACAGACGCGGAAAGCAGTTTAAGGCCACATGTCGATCTTGTTAGAGGAAAGGGCCAAGGCTTGATTATTCTACTTCATGGCCCTCCCGGGTCGGGGAAGACAAGCACCGCGGAAACGATTGCAGCCTATACTCAACGACCGCTTTACTCAATTACGTGCGGTGATCTTGGCCTCGACGCAAAAGAGGTGGAGAACAGTCTTTCAGTACATACCAGAAGGGCTGAAAAGTGGGGCTGTGTCCTGCTTCTAGATGAAGCCGATGTGTTCTTGATGCAGAGAAATTGGCAAGACATGGAGAGGAACGCACTTGTCTCAGGTGAGCTGCCATCCAAATCACTGCTTCCGAAAGTCGATGAAGTTTCCTACCTTCAAAGCTAATTGTGTCATCAAAAGTCTTCCTACGAGAGCTAGAGTACTATTCGGGTATTCTTTTTTTGACAACCAACCGGCCTGGGGTTATTGATGAGGCCTTCTTGTCCCGCATACACATGGCTTTCCGTTATTCCGCCATCGACTTGGCATCGACAAAAATGATGTGGAACAACATCATGGATCGAATAGAACGCGACAATAGGATCCCAGGTACGGAAGTGACCATCACTTTCAAGCGCGACCAACTCCGGAGGTTCGCGGAAAGGGACTTTCTGCGCCGGGAGCGGAAGGGGAAGCCGTGGAATGGGAGACAGATCCGCAATGCCTTCAACACGGCCATAGGGCTAGGAAGATACCAACGGCTTCAAATGCTCAGCGACAAGGGAATCAGCCCCGAAGAGGCAGCTGCTAGTGGCGACAAGCAGCTTATGGAGATCAAACTTACCAAGGCGAATTTCCAAGACATTGCCGCGGCTGCGAGGTCTTTTGAGGATTATATCCAAGATTTGCGGGGGGTTGACAGTGAAATTGCTCGTTTGACACGAGTCAGGGATGACCGCTGGCCCTCCGAAGGTCCAGTTGCTGTTAAAGACTATTCGAATGTTCGAAGGACTACGATGCCGGAGTCTGGGTCACCATCGCGCTCTTCTCTCGCGAATGCTGGTTTGGGGATGAGGCGTCCTGATCAGTTGCGCGTCCGGCCGAACCAGAACACGTTGGCTGTGAGGTTAGAGGGAACCACTTCCGAGCTTGACCATTCCGACGGTTCCGAGGATTCATTAAGTGATGATGATTAGTTGCAAACACGAGAATTAGCAGCGAGCACAAAGTCATATATTGATACGACTCAAACAGACCAGCTACTTTCTGTCATTCAGTCCAGTGTACACGGTCAGCACCAATGGCCTCTCGTCTATGACCAGCCACAACACGAGTACGAAGCCAGAGCCGAAGAATGAACACGAAATGTATCGTAGCGTATGTCTAAAAACCAGAGAAAATAGATACATGAGAAAGGAGTTTATCCATACATATCTTGAGCGTCCTTATGCCCCGACTCGCAACACATGAAACCCTCCCGGTACCTTGGCAGGCGTGCCAGGACCACTGTACCCGGTCCCAAACAGAATATATGGCCCGTCAACAGCAACACCGCCATGGAAGTTGGTCGTCAACTCGAAATCAGTTATAACAGTCCCGTCAGCTTTGTCGAGAGCCACCAGCCCCCCTTGAGACGCATCGTAGCTCGTAGTCCCATTGGGGTCTTCCCCGGTCCGCGCGACAAGCACCAGGTCTCCCACCACCGTGGGGGGACCCATAGACACACCTTTCATGGGCACCGGAGTCTCCCAGAGAATCTCTCCGTCTGAGAGAGACACTGCGCCATACGCGCTCCTGTTGATTGTCTGGTTTGAGGGCTGGAGCTGCCACGTCTTGTAGTCTGAGTTGGTGGCAGTGAAATAGGCTCGGGAATCGTCAACGGAAATGCCCCAGCTCAATCCACCGTTGACGCCCACAGGGCTAGTTCCTGATATCCACAGGATGTGTCCATCATCGGCCGATATCGAGTACAGCTCACCAGTTTTCCTTCCCACGAATAGCTTGCCCGCGCCATAACCGGAGGGCACAAACACCGGTGCCATCCCAAAGTCGGCGTTGGGACCAGGGACCGCGGGACACAGAGTCGTATTCTGCGGTAGGACGCCCGGGAAGCCGCATGCTGCCGTGAAGACATCCACCCCTGGCTGTTGCTGTACCCAGTTCACTTTCCCGCTGTCGATATCGATGGCGAGCACGGAGTCTTGCCATACGTCTGATGGAAGACAGGTATCATTCCTCAAGGTGTATGGAACTATCGGAGGGGCGACCTCCCGCTGACACTGGACGGTGATATTGGAGGCCGAATAGGAGTTGCCGGTCCCCACAAACACTTGACGATTGCCCGCATCAATGGCTGGCTGGCTGCCCCAAATAGAAGCGCCTGCCCAGCCTTCTTGGTGGCGGGCGTCGGTAATCGTGGCTACCCTCCACGCGACGCTGAAGTCTCCCGTTGCAGAGTCGAACGTCAGGGCGACCATGTTTCCCACGAAGGAGCAGCACTGATACCCAGGGAGCCGGGTCACGCTTGTCTCGACACTGGAAGTCCCAACGAAGAGTTTCCCATCAAAGAACGTCGGAGACATGGTGATGACTGCCACTGGGGTGGCGTCGATCTGCACCACGCCGAGGGTGGTCCCGTTGCGCTTGTCCACGGCCACGATCAACGCATGTGTCAAAGTGCCAAAGTACAGGGTGTTCCCATCGATTTGCGGACTTGTTCGCGACACCGGTCGGGTAGTCTGGGCCTGGAAGTCTGATATCGGGGCAAAGCTTTCGACGATTGACGTCACGTTGATTTTCCACAGTGTCTCACATGAGTGAAAATTCAGCGCGACGAACGAGCCCTCCCAGGTGGGGAAGTACGCAATGTCCTCAACGATCACTGGAGTGGCACTGACCCCGATGGGAAAGCTCAAGTTGCAGTGATCGGCGGCGGACAGAATGTTGCTGGACGAGATGTCGTTGTTGTCTGCGGCCCATCTGTTGTTGTTACTGTTCCCGCCCCAGCCCGACCATTGTGCCGAGGTGCCATGCTTAGGCGCATGATTCCGGCTTGAGATGGCGCTGGCTTGCACCGCCAACGGCAAGCTCAGAGAAATTGAAAGCACTGAGAACAACATGTCGGTTTACAGAGAGTGAGCTTTGCGATGACGGCGGTCCGAGGAACTCATATGGACCGATATATATAACTGGGCAACCCAACCCATTACGATATGATCCCTTCGACTCATCATAGTACACGGAAGGAGTGAGCTGAGCATCCTGTAATCAGAGATCCCGTGCTGAGGGTAAAATTGATCCGCCGCCGCCGCCGCCCCTGGGAAGACTATGGATGGGCGTGTTGCCCACCATACTAGCGACTTCCAGAAGCCTGGGTTGGTTGCACGGCTAATCGGAATAGGGCTGAGTGCTAAAAGCGTGGGAGCGTGGAATCAAGTTATCGTTGCACAGTTGAGGCTCCTTAGCCCACGTGGCTAGCTATTTATAGACTGTGCCTCCGTGAGAGGAAGGGGCTCAGACTGGATGTGTCAGTCGTTGGGGGCCACCATAGTAAGATATCCCACGCTAGAAAGCTGTACGCGCGTGAAATGGCCCTGTAGACCCGCAATTCAGGCATAATCGGCTCCTGATCATTTCTTTGCGCGTGCAATGATCACAAGTGAGGGTGATCGGACGGATTTGGCCGAGGGTCAGTCAGCAAGGTGGCTTGAGCACGGGTTAGAGGCTTGCAAAGGATTTCCTACTATTGGCTGTGATTAGATCTGTGAATGCTCGAGGCTTATCTGGCATGTGATAAGCCTTTTCGAAAACTTACGTTGGTCACAAAGTCTGTCCTTGTACCGCAAGAGTGTATATACGGTCGCATCTCAGCGCAGCCTCCATTTCCGCCTTGCGCTACACTCAACATGATCATGACTCTTATCGAACCAGGACGGTGAGGATCCAATTCGCGCCATTCAACAGTCAACCAGCGAACAGACAAAGACGCCCGTACCGTAGTAGAATTAATAATGACGCGTGTCTAGGAAATAAATCGGCCGCTGAATTTACCCCACGTCGAGCTCACGGAATCGCCCTGGCCAGCAATAATCACCCAAATCTGGCCCCTACGCGTGAGGGTCACATAGACAAAGAATATGGGAGTGTCGAGGCATTATCACAAGAGCCCAAGAAGAGCAACGGTGCATTGGCTGGTCTAATCAGATTGTAAAGAGTGTGTTGTATATTGCGGTTGCTCTAGTCGTATAGAAACGCAAAGTACAAAGCAAGAAGCACAACCATGGTTCCTAGCCGCTACTGATCCCAGATGGACAGAAGGAGAGTTGTAACTGGTAGTGTGCTGCAAGGAAGGCAGATACTGCACAAGTTGGCCGCGATTTCCTAGCGTCAACAGCCACCTGATGAGACAATCCGCAGAAGTGGACACTACCTCTCCAACGAGTCGGATAGCTCCGAAGAAACCGTCTTGTGCACGGAGATCTATAGCAATCCTGATATCCTGACCCTCTCTGCCCACATGCAATCTACACGACGTCAAGATCAGCCCTGGGCATGGCCTTGACATACAACGGCCTCTTCTGCCGGATGATCCGGATGAATTCAGCTCGGTGGCCCTTGTCCCAGTGGACTGACTGCTCTGCAAGTTCGAAATCGAAATGCCAGAACAGGGCCGCGAAAGCCATGCGCACCTCGTGGTAGACGAATCTTGGTCACCATATAGTCAGCACACAGATGCACGCAACGAATGGGGGGTGAGGTGAAGTCAAATAAGGAAGGGTTTGAGGTAGGACTGGGGATTTCGAAACATACCGCTTTCCGATGCAGTCCAAGCTGCCCTTGGCGAAAGGTCTGAACGCAGCCCTCTTGTCATTTGCGTATCTAGCATCACGCTCGGGCAGCCACCGCTCGGGCACAAAGGATCCAGGGTCTGAGAAATTGTATTCCCAGTTTCCGGCAGTGTAATGTGGTACACCACATGTGGTCTGCAGAAAAGACGTTAGAGGAAATCATGAGCTCTCGTGGATAGTAGACTTACGCCTCCCGGCAACCAGTAACCATCCACCCTAGCCCCGCCAGGTGGTACAATACGTGGGATGGTCGTGGCGAACGGCGTATCTGTCCGGAGACTCTCCTGGATGATGGCATCCATGTAGACCATCTGGTCTGTGTTGGCCGCCGTGATGTCGGCTGCGCTCTTGATGATGCCAGAATACCTGATCTCGTGTTTCACCCTCTCGTAGACACGGGGGTTGCTCATGATATTCCACATCATGGCGGTCATCAGGATGGGCGTCGCCTCGCTACCAGACAAGACAAGGATGGAAGCCACATCAAGGGCCTGGACACGGGTGATGGGGTGTTCTTTGTCTTTCATACCATTGTAGATGGTACTCATGATGTCTCCCCGGTCTTCACCCGCCTCATCGACCGTGTCGAGCCACCGCGCGGCCGTCGAGTCGGACATGACCCGCAAGCTGTTCCACCAGTCCATCCACGGGAGGCGCAGGGCCAAGTTGTAAAAGCCCCTGGTGGCCGGGAACCGCAGAAGGACCTGCATCACAGAGAGGAACGGGGCGCCCACCTCGGCGGCGTGGAGGTACGGGTGGTTGCGCTCGTTCTCGAGGCACCCGAAGTCCTCGCCGAAGCTCAGGACGCCCATCACGTCGAACGTGAACCACGTGAACATGCGCTCGATGTTGAACTCATTGCCCTTCTGTTCTTCGATCCTTTTGTTTAGCTTGTCCAGCCATACGTTCACGATATCCTCATGGTGCATGAACGCCTTGTTGGTGAAAGCCGGGAGCAGCAGCCGCCTGATGGCATGATGGTCCTGCTTGTTCTGCGAGATAAAACTCTTGCCTTCGACCTGGAGCTGCGAGACGCTGAAGAAGTTGAGGTCGCGCATGAACTGCTGCGAGCTTCCGCCGATGGTGTCCCAGGCTGTGCCCGTGGCGTTGGAGACCTCGTCTGGGCCTACGCGTACAATGATGCCATACTTGTCGTGCAGGCCGACGAGGTCTTTGTAGTGGCAGCCTCGGATATGCTGCCTCCAGAGGCGAGGAAGCCAGGAGATTGCATATAGTTTGGGCCCAGGGATCTTGGCCAGAGGATGGAGGTACAGGTTGTAGTAGATGTGGTAGAGGCGATAGAGAAGGAACTGTTGGACGAAAGATGATCAGAACCTGGATTCACCGATGCCTAGGGACGATGCCACTTACAAGAAGTCCCAATCCAACATATATAGAAGTCTGCATGGCGACGATAGAAATGGTTTTCGGTCCTTGGGTGTCCGGAGCTGTATCTCACAAGCAGCTACACCTGACGATGAACCGTTGAATCTCTATGGTATTAGTGTTTTTAGAAAAGGAATAAAACTTTCTATGAGGCACTCCCAATCTGTTCCAGAAAGTGGGCGGACTCGTTTGGCCAATGTATGTACGCTCAAGCTAAGAATCTGTTAACTTGTAACGACATGGCTTCTCTGGATCATCGACCCGTCACCTATACCAGGCAGCAGGGCGTCCTTGTAGATAGCTACGTTCCCCTCTCCGTTCCGAGCCAAGGAATATTCCAAAAGGGAGCTAGTATATTGCGACAGAATCCTGCAGCACTTGTTACACCGATTACTCACACAGTCTATATTCCTGCTGTAAGACGATCTACGAGTCACCAGACAAGCATTGGAATCCACCTACACACCCCCTTCCTTTCTCAACCAACTGGACTTTGGCGGAGTTTATGCAACCTGTTGGCAGCTTACAACGATACCTCGTCAATCGACCTCTCACCGAGTCTGTATTTCAATTTATTAGCTTATCTTGTTGGTTCCCCGGACGCACCTCTCAATAGTCCATGCACCGTGGCCTCCGTTGGCCTCCTTCGTTACTCAGCCTGGCCTATCAAGACACTGTACGATATATCCTGAGCTTACCCACCCTCCTTCGTGTAATCCCGAAGAATTGAAATCTAGATGGTGTATAAGTCATGTAGTCAGCTTATGCACTCGGAAGTTCTTCGGACTTGGTATTGGGCGAAGATAAGACAACTGTGGTTACGCGAACCAAGAGATGACGGAGATTTATCCGGGGAGCTTGTCTATCTTTTGGAATGCGGAGATTCGCACCGGTCGAAATGGAGGAAACACCGTGCACGGACCACTTTCACACCATAGCGCCCTCTGCAGCGGCAACCACCAGCGCCCTGCGCAGCCTCCATCGCCGCCAAACTTAACACAACCACCCTGCGTCAACACCACGTTGAATCAATCAATTGCTTGTCAGAGTCAATTGATTTAGTATCAAAAACAACATCTAATCGCTCAGATTTCGTTTTTTTGGTGTTGCAGCGATGGCGCAAGTCCCAGATTACTCTGGTCTTGAGGCGCAGTGGCAGTGTGATTGTCAGCGGCAATGACAGCAAGGAGGGCATTATATAGACTAAATAGGCACTGGAACACCACGCAATTGATCGCAAGTGCTCGATTTGCGCCCTTAGAGAGTGCAAAAGAAGTCGCATTTGACGAAGTTGACGGCGAGAGTATTCCATTTTGATGGTAAAGTCAACCTAACGTTGCCCCATACTACTTTGGTGGCAGGGCATTAATACTGCGCTGGGGCTGAAATTGGTCTGTGCACGGTGAAATCGCCGTTTTGACCGGTGCGAATCTCCGCATTCATCTTTTGGAGAAGCTTAGTTGACATTAAGCTTTCTTCAAAGATTTACCATGTATTATTGTCTTTACAAGGGTATGGCATAGACATTCGCTCAACTTCAATATTGTGATATGACATTCTATCGATTTGCACTTTGCCACTCGACACTGGCATAGTGGTCTTTGAAGTAATCCGTGATTCGTACACCTGGAATCTTCGAAGTATTTTGTTCGGATTACTGAGCGACATCCGCGACGATCTCTTGCCTCATTAGCGGGAGCAATATGTGGTGACATGTCATCCGCATCTTCAAACAGGATCTAGGCCCCTGCTCCTCCCCCCACACTCCCTGCAGCCGCAGTTTTCGTACAACATGTACAAAAAATGTCAGCACACTCTTTCCGGGGAAGTAAAAGGGTAAATTCCAGAACGGAAAGCTGATTATCGAGGGCAATGAAGAGCTTCTAGTGAGGATGGAAAACTAGCTCCTAGGCAGTTAGATCGACGGAAAAGACCACCTATCATGGCTACTGCAGGCTGACGCACATAAATATGATGCGATAGCAAACAACCAGGCTCCGATTGCAATTGAGTGTGCCCGAATCTACTATCGCCACTCCCCTACTGTGGTGGATTTCTCATATTGTTACCTAACAGACTGCCCATTGCCGGGTGTACTGGTCTCTTCATCTTTATTTCGCAGGTCCTGAGCTTTCAAGACATCACCATAGGGATCATTAGCTTCCAGTAGATCTGATAGCTTTCCATCTGCAAATTTCGTCCTTTTCTGGCTTGTTTGAAATAAGCAAAAGATCACACAAGATGCTTTCAGAGAATGAGCTCTACCCTTACTCAGTTCCTGTTGACCGGGAGAAGGTGGTGAGATCTGGTGCTCTGACATCTCTGCCTGTCAGGATACACCGATATGACCACCTCTCGGACGCCGGGGCGTTGTGCTTGACCAATGACTGGCGTATCACCATGAAAGATGGGCAGGACCGGAAGTCAAATGGCTCGCCATGTGTTGTAGGGAATTGGGGGAGTTTCATCTGGCCTGAGAGGTATGATCAGATAGATGCGGAAAGGGCACAGCTCCCTTCTCACAGAGACAAATCAAGTAGAACGAGTGGCTAACCATGACGCTTATAGTCGACCAGAAAGACTTGGGCTTCTCTGCTACCTGCTAGATGCGGGCTGTTTTCACGATGGTATGTGAATACTTCTATCTCATGAGTGGACAGTTGCTGACCGTTGCGCATAGATGCCTGTGAGGAGATGTCCATCGCTGCGGCTCATGAAGAGCACTTGGACATGGAGGCAGCTATGGACGTCGATGACAACCGAGCGCTAGACAGTGACTCACGGTCCTTGAAGACGAAGCACCTTGTCTCAACCGCTGTTCTAGAATGCATGAAGGTCGACAGAGAAGGTGCCATGCGCATGCTGGAAGCCTACCGGAAGAAATGGCTCCAGATTATGGAGACCTACAACACCGAGGAGATCAACAATGTCGAAGACTATTTCTTCGCACGGGCGAACAATGGGGGCATGGGGTGAGTAGAGCTTCTATCATGCCACATGAACACGATGAACTGACGATGACCCCAGGGCGTATTATGCGATGCTTGAGTTCTCCTTGGGCATCATGATCACTGATGACGAGTATGAGATGATGGCTGAGCCCATCACACATGTGGAGAGGTGCATGCTTCTCACCAACGATTACTGGAGCTGGCCACGCGAGCGCAAGCAAGCCGAGACCCAGGAGGCTGGCAAGGTCTTCAACATCGTGTGGTTTCTAATGAAGACTGATTCCTGCACCGAGGAAGAAGCAGTCGCAAGAGTCCGTAAACTGGTCTACGAAGAAGAACAGAAGTGGACTGCTGCCAAAGATCGCCTGTACAGCCGGTTTCCCAATCTGCGGCCGGACTTGATCAAGTTCTTGGAAAACCTGCACACGGCACTGGCGGGCAATGACTACTGGAGTTCGCAGTGTTACCGACACAATGACTGGACGCATATCCCAGAGCTCCCTGGCGAGGATGCACCAAAGCTCAACGAACTTGCCGGCCTGGGTCAGTCGTTGGTGAAAGAAGATTCACTGCCTAGCGCTTCAGCCCCTGTGCAGAAGAAGATCGATGTGGACAGCGGGCGGATCACTCCACGCAAGCGATCCGCTGATACGATCTCTAGCGATGACACTCCATCAAAAGCGAAAGGGAGCACGTCCAGCGAAGACTCGGCCAGTAAAGACTCGATCTCTTCGGCCAGCACTCCACCAAGTGTGTCCAAAAAACCGGCATTGCATCCAACCACTCCCTATCAGTCATCTGCGCATGATATAGGTGATTTTGACTCTCCAGCCTTGAGAGACCCGATCAAGTACATCAGGAGCATGCCGTCCAAGAACCTCCGGACACAGCTCATTGACTGCTTCAACACCTGGCTGAATGTCCCTGCATCTGCGATCCCGGTCATCAAGGAAGTCATTGACTGTCTGCACCATTCTTCACTGATCCTGGATGACATCGAGGACGGTTCACACCTCAGACGCGGGTTCCCAGCTACTCATGTCGTGTACGGGGAGTGCCAGGCCATCAACAGCGCGACGTTTCTCTACGTCCAAGCAGTGGAGAGCGTCCACGCCGCGGCCAGGGACAAACCGGAGATGATGGACGTCTTCCTCAAACACCTGCGGCAGTTATTCAACGGCCAGAGCTGGGACCTGTACTGGACGTACCACCGCCAGTGCCCTACCGAGGAGCAGTACCTGGAGATGGTGGACCAGAAGACGGGCGCCATGTTGCAACTACTGGTCGGCTTGATGCAGACAGCGCAGGGGCGTCAACAACCAGGGAAGAGCGAGATTCTCCCTGGCGATGCCCTCTTCAAGTTCACACAATTGTTTGGCCGGTTCTTCCAGGTCCGCGACGACTACATGAACCTCGCGTCGGTCGACTACGCGCGGCAGAAGGGCTTTGCTGAGGACCTCGACGAGCGCAAGTTCTCGTACATGATCGTGCACATGTACCAGAGAAATCCCGAGGCCCGGGACAAGGTCGAGGGTGTCTTCAAGACCATGAAGCAGGGTGGTCTCCCGCAGGTTGCCGCGGACACGAGCAAGAAGTACATCCTGTCTGTCCTTGAGGAGTCGGGGTCAATCGCAGCTACCAAGGAGCTGCTGACGAGGTGGCATGATGAGATTATGGAGGAGATTGGAACCCTGGAGGCTCACTTTGGGGTTGACAATGGTGTGCTTCGCTTGCTGGTGGAGACCTTACGAGTCTGATGATGATGTTTGTATTGGCTTTTTGGTGGAGTACCTTGGCAAGAAGCTTGATTTGACCCGCCCTTGGCAGAAGCTTGTTTTGACGCAACTGAGACATGGAGACCGTAAAGGATGAAGAATCCGTATCACACATCGATATACAATCAGTAAACGTATGATCCGACCTCGAGCTCTTGATTGCTCCCGATATGTGATGGCCTCACTTGCGTGACGGCCTCAGTTTAAGGTCGTCTGCTGTGTGGTGGTTGTCTTGCGTGAAATGTGACATGCCTAGGTAATTGGTAGGCGTGGGGGGCGATCCTGGCTTACCACCTGGGGCAGGTGCGACCTGCGCAGGGTTGATTCCATCAATACTCAGGTAGGAGGAAGGTGTCGGTTTCGCAGGAACCTGCCGCTTACAGGCGCTACTCATTCAGGAAATCGCCAACGCCCTGTCTTACCTAGGTACTCGTTGGGTGGTCAGACGACAGGAAGCGCTAATTTATTACTCTGCGGGGGGTGGACGAAAACAATGCTCACTGCCTACCTAGTTGCATACCAAAGTACCCCCGGAGGTCGGTCTTGTAACACGTCAAGTTTTCTGCGCTCTGTGCCTGGGGCATCTCTTTTGTGTCACCCAGTCACCCCTATCAACACTGGGCAAACAGCAAGCCGTGCCCTCCTGCCCTTTGCTGTCTCAGTTCTGGCCAGTTCCCCCACGCTCCCTCCCACCTCCGCTTGGCGCGATTGAACACGTTCTTCTTGACGTGCCGACGGCCGCTGCATCAATCAATCGAGTCAAAGAAGCATCATTCTTGGCACCACACCAAGCCTCTCTTCTCCATGGCGGCGACGCAAGAGATGCAGAAGAGTGAGAAGACGGGACAGGAGAATGCAGAGGGCGATTCATCAACGCCACCGACGGAGCAAGACACCGACACTACTGCCGCCGAGGCCGCCATGGCCGACAAGCAAAAGGCAGGAGTAGACGGGCCAGTCACCGCCCCAGACGTGGAAAAGGCCGCGCCCACAACGGCTGTTGGTGAAGACGACGCATGGTCGGTATGGTCGACCCGAGGGAAACGCACCATCATCTTCTCGGCTTCTTTCGCCTCGCTCTTGTCACCGCTTTCCAGCAACATCTACTTCCCAGCTCTTGAGCCCATCGCAAGGGACTTGCACGTCTCCAACACCCTGGTCAACCTGTCCATCTCGACCTACATCATCCTCCAGGGCATCGCTCCGACATTCTCGGCTCAACTCTCCGATACTTCCGGGCGCAGACCAGTGTACTTGGTCTGTCTGATCCTCTTCCTTGCCGCAAACATTGGCCTGGGCGTGCAAAACAGCTATGCGGCCCTGCTGGTACTGCGATGTGTTCAGAGTGCAGGCAGTAGTGGTATAGCAGCCCTGTCCAATGCTGTAGCCGCAGATGTCGCAACGCCAGCGGAGCGAGGAAGCTACGTCTCGTTTGCGTCGGCCCTCCCCATGCTCGCCACTGCTATTGTAAGTACCATCAATGGCCCACCACATAGCTTCTGGACTTGGCAAGCTGACACCACATTAGGGGCCCGTCATCGGTGGATTAATGGCCCAATTCGCCGGGTGGCATTCGATCTTCTGGCTTCTCACCGGGCTGGCCGGCGTCGTCACCATCCCCATAGCCCTCTTCTTCCCTGAGACCTGCCGCAAGGTCGTCGGTAACGGCTCCATCCCACCGCCCAGATGGGATAGATGCTACACCAACGCGTGGTACGAACGACGCACTACAAGTCGGGGCGGAGAGGTCCCGTACGAGAAGCGTGATGAGCTGGCCAGGGCGCGGAAGCTAAGATTTCCGAATCCTCTGTCCCCAATCACCCTCCTGCTTCAGCGGGAGTGCGGGTGGGCCTTGCTGTACAGCTCCATCTTGGCCTGCTCGTTCTATGCTACCCTCGCCTTGATCCCGTCCCAGTTTGGCAGGATATACAGCTTCAACGAGCTGGAGGTTTCCCTCTGCTATCTCCCTTTCGGCGTCGGTGCACTCGTCGCAGCCTTCAGCCGCGGAAAGTTCATCGATGCGAACTTCCACCGCCATGCGAGACGCCTCGGTATCACCGTCGAGAAGAACCGCCGGACCGACCTGACCGGGTTCCCCATCGAGCGAGCAAGGCTCGAGGTCGCAATACCGACGATCATCTTGACCACCGCGTGCACCATCGCCTTCGGCTGGATGCTACAGGAATCTGTCCACGTGTCAGGTCCGATAATCATGCTCTTCTGCATAGGGTTCTGCGCGTCGGCATCTCTAAACTGCATCGCGGCGCTGTTGCTGGACCTCTATGTGGGGCGAGCGGGCACCGTGACCGCATCGAACAATCTGCTGAGGTGCCTCCTGGGGGCTGGCGCGACTGCTGCCACGGTGCCCATGATCAACGGTGTTGGGATTGGCTGGGCCATGACGATATTCGGCCTCTTGAACACTGTCTTCATGCCGCTGCTGTGGTATATCATGAGGGAAGGTCCAAAATGGCGAGAGCGAAGGGCGGCGAAGACGTCGTAAACCAAGAATCTCAGGCCGTAAAGCAAGTTGTACGATATGTGTGTATTATAAAATGAAGACTAATCGAGAGATGTATGAAGGAATGTTGGCATTGGTGGTTTGGGTGACGTTGAAAACGGTGCTCATGAGCCCCACTAGAGTGCCTCTAGTTCGTCTACTACTGTGGGCATTTCCGTGGATTTACCGATACACATGTACGCTAGACTTCGACCCATATAAACGCCCCACCGCCGTCGTTTTGGGACCCTCGAGGGCGGACCTGGATTGTTAGTTTTGGCGGACCGAACCCTGGCACGGGAACCTGGATCAAAATTCGAGGGTCCCAAGTAAAGGCGCAGAGTCATTACAGTAGAAATACCGAGAGATTAACAAGATCATTGAAACACAGGGAGACAAAAGCATCAGTAACTCATGTTGCCAACGACTTGAGCTGTTTCTAAGCGCAACTGATTTGCATTAATGGGTTTCAACTACTATTTGTTCCCCCTTTTTTTTTTGATGCAAATGTATCTGCTGGCTTTCGTGTAATTTGACCATCTAATCCATGATGGCCTGGTTAGGAGTCTGTCCGGCATGCGCTTCCTCTGGGCAGCTGAATCTGGCTGCAGCCACAGAAGTGTCAGCTGAGGAGAGAGAAAATCGACAGCTGCATGTGGGCACCTGAACCTCAACACAACCAGCACTCGCAGCGCGGGCCATACAGGCAATCATAATGACGGCCCTTGCCATGCCATTGCATCGTTATGAACACCTGCCGAAAGACGCATTTCGCCTGCTTAGCATCGTGAACAGGGAAGGCCCTGTCATCCAGTGCACGCTGTCCACCTTCTCCCCCGACAGACCACCCGCCTACAGCGCCCTGTCCTACACGTGGGGCAGTGCAATCCCGGGCGACGGACTGACGCCGGACCTTGATCGCACGCTGATGTGCAACGGGTCCGAGGTGCCCATCACCGCTAGCCTGGAGCACGCCCTGCGCTCCGTGCCGCTCGTGCACGAGTGCATCTGGGCCGACGCCGTGTGCATCAACCAGCAGGACCTGGACGAGCGGAGCGCCCAGGTCGCCCTCATGGGGAGGATCTACTCCCAGGCCAGCCAGGTCCTGGTCTGGCTCGGGCCCGCGGACGACTCCACCCAGACGGCCTTTGACTTCATACGTGACTTTGCGAGCCGCATGCCCGACGAGGTGTATCGTTTCAACGCGGTGGAGTCGAGGCCGTTCTTCTCGGACAGCGGCTTCTGGGGCAGGATAGGCCGCCCCGAGTGGAGTACCGCCGAGAAGCATGCGCTTGTCCGGTTGTTCATGCGAAATTGGTTCAGCAGGACGTGGGTGATACAGGAGGAAGTCTTTGCAAGCGACGCCGTGGTGTTTTGTGGCTCGCATACGGCGTCCTGGCAGGCTTTCTCCGTGGTCTCAGCCTTCTCGGGACAACAAGACCTCACACGCATCGCCATGGAAGAGGTCGATGGCGCCAGGGAGTTCTTGGCCATGGGCGGTGGTTATACGAGAGTCATCGGGTCCGCCACCAACAACATAGAGCGCTTGAAAGACGATTGCACAAATGCCGCCAATCGTTTAACCGATGAGAATAGGGACTTCGAGTCGGCAATGGTGTTGGAACGCATCGTCTGGTCAACACGGAATATGCAAGCCACCGAGCCCAGGGACAAGGTCTTTGCGCCTGTAGCACTACTTCTTCATTTGCTGCCGAGTGAACAACTTATGGCCAGGCTCAAACCGGATTATTCGAAGCCCGTTGCTCAGGTCTTCATCGAGGTGACCTCGTATCTGCTGGAAAATTGCGACAAGCCCGGAAGGGCCTTTATGCTGTCCTTGGTCGGAGATACGACGCGGTCTCAGGTGGGAGGTTTGCCTTCTTGGGTACCCGACTACAGTGCCCATACCCCTATCAACATTGCCGCCCAGTTCGATCGCAAGTTCAATTGCATTGCGGGCCTTGATCTGGGTATTTACCTCGACTTTATTCCACGGGAGTCGGAACTCCGCTTATGGGCGTCCCGATTCGACACAATATCGGCGCTGCTACCACCGCTCTTCCAGAAAGGTCAGGGCTCAGTTGCTGAGCTTTTGCCGTGGCTTCAGTTTGCAGCGGCTCTTCCGGACTTTGATGCCAGCGGAGAGCCAGCAATCTTGTCCATGATTCATTCCTTCACTGCGAATGGCACTCGGAAATACGATTGCAGAACCGCGTTTGCCAGGTTTCGATACATGCTTACCAAAGTCTTCTGCCTCTTGGTTAGTCGAAGCCAGATATCGGTCGATCAATTACTAGCCCCAGGGACTATTCTGAGTGGACTGCTTGATGAACTCGAGAGGCGGCGCATAACAGCTTTTCCGACCTGTGATCAACTGCGTGATGTAGTGAAAGGCCCAGGAATTGCCTTCGAACCCGAAGATGAAGCTTTCAAGTTCATGAAAGAGGGTAGTGGGCGGCTCTTCCAGTCGACTCAAGGGTACCTCGGCATCGCGCCAACAGCAGCTAAAACCGGGGATGAGGTCTTCTTTGTTCCAGGATCTACAGTACCGTTCCTGATCAGGAAGGCAAAGAAATCTGGTGAATATGAGTTGGTGGGCGACGCTTATGCACATGGTGTCATGTACGGTGAATTGTGGAGAGAGGGCCTACAGCCTGAATGGTCATCTGTGACTCTTGTCTAGTGTCCTCCAAGGGAATCTGATAAGCATTTGAAACTTCCCTTGAAATTCAGTATCTACTTATCGAAGATGAGTGAGGAAGGGGGCACTCATGCATTTTGGGTGAGCACGAGATCATCAACCGCTCTAACCAAGTACTTGAAATTGGGCTTATTGGTACAAATGTAAACCTTCTCATTCTCAACATCTCTCGAGGTCAGTTTGAGAACAATTATGCAGCCATTATTTGACTCGTCATCGAATTACTAAACTGGAATAAATGAGCAGGTGATCCTAAGTTTGTGAAAGGAATACAAATAAATAGCTTGGGATGCCACTCTATCTTGCCTTGGTGAGATTGCATGGCCCTATGGAGTTTATCGAGGGGGATACAGTAGCCAAAAGGAAAGACGAAATGCCATGCAGCTACCTGGGTACGCAATGACAACCCTACAAGTTGCAGGCTTCATGACAGAATTCAGGTCCGAAGAAGACCAGGATTTCTGGCATCAGAGGTTAGGATGTCCATTTGTCTTTCCGTGTCTATCTTGATCCAGTCCAATGGAGCCAATTACTTTCACCAATTTACAGAAAGACGCACACCATGGAACAGGCTCCGAGGAGCTTGGTCTAATGAAGAGATCTTGACAAAAATAAAGGGGGTCTAGGGGGTTAGGTCGTGTCCGACGCTGTTTTTAAATTTTGCTGCTCCTTGACGCAAGGCCCAGATCCCGCAACTCGCATCTTGACAGGGCATGGGAGCATGGCCACAGTACAGACACGACCTACGGTGGAATGGGACGATCCTCAGAGTTCAGGAGGCTAATCCTTCTTCGGCCACGCGCCTGGCCACCATCAAACTTGTCACTGGGGACGACCAACCAAAAGCACACGCAATGAACGTCAACTCGGGTTCGGGCCGAGTACGACGTTTCTATGCTGTCGCCCCAGTACCTTCCCGTCGCACAGATCTCATCCTGGAATTCAAGATATCGACAAGTCATGATTCATAAAAATAAGCCTAGCATGGATCTGCACTACTAGCCCATGTCTCCAGAGCACACCGCCAGTGGACATGCGTGGCCTGGCCTTGGGGCTTCTAATCAACCTTCCGACGACGCCTTCCCCCCTCGACCTCCAAGCGAGTTTCGTTACTCCTGGTTTCAACTGTGTCCGGGCAGCAGGAAAGGCTGCAATATCATCAATCCATCACCTGAAGGCGTCTGCGGATTCCGTTAATACTATATAGGACGCTCCGCTTCCGTGTGAGTCGTGCTGTTCCGGCCCCGTCTTGGCCAGCTCTGCGGCTCCCAACGGCAAGAAGCCCATTTCACTCTCGATTTTGAGTGCCTCTATGACATTTAAATAGCATGATGTGGAATAGATATTGTTTTCGCTGTCTCGTTGCCCGATAAGCTTAACCATCCTAACTCTAAGCACATCTCGACCCGTCAACACACATGTAGATTTCTCTAAAACCTGTCGTATTCGAACATAGCCGCTTCAATTATCATATCCTGCTCCAGACGATTCTACGACTTTCATTGCTCTTGCCATGACTTTGCAACGCCGTGGACACTGGATCCAGTTCGCAACCCCTGGCACGCTCGATAACTTTGTCAGTTCCACCGTCTCAGGGGGCTATCCACTCGGAGAAGATTGAAAGGAATTAATGTCAGTAAGCTGTACTTTGTCGCTTACGGACCCGTGGTTTAATTGACCCAGGTCATCAATTCCTTCAGTGCATGGTGACGAATCCGGGCCATAATTATTCCTCCTATTGACAGTCTACGTGGTAGAGCTATATTATGCAAGCAAGACGGATCACAGAAAGCCCAGAACCTGCTTGAAGCCTTGGGTCCCATCTGAATGGACATCACAACGGGCATTTGTCACGCGAATCATCCTAAATTCATACATGTCAATTGTGCTCAAGCTCTGGGTGTGCCACTGCACATCATGTTGATCATGCCATGGACAGCAACACGAGCGTTTCCATGTCCACTTGCCTACGTTTTCCTGGGCTGCCCTGATAAACAATTACCCGTCGGCGGAGATCCTCCGGTCACAATCACCTTTCTTGATCACGAAGTTCTTTCGCGGAGGCGTTGCATATTGATTACTTTGAGGGAGTTGCCAAGGGATTCGTGGACGCTTGACATTGACAACCGCGCTAAATGACAGGGGCAGGCGCGGTGCCAGCACTGGAATATTTTGCTTGAAACATTTCCCAGCACCTCGATGTTGCAATGGACAGTAACCTCCCATTTGTATGCTGAGCTTCTAGACCTCTGAGCCGCCTGGGGGTGATTTCACATCTATAAATGAAGTGCGCATCTCGTACGATATGTCTTGTTCTTTTCGGCATCACACACTCATCTGAGCAACGCGTTCGTTCCTTTATCCATTTCGATTCTTACTCTCCTGGTTCAGTAGACCTGTGACATTCGTTTCATCCCGCCAAACCAGCCAATCGTCAACATGAGACTTTCTCCCGCCGCTGTCCTTGCCCTGGCCCAGGTGGCCTCGGCCCACTACTTCTTCGATTCCGTCGTCGAAAACGGTGCTGCAGGAACTTCCTTCCAGTACATCAGAGACTTCACTCGTGCTACCAAGTACAACCCGATCAAATGGTCGGAGAACCCTGCCGAAGACATTCGTGATAACTCTTACATCGACGGCTCCGACAGCAGGTGCAACCAGGGAGCCTTCACCAACGCCGCCAAGACGGACGTCCTCGAGGTCGCCGCGGGAAGCGATGTGACTGTGCAGCTCGGCGTCGGCGCCACAATGCAGCATCCGGGTGAGTGCTTTGCCCCACGGCCATTTGGAATTTGCCCACGTTGTGCTGACTGGCCCCCTACGATTACAGGACCCGCCTTGTACTACATGTCCAAGGCCCCTGGTGGCGACGTCAAGACCTACGATGGCTCCGGCGACTGGTTCAAAATAGGCGAGACGGGCGTGTGCAACGAAAGTGGCGACTTCACCAAAGACGCATGGTGCACTTATGACAAGAATACCCTTACCGCCACTATCCCCAGCGACACTCCCTCGGGCGAGTACCTCGTGCGCTTTGAGCACATTGGTAAGCCCATTTTGGATGATTTCACCTCACATCGTGTATGTGTCGACCGTGTCTAACACCCACCAGGCATCCACAAGTCATTCATGAACGAGCCCGAGCACTTCGTGTCCTGCCTCCAGGTCAAGGTCACCGGGGGCGGCAGCGGGACCCCCGGCCCGCTGGTGCAGTTCCCGGGCGCATACAAGTACACCGACCCCTACGTGAGCTTCAGCATCTACAACGGCTACAAGGCCCTCACCATGCCGGGCCCTGCCGTGTGGACCGGCGGGTCGAGCAGCAGCAGCAGCGCCAGCAGCGTGTCGGGCGGCGGCAACGACACCGTGGACGAGTTCTCGGTGGCCAACAAGGCCCAGGCGTAGACGACCCTGTCGACCGTTACTCGGTCTGCCGCGGCCGCCGCTAAGCCTACCGCCCCGTGCGCTGACAAGGCTGGCTACTGATGTACCCGCGGACATCACCCGGAGATAGGTTCCGTCTTCTGGGCTACCTGCGCCGAGAGGACCCGTCCTCTGAATTGGTGCTTCCGAGCGCATACCGACTTGTGCCCTTGCCCTTAGCCGTCAAGAGTACATTTTGTGTTCGCTTGACTTTTGCAACGCTTGTTTTTGGAGGTATTGGACTTTCGAAATCTCTTTTCCATTCATCTGTATTATTGTCAACTTTTTTTACCTCTCACAATGAATATACTTGGCATAGCTCCACTCTTTTCGTGGGATACTGTCATGGACACCGACTGGCCAAAATAGCTTCTCGTAGGATTTCCCTTGTTGGAGCTCTCGTCTTGATTAATGACCATCTATGCGCGCGCTAGTCCCAAGAGACCACCATCCCCCTCCCTACAAATTGCGATCAGTGGGGGCTGATCTGCCTTCCGGACCAGTCTGATCCCCCCCCCCCCCCCCCACAACACGTCGAGGATCATGTTGAGTACACTCTGCAGAAATCTGTGCGGCTGATGAGCTTTTACTGGTTGTCAAATTCTAGCTCCGCTGGATGTGCTGTCCCGGGGCCTCGAAGTATCGCCCTAATCTGCATATTTTCTTTCTTCAAAATGGCGAGGGTGGATGGCATGAGTGCCTCGCTCTCTACAGTCAAAGGTCAACTTTTAAATTGTAGGACACTGGAAATTCTGATTCGGCGCCTAATATCTGTGATTGGATTGTTTCGCGATGCGAAACTTTGCTTTTTCTCTTGACACAGGGCATTTTGATCCATGCCCCATCGCGGATGCAGAAGAGCCCGCCTCAGCTCATTTGGACATCCATTGGCTCTCCTCATAAGTATTGTAACCCTCCGGAAAATGCCTGGATCCCCACTCGCCCTGAGGCATCCGAGAACCATGCGACCGGAAATAGTGATCTAGGCCCTCTTCAAGAGCTATCATAAGCCAGAGCTAGTTAGACAAAGCCTTGAGTTTCACCCCGGGGAGTATTGCATGTGGGGTGAGAATTGCATACCTAGGAGCGTCTTAGACTCTCGTGGCAGGAGATGTAACTCTTCCAGCCCCGAATAGACAAGCAAAAAATGGGGAGACAACGGAGCTCCTGTAAAACTCCACAGTTGAGTGTTATTTAATTAGCATTCATCCTTTTGGTGTGAGAGTGTCAACATGATCGCAGGATAGGTTCGAAATTACCCTTGGGCAGAGTAAACATCCACGGTTCTGCTACCTCCCAGCCCTTCTCCCTGCACTCATCTGCCCAGTCGCCCCAGTTGGTCCAGATTTGCTGCTGCAGTAATGTATTCGGAGACATCGAGACACCGTTCCACCAGGACGTCAAGGCTGGATCGACAAGCCCATCATCTCCAACTTCGACGCGGTTCACGTGTGTACGCTCAGGATGTTCATCGGGTCTGTCCTTCCTACCGTCGTACAAGGATAGCTTTGGCCCTTCGGAGGAGTAATGGTGAAGAGTGCAGGGGGAGGCATCGAGATAGATATTTTTGGCTCGGAATGCTGTCGCGAATGGCGGGATATCCGGCCCAAATCTACCCGGCATGTTGTGAAACCGTCGTTGCTGGGTGTTGACGAACGACTGCAGTCGGCTCAGACAGGCTTGTGGCCACGCCGGACCTCGAGGTAGTGACTTCGACAAAAGCATCGTGTATTAGGCATTCAAAGGGCAGCATGAGTTTCTTTGGGGGAAGAGGTACAGACAATACGCATGAGACACGGACTCGGAATTAGGCAGAAGCATGCAGGCGGCGTTGGTTCTTGCGGGAACAGCTCCAGTAGACTGTTGGCCTCCTCATTTTTGCAACACTTAGCCCCGGCCCTGTTGCGACTTCTTATGTGATGAATCAGTTTGAACGAAGGGGCTGGGATTATTGCCTACCTACCAGGGGGAAGGGGGGTTTTCGACTAGGTCACGCAATGCACTCATATTTTAACATTTAATCAAAATTTTATCATTATAGCTAAATGCTAATAAAAAGCTATCAAAATACTATCAAAAATAAATTATATCAAAGCTTCAAATCATATTTATATTAATTCTATATCAATATTAATTCTATATCAGCTAATATCAGCTAATATCACTATAATTCTATATCAAAAGCTTTAATTTAGACCTTATCAACTCCAAACCTATTGCTATTTTTAGATATTTCCGTAATTCCATAGATCCTTCTATAGTAAATAGTTAAGCTAATAAAGAATAAAAAATAGTTGGGTTGGGGATAAGAGAAAAAAAGTATTCTTTTTGAGGGGCCTATATTAAATACTGATATTATATCATAGTATATTAAACGCTGACATTATGTCATAGTATATCAGAAGCAATTTTATATCAAAAACGACTACATATCAGTGATGAGTAAATAATGCAAGGCACATAAAAAAATATACTATTAAAACATTACTTGCATATCACTATTATATCGCTTTCCTTTTGACTTGCTTGTAGCACCTAAACAAAACCCCCCCCTCCCCCTGGTAGGTACATGAAGCCCCAGTCAAGAATGGCTTGTAGGGACCGACCGCTGAAGTTGTGACTGTGCCACCCACCCACTTCGCTTCGGGCCGAGAAGGCCGGGCACAAATAGATAGCCCCCCTTCTTCAGAAACAAGCACTCATTCATTACTTTCTGTCTCAAAAGATACATTATACTCCGTGCTCTGCGATCAGCCGAAATCGCTGGGTCGAAAGCGGCCTAATTATTCCACCCCCTGCACTACACGGCCGTTATCTCGTCCGTTCGCCCGCCAATTGGCTTCGCCGAGATCAAGAGAGGGGCTGGTCTTGCCACCCCCCACGCCGGTCGAAGAGCTGGCTTGCCAGTATTCCATTCATTGACCAGGAACATTGTTATTTCATTAAGTACTAATGGAGAAGCCTTTGTTAAAGCAGTGCAATAATACTCGGTAACGTCAAAAACCCAATCAGCACCATGGCGCAGGAGAACACCACCCTCGAGTGCGATGTTGCCATCGTTGGCGGGGGGCCCGTTGGCCTTCTGCTGGCTTATCAGTTGAAGCGATTTGGCGTCTCTGCTGCTGTTTTTGAAAAACACGTCAAAGAGACCCAAGATGCCTATGGACGTGCAGTTGCGCTTTTCCCGAGAACCATGGAGCAGCTAGATCAGCTCGATCTAGGCGAAGCAATGCTGCAGCTTGGCTTTGCTTGTCGAAACAGTGTGACGTACAAGAATGGCGAGAGAATGTAAGCCGGCAATATCGATCCCATTCCACTGCTCTCTTCATCTTAACGCAGAACTGATCGTCAATTTCGCTTCTTTCACAAAGCATCCCTGGCAGAGTCTGGACCTTCATGGAAAATATTCAGGATACGACATATGACTTTGTACTCGTCCTCCGCCAGATGTTCACAGAAGCCATCCTTCGGGAGCATTTGGATGCGATCGATGCTTCGTACTACCAGGGCACAGAGTGCATCGGCTTCGCAATCGACGAGTCTGTCCAGGCCGGCGATTATCCGATAACGTCCACATTTGTAAATTCAAAGACCGGGCAGAATCTCAAAGTTAAGAGGTAAGCTTGTAATTATCTGTTGCGCTGAACCGCTTAATGGGCGATATATGTTTTGATTGCTAACGGTGCCTATAGTAAATACTTGATTGGAGCCGACGGCGGACGTAGTTTCGTGCGGAGGGTTTCTGGCATTCCGCTTGATGGAGACACGAGTGAAGACAAGTGGATTAGGATCGATGGTATTGTCGAAACCAATATGCCGATTACTCGTGCTTATGGGTATGTACCACGCACATGTGTATATTCTTTTGGTGTTCCGGATCTTGACTTGTATCAGTGCCATCGAAAGCAAGACGCATGGTAATGTTCTTTGGGCACCTCTTGACCACGGAGCTACCCGTATTGGATACTCTTATAGTGCAGAAATTGCTGCAAAGTACCCAGACGGAGTTACTGAAGAAGTAGCTGTCCAGGAGGCCATTGAATGTATGAAGCCATTCAACCTCAGATTCAAGGAGGTTCATTGGTGGACGCTGTAAGACTTTCATGCCAATGCAGCCGGAAAAAGCCATTAATACAGCTCTGGGCTAACAAAATACATAGATATACAATTGCACAGCGTATCGCCAGGGAATTCTCCACCAAAGATCGTGTTTTTCTTTGTGGTGATGCTGCACACACTCACAGCAGTGGCGCTGCCCAGGGTCTCAACACCGGTATCCACGACGCAGTCAATTTGGGCTGGAAGCTAGCGTTGCACATTCGTGCAGCCACCAAGCCCGAGGTGCTCAGGACCTACTCTTCCGAGCGTCTTGCGGTCGTGAATCGTCTGATCAACTACGACAAGGATATTTCCGTGCTGATGTCCCACAAATGGCCGTCATGGTACACGGGAGACCCGGACGCTGATCCTTACGTCGTCCTTGGACAGATATTCGATCAGGCTGCATCCTTCAACACGGGCCTAGGTATTTCGTACCCGCCCAACGTCCTAAACCACGCTTCCACAGTGGATCTCAAGGTCTTGGTCGGTGCTCGACCCCCAGACGTCGACCTCATGATGCCGGGGATCAATACGGCGATCCGCTTTCAACGGGTGACTCGTAACGTGGCCAAGTTCTGGGTTGTCGTGTATACCGGAAACCCCCAATCTACCAAGACGTCGCTACTCGAGCTGGAGAGCTTCTTGGAGACGGCCAAGGAGCTGACTACCAATCGGGCGATTGGCTGGATCACTATCTGTCCTACCGTAGGGTTCTCGCCATACGAAGCTTTGGGAATGAATCCTTTTGGAAATTTATATTTCGACCCTACCAATGTTGCTCATGAGAAGATTGGTATAAGTCTGGAGACAGGAGGTGTGGTGGTCCTGAGACCAGACGGGCTGGTAAGTTCTGCAGGTCACATCGATGGGCCTTCGGTCGAGGCCTATTTCAAAAGTATCATGGATCTATAGATGTCAGCTAAATTGGCCGTCCTTGTTTCAAGTCCCTCACCCACCAAGATAGTAGTCTATTATATATGAGACGGTCCTCACGCCTGAGAGGCAACAGAAGCACAATGTGGCTGTGAAGTGTTGTTGATCCAGAACTATGTTTGCCTAAGGAAAGGAAAGGAAAAGAAAGAATCACTCCAAGACTCAATCAGAGCAGTTTTGCAGGCCAGTTGGGCTGATAAGATAAGCCTACCAGCTATCAATGTTCGCGAACCGACCAGGTTCTCCGCGGCAGGGGTGTGCAAGACGTAAGATTTCAGCCAGTCCCCATGCTCTGAGCTAGGATATAAGCAAACTCTGAATCAACTGAGCACATACGGCCATAGACACAGGAAAATACGGGATCCCGTCCGCTCTCCCATAGTCAAGCCAGTGATCGCTGGATTAGTAGTTGGGTCGGTGACGACCAGCGAATACCCGGTGCTGTATGTTTTTTGACTTTTTTTTCTTTGACTCGTGTACATGTTAGACAGGGTTGATATACTGTGATAATAAAGTTTTGTTAATGCAAATAATAAGTTCACCTTGACTGATACCTGGACTGGATGTTTATACACTCCCTATTTGAGAACTTTATTCACCCCTGAATCCAGTAAAGCAACTTCCAATCACTGAAGGACTGGGTCCTATAGGGCAGGGTGCAACGAGTACATGACCAGTTGTCGTTGCCGTCACGGAGGTGGGGCCCCTACCCTGGTCCGAGTCAAACGCTCTTAGATCTATCGGGAATACGTTGGAGTCGGACTCCGTGACGGCGGAACGGGCTGTCAATATTCAACGGCGAAGCACCGAACACGGTACACAAATATTTAAAGCCTCGCAAGCATTCCAATCTCTCAAGTTCGTCTGAAGATGCAACTTGTTCAACAATCACAATTTTCTCAAGGCATCGCAACTTGTGATCAATATGGGTTTCAGGGTGATCATCGCTGGTGGCAGCGTGTCTGGCCTGACTCTGGCCAATGCGCTAGAGAAGTTTAACATCGACTACATCCTGCTCGAGGCGTACCCCTCCATCGCGCCTCAGGTTGGAGCAAGCATTGGTATGCTGCCCAATGGCTTTCGAATTCTCGATCAACTGGGATGTTACGAGCCCGTGCGAAACATTTCCAACGAATTCTACCTCGAGTCATGTATGAATGGACCGGATGGCAAGCCTCGCTCAAAGGGCTCCACCGCCTCGATCCATCATCTCGAAAAGCGGTTCGTGTCTCTTCACAGGCAGTTGCACTCTCCTTACGCTGACGTCGTCATAGCACTGGTTATCCTTCTATCTTTATCGATAGGCAGATGCTGCTTCAAGTTCTGTACGACAACTTGTTGCACAAGGATAGAGTTCTTACTAAGAAGAGAGTCACTAAAGTTGATATTGTCGACGGAGGCGTTCACGTTCGCACCGAAGACGGTGACTCGTTTGAGGGTGATATAATAGTTGGCGCAGACGGCATCCACAGCGCTGTGCGAGATGAGATGTGGCGTATCGGACACCAACTGAGCCCGGGCTATTTCCCACCTGATGAACACTCAAGTAAGTGACGGCTGCATCCTGCAGGTATTCCCCTGCTAACATTAGGATTCAGGAGTCCCCGTCAGCACCAAGTGCATTTTTGGAATTTCCAAGCGGCCCAAAGGCATGCCCGATCTAGCCCAACAGACGTGCGCATACGCTGGAAGAAGTTATCTCATCATTCATGCGCCAATGAACCGCACGTATTGGTTCTTGTTCAAGGCAGTCGAGAGGACCGTCCGCGGCAAGGATATCCCGAAGTATTCCAAGGAGCAAATGGAAGACTTGGCACAAGAACATATCGACGATAAGATCTGTGAGCAGGTCACATTTGGCGCTCTCTACGGGAACCGCATCATGTCGACGTTGGTGCCGCTGGAGGAGTATGTCTTTGAGAAGTGGCATTACAAGCGGATCATCACCATTGGAGATGCCAGCCACAAGGTGAATCTTGAAAGCACATCGTCATCAAGGCCGTCGCTAATGGTAACAGATCGATCCCCTATCAGGCCAAGGAGGCAATGGTGCCATCGAAGCTGCTGCGCTCCTGGTCAACGCTCTCACCGACATGCTCGAGAAGAATCCCAAGCCATCTGAAGCAGAAGTCGAATCCGCCCTGGCCCAAGTCCATATCAACCGCCATAAAAGAGCAGTGGATCTCGTGTCGCAAGCTCATAAACTTCAGATGATTGTGACCGGTAGATCTCCTGCCTCCAAGCTCGTCACCGAATATTTGATGCCTATATTAGGCCCGGAAGCTTTCCTCAAGGTTGCGATCCCCATCGCAGCGGCTAGCCAACGCATCAAAAGGCTTCCGGTGCCTAAGCGGTTTAGGATCGTGCCTTTCAACGACGAGCTGCCGGCGCCGCCAATCACAAACAGAGCGGCGTACTGGGCGCCATGGGTCCTGACTGTTGGCTCCCTGGCAGTATTGCTGCATCAAACTGCTCAGCCATCGACTTGCACCGCGATCGCCGATTCTTTCAAGGCTCTCCAAGCACTCCTGCCCAGCTCTCAAGGTGGTCTTCATACATCCCGCGAATTGTTCCCATCCGTCATCAGTGCCGAGAACAACGTCGAGACTATCCGACTTCAGGCCAACCTCTTCACCACCCTGGCTCTTTGGCTTGTCGAGGGCAATCGCCACGGCAACAACCTGGCCTTCATCACCTGGTAAGCTGCCTACCGATGTTTCCAACGACTCACCAAGACTAACCCATCAAAGGCCCTCAGCATGCGTCGCAGCCTACACTGTATTTGGCCCCAAGGCTCTGCTGCCCTCTCTGGGCCTCTCCACCCTCCTCCTTGGCTCAGGCAACATTCCCGCTCGCCATGTCCCGACCAACGTCGCAAGGTCCATCCTCCCCGCCGTCCTCGCAGGCTATGGCATCCCGGCCCTTCTCGCCTCACTACCAAATCAGAACCCTCTGCTCCGACAGGCCGCCACCATCGCCTGCAACTTTTCCCCGCTCATCACCACTGGCTTATCCAGGGTGTTTCCCTCCGCCATCCAGGCTGTCAAGAACGTCATCAACCCGTCCAAGCCCGGCGTCGAGGTCAGGGAAGAAGAGAAGGAGGCTTTCCACGACATGTACAAGAAGACAGATGTCGCTCCCCTCAAGAGGACGTATGCTTTCGCCGCCGGTATCAGTGCGGCCGTGCACGTTGCCACTGCGATTTATAGCATCGCTGAGACGCCTGCTACTGGTTCGGGCGGGCTCTTCTCTGGGACCAGCGCTCTATTTGGCCTGACGTCGGCTGCTCTGTCTACATACCTGACGTACGACATGCGGTACCGTGGATTTCTCACAACCAAGCAGTCATTAGCAGCGGGAGCGGTCAACCTTGTCAACAACATTCTCCTCGGACCCGGTGCTGCTATGTCGGTGTTCTTCTACTTCCGGGAACACGTTGTATCTAACCTTGGTGACTGAGGCAGTTTCAGACCCCCTCAAAACAGTCCCTGTTATCTGTCACTTCTATCTGTCAAGTTCCTATGTCTTATTTCTTTCCAAGTCCCTCTTACCTTTCCTCGTTTTCTTTTCCTAATAATTACTTGTTGTTTACTAAGACTGTAAAAACGGACCAGGAGTTGTATATCTTCTTTGTCAGAAAATTTTATTACGGACTGCTTGCGCTCACATTAAAACAACCCCATCCGTCTTTTGGATTGCTCTAAACAAGAACGTCAAGACTGCGACACAAGGACTGTATAAGTGTGATAGAAGACCGTGACTAGATTACCTCAGATCAAAAATTCAGATGATTGGTCGCGCCAAGTGACAAAATGGTAGCTTCCCCTGGTTACAGTAGGATTCGTGCCCACCTCGCTTGCCCACCCCATGAGGGCTAAATAAGTCACCAACCGCTTGCTCTAGTCGCCAACAGCATGTGCTAGTGACCAACAGCAAACCAACAGCGAGCCGGGATCCATTTTCAATACCATCTGCGGAGGCTGGCAGGATGCAATGGACCACCAAGCTTGGAAAGGCTTCCACACAGTGTGATTTGTCGGCAGCACTAATTTCTAAGTAACTGTCGCGGCCTGTAGCGCTGACTCCCGGGTGCACACGGTGTCTTGACTAAATGCACTGTGCTGCCAGCCTCATCCTAGATACTGTACTTGGCGTCAGCTGGAACTCCAAAGAAGGATCATTACGCTGCCTTTCTCCCCTCCTTTCCTTGCCCCTCTGCATCAGCTAGAGTTATCGCAAAGGCCTGCATTCCTTCAAGCCAGGATTAAGCTGATGCACACCCGTGATTCTTACAAATATCAATAGCTTCCCCTCGCTTCTGCCCAATCTTCCGTCACGATCAGATATCTCTATTTTAACTTCAACTCACACCAATTCCACCGTCTCTCCTCCAAAAATGTCTCCGATCCGCGACACACTCATCAAAACAGCCAACAGCTACATAGAAGGCTTCAACACCAACACCGCCGAAGGCGTCATAGCCTCCCGCACAGCAGACTGCAGACAGGTCATCCGCCCGTCCAGCGTGCCCCCGCCATGGAACAGCCCACCGCGGACCAACGAGGAGTACCAGGCCTTCGTCGTGCCCGGGTTTAAGATCATGCGAAACATCCGGATCGGCCTCGCCGAGGGGGAGGACATGCTCGTCGATGAGGCGTCCCGCAAGGTCCTGCTGCACCTCACGTCCACCGGCGAGTCCGACTTTGGCCCCTACGCCAACGAGTACATGATCGTGCTCAAGATGACGGACGATGGGACGCTGATCAAGGAGATTGTGGAGTTTATCGACAGTGCCACCACGCGGGACCTCGCTGCTGGCCTCGCCGAGCATGTCAAACCGGAGTGATGATGGGGCTTGGGGGCGTGGCTGGAATGCATGTAAAACTGGGAAGCGACATGCTGGCTGGCTCTAGCCCCGAGCAAATTTAAAAGCATGCTCCTTTAAATGAAAACAGATTCAGCACAGTTCCGGGTGGATGAAACCCAGATGGGCTGTACTTGGACGTCCATATCGTGACGGAGTATTCGTAGCATGAAAAAGGAGAATTATGTTCACACACAAGGAATGTTGAAGGTTCGGTATACCTATCGTTCAAGAGAGAAGATGACAATGCACTCAAAGCTAGAGGTCTCCAAAGTTCTTCCCAACATATTGCCCCAAGCCGCGTGCCTGGACGCCCAGATGGCTGCTAAATAGCAGCAGACTTTGACGCTTCCATGCCGATCCTCTGTGCTTCCAGGCTACTAACATCCGTGTCTTGTTGAGCCTCACTCTCGACCCCGTCATTGCCATTGGAGCCTTCGTCTTTTTGACCATAATAGAAAACGGCCAAAAGTGTACAGGGCACCGTGAAGCCCCATAGCGCAAAGCCAAGGATCATCTGTTTAAGGTTTGAGACCGATGTCGCGCCGACCGCATATGCCACAACACTCCCAATCGACTCCCACGATCGGAGGATACCGGTAGTGCGTGCGATATCTCCGTCATTCTGGCCCCCCTTGATCTCGGCCATCAACCAATATATGTATGTCTGCAGAACCTCGTAGAAGAACTTGAACAGAAGGTAGACAGCAAAGGCCGAGTTGAACCATGGCCCACCGCCGAGATCAAATGTGGGAGGGTCTTCGAGCCTAGACAGCTCGGACTCAATGACCGCGTTCCACGTCCAGGCGCCGGTCACGAACACCAGGACGAAGATGTAGACACCTTTGCTTCTGGTCGAACGAGAGAATCGGTTCCAATCAAGTACCAATCCCGTCACTAAGTCACCCGCGGCCCCCACGATGGCGGTGAGGAAGGATGCCAACGCCCTGGAGCGGACAGTGAAGTAGGCTATGAGTGACTGGTCAGCACCGATCCTCGAATCAGAGCGACAATTCGGATCACTCAAGGGGATATGAAAAGGACCAACTTGTAAGGTAATTGCTCTGATATGTTACACCGAATTGTCCAGCCATAAACACAGGTATAAGCATCAGCATCTCGCGGTTCCGCAGTTGTTTCCAGATAGCGCGAGCCTCGAAACCGAGGGTGGTCTTCTTCATGTAGGGGATTCTGGTGCCGTCCTGCCTGATGACATTTTGCGGCTGAGACAGCAACAAGGCAAACGGTGCTCCGAGGGCCGAAATGGCCACTAGGCCTTGGTACGTAGTGTACGTGACCTTACCAGCATGGTTCGTGTTTATGTTCAAGGCGAGGGATATGGCACCGCCTACAAGCGGACCTAATTGTCTGATGCACATCCATATAGCGACGTATCTGTGTTCGTAATTAGTCATGCTGATAATCAAATGATCGATCTAAGGCTTAGCTTCATGTCATGGAAATTTTCCAGAGACTTACCTTCCTCGGACCGTCTCCTCGGGCCACCCAACTGCAATTGCTGCTTCACTAGCCCAGAACAGGGACGCCCCTATCCCACAGGAGGCCGCTCCCAACAGCATAAACCATTGGTTTCCGTAGCGGTTATTACAATATAACCCGGCAGCATATGGGGTATAAAATGCCGCGCCGATGAAAAGAGTCCATTTGGCCGTGATTCTGTTAGTAATACCGCCTGCAATCACACAACCTATGGACATGAGGCCATAGGTAAGTGCATTGGCAGCATTATTCAAGAATGGCTATGCAATATGTTAGCTAGAGAATGACAGTGGAAAAGGGAGTATTTGGTGGCTGATATGATTAAAGCGTTAAAAAGAAACTCACTGTAGCGTTGCCACCGGCTCCCAAGTTGTTGAGTGCGGTCCAAATACCGGGCTCACAGAAGGCTACCAGCCCGACAACGACGATCTGAAAAAGGCATGACCTGTAAATACGTACTAATCGGTCAGGTGCCATTTTGAACATTGTGAAAACGCCAGCAAGCAGCGGATGAGAGAGCGTGACGTGCGTACCATGGTCAGCCGAGCAGAGACCTCAACTTTATGCTAAAACTCGTTATCACGGCTGGTGGTCGGCGTGTGTAAATCTTTCGCACCAGGGATAACCCGACCGACATTATGTAGCACGCCATATCTCTGGAGCTTTCGCGCAATGTTTCTGCAGTGCCAGGGGCACCAGAGAGGCCGAGTTGCGGCCGATTGCGCTGATTATGCTGCCGCAGTGAGCACGTAATGCCCCACGCATATGGTGTCCGTTACTCGTCCTTGCGATGATATGCGGGCCCATACAACATCATACCCATCAAATTATCATCTTTTCCAATTTGCACCGTCAAGGTTCAGGAAAACTCGCATTGCACCGACTTTAAGGCTATTACTCAGAATCTCTGTCTGATCTTGTCTCCAGATGTGCACTCGTTGTAACGTCCCATCTAGTTATGACAATCTCGAGATCAGGCACAGCTCCACCCCTCCCTCTTATGCTGCCACGGGCAATGGAAGCCTAAGTAGTGAGTCTAAATTGTACAAACATTTGAAATAATAAGCTTCTCACGGTATCGATTCGGGAACAGCGTCCGGTTGTTTACTTTGCATCAGTAACACAATTACGCAAATCATATAACTGGGAAATATCAAGGTTCCGGCTACACCTTGCCAATGGTCCGACAGGCATTTCCGCATAACGAACCGTTCTTATAGAAGTGCGAAGAGTGTCATGCGGTACTCCATGGCAGTTCCATTCTCGTCTTCTAGTTATTTACGACGCCCGACCACAATTCACTCCGAGAAAAGGACCTCACTGCTGTCGTCCCCCCTTCAAGACCGTTTAATTTACCAAGAGCGGACAAAAAATGCCACCACATTCTGTTCAAAGTATCGTCTCAAGCTAACAACGTCGTTGGCTACATGAATATAGAACACTGTTGGGACTTGGAACACCCCCCCCGGGGGCAGGTACTTTCGAGGTTCTTAAGCGTGTTGCAAGGGCTAGGGTTAACAAGGACATGATTCGCTAGTCTAGCAGACCATGCAGTATTGTCAACAACGCGCTGGTGTGGGGAAGGCCCAAAGTCTCCACTTCCCACTTCCAAGTCCAATTCCGTCCACATCATCAACGACCGGCACCACAACTCACACACAACCGGCAGACTTTGTAGCCAGGGACTTCAAACCGCAATCACATTCTGACTGACCTCTACATCACCAACAGTGAACGGCTTCGTTGTCTCGTTGGGGTTCTCAATCGCCCCATTCTCCAGTGACTGCGGCGCAGCACAAGCTCTGGTTGCCCCGGCTACTACGAAGCCGCGGCCGTTTTTTGCGACCAGTTTGTACACAAACAACTCCCCGCAGCGCGATCAGGCATTTAAGCACAGCGGATCTCTCTCCGCAGAGGCCCCACCAAACCTCCGTCTAAGCGTCTTACAGCCACATTTTCTCATTCGTTGTGTCTTCCGACGACGTCTTTCCCTCCTCCAGATCACCACAATGTCATCGCCGGAGCCAATACAATCGCCAGTCGAGGCCCTCAAGACGGCCCGACGCGAGAGCCAACAAGCTGCGTACAAGCAGCTGCACGCCACCCTGCAGGAGCTCCACCGCCTCGATGTTCCCGTACTGCAGGACTCGCACCTGCAAGCCTTGGGCATCCGCAGGCTCCCCGATATCGACGTCGACGAGCATGCGCCGTTTGATCCAGAACTTCTATTCTTTCGCCCCTACCCTCTCGACGGCGTGGACGACCTGCCCGGTTTCGTCGATGATGTACTCATTCACAAGGATATTTATGATACTTCGAGCCAATGGAAAAAGCCTTGTACAGAGTCGTACTGCCCGGGTGAGCTCATATCTCACAAACGCCATTGTTCATGCAGTCGATACAAGTGGGCCGATTCCATGGCTGGCGAATATGGTGACGGCATTTTGGGGAAGACGAGGTGGCATTACGTCAAGTAAGTGATCATGGAGCTGTGCACGATCTTGATTTTAAGATCTGAATACTAATGTCACACCGGAAACAGCGCTCTGTCAGATGACGACGACATGTATATAGAAGAGGACGTATCCCACAGTTTTTGGCGCGACGGGGAGCTACTGGGCGAATATGGCACTCCCGGCTTCTACGAATTATGCTCTGGGGATGGCTGGGAGTCAGACTTGAGCAAGCCGCACATGGGTGTTGTTGTCTGCGATTCGTCGAGAAGCAGCCTAGCCACTCTAGCCAGCGAGGTAGAGGCTGCCATCACAGTGCTGAAATTTCGCTTCCGCCGCGGTGATTTCACCAACTTTCACACCATACCAGTGAGTCCTCTCTCATTCCCCGCTCGTGCCTTTGGATCCCGCATGCGCGGCGCAGCCCCGGACTAATGGCCATTAGATCATCATCTATAGCTTCCATCATGACGAATCTGCTCGCATCACCCAGGCGTATTGGGATGGCAATGGTATTGTGATTCGCCACTCGAGGCTGTTGAGCCTCTGCAGCGACCAACCCACAAGCGACGCCTACCTGTTGATCAGATGGTTGGCCAACAAGCCGGTCGGAGAGACGGCCTACCAGGTGCCGCAAGACACCAACAGCGTTGGCAATGGCGACAAGCCACGACCAGAGTGTGCTACTCGTTGGGACATTAGAGTAGGGGCTTGACAGTATCATGTGGTTGCAATGCCCAAATTTGGAAACATGTCGCTGCAGAGTTATTTGCGTCGCCTCGCCGTAGAGCAGTTGGGAGTGATTTGAAACACATTCGTTTCCTCCGGGACAGATCGTTGGGGGCCTTAAAAGTGCCCAGCTGGTCTTTGGCGCCGTCCGCAGCGGCCTCGCGCTCGGCATCAAGCGCTCGATGCAACCCTGCCCAGTCCGCATTCAACGCATATCCTGGCTTGGCTCGCCATGATGCAGGCCGACAAAGCTACCGCGCCACCTCGGTGCTGTTCTAGCGGCACCAAAATGCACCAAGCAGCCGAGCAAAGACTGGACAGTACGGCCACAGAGGTGGCCGTTGGCTGGACTGCCTGGCCCGCATGTAGGTGGCCTAGTTCGGCCAACATGAAATTATCTTATTTCTGGATGCAGCCTTCCAGTCTTGTACCTCTCAAGATCATCGGAATTGTGCTGCATATTTAGAGAGGCTATGAGGATGTCCACACCCATCGATCTCCGGGAATCTTCCTGACAATCTCCTTTTAATGGGTTTACTTTCTTCGTTACAATGACATCGCTGCCATCTACTTCACAGTCCCCGCCTGCATTTGAAACCAACCAGTGCAGCACCATCACTCAACAAGGGATTAAACAAAACCCAGGAAATTCTTTAGCTTGGGAACGCCTTGTCCAGCAATGCTTAGGAGGTGGCCGGAGTCAGAAAAAAGCCAGCACTCAGCTGGAACCAGAGTAAGGAAATCCGAGTCCCGTGCATTTATGTACTAGTAGCGGCAACTCGACGAATAGATCACACGATCTATATTTCTGATAGCGTCACTGATTGAGTGTTCAAGGTTGAACAAAGGCCCCAATCATATCCGTCTCTGCGGTCTGAGACGGTGGAAGTCCGGGGACGAGAAGGCGAAAGGATCTGGACTCCACCTCGAACATTTCCTTCATCTTCGCGCTCTTATCAAGAATCATGAAAACGAAGAATTTCCACTTCGTGACTTCGTTGATGAGAAGTACGCGGTTGCTGCTGAGGCCTTTCTCAGAAGCTGGCAGGACTTTGATAACTATATAATACAGGTTCCCACCAACGATCCAGCCATAGACGTTGATAATCTTGGAGTATTCGCTGGGGCGAAGCTGGTACAGAACCAAGTCCTTCTGGATGCTTACTTGGGAACGTCTCAAGGTGGGGCGGACTCGTTCGAAGACTCTACCGCGGAAACCCCCCTGAAGAAGACGAAGCCAGGGATTGATTTCAATAAGAACCCCCCAGCCAACGATGCCTCCGACGAGCAGATCGTCAATGAAGCCCTCATCTCCTTTGCCTCCGCACTCACACGGAGGTGGATGGTCCAGCAGACGCGGGCCACCGTCTACGATGCCGACCGAACCCCTACCAAGGGGAGCAGCGCTGCACCAACCTACGACTGGAAGACAATCGCAGATTGGACGATGACGCGAGACAGATTCCACATCCGAGAACGCGTGAGAAACGATGACCTGATTCAGAAGGGACACATGGCCGGCTTACGAGCGAACACCAGAAGAAAAGACAACTTCGTGGATCAGGCTGATGGCCATTCGTACGGACGCGTCCTGACCAGCGAGACAGACGGGTCTTTGTACCACATAGAAGAAGATGCGACAGAGGTCCTCGCAATAGTGGAGGCCAAAAAACGCCTGCGGGGGAAGAACGGACTTAAAATTGAGTGGCAGGAAGCGGCGGAAATATTGGCGTGGCTGAACGTGCGACTTCGAACGGAATTGGTACCAGACGGCGGCAAGGGCAAAGGGCCTCTCACACAGAGAAGAGGTATGCTGAAGCCGAAGGCAGCCGCAGGACGATCTGGAGAGAAATCTCGGTGAGTCACCAAATTGAGTTTTCCATTCCCTAGCAAAACGGAGACACTGGATGAATCGACTCGTCTGCCCAGAATATATGTCATCAAAACCGCGAAGAGAGTTGGTGAGACTCCAGTTCCTGGCACCATTGCTACATTTCATACCCCTTATCTCGAAGTCTTCTCCATATCCAGTCCTGTTTGTCGCCGTCTTGCCACTCTCACTGACGCGCTCTTCGCAGCTGCCTCCTTCTTGCTCAGGACCGCGAGGAGATATATCTCGTCATAGGAGAGTGGGATGATCTGTACGAAGAGTACGCTCTGGATGGGAAGTTCTCGAACGCCAGTCTCAAAGTGCTCGACAATTTGAAGGCCAAAGGAGACCCGGCACGAGCCGACGCTGGATTCCTGGCATTGCACGTGTATGGGCCGTACGGCGGATTCGGAAATGCTTTGTCTTCGAGAGGCAAATCAATGAGGACGCTGAGTACCAACCTGCTAGCTTTGTCCCTTCACCTGAGTCAAGCATCATGTTCCCCTACATCGCGGAGAGTCTCTCCGGCGGCGTCTATTCAGCTTCCTGCACAAAGACGTGCTGGCAGACCATGCTGCACAGGCTGCACATGCGACTGCCGCTGCGGTAAGACGCCTACTGGCACCCCTGGTGCCTCTAGGTCTCAGTCGGAAAGTTCAGAGTCTCGCAGAGGAAAACGAGAGGACAGCCGTGGCGGGTCTAGGCCAAGAGAACCCAGCACCAAAAGCACAGCATCTCGCCCTAGCCAAGACTCGGGGAGACAAGACACGACGCCCACGAGACATCAGCGCTCCGGTTCGAAGAGATCCGACGAGGGACGCGCGGCCTTAATAAGGGACCAGTCAGTTCCTAGAGCTGCTCAGGCCCATACTCATGACAACTTGCCACTGCGAGGACGCCGGACTGCTGTCGATCCGCAGGGCAGCTCGAGCGAAGCCCGCGCCCAACCTGGCCGGTCAAAATCGCGGGGCCGAGATGCTGCTGCAACGGGACATCACGGCCAGCCGCAAGCAACTACAGCGACAATGCCGCCGCCTCCCCTGCCACAAGCCGCTGGTCCACCTGTACCGGTTCCGGGTCAACAGCAGCAATACCAAAGCCAACGGCCTCCTCGTCGACAAGCAGCTCCGGTGATGCAACCGCGCCGCGACCCACAGTACGCTCCCGAAAGCTCTGGTACCCAACAGCAAGGCGCAGCGAGTTCCGCCCAAACGCACCCGCACATACCGCAACCACAAGTACCCGGACAGACGGCCGGCACTGTCCATCAACCGACCCATGATCCTTTCCACGGACCTGGGCCTTCCTATCAAACGCAGGCGGGGCCATCGTCATTCAGCACCCCAGCTGGGGCTGCTGTGCCTCCCGATGCCAGAGATCCGTCCCAGCCGCAGCGGCAACCGGATGAGACACCGGTTAAGAAGAAGAAGGATAAGAAGAACACACCAATTAAGGGTATATTCTCATTCGGGAAGAAAAAGGATAAAAATGATAAGAAATAGGAGGGTGTTGCGTCAGTTTCTTTACTTCCTTCTAGACTGTAGTGACATTAGAAGATAGATTTGGATAGAAGCCAATGGACTGATCTGTTCTGATGTCAGGCATTGACTGAAATAGCCGTCTCATATTCACATCTAGGTAGCAAGCCGTGTCTTAATTATATACTCCACTGCAACACAGCGTTCCTATGCTGGCCCGTATGCAAGTGAGTGAAACTTCTATGACTGCACTCCTAGCTCAAGGTGGTTTCTCCTGAGGACTTGGAGTGAAAGCTCCCGTGTTCTGTGTAGGATTTCTCCTTCAGAAGCATGACTAATCAACTCCCCTGTCTCTTGTACCAATCTGCGATGCCGGCTGCCTGGAGGGTCCTGGTTCGGCTCACATCAGCACAAACCTGATGTCTGCCACCCTTTGACCAAGCTGTTTGGGTCTCAATTCCAGACTTAGGAGCCCTTTCCGTCAGAATTATGATGCTCCCATCTTCAGGTGTACAACTTGGGGCTGAGTCGCAATACAGTGAGCAGGAATTGTGTCAAGTTTGCAAAGAGGTGGACTATTCACTGCGACAGGTCACCCATCAGAATCGCACTTTCCGTCCTTCTGCCAAGGATGTTCCGTTTGGCACACTACCGGAGCTCTTTGAACGAGAGAATCGATGCCCGTTGTGCCGTATGCTTGCGGCGAACGCCCGTCGTATGTTTCGTGATACGACCGATCGGGGACACACCTCAGGGACGGAGGCACCAGCCACGTTGAAACTCTCCATCTTCGACCGATCCCCTGAAAACCAAACATTTCAGCCCTTGAACGATGTCTTATGGCTGCAATACACATGCTACCATCCGACCTTGGGACGTGCACCCAAGATCGTGGGCATGCTACGCCAGACATCGCGTCCTGTGACCTCGGTTCAGGAGCAACTGACATCCGGACTTGGCTCTGGTGATACGCATCTTGGATTTGCACGCTTGATCGGCCAGAACCAGATAGATGCCCGTCTATTTGGCGAGTGGTTGCGACTCTGCGATTCAACACACCGCCCTCGGTGCAAGCACTCGGTATATCGAAGCGATGTCCCGCCGAGGCACCTCCGCGTCGTCAACATCCGAGAAAAGCGGGTGGTCTTGGCACCTCCGGACTGCCAATACGTGGCCCTGAGTTACGTCTGGGGCCCGGTCGACCCACTGAGACTGACCGTCGACAACGCAGAGATGTTGGGGTCCAAAGGGGCTCTGGACCTCCCACACCTATGGTCTGCCATTCCTAGGACAGTCCGAGATGCTACGCAGGTGGCTCTCGCCGCCAATGTCGAGTATTTGTGGGTGGACACGCTCTGCATCCCCCAGGACGACTTTGAGATCAAGCAGGAAATGTTCCAACAGATGCATCTCGTCTACCGCAACGCCATCTTCACCATTGTCGCTGCCGCTGGCGATGATGCGACTATAGGGTTGCCTGGGGTGCAACACGGCTCCCGCCATGCGCGTCAGGCTGTGTGGGAGCTGGGGGGACGCACATACCTCGACGTGGAGCTCGGGGAAATCGACGAGATCGGCAGCGGGTTTCAGGTGTCAGCTTGGAGGACTCGAGGGTGGACTTACGAGGAGGGAATGTTCTCGTCTCGAATGCTGGTGTTTACCGAACAACAAGCCTACTGGTACTGTCCTTCCACCGGATCAGGAGGATGGCGGGAGGACATCGCAGGCGAGTCGACCGACATCGACAGGGTCGACGAGATCGGTATGGGCACCAAAGTTCCGGGCAGAGAGCCCTCTCACGGCGACGAGCACTTCGATCTACAGCCAAGACACAGCTTTAGCGACTTCCGACGCTATGCAAACGAGTATTCGCGCAGGGATCTCACGCGGTCTTATGATGCACTGAATGCCTTCATGGGAATCGAGAGCAGTCTTAGAGAGGTATACTCGGACTTCTTCTGGGGCATCCCGGAGCGCGATTTCATCCGTGGGCTTTGCTGGTTCTACCCGGGCGCTATCAGCGGATCGGCACAACACAAGATTCGTGCTGCGCCAGGCGTGTCCCGAAAGATTGACTTTCCTACGTGGAGCTGGGTCAACTGGAGACACTCATCTTCGAAACGTCCTCATGAGCAGTGGAAACGAGGTGCTCTGTACATATGGGGCGTACAGTTTCGAGGCCACGAGGGGTCTGGTCTGCGACGATGCGCAACATTCTATCGCTCTGACGCGGAAGGCAGAGTGGTCAAGATCGGTGAGAGCCGACAACATTCACGGAGACTACAGAAACCACAGAATGACATACACGTCGAGGAACACGGTAGGCACAACGATGAGGTCACTTCGGCTCTCAAACTCGAGGCGAATGTTCTCAAGTGCCATACAGAAACCGCCACTGTCTTTGTTGTCTGTCTGGAAAACCGGCTTCTGAGGACTCTGCAGAGCGTACGGCAGAATGCGCCAGCGGACGACCTAGATTATGACGGCCTTCTATGGAAAGAGATGCCCTCAGGCTTCGTACTTCAGAGCGCATCTGGCCACCTCCTCGCGACGCCTTTCGTCGCAATAGAAGACGACAGCTGCTTCCTCGACGCCGGAACGTCCAGTTTGGACATAGCCCCCAAGCAGATCAAGGCGGTTGTGATTTCTAGATCTTCCTATGGAGGATGCAAAGACAAAGTCCGGCGGGAACTGGTGATTTGTTTACTGACCGTGGAAGATGCTCAAGGATATTCACACAGAATAGGCCTAGCTGAAATCTGCGAAAAGGGCGAGGCTGAGATCGTGAATAGGTGGCTCGAGGACGGCATCAGCTACAAGGATACTAAAAAGCATCTTGTTCAGAATGATGATGACGTTCAAGGTTGGCTTGATATTGCACCCACGGCTGAAGACATCCTTCTTAAATAGTCTTGGTTTTCAGCTTCTCATGGTTACACGGAACTCAAGAAACTAACCCGCATTGGGAAGACGTGCTTGTGAGGCGTACTGGGTGCAGGGGACGTGGCCAAGGCATCGAGGCATCCATGCAGTCAGCTCTGCTGGTGTGGCTGTCCGGGTGGGGAATATTAATCTTGTAGTTCTTCTCCACACGAACTGTTCCCTCTTCCCTCCCCAAGCTTTCAAGCTCTCTGGGTGACCAAAGCATCTTGAAATGCAGTTTTAGGTAAGCAATTACATTTGCGTGCAATCTTCGCCAGTGAAGCACAGACTGAAATATCTCTTGAGGCAGATAGAGAGCAACGGAACCCGATCCAGCCGTGGAACGCTCGACTCCGCAAGCCTCTGCCCACAGGTCCGCTCCAGAGGCATCAGCTACCGTCGAACGACAGCCGGAGAAGATTCAAGATTTTGAAGGGGATACTGGCGGAATCACTGTCGATGCAATGGACTTCCGTATGGGGATGAATGAAGTTCATTCTCCACCTCCCGGACAAAATCCTATAGCGAAGTAAGGTCGAGTTCGGAATTTACCTTGTTATAGCACGGAGTGCACCGACTAAAAGATCATGACAGCATTGTCCTAGTACACGGGCTCTTTGGAGGGCCATGGAAGACATGGTCAACCAAGGTCAGGAGCCCGAGAAGCGCGAAAAGTCCCGCTAGCAGTGCTCCTTCTGTGGATTCGCCGGCCAACTACGAGCATATACCATCAAAGCATGTATTTTGGCCTGAGAGTCTTCTGCCATCGGCTGTCGAGAACGTCAAAGTCTATAGCTTCGGTTATGATGCAGATGTGGAGAGATTCATGTCATCTGCTGGGTTAAATACAGTATGCTTGCCGGATGACCACAACTTATTCGGTCATTTCAATCTACTTGGCTCCTGATTAACAAAGATATCAGGTCCACCAACATGGGAGAAATCTCTTCAACGAGCTCAGTGCTCTTCGCCGTACCCAGGTAAGCCACTCAATCAGGAAACCTGTGCAATCTCGAGCTGATCTTCATCACTCAGATTCCCACTATCATCGTTGCGCACAGCCTTGGAGGGCTTGTAGTGAAAGAGGTCAGTTACGTTTCTCTGGCACTCTGGCATTGCTAGGAAACCTACTAAGCGTCCTCAGGCCTTGAATCAGGCCGCTCATTCAGCTCAGGAAGAGGAAAGAGATGTCGCTTCCAACACAAGAGGGATAATATTCTTAGGCACTCCGCACAGCGGATCAAATTCAGCAAGTTATGGCCGCGTGGCCTACTCGCTAACCAAGGTCTTCGCTTTCCAAAGTGCCAACACCAAGCTCTTGACAGCGCTCGAGAAAAATTCGGAGACACTGGACCGAATATCGACAGCTTTCTACCAGACTCTCGAGACATACAAGAATTTGCGCATCGCGTCTTTTTCTGAGGAAAAGCAGGTCCGATTCGGCGTGTTTGGGATGCAGATTGTGAGACCGGACTCAGCTAAGATCGGTCACGCCCGTGAGACATGGGGCAGCATATCCGAGGACCACCGCAACATGGCAAAGTACACATCCTCACGAGATGATGGCTTCGTAAAAGTAAGCCGGAAAATCAAGGAGTGGGTGAGTGATGTTCAGAAGGACCTATGTAAGTCCACTCAAATATGTTCAACAACTGTGGTCAGTGTCTGAAACGGTCGGGTGCTGATTTTTACAAAAACAAGCCTTAACCGAACTCAAAACCTACGAAGGTTAGAATATCCAACACACCTATACGTGGCTGTCGTCAGACTCACCAATGTCCTAGAATGTCTGAACAGCTTGGATGACCCTGCCGCGAGATTCCGTGTGCAAGAAGTCGACCCGGTCCGGCACTACAACAAAAGCACTTTCGAGTGGTTGTTCACGGACCAGGTACCATTCTCTCAGTGGCTACGTGACGACCGTGGGGAGTTCGATGCGATCTTCTGGATCACTGGGAAACCAGGCTCCGGCAAGTCTACCCTGATGCGATTTGCATTAGAGGACAGTCGAACCATGTCACTGCAGCCATCAAACTCCAAAGGCAATCCAATGGCCTACTTTTTCCACCTTCGTGGAAAGTCACTAGTCCAAAAAAGCCTCCGCGGAATGCTGATGGAGATTCTCTACCAAGTCTTAGAGCAATTTCCTCGCAGCTTCGAGCTGATTCAACCAATTTTCAAGAACTTTAGAAGGCTCAAACAGGATTGGGATATTAAAAGCCTATCCCAGGCCATGTTACGGATACCTCACATACCACCAACCGTGCCTGGTTGCAGAGATCGCATTACTCTTTTTGTTGATGCTCTTGATGAGAACCAAAACCAGGATGACAACAACAGTTTACTGGACATATTCGAAAGCCTGAAGGCCACTTATAGGGGTGTCAGAGCCAAACCAGATGCGCCAGTGTTGAAGATATGCCTGGCAAGCCGGCCGTGGCCAATCTTTGGGCGACGGCTTGGTGACGATCCTCGAGTGCCTTCATTCGCGATCCACAACTTTACGACGAAGGACATCGAGGGTTACACGAAATCTCAGCTTCTCATGTCCAAAACCATGCTCAAATCATGTAGCGAGAGGCAAAAGGCCATTTCAGAATTATCCTCAGATATTGCATTGAGGGCCAAGGGTGTCTTCATTTGGGTTAGGGTGGTCGTGGACAACCTCCGTCAGGACATCACCGATGGAACTCCGATCGATTCGCTTCGGGGAATCCTTCACAAGTACCCCGAAGAACTCGATGACATGTACAAGTTCACCCTCAACAGAATCCGGGGAGCGTACTGGCCAGAGACAATGATTGTATTCAAGGCCATGGTAGCCAGCCGTGTGCCGCTCACTGTCCTACAGCTCTATACCGTCACTCATATTTGCATGGGGTCGCTGCAGTCCTATCACGAGTCAATGGAGCCTTCTGACGACATCTTGAGTTGGCTGGCTAGCAGATCTGGCGGGTTGATCGAGTTAGTGGGCACTGATGCAGAGAAGCGTGTTTCTGCAGCATCAGGCGGTGGTGCGGAGAAGCCACTTAAAAGAAAACTAGCGTCGGGTGTATCCATGGGACTGAACCCCCACGCCGAATTCCTTCATCAGACTGTCCAAGAATTCGTGCGAAATAGTCTGGATGAGACCTTACTAGCGGAAATCGCGAAGAAAAAGTCGGATGTGGCCGGACTCGGTGGATCGCGTCTGCTGGCCCTTGCCTGTCTTGACCGTCACCCACCGCACCCTCAACTCCGGAACATCGCCAAAGATATTTTCAGCTACATACGGGAGGTTGAGCGCGAAGAAGATGGGGCACGGAGCCAGCAGATGACATACCTGCCTCATTGGGATTCCTTCGATCTCCACGAATTCCCATTCAGAGTTCGGGACTCGACACGACCGTCAGGTTTTACTTTCCCGGTTTCCGAGGAATTTTCTTATTATATGAACCGGGATAAAGCATTAGCCCTAAAGATTCTGGATGAAGGAGAGCCAACGGATGATCTCTACGGCGGCCGGATCTCCGAAGATATGAAACCATTCGTGGTGGCAATCCTACACGATCTTTACTACACCACAGGTCCGGATCATCTCTTGAAGTTGGCTCCCGAATCGAAGCAGACTGTCCGACGCCTTCTACTATTCATTGCATCCGTGGGGCCTCGACTATCTAACGACAGGGTGGACCGGCCGCGGATGTTTCACCACATACTCAGTCTCTATGTGACGCCCTTGAGGAACACGGCTCCGGCAGAGGAACACTTGTCGAACAATTTGTTCCGGCCGCCATTTGACCCGATCAATGAGACGTTTGACTTTGTTTTCATGGCCAGATCTGGAATGAGTCTAGCCTCCATCATAGTGTGCTTGAAGCCAAGTACTGAGCTGGATGACGACACCCTGTTAACATTTGCTAAGGGCCTGGATGGCGAAGGCTACAAGGACACTCTACGTGTGATATGCCCAAGTCAATCGATGGTGGAGGAGAAGGGTCGCACGGTAGAAATGACGCTGGCGGCCTTTTGTTCACGGTTTAGAGACACAAATCGATCCAAGTGGGTTCGTCTGTTCTGGGGCAGTCAGGATGGCATCCCACAAGGCCTACTACCGAGCTCTCTTGGCACTCGAGCTTTTGTTGACCTCGCGGCATGGGATGCTGTCGGTCGAGAACCCCCTCGCGGAGTTTGCACTGCGTCAGCCGACACAGGTAGATTTCTGGCCCATGCAATTGCTTCGACAGGCATGCAGGCCGCAGTAGTCGGTGCAGGAGGTAGCCGGGTATTTCGAGCTTTCCATCTCGATCTAGGAGGCATCTAGTAGTTTCTCAAATTTACTCCTGTACTGGATTGACATCGGGGAAGATTGCAATTTAAGGCGCCCTGATGGCCACGTGATATTATTTCCACTACACCCGGGAACAACATTGAGATCAAGTACAACTACCTAGGTAACCAATGTATTCAAATAGTTTAACATTGTCAAAGCTGTAGGCTGTTGCCCCGTTTTACCGCATGGTTGTACACCACGCCACGTGCACATGTGAGATCAGGGCATCCTCCCCTCAGCAAACTTTTATATCTTGACACAGCTCGGGTCTGAAAGCCTCTCCATCCATGATTCCGTGGACGTATGCCTCTCCAATGTACATGTAATACCCATCTCCATCCGGTCTCAACACGAGAGGTACCCTGCCACCCTCCGCGAGCACTATCCTGTCATCTTTGAGAGTCCCGGCCGGGAGCAGACACAGCCACTCGTTTTCGCACCAGGCGAATCGTCGCTCGACTGCGCACTCCATGTACGGTGTGAATTTTGGAAACCCATTGCTCCAAACTTTGGATTGCATGGTGTATGCCGTAGGGCTGATCTTTGAGGAGATAGCCCCGAATCTTTTCTCAATTTTCCGGATACCTTTAACTACCTCTAGCCAGTCGTGGTACTTTGCTTCAGTCTCGGCCGGGTCTTTGTCGTACTGTAATGGCCCATGTCAGCTGCGAGCTACCCAGTCTTATACGTGCACGGGAATATAAGCTACTTACTGTTCCTGCACACAGGGTTTTCCAGTATACCGATTCCGCGTCTTCTTCCCCTGGATTTTGTGGTGACGTCCTTGCAGCAAATCGTTCCCATTCGAGGATTGTATGAACCCAGTCTATCATGGCATGGAAAATATCGGACATCTGCTCAAAGATTTCCTTCAAAGAATCCTTCAGTTGCAGCCAAAGCTCATTCATCTCAGCAATTTCGGAAAAGTCCACCTCCCTAGCTCCCACTTTGTAGTGAACCCGGCGCAGCACTGCTGACACCGACTTTACTTTTGTGACCTCGTGGCCACACAGGACTAAGGTCACGGCATCAGGCGGAAATCTGAATTTTCCCACCGTGCCTCGTGTCGCGTGTGTGCGCCGTGGTCGGTCCAGAGAGTCTCGCGTTAGGGGCGCCGCGAACGAACCAGTGATGCTCCAGTCCGTAACCCACGACGGAAGACCTCCTCGCGTGGACTGTGGGCATACTCCCAGTACGTCCAAGCTCTCTGTTGTTTCGATGAGCTGCTGGGTGAGTGCTCTATAAACGTAGACGACCGGTTTGGTGTAATCTGGATCCATGATAATGCTGTGGACAGTGTCTGAGGCAGGCCTCATACCTTGGACGGCTTTGACCATGCCGAATATGGCGTAGATCTTGTCCCTGGGGTCCCTGGCTTGCCTCTGTCTGCACATCTCGAGTAGTTTCAGAACGCCTTGTGCTCCGAAGTCTGGTCGATCTGGCACAGGATCTCGTTGGAGTCCTAATTGGAGTCGTAGGGACTTGATGGATAGGTAGGGAATGATCTCCTCGGCGACGAAGGTTCCTGCGCCCATGAATATCCATATGCGCATCCGGAGGCCATGATCCACGGCAAGGCAGAAGTCCTGCCAGTCAATCTCCTGACTACCCTGAACAATGATGATTGACGAGGAAAGCAGTATCTCCTGAAGTGTCCACGCTCGGTACCACCAATCGCAATGGAAAATTTCCCATATGTCCGCGCGGGCGAGATACTGGTCTCTTTTGGGGCTGTTGATTGGCTCGCGCCGTAAGAAGTGCTGGATTATCGACGGGAGAGACGCGGAATCGGGATCGTCGGCTATTGTGCCCTTGTCTACGGAGCCCGCAGAAGATGTATTCTCCAGGGTCGTGGCGTCCTGAGCAAGATCGTGCAACATTTTGAAACATTCCTCGCACTTTTCGGTCCCTAAACCCAACCAGACTATCGTACGCCAGGAGTTTTGATAGATCTTGTCCATCATGGGGACCTGCTGGCTGCGCTCGGTCATATTTTCTTGGTTTATGCAGATCGCATCTGCCCATATCACACGGCTTTCTGCAGTGGATGTCGAGCGAAGGCTCTTGAGTACGATGTATAGGCTCTTGTATATCTCCAACGAAGCGTCATTGACGATGACATGTCTCTTGGGCTGCTTCGGGTCGCCCCTATCTCATGTCGTGTTAGTATCGCATCCCCACGGCACATCTCAACATCCAAAGAGCCATTGAAATAGCCTCAGGGCATTTCAAGAAATATATGCACCGTGCAATAGGCTCACAGAATGTGAGCCGCAGGCAAATCGCCTAGCAAGTCGATCCAGACAGGAGTTCAATCGAACCGTGACGTGAGACGTTCAGGGTAGGGCTATGGGTGGGAGACGGACCAGACATAGCTCAATGATTCGTAACCTCCAATGGAGTCATGAATCGCGACAGTGGACAACTGGAGCCGAATCACCTCTTTATCATCTCCTGGCAGAATCGTAAGCAGCCTAATGAAGCCTTCTTCCGGGAGGGCATCGTATTGAAATTTCAGTTTCGACGCCGCATTTTGGACATCGACAATGTCCTCGGTTGACAACGATGAGTCTTCCCGAAATGCGTCTCGCCACGAGTCTCGCACCAGCTTGTAAAAATGTTTGCTCTCTCTCTTCAAAAGCTGCTTAGACGAAGCCCACTCATCCCGGCCGCTAGCCATGTCGGATATCTCTGTTCGCTTTGAAGGAAAATGGAAACCTGAAGGGAGCTTGAATCATTCTTGTCGTATTCTGTATTGCAAAGCATGTAAATGGTCGACACCACAACCAGCGCGGATCGATGGTTTTTGGTACTGCCATGTCGACTGAGTACCCACATCTCCGGCAGATCCTGTCAGCGCTTAGGCAGCCTTGAGCTAATCAGCGAGGACCAACAAACCAATTATCAAGGACCAACACACCAATTACCAAGAACCAACAGACTGACTAGCAAGGACGAACAAACCAATCAGCAATGCCGTATGGGGCATTAAGATGGGCAAATACAACCGCACGGAGACGAAGTGAATGGAGCAACAATCTAATCCAAAACAGTTGATCGAACAGGAACAACTCAACTATGAGCGAATGGCGTTGCTGAGACCGTGCTCTTGTGCCTCTTTTTTGAATGTCACGGATACATCATACGGTAGAGACTCCCCATGCACATTGCACTCGCCCCGACTGTAGCTGTCCTTTCAATCGAACGACCACTTCGACAACCGCCACGCATCGTCCGATCCGCCGCCACGCATCTCTTCCAACCCGCGCACTGCCAAGTGGTTTAGTATCACCACAAAGCAATAAATTAATCGTAAATCAACAATTCTACTCTAGGAATGGCCCGGGCCTGATTCCTTGGAGAACAGTCTTTATTCTTATAGCCAACCTCTGCGAGGGGAAGCGAGCAGGTTGAAGAGAACCAACCACGAATCACAACTCCTTACGACAGCCGTAACCTTGTAAGACCAAGTATAAAAGATGAACCCCATGAACTGCAATCTCACAAGATTCACTAATCCTACCGTCGTATAGCTACTGAGAGAACGGTATCTGGTCTGTGACCAACCATTTGAAGGTGCTTTTGTTGTGGTGGCGGATCTACCAGTGTGCTTGAGATTATATGAGGTATGGAGCGAAGTTGGTTACAGCTCTGAAGCCCTGAGGTGTAGTAGAGACTACCAAGGTCGGCCTGAGTCCATCCAATACGACCTCCGGATCGAATTTGCACAATTGAAGCCTGCTCTGGAGACATGTACCCATAAAGATGAACTGAATTGAGTCAACCTTCGTTAAGTGGTCTACAAGGTAAAGTCATGTGGTGATCCTGTCAGAACAAGTGAATACTCATCAGGTGAGAGGGTACCTAAGTGACGCTGGGTCGGGCACAACAGATAAAGGCTTTTGGGGAACACTAGCAAGCCTATACATCTGATACTAAGTGATTATTTCTCACGTGACTGATTCCACGTAGTTAATGCTGGGTGGGCTCGGAAGTATCTATTTCCTGGAGTCTCAGTTCCGACAAAGTGAAGCATCTTGGAGCCTGCCGACATGGGACTCGCGGCTGGCGCAACTGTGAATACTCGCGCTCCCACAGTTGGGCTTTATAAATTGCAAAATGTGGCACCTCGAAACGATGTTGGCGACCATCATGACAACTCATTCCTGGGTGTCCATCTCCATCGTTGTTTGCGAACCACCACGACAACCTTCGATACGACTGAACGAACATCATCACGAAAACCACCATCGTCATGTCAGAGTAAGTACAGCAGTCTCCTGATCTTCCCAGATGCCCGCCTCGCACGAGTGATTCCCAATTGGAGGCTGCGCTCTCCTATGCCAAAACACATCAGGCACCACAGTGCTCTTTGTATCCTTTGTATCATCGCGCGTCTCGTAGGGCGTCCTCGCGACAATGACGCAATGGCATTCACAAATCCCGCTGTCTTTGCATACCTACGCCTGAATTGCCACTGACATCAATACCAACAGCTTCATTCTAGAGGAAGCCCAGAAGGGCTTTCGTGAGATACTCGAGGTCAAGGTGCAGGAGACCTGGGGGTGAGTTCCTGCCTGACGATCCACATGAGTGCTATTTGACAGTCGCCTAACACCATCAAAATACAGCAAGTACTTGACCGAGGACAAGCAGGATGAGGTCCTGCATGGTGTGGCCGAGCTCGTCGCCGTCTACCTGGTGACCCTGGAGCGGCGTTGGTGCCTCGCGAACCCAGACAGACTCTCCATCAGGTTCCGGGGCCTCATCGAGTCCATCCTGTGAGCTCCATTCCTCCAGGCCTGATGTCCCAAGTGATTCTGACCCTTTGAACAGACAGGACGCCTTCAGCAGAGTTGGCGCGTTTGTCATCGCCGACAACCTTGCCGACTTCTCTGCGGATGTCTTCAACCAAATCAAGCTGATCATCGATGACCACTCCGACAGTGGCTCCGACAACGAGTCCGACAATGGCGCCCATGCTTTCACTGATGACACCGATGATGACGAGAATGACCTTCCCGACGCTGAATACAACGAGGAGGCCAGCAATGGAAACAGCGCCATGGCCGTGCGGCTTTCTTCCCCTGGCACTGACTCCATCGCCTTCGAGAGTGACAAAGAGATGGAGTCCGACACCAATGATAAGAACGTTGAGGGTGAAATCCAGACTGGAGATCCTATCACCACCGAGGACGAGGCTGGCATGGAGGACGACTTTCATTTCTCCACCCCTACCGGAGCTTACGAGGGACACGAGGACACAGCCGTCGATACACTTATTGATGAGGACATGGCGGACAACACCCCGATTCTCATGGGCATGGACAACAAGCCTTTTTTCCCTTCCCTGGCAGGATCTGACAAGGGAGATCAAGACATGGCCGACAACACCTATTTTGACGGGGGTTGGGAGGACAACGACGACCTTTTTGGTGACGACATGGGTCACTACTCTCAGTTCTATTTCCCAGCGGGAAATGAGGACATGGTCAGCTATCCCCATGCTGGCTACAACACAATCAACAACACCCCGGCAGCTGAGGGAATGGCCATGGATACTGCTCGTGATCAGGGAATGGCCATGAATATCGCTATTGAGGATTACATGGCCAACGACACCTCTGCCGCTGCGATGGCGGAATTGCAAGATGAGGACGACGACAATGACGCCGCCAATTTCGAAGGCGGCAGCGAGATGGATGTCTCTTCCACTGCTCTCCACGCCATGGAGTTTGTCGGGGGACACAATGGATACGATGAGGGAGCTGGCGTCCAGCAGGCCCAGGACACGCCCACGAAGAAGGGCAAGGGTACTCAGCAGGGCCCAAGGGGCAAGATCGACCCCCGCAACAACAACCTCTACTCCGCCATCCTGGACGAGAACAACCCCACCGCGTGGCCCCCGAAGTTCTACAAGTGCAAGATTGTGGGCTGCGGGTTCCAGGGCTCGTGGTACGCCAAGCAAGTCCACTTTGAGGTGAAGCACCCGAAGGAGTGGAAGGAGGCCACGGGCTGTGAGGCCAAGGTCCACGAATGCCCGGTTGATGGGTGCGAGTATACTACGACCAGAAGCAACTACATCGCCCGCCACGTGAAGAGCAAGCACCCCGAGTCTGAAGAGGCCAAGGCCCTGAGCACGAAGGGCAAGAAGAGCAAGAAGTGAACAGGTCTGAGGGGGACGATGGGCGCCCAAACATTCAAGTCCTCTCGGGAGGCCCGACATTGGAGAGGCCTTGGTTCATGATGAGCATGGTGCCAAAGGATTCATGGGTCTCTCGTCTAGAGCACATTTTTTGGTCCGGTACTGCATGTATGAGTCTTGGTACTCATCGAGACAGCACAGTAGGCATGTAGTACCAAAAATCAATTATTCTTTGTCAACTATTGTTAAGATCCAAAAGATGGGTGAATCAGGGTGAGATGGCATAGAATGCTGAAGCAGTGACAAGCGAAATGTAATCTTCAAGGAGGGTAGTCAACAAACAACATGTCCCCAATTCACAGCAGACGCTTGATCTGGTAGAACTGTAAGCTATGGATCCTAGGAAGGCTTGAGCATTTTGGGAGTGGTCCCTACCACTGGCATAGCAATGGTCCGTTTGCTCCGAGCCCAACAAGCAAGTGGAAAACAACTTTCAAATTATCAGAAGACTACCCTAGTCACAAGCTCCTGGCTGATCAGCTTGGACTGTACTGCTTGACCATCAGCATTCCCCCTTAACTCCTTCAGTTGTAGACCTTCGACCCCACCCATCCATCTCCTCCACATCCCCTTCGAAGCTTCTACCTTCGATCCTCAACCTTCGTCTCCAAGCTTTGTATTTGCCCATAAGTTGACTTCAAACCTTTCCTTTGGCTGCGTCTACGCACAATCCACAATCCATTCGTCATGCACTTCCCAAAGCTCCTTTTGACAGCACTTGGTGCTGCAGCAGTAGTTTTCTCTGCTGTGATCGCTCCTCGTGCACAGGATTCTGTGGCCTGTGGACCTTCTACTAAGGCAAATGGACGGCTGGACAAGAAGACACCCAGTCGTGACCAGCCCTTCCACACCTCCAAGAGCCACAGTAAGTTATCATTTTCTGGTGTCCTGCTTCGTATCTGCTACTTTATGCACCCAAGAGACTGCCTGACTAATTCATCCCTCCCTATTAGAATTCGTGGTAAACGGCACCGGTGTTCCTCAAGTGGACTTTGACCTGGGAGAGTCGTACGCAGGAAGACTGCCCATCGCTGCGCCCAATGCGACGGGTAGCTCCAGCGAAAACGAGCTCTTCTTCTGGTTCTTCCCCTCCAAGAACCCGGCTGCTAGCAATGAGATCACTGTCTGGCTTAACGGCGGCCCAGGGTGCAGTTCTTTGGGTGGTCTGCTGCAGGAGAACGGCCCTTTCCTGTGGCAGCCCGGAACCTACTCTCCTCAGCCAAACCCTTTCTCTTGGACCAACATGACCAACATGGTTTGGATTGACCAGCCCATTGGTAAGCCAACCCCAGGAAAATGTACCGATTCTTTCTTGGTACAAAATCTGTCATATGCATCTTTTGCTTTCCTACCTGCCGCAATACTGCTCATGGCTGCGATGATTTCACAAAGGCAGTGGTCAGGCAATTTCTTCCAGTTCAAACCTGCATCGTATAACGCTTCATATCCAAAGCGTCGACAGCTAACACTCAGTCGTGCAGGTACCGGATTATCGTCTACAGCGCCTGGGGCTTCTTTCGCTGTCAAGGACGAGCACGACGTCGCAGCCCAGTTCGCAGGATTCTGGAAGAACTTCATTGACACCTTCGACATGCACGGGTACGATGTCTACTTGACAGGCGAGTCATACGCGGGCATGTTCGTGCCCTACATTGCAAACCACTTCTTGGAGCAGGCGGACGAAGAATACTACAACGTCAAGGGGATCCAGATCAACGACCCAGCCATCGGACCCCTTCCCATCATGGAGCACGCACCTTCAGTGCAGTACCTGAACAAGCACAGCAGCTACTTCAACCTCAACGACACTTTTACGAACGACGTCAACGAGCGTGCCAAGGAGTGCGGATTCACAGACTTCATGGAGGAGGCGCTGACATTCCCTCCTGAGGGACCGTTCGCCTTCCCTGATTCTGTCAACGTAACCGCAGTCATAGACAAGAACTGCTCGTTATGGAAGGACATCGCCACCGCCGCGATCTACGTCAACCCGTGCTTCGACCCTTACCACGTCAGCTCCTCCTGCCCCTTCCCGTCCAACCCTCTCGGCTTCCCCACGCTCGGCTGGGGCCCCAACAACTATTTCAACCGGAGCGACGTGCAAGACGCCCTGAATATCCCCCGGCCTCACGCCGACTTCAAGATGTGCCGCCCCGGCATATTCGGGCTCGAGAGCTCCGAGCCCCCGGCCATCGACGTGCTCCCCTCCGTCATCGAGCGGACGGCCAACGTGCTCATCGCCAACGGCGAGTTGGACTTCCTGATCACGTCCAACGGCACCCTCGCCGTCGTCAACAACATGACCTGGCACGGCACCCAGGGCTTCGAGGAGTCGCCGTTCTCGGACAAGTTCTTCGTTCCCTACAACCCGACCATCGAGCCGGCCCTCGACGAGACACTGTCGCAGAGCCACGTCCCTACCCTCCCCGTGGGCTACGTCGGAGGTGGTGGCTGGTACGGCAAGACGCACACGGAGCGGGGGCTGACCTTTGTCACGGTCGAGCTGGCGGGCCACCAGATCCCGCAGTACGTGCCCGGCGCGGCTTACAGGCAGCTCGAGTTCCTGCTGGGACGGATAGATAACCTGACTTCTGTTGGGGAGTTTACTACCGCGGGAAACTGCGATTGGAAGTGAGGACGAAATGAACATAGAGGATGACAAACTTAGGACAAAGTTTCTCTACTGTTCACCACGGCATAGTTTTGGAGGAAAGGTCATACCAAGGCTCACATAAGCCCTGGGGAGCGATGCACATAATAGACTCTAATAGATCAATGAGTGCCTGCTGATAATTCAGAGACCATTCCACAGTGACCCTTACCATGGGAGCTGTTGCATGCGGCGAGACGCAACGGCGATCAAGTGGAACGTTAGCCTTTCTGTTACTGAACACCGAGACAATGCGTAAAAAAGGGCAAGGTATAACAATGATCACTCGAAACAATTGATTTCGCATGTGCCGCAGACGGCTCTCAGTGACTCAAAGGATACGGAACACGCATCCAATACCATCGGCATCAAACAAAGTGCACAATGGTTTCTCCTGCGGTAACATGAACAAAGGGATATAGGCATTGTGATTGGATGCATATTTATTTAAGTGCTATCCTCAACTCATGGTTTACGGTTGGTTATCATTCTGCATCACCATACGTTCCGCCACTGCCTGACAGACAACATCGAAGCTACTTACTTTGGACACAAAACCAAAGGTACGCTTCACATCACCCCGAGCAGCTGACTGAAAATGGCAGGGCCAAACACCACATCCATGTCTCTACGGAGCGAGCCAGACTTCTCCCCTGTGGAGACAACCCTCCCAGCTGGTCCCTGGCCAGCAGGTCCCACAAACGCCTACAACAAGCCACTCTCCCCCGTGGACCTCGCCGCGACCGAGGGCAGCATCTTCCGGCGCCGCTTCGAAAGACCAGGCAACTACCTGATCCGCCTGCGCCAGTCCGACTTCAAGCTCCCCGACCATACCCCCAACGAGCCGCTCACCTACGACCGCAAGCTGAGCGAGGCCAACCCGGCCGACAGCCCCCTGCCACCCCCGACGTATCTGCGCCGCAGCCTTCCCGACTTTGCCGCCTGCGGCTCGTCCAGGTGTGGAGAGCCCGACCGCCTTGACTACCACGCCAACGGCGACGACGTAGAAGAGGGCGAGCTGGGCGTTTGCCACAGGTGCGAGCTTCTCGAGCCCCGCGCCGAGATGCACCCCCTGCCCTGCGGCCACCTCCTCTGCGGCGCGTGCCTGCACCTGGTTGCCATCAACGCCGTGGCGGCGGCGCACAGCAACAACCCGCTCGTGCGGCGGCCCATCCGCGAGGCGGCGGGGGAGCTGGGCCGGCTCAGGCGGGACCTCGCACCGCGCGAGGCGCCGCGGCTGCGGGAGCTGCAGGAGAGGAGGATGGGGAGGTACCGGCGGGAGCTGCTTCGGCTCCTGGGCCTGTCGTGCTGCGGGGAGGACATCCGGCTCGTGCAGGACTGGATCCTCTGCCTGGACGAGTGGGTCGCCCGCTCGCTTTGGGCGGTTACCTGGAGGCTGTTCCGGGGCGAGGGGCAGTATGGGGTCGTGTGGTGCGCCTGGAGGGACTGTCGTGCGGCTATCCCGGCTTGGTGTGGCTTCAGGGCTGAGGGTGAGACGCGGTGGTACTGCGTTTCCTGCAAGGGAAACTCGATGTGCCATGGAAGCGGTCTTGCGCCTGCTCGGTAAGTTTGATTTATTGTTCTAGTCGGTTGGCCTCTTGGCGGCGTTGCGCTCTGCTTGACGCTTTATCTTGCGGTATTGATTCATCCTTGGTAAGGCGTAGGTAGTGGTAGGTATGGTAGGTATTGGGGCTTCCAGATTGTTAGAAGGTAGGTGTATCTCCATCTGGTTAATAAACCCCTGATTCTTGACTTTTATGTCCCCAATTTATTTGTCTTCAAGCTCGTGATCATGCAGAAGTGTTATCGATGTTCAGAAGTGATGATGTTGGGTCTCGACTATGATCTGAGACATGCAAACCCAACAGCTCTTTCAGCTTTGAGGGAACGGCTCACCGTCTGTTTTGCTCACCAAAATACGAATTTTCCCCTCAACCTTCTATAGAGACCTGCAGAGGCCTGGCGGGAAATCTTACGTGATGACTGACTTGCATCGCTGGCCTTATCCTACCTAGAAGCAGCAAAGGCTGATATGAACTGAAGCTTGTCTCTAATGCCAGTAGTACCATTTGCCGTGTTTAGTCTCATGGGTCTCACCTCAGTAATAAGAGACGCGGTCCCTCGTCAGGATATTATTATTCGTCCACCGAATACACATCTGTAGAAATGCATGGGAGTATAATTTGAGGCTGATGTCCGCTGAAGATATTTGGTCCGGGAACCAGATCAGTAGTTCTATTGTCAGATCAGAGACTTGTCATATCAAATTCACTTGCCCTGAAAACCATCCCAAACCACCAAAACCATATCCAAACGGTGTCCAAAATGCCATCAGCCCTTTCCACTATCCTCACCGCCCTTGCCCTATCATCCACAGCAGCAACCATCCAAAACACCTACGACCTCCAGATCGGCTACCTGGCCACCATCGTGCCCCTACTTCCCGATCCCCTGGGCGGGCCCGGCTGCGGCCTCTGGGCGCAGATCACCGTGGCGGGCGTCGACAGCCCCGGGAACGTCGGCGTCCTGGACGGCCAGGTCCCGTCGGACGAGTGCCCTGCTGCCGACCGCGCGCTGTTCTGCGAGCGGTGGGGCGGCTGCCCCTACACTATGACCTTCGAACAGATGGTGCAGGCGACGGTGCTGTCAGAGAACGGGGACGGCGACAAATCGCTCAACCTCCGGGCGGCGGCACTCGAGGCGGGTGAGGTGGATGTTGTGTGCCCGTGGGATCCGGCGGATGTCAGGAAGACGGATTGAAGGCAGGTTTATCAGGCTTGGAGGTGCACGTTTTCGATTTGAGTGAAAGAGGTTGGTCATAATAACTTCTGTGTGCTGGAGTGCGCTGGACCAGTGATAGACCACTCAACAGCTTCGAGAGCGACGTGATGGTAGAACTGTTTTCAACGGCGGAATTTGGCGCCGACAACTTCAACATCTTCACCCATTAACCGATGTGCAACTTAACGTTACGGTCCACAATGGCCCATTAATCGATATGTAACTTAACGTTACAGTCCACGGTGGCTGGCACGACGTGGTCATTGTCGTTCAACAACACAAGAGACTTGACATGTACTAATTTCACTCAAGCAATTTACGAGTCACAATGAGGAACAGCTGTTGTTGGTGGTATCACTGGATTTGAATTTGAATCGCTAAAGTGACGATATCTGCTTGAGTCGCAGTCCAAAATTCCCACTCATTCCTTCAGTTTGACTGTTGGTCGAAGCGTTTATTTCTTGACCTGGTGTCGAGCCATGTTAGCACGCGATCCAATGACAAATGAGGATTCTTGAGGGGTTATCTTACGCTGTGGGTGGTCTCGGAAGCCTTGTCGCTGACAGCGTCCTTGGCCGCCTCAGCGCGAGTGCCGGTGGGTGCGTTGCTGTCCTTTGCAACCTCCTTGTTTCCCTCCTTGGAGACGCCGGAGATGCCCTGCTGGACGGTCTCAGAGGCGGAGGAAACAGCGTTCTTGATTGCGTCGGCCATTGTGTTTGTTTGTTTGGTTTGTTTTGGTTGAGTTGTGGTGGTGTTGCTTGTGTTGATTGGAGTTGAGAATGGAGTTGATGATGGAGGAGGGAAGGAGGAAAGAGAGACTGAACTGAGAATCTGCGTCCTTTTTGTATTCCTCGAGAGCGGCTCATGTCACTGCTGAACGGGCTAGACTGATGGGATTGTTGGCACATGCTGCCTCGTCACACTCTCAAGTTACAAGCTACTGTAGGCCAGCTGCCTCATCCGGTCTTGCTTAGCTGCCATGACGTGCGTGGGGTCGTGGGCGTTGTTGCCCCTCGGTCTCATTCACCCCTCTGAAGCTCTCGGCTCTCAACTCTGTCAGTATGACGACGTTGTCCAAGGGTCGAGACTACTGTACTGCAGTGGCGGACCAGACTGAGTGGAAGAGTGTGTGGCACATGCAAATCGAATCAAGCCTCAAGCGGTCTCGCTTAGCAGGAGCAAAGGCTCCGCAGCGCCTTTGATGATGCTCAGTGACGCAGCTGGGTGTGGGTCCGCTCCACCTCCAGGCCAATCATGCAGCTCGACCAAGGTCTTGTGGCGCAGCAGTGGCACCCTTGGCCGGGCTAGGTCCAAACAGCGTCCTTTGCGTGCTCTTTCGCCTGCTCCTCCACTCGCACTCGCCTCAGTTTCATACTCGCGTCACCACCAGGTCACTCTGTAGCCTATTCCTGCACTTGTATGGTGTGCTTCCAGCCTTCCAAGCTCCATCTTGGTGCCTGCATGATCTTCTACCCGACGTGCCGACGAGACCAGGACGGAGACCAGCACGGAGAAAAGCGGGTTCATCGACATAGATTCAATAGATTAACTCGATGCAGCAGCTGATCACCCCGCTGAGTGACGTCTTCATGTCCCTCGTCGAGCCCGCCTCCTTTGTGCCCTATCTCAGCTCTTGCTCTTAGCCCTGCCATTCCAGGACGATGCTATCCCACAGCACCCCGCGCCACTGCACGTAACGCGTCACCGTGAACCCGACCGTGTTGGCCCCCGCCACCAGCAGCGCGCCCGCGTCGATCTCGTACTGCACGAACCTCCACTCGCCGCTCGTCTTGCCCGACCTGTACAGCGCCGGGTCGCTCGTCAGCACGTCCTTGCTGAGCGCCCCGACCACGTGCCCGTTGACGTCCACGTCCACCGCCGTGCTCTGCGAGTAGCCCGCCAGCGACAGGCTCAGCAGCGCGCCAGTGGTCCCGTTGGCGCTGTGCGCCGCCAGGTCCGCCGCGTCGACCTCGAACTCGATCGTCCACTTCCCGAGCTTCGAGATGGCGTAGTACCAGTCCTCGGCCGCGTCCGACTCGCCCACCCTGAATGTCAGGTTCGCGGGGCTCTCCTCTGTCACGCCGTGCTGGTATGGCAGCCCGCCGTTTTTGAAGCCCAGCGCCTTCTTGTCGAACTCGCCCACCTGGAAGATCTGCCTGCGTCCTTTGGGCAACGCCCACTCCACCTCGCCCAGGGCCGTGGTCTTGTCCGAATCGACGGTGATTGGCGTCACTGTGGCGTTGGTGTAAACGTCTGCGATGTCTCCGCCGTTGGACCACGCGTACAGCCCGTACGACCCAGCCCGCACGTCGCTGAACGAGAAAGTTCCGTCAGCTCCGGCTGTGGTCGTGTAGTAGTAGTTGTCTCCCTGCACCAGCGGCCGGATGGACGTGTCCGTGTCGCCAAGGAACACAGAGGCGCCTGAGGCGGGGCGCCCGTCGGATAGGCGGAGGCTGCCCGTGATCTCGCCGCGGCTGTGGTATGCCGCGTCCGGCAGCCAGCTGTATGGGAACTTCTCCAGCTCCTGCTTGCGGCGCTCGGCGACGTCTTCTACTGAGCCGTTGTTCTGTCATTTTCATGGTTAGACTGACCTCGCTAGGTATTACCCCGACCCATTTAGGGCAGACTCACAAGGTACCACAGCCAAGGGCCGAAGATCTTCCCAATGGGTGAGTGGGTGTCGGCCCCGACGCGGAAATGGGACGTGTCCTGGAAGACGTTGAGCTGAACAGCATCACCTGTCGCCGACTCCCGGTGGACCTGGCCCACGTATTAGACCACATACAAGTCAGAGCTGGAGAACCCAATACTCACAGTCAAAGTCTGGCTAAGCTGGCTGGCCGAGAAGTACTCAGTAGTAGGGTGGATCCACCAAGACCCAGCGACACCAGGCCCGTAGACACCATAGAAGTCCCGGTCGCGCACGTAGTTAACCCAGTCGTACTTGGTGATGTACGACCCATCAGCCAGCTCCCACGTCTCGTCCTGCACCTTGGTCGCGCCCGCGTACAGCGCCCAGTCCGGCAGCGGCTCGTCCTTGACGTGGGTGCGCCCGCGCGTGAAGGTCTCGTTGTCGAGCCGCCACAGCGTGCGGATGATCTGCAGGTCCGGCAGCGCCTTGTTGACCACGTACTGGTACGCGCCCTGGAGGTCCTCGAAGACGACCCAGTGCAGGTCCGCGTTGGTGGACGAGAAGGCGATGTCGATGTAGTCTGTGCCCTGGGAGACTATCGAGGCGTTGGTCCACTCGAAGTTGTTCTCGCCGTCTTTTTTTCATGTTGCCATCAGCATGGGTCTGTGCATTTCGGAGCAGGCCAGAAAATTACTCACCTATCCCGGCGTAATGCCCGGCCGCGCCGCCGACGAGGTCGTGGCCCGGCAGGATGCTCGAGAACAGCTTGGTCGCGTAATTCTTGCCCTCGGTGACGTTCCACAGGTCGTTGCCGAACACCCAGGTCTGGCTGTCCAACTGGGTCAGGAAGGGACCCTTGCAGGCGCCGTGCCCTGCGAAGAGGGCCATGCCCAGGAGGTGCAGCTGTTTGAGACTCATTCTTGGCATTTGCACTCAGTCTCAAGATGGGAGTCTGGTTAGCCTTGGACCTGCAGCTTCGGATCTTCCTCCCGAGCCAAGATTCCGCGGAAGCGGTGCGCTTTTAAGTCAAGGCAACAAGACCATGACACCCGCGCAGGGAGGACATGTCGACATCGTGAGTGGTCTCCACGGCGGGTCTGTCAGTCGTCGTGATTGTCCCCCGCAGGTCCGCTGAAATGATAGGGCATTTTTTCCCCCATGAGCGAGGGCTGCTGGTGTACGGTGTCGCGACACGAGCGATGCTACTTCGCTTCTTCCCTTGTAGCATGGTGTCGATGGCGCCATTCGGCTTCAGTGGGCTGCGGCGGCCCTGGTTGGTGGTATTTCTCGGCTCTCCTCGCCGGGGGCCCACCCGTCGCCATCCCGTCTGCTCATTGCATGATGGTGGGAACGTCGGGCTGATAAGCTTGAATGAGAAATCCGACCGGATGGTATTTTATTGTTTACATTTGCATTTATACGATGTGCAGTTGTGAGTTCTCTAGATCATATGCCGGCATGCCTGGTGAAATACATACGTTGTCAACAGGGGAAGGCTGGCTGAGCGATGGAGTGAGCGGTGTGTAAAGAGAAGAGATGCCATGCAGGTGGGGAATATCACCTCGGGGACGAACTCGAGTTTTTGATTTCTGAACAGCTCGAACCTATCTGCTGGCTTTCTTTCATTCCTTGAGTTCCTCCGTTTCCTGGCCCTCAACAGGTCAGGATTTTCCCTTCATACTTTGTGCAAAGGACTTCAGCACTGCCTGACCATTTTCCATTAACCTGCCTCATCGTGTTGCAGGAGTTGTCTGAAACTGCTGTACGCTCGTAGCGAATAGAAGACGCAGGGATGAATATGAGAACGATAATGCAAGCTTTGGAGTTCGCATGTCAAAACAGACTGATCCTGCATCCATACCATCCCCTATCCATCCCAATTGCATTGCAGCTTGCCCCGCTACCATGAGACCCTCCACAAGTCATCGAATCCTGCAGACTCAACTGAAATCTTTCCAACCTTTGCCAAAACCGCACAAATCTCTTGCAGAGGAGATCATTTCATCCAAGACCCCCAATCAATCTCCCGTTGCTTCTGCGGGCCGAGGCTGAAATCCAAATTGCATGTGCTGAATGGTCAATCGTCAGTCTCTCTTTCTTGTCTTCTCAGAGCAAGAAGACACCGTTGTGAAATAATCTTGGGGCGAAACGATCAGAGCACCTTGAGTAGTGATTACCAGCCAGCGCTCGTTCTGGTAATGCTTCCTGCTCAGCTTGAGGCGCGGATGGTGTATGCCGAACCAGTATTCGACCGCCTCAATTGTCTCTGTATTGTCTTCACACCAGGCAGCCACGGTCGTCGAAGAGTTCCGGGACCATATAGCTCCGACAAAAGTGGTGCTGCTGGTCGAAGATCCGTCGCCACGCAACGAGATACAGAGCCTCCCGATCCTCCTCGGACATTTTGGACGGACCACCCTTACCCTTGCCTCTCAGGCTAGCCGCCTTCCATAGAATGTAGCGAGGGACAGGGAACACAGGGGTCTCATCCGCGTACATGCGCTTCTGTGGCATGGCGGATTTGACTGTCACCAAAGCTGGGAACCGCTTGGCTAATGTGGCCATGTTGCGTCCGTTGGTTGACTGGATGAAATCCCAGGGACTCCAATGCATGTCCCTGAGGTGAGGGACTATGGCTAAGCGCTTGATGCGCGGTGCGAATCGAAGACCAAGGGCATTGTCCAGGAGGTCAGCCAGGGGCAGCTTCTTGGGGTCCCAGACCGCATCCTTGTCCGCCTTATCCCTTTTGGCCTCTTCCAGCCCATGGGTGATGCCTTCCACGCAGAAATCGTCCTTGGCGAAGTTGAAAGGCATGTGGCACTTGCGAGGAGCCATGTACTGACCATCTGCGCCGATTGGTAGCTCGTGAACGGTCAGGAATGACATTTTTCGAAGCAGGAGGGCACGGCTGTCGACCGAGGCCCTGAGGAAGAGCAAGGGCCGATTCGCGTTGATGCTCAGCGGGGTGAAGCAAGCAACCCATCCCCACGACTTGTCCTGGCCGGGCTTGACTCGTCGGGCGTCGTAGGCGAGGTTGAATCGAAAGCGCTGAACGGAACGTTTGACGACAGGATCAGCGGCTTCTATCGCATCTTCGATTGCCATCTCCCAGATCATCAGGCGGATTTCTGTGGGGAATTGCATGAATTTGTGCATCCAAGGGCCAGCGTTCATCGCAAGGAATTTCTCCCACTTCTTGCTTTTTAGAGGCTGGTTGTACAGGGGAGAGGTGTCTGTAAGAACATGAGTGTGGGTACTTGGAATGACCATGGCGGTGGCAATAAGAGGGCCAGCTTACCATGGATCGTAATCGGATTGAGAAGAGAATTGCCAACTGCCCGATCGTCATCCGCACCGTCAACTTGCATGTAAGTGTCGGGTTTTCCCTGGTCATGCACATCGCCAACTCCCATATAAAGCTCAGGTGTGCCCTGGCCAACATTGTGGCCCTTCAGACAGTACTTGCAAGGAGCCCAGTCGCCAGGAGCTTGGTGGTGAGGAGCTTGGTAGTGATGAGCTTGGTAGTGATGAGCTTGGTAGTGATGAGCTTGGTAGTGATGAGCTTGGTATTGAGGAGCTGCGTAATCACGAGCGTCATGCTCGCGAGGGTTGTCGAGAGCGACGGAATGGCCAGAGATCCAGCGCTCGAAGGCGTCGTCGTAGTGAATGTAAATCTTGGGATAATCGTATGCGGCAAAATTGTCGCCGAGCATGTCGTTTCCGGCCATGTTGCTGGCGACCGTGGGGAAATAGGAGGAGGCTTGGGCGACCTCGTAGTCGTCGATTCCGCCACCCTCGATCTTGACCATGGTGTTGCTCGCCATCGGGACAACTAGATGCAAAGCTGGTGTCAACGACACCATTCGCTGGGCATCGTACACGATGATAAACGGGTGTAGAAGGTAACTTACAAGGTGCTCAGAGCGAATACCAACCTCGGCAAGGAGACTGAAGCAGAGTTTCATTTGTTGAGGAAGCGTGGTTGTGGACTGAGGAAGCTCTCAAACTTGCTGTTGAAAAGTTGAAGCTTGAGGTTAGTTAAGTGCTTGGTTTGCCCAACAACTCGAGGAGAGCTGGGAATGGAAGCGTTAAGCCATTCAACCAGTTGCGGCAGGCACATCAAGGTACACCATGATCGGACGATTCTACAGCAGTTCCACTGCGGGAAACCAGGCCGCCAGTACCTGTGTCATAAAACAATACTACCTCTGCAGTGTAGATGGGAGTGAGAAGGGATGAAAGTCACCTGTACACAATGGCAATTGGCTGAATTGTGGAGATTCTATTGTTCAGTGACAAGTTGGGTAGGTATACTGAGTACCTACCCTCTAGAAGCAAAAGTCTGCTCCACCTCATCCATTATCTGCCTGTGCAGTGACCGTCTGCTCAGTGTAGCACACGGGAAAATGGCCATCATAGCCATGAAGATGACTTCGGCTTCCATACGTGGGTCCCAGCAGCCACGACCTTTTCGTCTCCTTCCCAACTCCGCCTGCCATCCAAGACTGATTCATGCCCCTGTTCTAGGGACGGTGTCTGTAAAAGTTCCAATCATCGACCTATGTATTTTGCCAGGATAGGCTCGTGCCCACTCCCTCGTTTTAATCCTCGCGTATCGCTTGCTGTAGGAGATAGGGGACTGCGTTGACCGGCCCATCGATTTCTGCCAGGACATGGCAATCGGGATCACAGCTCTTCCAAAGCTCAATTGCGTATGCCTGATTTATATTCTCCAGAATGCGAAGAAGGCCGGCTTGATGAAGCGCTGCCCGGATCCTGCCATTCCAGCCCTCAAACGCCGACTGAATAGCAACATCCAGCATCCCGGAGCGTTCCAAATGTGGTTTTGTCATATAAAAGCCCTCCACCAGGTGCTTCTGGACGAATGGCTGGAATGAGAAAAGAGATGCAAATGCCTCATCTCCCAGAAACTTCCTGATCTTCAAGGAACTCGTAGTGATTCCAGCGATGTGCGTGGAGTTGTGGAAAAGAAAGGCCATCCCGTGAATCATACGGTCGCAAATGGTCGACAGGTTCAGTGTCTGGTCTAGTGTTTGGTTTTGAATAAACTGGTCGTGGACTACAAACGCCAGACGCTTGATGTTTCTGGCAGACGTCAGGCCTTTTGCCATGCCCACCTTCTCGGGGCGTATGCCGAGTCCATCCCAACCATCAAGGCACAGACAGGTCTTTTCCGAGTCGAACGGCATCTTGTACTCTGTGATTTTGCCGTTGGATGGGTTGGGACGGTAGAGAGTCAGGATGGTCAGGAACTTGAGCGCGCGTACGTTGTGGCACCTTCCAAGGATGGCCCATTGGTGACGAATGGAGGCCTCTGCGTGTGCATCGGGGATGAAGCACATGACTCTGCAAGGTCTGGAATCATTTCTTTGAACAACGAAGATGCCGTGGGGCGGAAATGACATGGGGCTGGCTTCAACCGCATGGTTACTTACTGTGTCTGGTCCTCGGGGTTCCAAGTGAGGTTGACTGTGAAGCACAATACGCTTGGGCTCTCCAGGGCCTCTTCCCAAACCTGCTCTTGAAGCTCGACAGGCATCGCAAGAAAGTAGTGGAAAGTATTGGCGTAAGCGGGTGCCGCATTCAAGGGATGATTTTGGCCGCCCATGTCGCCATCTGGGACTGGAGGGGAGGCCATTTGAACGACGTTCTTCGTGTCTGTTGTTTGCTGGTGTGTGGGTGCTTGGTATGTGAGTGTTAGGGGTACGGGTGTTCTGTGTTGGGTGTGTAGGCGTTGCGTGTTTAGGTGTAGAAGTGGTTGCAGCTATGGCGCGAGTGATGTATGGGTGTGCTCTCCTTTTTTGGGGATGGGAATATTCGTTCTCAATAAACAGACATGATCCAAACCATCACTTGCCCCACTCTAAGCTGCTGTTAGTACCCATGCCATTGAATGAATTCGGACAGCCCAGGTGAATTGACATTAGCTTGCGGGTCTGTCACCGTACAAGATGAGGTCCGCTAGGCTACGGTTCCAAGCAAGTAGAAAGTGTCAATGTACCTCATCCAAGGCCGTACCACAAGGTTTGGACGGCTCTCGATAGGTCACATAAAATCGAAGTGGAGGCATCTACAACCAGTTAATTTAATTGAATGATTCCGCATGTGTTGCAAGTTGCAGGCACAAATCAAGCCACCTGCCGCCCTTGTAAGGTATCTAAGTCAGAATGAGAGCATCACAAGGGAAGCTAAATGATAATGGAGGGCTGTTGAATTGGGCTTTTATACATGAGTGAATCATTTGGTTGTTAAGTATGCCTTCATAAGGACACACACCTGGCTGTGCACTCAGGCAGATACTGACTGGTCTGCCAACCAGCCCAACATCCGGGGAGCTCAACTTGACAAATCGCTAAGTTGTATTGGAGGAAGAAATTAAGTCATCAGAAGCCCTCCATTGGATCAGTTTGCCAGGTACCATAAGCTGGACCTGTCAGGTCCGGTAGCAGCGCAGAGGATTCCACAACGACCTCGGGAGTCACTGACTGACACATTCGTCTGAAGCTGAGCAACCGTCCATGGATCTCAGGTTCTGTGACTGACCGCCACTGGTTGCCGATTCATCACATCACTAACTACTGAATTTCTCCCAAGGATGGCATAACTCAAGGTACGGGCAAACCCTCCACTCTATGGGCTTCGTCGCCGCCAGCGCGTTACATACAACCAACAACACTAGTATTCGTTGAGCGCTTCATTTGTTCTGAGCCCGACATTGATCTGTGCAGTGACTACCGCAGCAATCTCCGACATCCAGTAGATTTCCGTCAACCATCAGCACAATGTCGTCCTCTCCGCTCTTCACAGCAAGCTCGCCAGCCACCTCAGCAGTCGAGGCTGACAACGACCCATACAACCTCGAGCGATTCATCAAGGCACAAGACCAAGGAAATGCATTCGAGAATGTCCTCGCAGCCTTCCGCGGAGGCCACAAGAAGCCCAAGCCCGCCACCTGGATGTGGTTTGTTTTCCCCCAAATGGACCACTGCCAGACACAGTCACTGCGCGTCAAGCTAAGCGACGAGGACAACTACTTTTCATACGAGGACGTCGACGAACAAACCTGGCTCAAGAAAGACGTCTGGCCCGAGGGCCAAGCCCTCACCAGCCTCGACGAAGCCCGCGCCTACCTGAACCACCCCATTCTCGGCAACCGCGCGCGCGTGGCCGCAACGGTGGTCCTCCACAGCCCGTTCGCCGACAAGTTTGCGCTCATGGACAACGTGTCCATGGACGTCGCGCGCCTCCACTCCTCGATGACCATCTTCCGACAGGCGAGCCGCTTCCCGCAGTGCATCCACAGCAAGAAGAACAAGCGGTTGGGAGAGAACGGAGTCTTTGCGCATGTCATCAATCGGTTCTTTGTCGAGTTCATGCACAGCGACGAGGAGAACGACTGGCTGGACTACGACGACAGGCAGCTGATGACGTACAAGCGCGGGTCCCGCCACAAGCCCACGCTCGAGTGCCTGGACAAGCAGGAGCAGGTGGAGATTGAGCGGCGGTTGAAGCAGGGGCTGGGCTGTGTCTGTGGCCTTGCCCTGGAGAAGGTCAAGGAGATGGACCGCGGCTCGAAGAGGAAGATGACCAATGCTCAGGCTGTCGCGGAGGCGCAGAAGAAGCGGAGGAAGAGGAAGATGGAGCAGGAGAGGAAGAAGCGGGAGGAAATGGGTATGATGTTTGACGGTGATGGCCCGAGTTCTAGGTGAGTATTCTCTGTGCGGCTATGTTGCTGCCTCGTTCTACTGGGCGGGGAACAGTCGCTGATTTGAGGAGCAGCCCAAGCACCGGCGGTCTAGCACCTATTACGAGGGACCGCAATCAGCCCCACGAACCGCGGCCTTCTACCGGAGAAGCCTCGTCGACTGGCGCAATTTGAGGACAAGGAGTGTCTCGTATGCCACAATAAGAAGAGGTCAAGGCCCGTTTCTGAGAAGGGACCTGCTTAGCAACCTTCAACATATTCCCCATCGTGGTGGATTTCTGACTAGGAAGTGGACCATGAGATAAATGTGACATTTTGCAGAGTAAAAGATATCGGGAGAAAAGGACCTGCTACCCAGCTGGCTCGAGCAGGCCTGGAGGCAGGATGGACTGAAGGGGTCCGGATGACAAGAGCCATCGGTTGAGCGTGGGCTATCAAAAGTGGCCTCCTGAGGCAGAGCGGCTGAGGCTATGTTCAGTAGAGCAACGAGTTTCCTCCGCCAATCGAAGTGTGGTTCGCTGGGTCACCCATCTTGCTGCGTCTCATGGGCTAGGAACATGGTCTTTTGCACGAGGGGCCAATGCTCAATGGTTGTCGTCGGTCGCACAAGTCACGGGACGTCGTTTTAGCTTCGGCGCCATTCCGGTTCGGGAACTGGCTTCCGCATTCGGAGCTTGATGGAATTCGGACATGTTTGTCGAGCTGAACCGACAGTCTCAATCTGCACAACTTGCAAAATATCATGATACGTGCACGAGTTGAATCGAGGAAGGTCCAGGCACCTTGTACATCAGCAAAGGTAACCACAATGAAAGAAAAGCAAAGAAATGTGACAGTGTCGGCTGTCAGCTTTCGGACCGGTCCACACAGTCAAAGCCAAGCGGCTTGGCTTTTACAGGATAAGGTCCCAGATAGTAGATCGAATGTCTTTGTCCTGATGAGGACCCTTTACACGGCAGTATCCTAGAACAAACCCACATCCGCCAATCAGCGCCCGAATATTGGTCAATGATAGTCTTCGAAACGATGTGGATCATCCAGGACCTTTGTTCTCAGTCCGACCTGCTGCACTTAGTTCTGATGCTAGGATTGCTTGTCACATGTCTTTACTGCTACACAGACAGGTATGTGGACCGCACATCGCACACGCCATATGAATTGAGCATGTGACAATGACTTGCTGAGGACGAAGACCAGGGAATATAATAGCAAGCTATCTTCCAAGATCCTGGTGCGCTTAACGCCCGATAAATCTATGCCTCCCTGGTCCACTGGGTTTGAAGCGATAGAGCACATGACAAGATGGCTTCCTTCGACGTGTCCAAACCTCGCCATGACACTTCCAACCTCATGGGGCTTGCCTTCAGGGCAGCTGAGGACATACACAGCCAAGCGGGTCGCGTGGCCTCTAATATCAATCTCGCCCGTAACTTTGGTCAGACTATCCTTGCCAATGGCGTCGTTGATGATCGTAAATTCCTTGTGAGTGTCACCCTATGGACTTGCTGGAGCGCCGGGCAGCGGACTGTTGCTCAATGGTCTTGTCACTGTTGCTAAATGGTCTTGTATTACAGTATGAGGGAATCATTCAGCTGGCGGCCTCACTGCCGAATGATTCTCGGCTTCGCAATGACTTGAGCGGAGCCTTCATCAAGAACCTCTGGGGTGGCCTCCAACACCCTCCTATGTCGTTCTTGGGGGACGAGTTCAAGTACAGGACTGCGGATGGCAGCAATAATGTAGGCGCATTGAATAGGCCTCATAGGTCATCCTTGTACTTGTACTGACACCCTAACAGAACATCATGTATCCGCATCTGGGCGCTACTGGCTCGCCTTATGCCCGTAGCGTCATCCCAACTCATACACGGGATATCAACTTGCCCGACCCGGGACTCATCTTCGACAGTAATATTGCCATTCTTTTCATGCAACTAGGCGTGTTGGGCGTTTGAGACTGACATCTTATAGCGCTCCTGCGCCGTGACGGACTTGCGCGGGAGAGTCCCACTAAGGTCTCGGCCTCGCTCTTCCACTTTGCAACGATTATCATCCACGACATCTTCAACACTCGTGGCAGCAACCTGGCTTGTTCGAGCTATCTTGATCTTGGTCCGCTATATGGCCATAATGAGACACAACAGGGCTATGTGAGGACCTTCAAGGACGGGATGTTGAAGCAGGATACCTTCGCGGAAGGGCGGCTCATCGGCCAGCCTCCTGGAGCCTGTGCCATGTTGATCGCGTTCAACAGGTTCCATAACTACATCGTCGGAGAGCTCGCTACCATCAACGAGAACGGTCGATTCAGCATGCCTGATGAGAAGCCCGACACTGAGCCATACAAGGCAGCATTGACCAAGCGTGACAACGACCTGTTCCAAACTGGGAGGCTGTGAGTGGTCGACTTCAAAATCACCACCAGACCTTTCGCACGATTAACCATACCGTCCTTCCTAGTGTTACCTGCGGCCTTTACGTTAATATCATTCTCGGGGACTATCTCCGCACTATCCTCAATCTGAACGATAATCCCGTGGCGTCTGACTGGAAGCTGGATCCGCGAGAGAACTTCAGCAACGTCTTCGACCCGGACGGAACCCCGAAAGGTCTAGGCAACCAGGTATCCGCGGAGTTCAACTTCGTATATAGATGGCGTAGGAACACCCTGCTACTTTGAAGTGCTTCTGAAATTGTGTTGCAAAATCCCTGCGATCACGGCTGGTAGATCATGAGCAGCTCAATGCTCATGGCTCAGCTGCTCTACGAGATAGAGGCCATCCAAAACAGCATGAGGGTTTTTCGATGATTGTTGACTAACAATACTCTCTAACAGACGCAACCACGAGCAACGAAGACGAGAAGTGGCTTAACAACTTCATCGCTAAGGAGATTATTCCAGGATTGGACCCCAGTAAGTACATCTCTCACTAACCTCTAGACTCCATGAAGAGCCTCCCGGGATTGACCAGATCTAGCTACTGCTAGCCCGGAGGTGATCAAAGCCAAGTTGCACGTATGGTTGAGGGATCACGTGCCTGCCGACAAGCCCGAGACATGGACTTTCAACGGCCTGAAGAGGGTAAACGGGGTTTTCAAGGACTCTGAGCTGGTCGACATTCTCACGGCCGCCACCGACACAGTTTCTGGAGCCTTCGGTGCTCGTAACACGCCTGCCGCCCTGAAGGCCGTTGAAATGCTTGGTATCAAACAAGGTCGCGAATGGGGCCTTGCGTCTCTGAATGAATTCCGCCAGTTTTTCAAGCTGAAGCCTTTCACCTCTTTCAAGGAGGTAAACTCTCAGCCTGGAATTGCTGAGACTCGTGAGTTTCCAGTTTCCTACCGCTATTGATGATCATCCCCGGGGCCAGTGGCGAGCTCCACGATGGTTGACCCGTTATGCAGTGGAGGCTCTCTACGGCCACCCCGACAACATTGAGTTGTACCCAGGTCTCATGGCTGAGGAGGCAAAGCCTTCCTTCTCGCCGGGATCTGGTCTTTGTCCCGGGTACACCATCTCGGAGGCTATTCTCTCAGATGCTACAACCCTGGTGCGAGGAGATCGGTTCTACGCGCTTGATTATGGTCCACAGAGCTTGACCAGCTTCGGGTGAGTACGAAGACAGTGAGTGATTGGTTGGACGCTGGCTAACACGACAAATTCAGGTTCAAGGAGGTTGCATCTGATTACGACGTCGCCGGCGGCGGCGTCATGTACAAGCTGCTGATGAGGGCCTTCCCAGGCTGGTACCGAAACAACAGTGTCTACGCAATGTATCCGTTTAGCACTCCTGAGAGGACGCGGGAGATCTTCGCCAAAAACGGCCTGCCTCACGGCTTAGAGTTGAGCGACAAGAAGCCCCAATTCATTCCGCCACCTGTCCCAGTCATGAGCTACAAGAGTGTCATCAACGTCCTCAACAATCAGCAGAGCTTCAAGGTTCCATGTGAGTCCAGCCTAATCCACTGCCAGGCGTTGGAAAGCCATAGTTTCCTCGTTGGAATACTCTGACAATTCAAATCAGGGGGTGAGCATACCTCTCAGCTCACAGGTCATGACTACATGCTTTCGGGAGACAGGCCCGCCAACGCCAAGCAGCGCAAGGAGGTCAACGCAGCGATGTACAAGCCTCAGGACACCCTCGAGCAAGTGAGGAAGTTCTACGAGACAGTGACCGCAGATCTGATCCACAAGAACAAGCGCAAGTTGGGCAGCCAGACCTATCAGATCGATATTGTGAAAGAGTAAGCCCGAACCATCCAGGAACCCTCCAGAAGCTTTTGCAACGCTAATCATGATACCTCCCGGACAGTATCGGCAATCTCGCCCACGCCATGTTCACAGCGCGATTCTTGGCCCTTCCCCTGAAGGAGGACCCCACTAGCCATGGGCCCGGCCTCACGGCCCAGGAGATCTACGACGCCCAGGCGAGCCTCTTCCAGTACGTATTCCTTGACTTCGACACGGCCAAGTCGTACAAGCACCTCGTCCAAGGCACCAAGGACGCGAAGATGCTCGGAGACGTCATGCGCAAGGTGGTCGAGAGCGCTAGGCACCACCCAAGCCTGATCAAGATGCTCATGGGCCTGTTGGGACACGGCGGCGAGGTCCCGGACATCCCCGGGTTCGGCAGGGATATGGTACTCAGGCTTTTGAACGGCGGAAAGTCTGTCGAGGATGTGGTCTGGGAGCTGGTCCCTACTCAGGCGGCTGCTGCTGCTACCCAGGCCGCAGGTGTAAGTCATGACTGAGCTTTTCCTGTGTTTTATCCTGGGCAGATCACTAATCTTATCTGCCACTTCCTTACTTAGTGGGCGCAACTCATCGACATATATATGTCCGACGATTACAAGGATCACTGGCCTGCCATCGTCGCGCTCGCCCAGTCTAGCTCTCCGACAGCCTTTGAAAAGCTTAGGAAATACGCTCTGGAGGGGTAAGTTCTGTTCCGTCAATGACAGCATCACGATGACAGATCCAACCCCACAACAAGCAAATATGTATATGTAGTCACACCACTAATCACCGCACAGCTTCCGGCTCTCCCCGGCAGCCGCAGGCGTCCTCCGCGTCGCGGCAGCCCCCAACACACCCCTGAGCGACGGCGGCCAGACCACGTCCCTCCCCGCAGGTGCGGGCCTGTTCATCAGCTTTATCACCGCCGGCCGCGACCCGTCCAAGTTTCCCGAGCCGGCGAAGATCCGCCTCGACAGGCCAGAGGAGATCTACATCCACCACGGGTGGGGCCCGCACCAGTGCCTGGGGCGCGCCATCGTGACGACCGCCGGCGCGGCCATGCTCAGGGCCTTTGCGCGGTCGTGCCCCAACGTGCGGCGCGCCTCGGGCCCAGCCGGCGAGATTAAGACCAAGCTGTTTGGCGGGGCGTTCCCCGTGTTCCTGGCCGAGGATGGAGGCAGCTGGGAGGCGTTCCCCGTGTCTAAGAAGGTGTTGTTTGATGTCTGGGACGAAGCGGCGAATGGGGGTACGAATGGCCATGGGAGAGCTAATGGTCATAGCAATGGGTATCACGTTAATGGGGTGAATGGTCGCCACTAGGTCCATCTCAGCACGAGGGATGGGGAGAAATACGGGACTGATACTATCATTTTGGGTGAATGAGGCTGAGGAAAATCGGATTAAGAGGAGACCTTCGTGACTCTTTACTAATCTTCCTGCGTTTATTACCACGTTAGCGATCAACTCCAAAAACAGGCTGTCAGCCAATTTAACAAATGATTCAAACGTCACCTGGTATCACTCTTCTCCTCGAGTCGCTCTTCTGTTTCTCAAGCCCGGCCATACATGCCAGCTGTTGAAATAGATCAATGTCATGACCAGCCTATTTCTGCAGGACCTCAGGTTGGATCAGGAGGTTGGGGACGGTCTATTAGTGCTGGGATTACTAGGGACTCGCGACATTAAACACACGTTATATTGAAAGAAAGGTTTGAAAACATTTGGAGAAATGATTAGAAACGGGTACTCCACAGCAGATTGATAGGCAAACCGAGACAGCACATGAAGCCTTGTCATGAGTGCGGATCGTAATCCGAGAGACAAGAGAAACAATGGGCGATGACAATCACAATGAACCATTTCCTCTACACAACATTGATTTTTAGACATTTCTTTATTATTTTTAAGAAAACATAGGACTGACACCATTTACTCACCGCTATTCATCAAAATCCAGCTCTTCCAGATCTTCCGGTTCTTCGTTGTTTACGGGACGCCGTGGCGTGTACTGGTAGCTCGGAAAAGCCGCCTCGTGAAGCATCGCGTCGGTGTTCGCGAGCCATGCGAAGTGCTCCCTGAGCTCATCGCCCTCCATCGCCCAACTCTGCCCAATGATAGCGGAGGCTGCACGCATGTCCTCCCTCTTAACGGAACTGTTATAGGCCTTGCGATAGAGAAGGAACTTGTTGGAGGGCCGCTTCACCCTGCCGGCGACCTCGGCCTCCTGCAGACGAACTTGTACGGATCTCTGGGCATATTTGGCGATTTCTCCCAGCGGGTCTGGGCCCTTGCTGCTTGGGAGCTCGCTTAGTGGCTTCTCGAGGATCGGAACGCTCTTACCAGCCGAGACATTCGTGCGGCGAGCGTTGCGCGGCTTTACACGATTAGCTCCCGAGGCAGGGGCAGGTTGTGGCATAGCGATGGATCCTTGTTGAATGGCCTGCTGAGGGAAGGGTTGAGCGACACGAAACTGGATCGCAGTGGGGGCAGGGCGCTCGTGCTCATCCAGGAGCGGGTGGATCGGGTAGTCGGATTGGAAACTCTCTTCAAGTTGGGGGCTGACATTTCTGACAGTGTTGCACTCCGGCACCGAGTACTTGAAGTTGATGCATGTCATATTCAAACAAACGTACTCGTGTACGTGGTCAGAAATGACGCGATAGATTGGCAAGAGGCAGATGATACAAGAGTGAGAAGACATGGCGATGGTCTGGATCAGATGCTCACCTCAGTGTGGTTATTGTGTGTCAGATGCTGTCCTAGATCTTGTATGCCTCGCTCTGCCTGAAATGATGTTGACCAGTGGTGATGGAGGATGGCGTGGATGAAACTAATCCGGAGGTAAGGCGGGTGTTCCTGGAGGTTATATAGACCTCTTCTCTGTATTAACAGCTCATCTTCAATTCTAGTGCGATGACTTGAGAACAATAAGCATTGTACTTCCTACGCCTTTGTGATCGCCCGGGCAATTGAGGCCTTGCTTTCAAGCCAGCCGTCGAACAATGGAACAATCTATAAGCGGGAGTACTTTCTTCTAGGCCGTGTAATCGAAATCGTTGTTAGAAACTGTATCCTACTCTTCTTTCCCATTACTTTGAACTGTCACGATCCTCTTTGATCCAGAAGCTGAAGATCCTCGTGCACGGCACAAAGATCTCCAAGCAGCGGCAAATGGAGATGTAGAAGACAATCCATGGTTCTGCGTGAGAGTCTACGGCAAAATACCGTCCTAAGAGCGAGATAGCACGAACACCACACAAACGTGTGACGAGTGCAAGGATTGTTTTGGTGGAATCCTGCAGCAATTCATAGCCCGGTCCGGGCAATCTGCTGTAGTAAGATTGCCTCCGTGAAATTGGAACCAGCCATATCCTGCTTTCTGGATGCGCAGCCGCACGGAAATTTAGGAGGGTACAGAAATGCCCAACATCCGTGCAAATGTTTCAATGCCGAGTCCAATCCACATCTCGGCCCCAATCAGCACGGGTCGCTGCCCTGATCATGGGGGGCATAGCGTGCAGTCGATCATTACAACCCAGGCCCCTCCTACGGGATGAGCCATAACAACATATGGAATCTCTTCAAACTATGAAATCAATGGCCTGCGTGATGCACTGGGAATGCCACTTTTCTGTGGAGGGAGGAGACACCTGCAATGACGTGAGCGCCGAGCACTTCTTGGTGACTGCCTTCATATCTCACAGCCAGAATACAGCAGACACCGCCAAAACAAATGTCGTCAAAGATGAGCGTCATCCGAATCATGAAATGTTTCAATGGAAAGAGTGACCCGTCGACTGCGGCTATGGGAAGACGACGGAAGGGACATTCCTGGGACAGGGCAACGACGGTACGTCAAGTCCCTCCACAAGTCTCCGCGACCCGGCGCTCGCCTTCCTTATCTTAAGGCATGGACTTCCATTTCAGTCACTCACATGCTGCAACACGGAAAGTGGTACCCAAGCAATGTTTGTTTTCCCCTCCGTTGACTCAAATCTTTCCCTTGGTCCACTCTGCCTCGCTTTCATTTCTGATCAACTCATCACCACCCACGCCAACATCTTCATTGTCCAGAAACTCCGGGGAATTCCAGGAATCCAACATCATTCATCATTGCTCTCAAGTCCTTAAGAATCCACAACCAATCCTTCACGATGAAGCCCGTCTTTTCGCTCGGTGCCGTTCTGGCAGTTGCATCTCTGGCCTTTGCAACGGCCAGGAATCGCGAAATCGTCGATTCCGTACGCCTCATCCTCGTTCCTACGACCATGCCCTTTCGCTGACTCTCTTTCTCCAGGAAACTCTGCGTGACTCGATCGAGGAAGCGGAGCTCATCGCCAAGGCCGAGACCATCGAGGCATTTGCTTATGCGTCCCCCGACAAGAACAGGCTCGTCGGCACTCCCGGTTTTGAGGACACCATGTAGTACATATGGGAGACCTTGGACAAACTTGACTACTATGACCTCTGGCGCCAGCGTTTCTAGTTTGAACTTGACGGCGAATGGACTGAGTCGTAAGTTCAGGCGAACGATTGTCCCCTTCATGGCCTGACCAGATTGATTGACGAATCCGTAGGTGGAACATCATCGCTGAAACCTTGGAAGGCGACCCAGACAATGTCCTTCAGCTCGGCGCCCACATGGACTCGGTCGCGGCAGGGCCGGGCATAAACGACAACGCATCAGGTGGCATCGGCCTCCTGGAAGTCGCGATCCAACTCGCCAACTATACCGTCAACAATGCCGTTCGCTTCTCCTGGTGGGGGGCCGAAGAACAAGGGCTCATCGGCTCAGAGGGATACGTCGATGTTCTAACCGAGGAGGAAATCCAGCAGATCCGCCTCTACCTCAACTTCGACATGATCGCCTCCCCTGCCCACGAGCTTGGCGTCTACAACTGTGACTTCAGCAATCTTGGCATGCCGCCGGTGCCCGGCGTCAAGGAGGCGGAGGGGATGTTCCAGGACTACTTTGAAGACATAGCCGACCTGGAATAGGATACGGTCGCCCTCGTCGGGAGCAGTGACCACTGGCCGTTCGTCCTGGCGAACATAACGACGGGTGGCCTGCACGCCGGTACGGACCCCAACTACCACACAGCCGATGACACTGTCGCGAACATGGACAGTGGCGTGTTTGTCAAGATTACCAAGGCCATCGCTCATGCTGTGGCCACGTACGCGGTGAGCTTTGATAGTCTGCCTCCGAGGGACGGCGTTCAGGTTTGAGCAGTCATCGGTCGAATCATGTTGAGGGACGGACAGATGTGGCGTGGTGTGGTATTTCCCGTGCGACATGCGCACAAAGCCTAGTACAAAACTTCGAGTAGGACTACCAGTAACCTAATACAACCAGACTTAATCTCCCAACGCCGTGTTGTTCCCACTCGTGCCACAGACGTGCATGTTGCTTTCTCAGCTCCTTGATTGACAAGTCTTTTCTGGCTTGGCGACCTGCTCCTGGTACGGAGGTATCGAGATCACCGAGACGGCGTATGATCGGGGCGGCTGCTGCTTGGCGTGCTTTGACTTGAGAGTCCTGCTCCCAGTCGATCTGAATCCCATTCCCATTGGCACTTTCATAGTCTCACAGAGGCTCGTGCTTCACGTCCCCATTCGTCATCGGCGGAGGGGCGCGCCTCTGTTTTCCATCTCGCCGATTCCACTTCCATGGCCGGAACCTGTCAGCACAAGCCCGGTACAGCCCGACAAACGCCTCTCGCTTGATGCCGCAGAACGTCGGGGCGGCGAGGGAAAGTCGAAAGCAGGCGAGGAGCAAATCAAAGCAGGCAAGGAGTAGTTGAAAACAGATGAAGAGGAGGAAGCACATGGGAAACAGCGGCCAGAGGAGGACGGGGAGCACGGCGGCGAGTGGGCAGAACCAGACCAGAATGCCGTCCGTGAGGAAGATGGTCGGCAGCCAGGGGACGGTGCTCAAGTCGTGCAGTCTTTCGCAGAGGATACAGAAGTAGACGGCCAAGCCAAGGGCGTAGACTATGCGGAGGAGGGCAGTCAGGATGGGGTGGTTGTCGTGGAAGGCGAGGAGGGCCGAGAGGAGCTGGGTGTTGCTGGTGTCCATGTTTTCTGTTGATGCTGTCCCTTTGTTGATTCGGCGGGTTGTTTCTCAAAGGAGCTGACCGTGTTGTTCTGGGGTGATGAAGTCAAGGTTGAAAAGCGGACGACGGGCGGAACGACAGTGAAGTCTAGTGTGTTTGGGTTCTGGCTTGTGGGCAGCTTGCAGATTTGTGGGGAGCTGGGCAACCGGGTCACAAGAATGTGGTGCAGTCACAAAGGAAGAGAGAGGAAGCAGGCCAGAATGGCTGGTACCTGGAAGCTAAAAACTAAACATAGGGGACAGTAACTGAAAAGACCAGTGAATGCAGCCATCCACAGCCCTACATGGCAGGCTACAAATTCCTTGGATCTGCCTGAGGCATGACCGCATGCATGTGCGCCTAACACCATGATATGCTACCAGTGTCCTGGCCTTGGGCCGCCAATAGATAGTAGGCAGAACTGAGCTTCACTTTTACTTCTTTAATGTGATATTTGCGGCGTGATGTTACAAGGGCATTCTAGGTTGGCTGAAGCAAGGGTCCAAGGGCCAAAAGGTCCAGCAGGAAACCATCCCGGTCCGGCATACGAATCTTATGCATTCTACATATTCCGAACTATGAAGTACTGGAGTGATCGTGGTGTTCCGTCACATTCGACTTCCTATGGGAAGCGGCTTCAACAAGGAGAAGTGAAGTACAACCCGTACGGTTTGACGGGAAGCAGTGTGCTTCCTGAAGTCTAAGATCTTAAGGAGGGATACAGATACACCACAATTTTCAAAGACGTCTCTTTGAGGATGAAGACTACTGTTGTTGAGCGAATCGCTCACTAATTACAAACAGGCATGAGAATAGTTTCCCTTTGGGAGGTACTTTGAGCGATTAGTGACAAGATAGATCTAGAACTTCTACTATCGTGCGGACTAACACTAAGCTATATTACCCTAGACCTACGACAATCAGGAGATCAATTCTACGACCTGAAGCCCTTCGTCTTGAGCTTCTCCCACAGCTTCTCCTCCTCCACCAGGATGTTCTTCCCGCTGAACTCCCCCTCCATGTCGATAGGAGGCAGCAGCGTCTGGAACGGGATGGTGCGCACGCGCACGTCGGACGGCTGCCCGTGGGCCGCAAACTGCATGCCTTCGACGACGTCCCCGTTGCCGTACTGCTCCTCGGTGACGATGCGCAGCATGATCTGCGCGCACTCCTCGGCCGTCATGTTCATGTCCTGCTCGCGCACCTTGCCGGCGCAGTACTCCTGCTCGACGGCGGGCGTGAAGGTGGTCGCCGGGCACATGCAGGCGACGCGGATGCCCAGGCGGGACTTCATCTGCGCCAGGGAGAGCGTGAAGGAGGTCAGGGCGCCCTTGGACGCGTTGTACAGCGGCGTGCCGATGGAGGGCAGGTACGCGCTCATCGAGGACACGAAGAGCAGGCTGCCTGCCGTCTTGGTGGTGAACCAGTAGTCGAGGGCGATCTGGGCGAACCGGATCGGGCCCATCTGGTTCACGGCGAAGAGGTGGTAGACTCCTGGGGCGCCATTGGGGTCGTCCTTGGACAGAGGGGAGATTCCTGGGGGCTGCCAGAAGGTGGAGTGTGGGGGCTCCCTTTTGAGTATCATCGTCAGCAAGAGTTCATTTTCACAATGCTTCTTGTCACTGTCCAGTATCGTTCTCACTGGTGTGACATGAAGAGCTGATAGCTGGAAAGACTTACCAAATGCCAGCACCAGGGCAGACCAGGTCAACCCGGCCGAAAGTCTTGAGGGTGAACTCCCAGGTCTCGGAGATGGACTTCCAATCAGATTGGTCGCATCTGTGGTAGATGGCAGAGACGGGGCCCGGGTGAGGGAACTTGGCGATGAGCGCCTTGGCTTCGTCGCGGAGCGCTACATCGGCAAAGACAACGGAGCAGCCGGCGTTGAGGAGCTGCTCTGCAAAAGCCAGATTGATCCCTGCGATTATGCAAGAGTCAGAATCAGGACAACGTGCATATACTAGCACCGAAGAGTATAAGGAGCTTCCAGTTTCCTGGGGGTTGTAGAATGAGGAATGGGGCAAAAAGGAATGCGCAATCCATACCACTACCAGCACCAGTGACCAGAGCAAACTTTCCGTTGACTTCGTACGACATTTTATGACGAACTGTTGCGGATCCAAGAGAGACTGCGAGGATTTGTTTGGAGGCAGGGGGCAATTTAAATCAGGATCTGAATAGAGTACTTAAGTAAGCACTGACAACAGGAACAAAGTAAGCAATGGCAGCGAGATGAGCAAGAGTAAGCAAGTGTAACCACAGACGGCAGGAACAGAGTAAGCACCGGCAATAGCTCAAGGGAGTCCTCAAGTAATCAGCGCCAAGAAAGACAGAGCTCTTGAATAGGAAAACCATGGGGTGTTGGGCCCCTGGGGTATACGTTTCAAATCACATGTTGTAGTCCTTGAACGCCTGGAAATCTGTGGGTAAATCCATGGATAAATCCAATCGGGATCCTACACTTAACTAGCTCCTGTAGTGACCAACATCCCACATTAGTGCACACTAAGGATTGGATCGCCGGAAGTCAAAATCTGATAGCTCCTTTGACAACCAAAACGATCCTCTGCCATACATAGTAGAGTGGACCCCCAAGAAGCCGAATGACCCCGGCACCCGAATGCTCGTTTTTTGGTGTAAACCCCACCAAAAACAAGCTCTCAGACTCCACAGATTCAACCCCTTATTTCACACTCATTTTAATATCAAATATAATAAACCAAATACTTATATTAATATTTAAAAGCTAAATATTAATAATAAAATATTTATAAAATTATAAATTATTATTAATAAATCTTTAAAAAAGAAAAATAAATTCCTATAGTAAAAAGTATAAAAAAAAGTTATTGAATTTTAAAGATTATATTTAAATAATATAATGAGATTAAAATAGAATTTTTATTTATTTATATATATAAAATATAAAATATTAGAGAAATCTATAAAAGAATTAAAAATATTTCTTTTTAAAAGGGGGGGTATAAATAAAGATTTATTTTTTATTCTTTTATAGAATTTTATTTTATATTATGATTTTAATATAAGATATATTATAATTCTATATTAAATGTATATATATTATATTTAAAGTATATATTTTATAATATATTTATGTAATTAATAATACTTTAAAAATATATATTTATTATAAGATTTATTTTAAAATCTTTTTAAAATATTTATAAACTATACTTTATATATAATATATAATATAATGAATACTATTAATATATATATAAAAATATAATATAAAATAAAATTTCTTTAATATTAAATTTAATTTAAAAGTTAACAGTTTAATATTTTAAAAAGTCTTTAATTTTAATTGCTTGTTATTATATATATAAATTAAATATAATATAGTAAGATATTTTATATTATATTAAATTGAGTAGGTTTTATATATAAAATTTGTATAAAAATATATATTTAAAATTGAAACCTTTATATGGAATTTAAGTTTTTGGATTTTGGTGGGAAATCCATTCAGGTGCGGGGGTCATTCGGCTTCTTGGGGGTCCACTCTATAGTGTCCGGAGGCGCATTACCAGGATCTTCGGCATATGCCCAAGTCGCCTAGAGTTGACAGATCTTGAAATGTAGGTAATATCTTACCACGTTCTCGGCAACCTCTTGGAAAAACCATGTCATATACGCTAATTACCTTGTCGCCAGATGACTCAAAATTGCTTCGTTTTCAACTAACACAACAAGGGCCCACGAGCCCACTGACTAGCAAGGCTCCTACCCCATTTGGATGCGAATGGGGCTCGATTAGTAAGTTTGCTTCGTTACTGAGGTCACTTTTATCTAACTGCAAATGCTGTGCCGTACTCCTGCAGTCGTGGCATGACAGATCACATTCCGCCCGGTTGTGTCTCGCCCTCCCACCAGGAACCAGCCTGCGAGGTCTCAAGGGGAGGCCGACAAGTAGGCATCTCCGGTGATGAGGATAGACCGATCAATGTTTTATACCCATGGTTCCCATTCAGGATACTCGGGTCCGGTACTCGTCTGTACCCCTGACATGAAGCACGCCTCCTTACCAAGCTCCGTATTAGAGCGCGAATCCGAAATTCCGGTGTACTTATTTGGCTCGAAAGACTTCGTGGTGATGCCATACCTATATGTAGGGAGAGCTCAGGGCAGTCTTGAATATCACCTTCACGACTAGCTCGAACCCGGAGAGTTGGGTCCCCCTCAGACCGGATGTTTGCTCTCCCTTTTCCACCCTCACTCAACGGCATCTCGAGAGGCCACTAACCGAAAGGCAAGATGGCACCAGGGGGCTAGCACTTCATCATGCCCATTGGGTTGGGGGAAAACATCTATACCATTGCGTTGACCTTTTCTATAATGTCTACCATCGTCTTGGCCCTGCCAGTGGTCGCGAGGCTCAAGATGTTCCGAGTCCTTTCTAAGACAAGTCGTCCGGGTAAGACAGGGCGAAACAGGCGCAATGGAATACTGATAATGTGCAGTCCCATGTATACAAATGCTTGTTTTCAGCGTACTAGTGGATAATCGGGTTCAGTGGAGACGGGCGACAAGGTCGGTATGATACAAAGGCGCGCGTTCCCCCCGGGAGCACACCTCCTCGGTTTTTGACCGGGGTAGGACGGAGGAAGCAGAGGTCACTCGAAATTGCGCGCGGCATATCAATCCATGTGTAAGCAAGCCAAATATTTGCTTGTGGTAACACAACAACTATGCGGACCCGCTCGGCTTTTAACCAACCTTTGAAGGAGTCAAAAGCCGAAGTCACAACCTACACGAAGAAACCAATCGCCACGAATTAGAATGATAAGATAAAGCCACTGACGATTGGAACTCGAGCTTGAACCCACGAATGCAGCTTGACTTGGTAAAGTACATCATATTTGATATCAAAGTAGCGATGCCTAAAGCTGCAAACCCGAGGAGTGGCAGCCTGACACTACCAGCGCAAACGGACGACGAGGGAACAGCAACGGAGGAGTCAAAAGCGGTCCAAGCTGAAGAGCAGGCGGCACCTTCACGGCCTCCAGGCTCCAGTGCAAATACAGTCACAGCCTCCCATCGCAACACAGAGCCTAAGAATCCTGATCTTGTGAGTTCAGCCCCGGCAACGAACGGCCAAACGCCAGACATCTATTCTCATAAGCCTTCCGCAATAGAAGCAGCAGAGGCTAACCCCACTGGGATGAAAAGGTGACTTGGAACGGCCCAGACGACCCAGAAAACCCCATGAACTGGCCGACACGCAGGAAGTGGGCGGCGACGCTGCTGGTCTCAGCCTTGACCTTTATCTCACCCGTATCGTCGTCCATGGTTGCACCCGCGCTGGGGCCCATGGCGGATGCATTTAGCATCACAAGAAACAGCGTTGAGTCGCAGATGATGTTGTCCATCTTCCTACTCGCCTATGCCATCGGCCCGCTTTTTCTTGGTCCCCTGTCTGAGAGCTTTGGCAGGCGGCCTGTCCTCCTGCTAAGCAGCCTCTTTTATCTTGCCTGGAACCTTGGCTGTGGCTTTGCGCAGAATGCGCCTGAGATGCTCATTTTTCGCTTCCTCAGCGGCATAGGGGGTAGTGCGCCACAGGCTGTTGGTGGTGGTGTGTTGAGGTAAGGTTTCTCTCTATCTGGGCATATACGCAGTGTCATGTCTTCTGAGTCTGACTTGTTACAGTGACTGCTGGGAACCAGAACAACGTGGCAAGGCCATTGGTACATACAGCCTCGCGCCCTTAATTGGCCCTGTGATCGGTCCGTTGGCTGGCGGCTTCATCACAGAGAACGCAACGTGGCGCTGGGCCTTTTGGGCCACTAGTATCGCCGCGGGCATCATCCAGGTCACAATCTACTTCTTCCTACCCGAGTCGTATGCTCCTGTGATCCTCCAGAGACGCCGGGACCGCCTAGCCAAGGAGATAGGCAACCAAAATCTCTTTACTGCATATAACCACGAGCAGACCGCGACGTTAATACAGGCTATTGGCGGCGCCGTTGTGCGGCCAACTCGGATGCTAGTAACGCAGCCTATCATGCAGCTCATCACACTCTATATTGCCTACTTATTTGGGCTCTTCTATTTAATCATCTCAACTTTCCCCACCGTTTTTACCGATATCTACCACGAGTCGCTCGGCATTAGCGGGCTCAACTATATCTCGCTCGGTGTGGGCTACATCGTGGGGGCGCAGGCCAACGCACACGTCACCGACCGGCTGTACAAGCACCTCAAGGCGAAGCGGGCCGACAAAAAGGGGCTGCCCGAGTTCCGGATCCCGGCCATGTTCATCGGCTCCGCGATCGTCCCCGTGGGCCTCTTTTGGTATGGCTGGAGCGTCCAGGCCCGCCTCCACTGGATCATGCCCAATGCCGGCATCGCCGTCTTCTCCGCGGGCGCCATCGTGTGTCTGCAGTGCATGCAGACCTATATTATCGATTCCTACTCCCGGTTCGCCGCCAGCGCGATGGCTGCCGCCGTGGTGCTGCGCAGTCTCGCCAGCTTTGGGTTCCCGCTCTTCGCGCCGTACATGTATGCGACGCTCGGCTATGGCTGGGGGAATAGCTTGCTGGGGTTTGTCAGCATCGTAGTTGGTATCCCTGCGCCGTACGTGTTTTGGGTCTACGGTGCTAGGCTGCGTGCTATGTCCAAGTATGCAGCCGACTGATGAGGAGGACGCTTGACCTCTGGTCGTGGGGTCCGCGCTGGCGTGTGTGGTGCGGCGAGTTCACCGTGCGGGTTTGAGACAAATACTGGGAATAGAGCGGGATGGAGTATAGCTTGCGTTTGGCATCTTGTATGGTAGCATTGACGTTATGGTTCTTGGAAAATTTGTGCAGTTGGTAACATCTTGTTCTACCGGACATTGTATACTTGTGTGTAGGCATCCGTGTACAATCTCTGCTTTCATGCTCGCAATAGCTACTCTCGATGTCTCCATTTCCCCAGACGTCTCTGAAAGCCAATTACACCAATTAACACAATCCAATACTGCTGTCAAAGAAGCCTTCCTTCGGGGTGACACCAGAAAGGATGTCCTCCCAAGCCTGCCAGGAAAGGTCCGGCCCGGCTTCGAGGTCTACCTCGTCACCCATACCAGTGTCTGTTATCGAGGACGAGTACGTAGGCAAGAGGGACCACACCTCGCCCAGCCCCTGACCGAGCGAGACTGACGCCCCAGTGCCCCGGTCAGGCGAGCTGTTCGATGGCGTCAAAACCGGAGTCGGCCCGAAACCGAAATCCAGGGGCGTGGGAAGCGCCAGCGGATCTGCAGCAGCTTCCTTGGTTCCAGCGAGGCCCATCAAGGACGGCGACTGCAGCGTCAGGAGACCCGCAGGCGTCTTGGGTCTGGATGAAGACCACTCACTCCGCTCTCCACCTACGGCTGGCGTCTTTACGGCGGCGCCCCTGGCCGACGCACCGCGAAGGAGTCTCTTCACCCTCGTCCGCGTCTTGAGCATAAGCACCTGCAGTGACTGCTGCCCCGGCGCTCCGCCCTGGCGGCAATGACCCACGGTGGCGACGGCGGCGGCCCCCACCCCATGCGGCTGGTGTTGTTGTTGCTGCACGGCACATGCCGACTCATACGCGGCCTCGACGACAGGCCACGCGCTCGCGAGGAGCTGCACGTCCGTGCAGACGAGGCACTCGGCGGCGGCGACGGAGAGGGCATGCCACTGGGTGTGGACGGACCACCTGAAGCCCTCGCCGCGCGGATCGCTGCGCACAAGATGCGACTTGCCAAGCACGCTCAGCGCCGCGGCCAGGGGGTCATTGGCCCCCTGGACGCGAGGAGGAGGTGGTGCGCGCAGCAGCCCGGCGAGGTGGTGCAGCGGGCGGAGCGCCGAGAGGCGCATCGACGAGATGATGGCGTTGGTCTCGTGGAAGGTGAACCAGGCGTAGGCGCTTGACTCCGGGTCGCACGCCGCGAGGAGGCGGCGGGTCTGGTCCTCGAAGCGGCGGGCTTCGCCCAGGCGGCGCTCCCACACCGTGGCGGCGGCGTGGCCTGGGGAGGAGTTGCTGGTGGTGGAGGTGGCGGTGCCCTTGAAGTCCAGGAGGCGGCCGCTTAGCTGGGCTTTGTATGTCACCAGGGAGAAGGTGATGTCGGTGAGCTCGTCCCTGTCGGGTATGTCGGCACCCTGGAAGCTCATGCCGAAGTCGGCGTCGTTGATGTTTCGTGGGAGGGTGTAGTGCTCCGCCTCCAGGTCGATCTGCGGCTCTGTGGCCCAGTCAAGGGATGTCTGCAGGTCCAGCACGCAGATTGTGCACCAGAGGCGGTACTTCATTTGCCGCTGAAAGAAGGATCCCGAGGTCATGGGTTGCTCGAGGTGTAGCGACAAGGCTTTCGCTATCCTCACTGCCACGGCGATCAAAGTCCATACCGCTCGGCTGGGATCTTCTGATCGTCTCGCTATCTACGAATTCATTGTGAGCAATATCCTGGATGGAAGCCTTTGCACTAACAGTGACGTGGCCGTGCTGACGAGGAAAAGGGGACCCACCAGGTATAAAACAAAAGCTTGGAGTACTGTCATATCCGTCGTGGTCAACAGACCCGCCCTGTTTAGGGCAACATCGCAAGTGTTCCGAAACTCAAGTAATGCCTTCGACTTGGGACAGCTGAAGACGGCCTTGCTTTGCTCCTCGGTCATGCTGGCAACAGCAGCATAACATACCGCGGCTCGCAGAGCAGCTGGGCTGGGGTCGCACAGGTCGTAGCCGAGGAAACCTTTGCAGTCCACCAAATATGCGTCCAGCGTCGGTCTGTGCAGAATTTTGACGATAGGGTCAACCTGGCGGTTGTATATATGGCAGAGCTGCGCTACCAGAGCCGGGCTTGTGGTGTGTACATGGCTGGGTTGGACCGTCGTGCATCCGAGGCCCAGGATGGAGTCGGCTCGGCTGGATAGGGGCGACTGGGTTGAAGTCCCGGGGGAGGGAGCCATGACAGCAGTTTCCTCGTCGGTCGCGTCTGCTTCGAGCACGCCTCGAAAGCCTTGAATCTGCTCACAGTCAGTCCGATAGCGAAACCGACAGGAAAGGCCAAAAGCGGCCCCAGCGACCACTAGCACTGCAAAAGTCGTACCTCTTCGACCAGATCCCTCCAGAAGTGCTGTTTGACGTGCCGCTTCAGTCGAGATTCGATACTCTTATATGTGTTGATGTTTCCACACACATGTGGCGGCGGCGTCGGATCGAGGCCAAAGGGCAATGAAGATTGAGGTGTCTGAGAAGCCGAAGTATCTCTGAAGAGGTCGTCGGCATCTTGTCGCTCACGGCTCATGTCGTTGATCAGACACTCGAGCCTCCTAACACGATCCTGCAAGCTGTCCTCCTCCGACTGCTGAACAGGAGTCCCAGCCGCAGGCGCGATCTGTTCAGCTTGAGTACCAGGATGCAGCCGGGATGTGTGACGGCCGCGGCTGTAGCGCTTGCGGTAGACGGGCACGCAGGCCATGCCGGCCTTGACGCAGTTTGTGCAGTGGGGGCTGGCCTTGTCGCACCGCACTTTGCGCTCGCGGCAGAGCTCGCAGCTTAGCCTGGGGATGCATGTGTCGCTGCCCCTCTGGCTCCTGGGTTTGGCGTGGTTTCCTGTGGATTGGGGCATCGTTTGGCTTCCAGGGACTCACAGGGGTGAGTCCGGCGTTTTATGCGGGACTATGACAAGAAAGCCGTAGAGCTTATACCCCCGGTTAGTTCAATAAACGAGCTTGGACTGTGGTGCTATCAGAGAGAGGGCGCTGAACATCTACTTAAGTGTCGTGAGGAAGATGCCCTGAAGCGAAGGGAAAGGACAACAACGAGCCGAGCTTTGTCTACTACATTGCGATCAGAACAGTGTTTCTCGTATAGGAATCGATCGGTTTGAAATCTCGTATATGAATCGGTTTATCGATGTATCTCTTCACCTGCTACACGTACCTACCATCAATGTGATGGTGTGACGTCTAGGAAGAGGCATCATACCATAGACAGAGGAATTCTAGATGGTGCCCCCCCCCCCGGAAGCTTGCGCCGGAAGCTTGCTGATTAGAGGGTGAGTGGTCTGCCTGGCTTGCGTGTGCTCGGTGCCTATTTTTAAGATGGAATAGCTGCGGTAACGAAAGCTATCGTGGGCGCTTGTCTTGGATGCGACACTGCTTGTGACGCCCCAGTCGTATGGCGTCCTAGTCAGTCGCTGCATGCTTCCCGGCGGCAGATGTGGCTCAGATGCATTCTCCAACACTTGTTGGAACATTGTGATGGATACACGTATTACCTCGACCCACTTTGTACAACAACTGTCGTACACAAAGAACCTACATATACCTGGGCTTCAGGGGAGAGTGCTCACTGCAACGTCGTGGCCAACACACCAGCAGCAATCCTGCTCGGTAAGTTCGCACGGCCCGCACCGCCACCAAATAAGCTTCATGTCAGGATTTGTCAGATCTCCTGCGCACCTCTGGAGATCCGAGGTCTCCGACATCCGTCTTATAGGGTTGCTTGGTAAGACCGCAATATGAGCACACCCATGTTGCGCCGCCCGAGCTGGAGTGGAATGGGATGGGATGGCTGCCATGAGACGCCGGCATCTTTTGGCCGAGAACCATTGCACTGCAACGTAATCTTCCCATACCACCACGCTGGACGGTATCCGCCTCCTGTAGTAGAAAATGGCAGCCAGGATTCCAACTGTAACTGGCGCGTCCGGGCGCCGATGTCGAAGTGCATCGCCGCACGTGCGCTCGCGCTGCGCCGGAACAGGGGCACGCGTCGTGCTGCCCCCACGCAAAGGTCTTGGCTGTGCCTGGCACCTTGAAATCCTAGGATTTGATTCGCTAGGGCGTTTAGAATGTCTCATTCGCGGGGCTTGTGTGTTTGTATAGCCTCGTGTAGGGAATTTGGTCAGCCATCATCTGAGGTTCCAGGCGAAGTGTATATACGAAAGTTATAGATCGCTGCTGATTGACGCCGGCGGCAAACAACGTTGAGTATCCCAAATTGTGAGTCTTCCAGCGGATTGCTCGTCTTTTTCGTTTGAGAAATCGAGCACTAACTAACTTGTAAGATGGACAGTACCGCGCCGGGAAATTCCTCGTGCTCACAAGTCCTTTGACCACGGAGGATGCGAACCGTGGATTGGGAACCGTGGATTGGGAACCTGTTCTTTCAATCTTGTCCAGCATAAGATTAATAAAACTGCCGCAAGGAATTTAGTAGAAAGGTCGATGCGGTCTTGAAGCAGTTCAATAATTCCATTAAAGTATCTAATTCCATTAAAGTATCTGACGCTGTCTTCCTTCGTCCAATTCTTTGGTCTGGTGCTCCTGAAAAGTGTCACAATTTTCCCAACTAGTCTCCACTCGTATTACTTCTACTCTCAGGAGTTCGGAACGCAAACCATATCCTCGTCTTTCCCGGCCGAAAGCCCACCATTCGATCCTCTGCCAACTTCCAAAGGACCTGGTTCAGAAACGGTTCCAATGCCGTCCCGGAAACATCATCCGGCACCTTCCCATATAGAACCTTCACGATATCAGACACCTCCATCCCCACCTTCCCGCCACCTGGCCCACGCGAACTGTTTTTCACGAGTGCAGTGTAGACCTGGCGGATGCGCATCTCCTTATGGCGGAGGTACTCGGACACCTTGGCCGGCAGGTCGACGATTCTCTCGCCGTGGGCGGGATACCCGACCTGGCATTGTTGGTCTCGCATGGTGTGGAGGCTCTCGATGTAGGTACCGAGGTCCTCGACCACCGAGTAACCATGCCCGAGGACGTTGTCCCCGGTGAAAAGGGCATTCTCCTCGTCTAGGGTGAAGCACATGTGGTCCCTTGCGTGCCCGGGGGTGAAGACTGCCCGGACGGTTGCACCCTCGACGCGGAATACCTCTCCGTCGCGGATTGGGTTCTGGCCGCTGTCCGGCTGGTTCTTGTAGACGCGGCCTGAGTACTTCGAGTCGTAATGGGCGAGGTGAGGAACACCGCCGGTGTGATCCCCGTGCCAGTGGGTGAGCAAGACATAGGCTATCTCGACGTCAAGCTCTTCCAAAACCCCGACCAGTCTTGTGATCCAGACTGGCATGCCCTATCTGATTAATTAGTATTTACTCTGACTTGTGGATTGGCTATGCGACATCTTTTGCGCTACTCACCTGGCCAGTGTCAATCAAGATCCTAGACCTTCCAGTCCCAACCAGGTAGGTGTTCGTCCCCTGCAATTGCATCGAACCAGGATTCCCACCAAGGATCCTGATGACTCTGTCTGTGACTTTGCAGACGTCTGCAAGAAGCGGCAAGGTCCAAACCTGGCCGCGGAGGTACTCTTCCCAAATGTCCTCATTGAGTGGTATTCGCAAAGCCATATTTTCCTCCCCTTTTCGTGGAGCACCGAGATGACAGCTTGAGCCAAGAATTGGCTCCGACCCGCAACGCCTTTTGACTAAATACACTTAAAATTTTGGCTCAAGTGCTTGTCGACTTGTTGACGTGGTGGTGTGCCGGGCCTCCGTGGAAGAGATCCGACCGGGGTTGGTTCTCGGCTTTTGAATCAACGGGTGTCCGGCCCGCCGTCTAGAGACGGCTTTTGATGCCAACCGTGTAGGTGGTGTCTAAATCCGACGGACGCAAGATTCGGATTCCTCTGGACATGATCGGTCGATTGCATGAGACCGTGTTTATGAGTGGCGCTGTTCTTCTTTAATTCCCGTAAAGGCTGATGTCGATCCCGTGGCAGCTAGAGGTCGATGAGTCGATGCACTGGCTTAGTTGATCGAACACTTCCGCCGGAGTTTCGGACTGCGTCAAGATATCTGAGCCTCGCCGTGTAGCTTGTCAGTTCCTACAATTGATGAGCCTTTCAGGTTCGTGACCATCCATTTATATAACGGACTTTTCTCATTTAAATCACCAGGGGACGGTTATTGGAACTGATCAAGGAAAAATACCAACTTGGATCACCGACTCTCGCCTTTTCCAACAAGATGGAGACCCCATCCTCATCGGAGACTTTCGACCACGCCCCCCAGACTTTGGTCTTCTTTAGAAATGACTTCCCTGGTGGTAACTTGGAGGAAACGACTCGTCGCCTCCACAGACACAGCAAGGACCGTCGCTTCAATCTCCTTGCCCTCTTCCTTGACGAGTGTACTGCAGTCCTGAAAGACGAAGTGACCAGGTTGCCGCAGTCTTTGCAAGAGAGATTCCCCCACTTTGATACCATACTCACACTGGCAGAATATGACGAGCTCCGGAACGGACCGCTTTGTGCTGCCATGGGGGGAGTGCTGTTGTGTGTCCTTCAGTTGGGTCTTATGATCGGGTGAGTTTGATACTAGAGTGTTCATGGTTTGGTCGACACTCCTGAGTCCTGACTTCCTGCTTTCTAGCCATCATGAAAGTCAAGACATCCCTTACGGCTTTGACGGTAATAGCACACTTGCTGGCCTTAGTACTGGCCTGTTTGCCGGTGCAGCTGTGTCGCTGTCTCGATCATTGGCAGACCTGGTTAGGAACGGCTCAGAAGCAGTCAGGGTGGCTTTCCGACTAGGCGTTTACGTGGACGATATATCCCGCAAGCTCGAATCCTCCCATCCAGATGGAACTCCCAAGAGTTGGGCTCATTGTGTACCTTCCATGTCACAGGACAAAGTGCAGGCTGAAGTTGAGAGATACAATATGGAGGCGGTAAGTTTGATCATTCATTTCGAACCAGCTATTTCATTACCACTTGTATATGTTATTGGCCTAAGACCCTGGGCTCTGGGTAGTATACTGGTTTCAATCGGTGGACTGACAGTCATCACACAGGACAACCCAAACTTGACCAAAGTCTTCATCAGTGCGGCAGATAAATCCTCAGTTATCGTCAGCGGGCCACCATCTCGTATTGAAGATGCCTTCCAGTACTCGCAAACCTTGCGGTATTCTAAGTCACTCCCACTCCCGATCTATGACGGCCAATGCCACGCCTCTCATGTATACGGCGGAGTCGACATCGACCACATCATCAATGGTTCCGAGGCCAAGATCAGGCGGAATACGCCAGTGGAGATTCGTCTTCTTTCATCGCAGACCGGAAAGCCCTTTGTATCTACCAAAGGTGGAGACTTGTTCCTCGAAGTCGCCACTGAGGTTCTCGTCGGCACGATCTATATGGATCACGTCAGCGATGGCATCCTGAACGTAGTTCGCCAATCCGAGGCGGTGGATTGCGAGGTCCTCCTATTCGGCACCAACCTGCTCTCGAACGCCACTATGAAGGCCATCGGCGAAGAGCTCCCTCAAGTGAAGCTCAGCCGGTCGGACCTCATGGACTGGCTGAACAGGGACTTTGGACCACGAGAGCCCCGTAGTTTCAGGGATTCCAAGCTGGCGATTGTGGGAATGGCTTGTCGCATGCCTGGAGGTGCCAACGACCCAGAGCTGTACTGGAAGCTGATGGAAGAGGGACGCGATGCCCACACTATCGTGCCTGCGGACCGCTTCCATCTGTCGACACACTACGACCCAACTGGACAGACTGAAAACGCGACACAAACCCCATGGGGTAACTTTATTGATAATCCGGGCCTGTTTGATGCAGGATTCTTCAATATGTCTCCGCGAGAGGTGAGTTGCCGGTTCAAGCGCACGCTGGAGGACAGACGCCTTGCGAGCAAAACTGACTCGGAGATAGGCCGAACAGACAGATCCAATGCACCGACTCGCTCTCGTCACGGCATATGAAGCATTGGAAATGGCAGGATACGTACCCAACCGCACGAGGTCAGCCAGACTAGGCCGCATAGGGACCTTTTATGGCCAGGCCAGCGACGACTGGAGAGAGCTGAACGCGTCGCAAAACATTGGGACGTACGCCGTGCCAGGCGGCGAGCGCGCATTCGCCAACGGCCGCATCAACTACTTCTTCAAGTTCGGTGGGCCAAGCTTCAACATCGACACGGCCTGCTCGAGCGGGCTGGCGGCCGTCAATGCGGCGTGCTCGGCGCTGTGGAACGGGGACGCCGATACCGTCCTCGCCGGCGGGCTCAACATCATCACGGACCCGGACAACTACGCGGGCCTTGGCAATGGCCACTTCCTCTCCAAGACGGGCCAGTGCAAGGTCTGGGACAAGGACGCCGACGGGTACTGCCGCGCGGACGGGGTCGGCTCAGTCGTGATCAAGAGACTTGAGGACGCCGAGGCCGACAATGACAACGTCCTGGCCGTCGTCCTGTCGGCCAACACGAACCACTCGGCCGATGCCCTCTCCATCACCCAGCCGCACGCAGGCGCGCAGATAGACAACTACACGCGCGTCCTCCAAAAGTGCGGCGTGAACCCACTGAGCGTGAGCTACGTGGAGCTGCACGGCACGGGGACGCAGGTGGGCGACGCCGTCGAGTCCGAGTCGGTGCTGAGCGTGTTCGCGCCCCCGGGGCGGCGCCGCGGGGACGACAACCGCCTCCACCTCGGCGCGGTCAAGTGCAACATCGGGCACGGCGAGGCCGCGGCCGGGATCTCATCGCTCCTCAAGGTGCTGCTCGTGTACCAGAAGAACGAGATCCCGAGACACATCGGCATCCAGCCCGGGTCCGAGATCAACCCCATCATCCCCAAGGACCTGGACAGGCGGAATGCCGGCCTGGCTGAGGGGCACACGCCTTGGCCGAGGCCCCCGGGCAAGTCCCGCTTGGCGCTGGTCAACAGCTTTGGGGCTCACGGGGGGAATACTACGCTGCTGCTTGAGGACGCGCCCGAGAGGGAGAGGCTGGCGACCAATGCTCGTTCCGCACATGTTGTTGCTGTGTCGGCAAAGAGCAAGGCGTCCCTCAAGAATAACACCGCTAACCTGCTGGCATACCTAGAGGAACATCCTGACACAGACTTGGGAGACTTGTCATACACGACATGTGCGCGCCGCATTCACCATAACATGCGGACAGCATCGGCGTTTTCCAGCATCGAACAGTTGAAGAGGTTCTTGGCTGAGTTTGTGGAAACTGCGAGCGACGTGCGCCCCATTCCGATCGATACGCCGCCAGTCGCCTTCGCCTTCACCGGACAAGGGGCATACTATTCCGGTGCGCTTGCCCAAGAACCAAATATCCCTCGCAAAAGTCTTCGAAACTAACTATTCCACATTGTTTTTTCTTATAGGAATGGGAAGAGCCTTGTTCCAAGATTTCCCATATTTCCGCTCCCAAGTCCTCCAGTTGGACCACCTAATCCAGCGCCTTGGATTCGCCTCGGTGATCCCCGTCATCGACGGCAGCAGCACAGACGAGGAATGCCCCCCCGTGACCGCGCAGCTCAGCATAGTCGTGATCCAGATCGCGCTCGTCAGCTTCTGGAAGCTGCTCGGCGTGACACCCTCCCTCGTCATCGGCCACAGCCTCGGCGAGTACGCGGCGCTCGTCGCAGCAGGTGTGGTCTCCGCGGCCGACGCGCTGTTCCTCGTCGGCAAACGCGCCGAGCTCGTCACCGAATCTTGCAGCACCGGCACACATGCCATGCTGTCTGTCCGGGCAGGCCTGGAGGAGATCAAGCAGAAGGCAGGGCCGGCAGAGTTCGAGGTATCGTGCTACAATGGCCCGGGAGACGTTGTCGTCGGCGGTACCCAGTCGGACGTGGAACAGATCCGGCGCACCCTCGAATCGCAAGATGTGAGGTGCGTCAAGCTCGACCTCCCGTTTGCCTTCCACACGGCGCAAATGGATGTGATCTTGGACCGGTTTGAGAAGATCGCGAGCCACGTGTCCTTCAAGGCCCCTAGTATCCCCATTGTGTCCCCGCTGCTTGGAGACTGCATATTTGACGGCAAGAGTGTGGACGCTGGATACCTCCGCCGCGCAACCAGGGAGCCTGTCAACTTCACCGAGGCAATAGCAGCCGCGCAGGACCTCGGGATAATCGACGGGAAGACGATGTGGTTGGAAATCGGCCCACACCCTATCTGCAGTGGGTTCCTGCGCAATATCCTAGGTCCTGGAACACAGGCTCTGAGTTCGTTCCGGCGCGATGAGGACAACTTCATCACACTCTCCAAGACCTTGTCAGCCCTTTACCTGGTCGGCTTACCAATCTCCTGGCAGGAGTACTTCAAGCCTCACGAGCCGGGCCATGAATTAATTCATCTGAAGAAGTATGCCTGGAACGAGAAGAACTACTGGATCGACTATGTAGGCACCTGGACATTGGACAAGGCTCACCTGAAGGCCAATGGCGGCAAATTGCCTGGGACTGGTGCACCGATTGCCAAGAACTCAGCCCTGAGGACTTCATCTATCCACCAGATCACCGCGGAGGAGGTCCAGCAGGGGTCCCGGGGGAAGCTAACAACGGTCTCCGACATGCAGCATCCAGATTTCCTGGCTGCGGTTCATGGGCACAAGATGAACAATTGCGGCGTCGCCACATCAGTAAGTCTTCCGATCCACGCAGCGCGAAAAACCGACCCCCGTGAAGCGTGGCCTTCCGTCCAGCTCGACAATATCAGGTGTGTGCTAACACGGTTTTCTCAACAGTCCATCTGGGCCGACATGGCCTTCACCGTGGGAGACTACCTATACAAGCGCGTGTCCCCAACGACAAAGCAAGTACACATGAACCTCGCCGACATGGTCGTGCTCCACGCGCAGGTAGCCAAGAAGGCCAAGGGCGCGACCCAGCTCCTCCTCCTCGAGGCGGAGCTCGACCTCGCCGCGCAACACATGTCCCTCTCGTGGTCCAACGCGACCGACGACGGCCAAAAGGCCACCACCACCGGCGGCGGGCCCTTCGCGACGGGGACCATCCGCTTCGAGGACCCGGCCGCGTGGCGGCGCGAGTGGTCCCGCGTCCAGCACCTCGTGCAGGGCCGCATCGACGCGCTCTCATCAGCGGCGGGCGGCGGCACCGCAAGCAGGCTGAGCAGGAACATGGCGTACGCGCTGTTCAGGAACGTGGTCGACTACGCGCCCCGGTACCGCGGGATGGAGACGGTCGTGATGAGCGGGCACGAGGCCTTCGCGGACGTCACCCTGGATCCCGGGAGCCACGGCACCTGGCACACGCCGCCGCACTGGATCGACGGCGTCTCGCACCTCGGCGGGCTCGTCATGAACGGCAGCGACGCGAGCAACACCCGGGACTACTTCTACGTCACGCCCGGGTGCGAGTCGTTCCGCCTGCTGCGGCCCCTGACCGCTGCCGCGCGCTACCGCAGCTACGTCCGCATGTTTGCCCTCCCCGGCGAGCCGGGCATGTACGCCGGGGACCTGTACATCCTCGACCGCGGCAGCGGGGAGGTCGTCGGGGAGGTCGGGCAGCTCCGCTTCCGGCAGGTGGCCCGCCTGCTCATGGACAGGTTCTTCTCGCCTCCTGATGGGGCCGGGGCTGGGGCTGGAGGCGGCCACGCTCATGTCCGGGCTTCTGAGCCGGTCAGGGTGGCTGCGGTTGCCGAGCGGGTGGCTGTCGCCTCCAAGACCACAGCCGAGTCACCAGAGGCGGCCGTTGCGGTCTCGACGGTGAACGCCATTGGTGCTAAAGACATTGGCACACCTTCTCCAGTAGAGACCAAGAATAAAGCCTCCGCCTCGTCGGAGGCAATCTGGTCCTCCTCGGGCATAGTCAATGACTGCATCGGCCTTATCGCTCGGGAGACGGGCCTGGAAGCGTCCGAGCTGAAGGGCGAGTCGACCTTTGTCCAGCTGGGGGTCGACTCGCTCATGTCGCTCGTGCTGTCTGAGAAGTTCCGGGCCGAGCTGGCGCTGGAAGTCAAGAGCTCGCTGTTCCTCGAGTGTCCAACTATCAGCGAGTTCGCGGCTTGGCTGGAGCAGTACTGCTAGACTCTGGCTTAGCACTTGATTTAGAAAGGGTATCTGACACCACTCACTTTGCTCGTACTCTAGCCCAGGTTATGGAAATTGGCGATGCGGATACATGGACACTAGCTTAGCTTAGCAATACTAGACAGCTTGGGAAACTAAGTACTTGAACACTTAGCCCAATGTGCAATATGGTTTGGATAGGGACATGTAAAGAGGACAACCTGTGCGTATAATGAATATCAACACCCGCGGCAACCTGATTTGTATGAGTATGTTCCTGTGGCAAGTCTTCTTCCTCAGTGGCCTCGTCTTCATCAAAGTCAGCATCTACTGACCATCGAATCCCTATACAGAGGGCATTGGCGGCATCATTCTCTGGACAATAGTAGAGTACGACCTCACCCTCGTCGCCGGCTCCCTGCCGATGCTACGCACCCTGTTCAAGACCATCAAGGGCTCGATGCAGCAGGAGTCGACCCACAACACAAACTCCACCGAGCTACTGGAGATGGGGTGCGCGAAAAGATCCCGGACCAGCCCGACAGCGAGCGCATCGTCATCACCGTCGAGTACCACGACGACCACGAGCCCCACGACCACCCCCGAGAGCGAGCGCCGGCCTCAGTACCGGGCCAAGAGCTACTTCTGAGTTTCTCATGCGGGGCAAGGGCCGGGGCTCTGGCTAGTGAGTAGTACTTTTCGAAGCTGGTCAGGATGGGCTAGATGCCGAGAATGGCCGGTTGGTGCCTAGTACGACACGTCGACATGTGTCTGGCATTGACTGTGCCGCTGTTGCGCCTGACAGGATGCGAATACCTTGTCATTGGACGCGCAAAGGACAGGAAGGAGGGTCTGCAGTCAGCGGCACATGTTCAGACATTTCAGTGAGTGTACATTATAGTAAACGATGCATTAATCTTTGTAGATACCTTGAATTCAACATGCAATCTGCGATTGCCCATGAAATACTGCTGGCATGGCACCAAAAAAAAGCAAAAAGACGGGATCGTACCAGCAAATAAATGTTGTCCGACGCTTGTTGGCTCAGATGGGATTTGCAGAACCCACGGTGGATTTGTGGAGGTTCTTTGTGGCAAAATTGAGTAACAGGTGTTGGCAAATGCGTGGAACTTGGATCTGCAGCAAACGAGGCCACCAACTGCATAATAGTGCCTTGACTTCGGGAGTTCATTGGGGGCCGTTGCGGGCTGTTGGTCACCAGTTGGACGCTACTTTGGTCATTGCAACGGCGATTTCCCCTAATCTACAGCCCAGGGCCCTGAAAATACCAGCGCAACCGCTGCGGCGCAGCAAATCCACGACCAACAGTCGCTCCTGCGGTGGGAGGAGAACTCGCACAACCAAGACTCTGCTGTTAGTGGACAGACTCCGGGTTAGTGGAAACTGAGTAGATCGTCGGCTGCTGTGCCGCAACCCACAATGGTACTTAGGCAAATGCAATGGAGCCAACATTTTGACGGCATATATGAACAGAAATTGGGAAACTTGATTTTCTTTCCAATGCTTAGTAGCTCCCTTGCCACGTAAATAACATTTCAAACCCGTCTGAAAACGGCACAATGATCAACAGCACCCAACTTGACGGAGTCGCCCTTGTGGTCGGCGTCAGTGACAGCCCCCCTAAAAGCAATTCACGAGCACCGCTGACAAATACTCATTCGACAGTCCGGCAGCGGCATCGGCAAGGAGGCCGCGTTCTCTCTCGCAGAAGCTGGCGCCAAGGTAGTCGTGTTTGCCGACATGAACACGGAGACGGCCAAGGCCTCATCGGAGGAGAGCAAGAAGTATGCCAGCAACCAGGGGTACCAAACTACGATCTTTGAGATGAACGTCCAAGACGACAAGTCAGTCCGGGCCATGGTCGACTTTGTGGTCAAGGAGTTTGGGCGGCTCGACTATGCCGTCAATGCTGCTGGAGTAAGTCATACCTACCCACTCCCCACTTGAGCAAGCGAACCCTGGTGGCGACTAATCGTCTGCGCAGGTTGACAACGGGGTGCATGCCCCCATCGCAGAGACCGACATGGACAATTTTGACCGTGTAATGAACATCAACGCCCGCGGCAACCTGATTTGCGTGCGCGCGCAGGCCGCCGCCATGCTCAAGCAGGAGCCCAAGACCTGGGCGAGCCGCAACGGCACGCGGGACATCGGCCGCGGTGTCATCGTCAACGTGGCCTCGGCCAACTCGTACGCCGGCCTGCCGGGCAAGGCCTCCTACACCATCTCGAAGCACGCGTCCATGGCGACCACCAAGATGGCAGGTGAGTTTTGGCCAAATCCAGGATGCACGCACTTCCACCCGTCGAAGTTGTCTCCGTTGACAGTGTGTTCCTTTTCTAGCCATGGACCACAGCCCGCAGGGCATCCGCGTCAACGCCGTGTGCCCGACGTGGGTGCGCACGCCGCTGCTGGACGTGGAGCTAAAGAAGAACCCCGAGGTCCAGGGCATGATCTCGGCCGTCGTGCCCATCAGGCGCGCGGCCGAGTGCGAGGAGGTGTCCGACACTATTGCATTTCTGTGCAGTCCCGCCGCGAGTTACATCAATGGCACTGGCTTGCTCATCGATGCTGGGGTGACGACCACGGTGCGCTTGTTCTGAGGGAGTTGGGCTGCGAGGCAAGATGAAATTTAGAAATTGCTCAGTTGGCTGTGCTTCAAGAATATGTACATGGATTCCGATGAGGTTGACTTACATCCAAGGAGGGCAGTGTGAGAGGCATACCATAGTTCGGAGTCGAGGCCCACATCAGGTAGGGAATACTGACCCGCCGTCATGTCCATGAGCTTTCGAGTTGCAGCGTCGCCTTTTATCGTTCAGAAAGAATTAGAATCTATAGTTGGCATGACGGCTACCACGATATGTCAATACTAAGAGATGCGAGCAAGTTTTAGGTGCATTTTCCGATAGGTAAGCCCCTAAAGAAAAATGCATCCGGAATCGGCGAATAAGTCTGGGTTACCTGGGCATGGAATCAAATTGAACTCCCTACTGAACCAATATTCCAACATCTCTCTTCCACCCCCCTTAAACACCACAAAGTTTCATCAGCTTGATCCAGTCAGGGCTAGCCAGCAGCTGCTCTGCCGTTAGACGATGGCTAGGCTCATAGCAGAAAACACCATGTATGACCTTGAGAGCATGTGTCTCTGCTTCTCTCTTCACCCTAAGCTCCTCTTCCAACCTCTTCGCCGTCCTAATCACGTCTGCGTCTCCACTGCTTTTTGCCTTTGCGCTATGATAAACTGACCGACCTGCCACAGCTTTGGTCCAATCCTCGCGCAGCCTGCTTGGAAACTTGCTCTTTGGTGGATCCAGTCCGGCAGCTTCAGATTGTGGAGCGTAAGATATACCGTCCACAGGCGGCGTGGCTGTCTCCCACTTGGCGGGGAGCGGGCCGAGGTTCTCCCATGTACAGTACAAGTACCTTTCCGGACTCCCACCGCAAGAGGATCTGTTTGGAAACGCCAGTTCACCCAGATAGAGGTAAACAAAGATGACCATGAAGCTCCACATATCGCTCGCAGGGCTTGGATTGTGTCCGTGGAAGCGCTCGGGTGCTATATATTCTGGTGTCCCCTGCAGCTTGTACTGGGCTGTCGTCTTATCGGCTGCGAGGAGGATTCCAAAGTCTGCCAAAGAGACATCCGTACTGAGATGATGACACGGAAATTTCACTGGCACGACCCGGTGACCACTCTTTCGTCCCTCTCCATCTAGGAGCCTCATGCGTTCTGTGGGGGCACCAAGTGCCTTGATCGGGTTGATCGTGATGTCTTTGATAAAAGTGGGATCAATTTTCCACAATACGTTCCCCAAGGCAATATCTAATGAAAGTATTTGTTTTAGAATCCTAGGTCGTTTCTTTTGAGGGTATTCAATCGCAAGAGCAGGAACATAGATAGGGACCACACATACCACTGTGTACAAAGCCGGCCTGATGGAGCTCACGCAAGGTCTGGAGTAGAGATTTCGCGGCCGCCATGCGGGATCTCAGCGATCTGTCAAATTCGATCTGTCCTTGACTTAAACTCGGGCCCTCCAGTGGCAGGACAAGAACACGATGAAAGACTGTTGGCGGCTTTCCAGTGGCGTTGTAGGGTGAAGGGAGAAGAAACGTGTCCTTGTACAAGTTGAGCCTTGATGCATGCAGCTGTGGCGCTTTCTTGAGCATATGCTGATTCAAGAACTCTTTTTCGCCTATAGAACCGGCGACCATGACTTTGAAAGCAACGCACATGTTATGCTTTAAATCCCGGGCCAGCCAAACGACCGAGTACGCGCCTTTCCCAAGACGGTGAACGATTTGATATCGACCTTCGGGGTGGTGGATGATATCCCCAATGCAAATTGGAAACAACAAGCCTTTGCTGTTCGCTGCTGTTTGGGGGTCGTACCGTTCCTCAGACTCGCAGCAATCCTCCAGCTCACCCCATAGATTGCTCTCATCGTATTCGGACAGCTGGGGGTCGGGATCGAGGTTCTTTTGAATGGATGCGATGTGGGGAGTGGTATCGGCCTCCATCCTTGACCGGCCGTGCTGCGGAGTGGTTGATGATGGCTGGTGTCGTTGGCCGTGCTTTGGAGGTTGAACTGAGGCCAAGGATGTTGTTGCCTTGGGCTTGGTGCTAGCTTCCTGGAGCGAATCTCTGAGGTGGAGACCCTCCCTGCAGATGATGGGTGCGGTCACACGTCCGCCTTCTTGTATGCTGCCACTGATTCCATGATTGATGCGACTCATGAACTGTGACCGATCCGAATTTGTTGAATGTTCAAGTTTATTTAGACTACAACCCGCCGTTGGAGAACTGAATTACTTAGATATATATCTATAAGCCGGTCTTATGGAGTCATTTTTGGTAAATGGCTTGTGGGCTGGCCCTGGTAAGTGGTATGTAGTGTGACGGCACGGCCTTATAGACTATACTGAAACCCAGAAGGACGTTCTGAAATTTTTGGTAGGGACGCAGCGTAGTTATAATGTAGCGCAGAATTGCAAGGAAACACAAGGTCCCAAGGCCTGTCCTCCCACACGGGGAGAACATCACTCAGTACCTTTGGAATTACGGATTGGGGCACACTCCGAACACTTATATCTCTTTCAGACAACTGACCACGTTAACGGTGGACTTAGGGATCTACTCTATGCAGGCTTGGAAATCTATAAAAGTAATTTCAAAGTATATACTCTGAAGCATGTTAGGGAATCACGTCATTACACGTGATTCGTGTAAGTTCCTTGGCGAGACCCCTCTACCTGAGCGGTGTCAAAAGAACGAAAGGTTGTCTCATGACTGTTACTGCCCTTTCCTTCTCTCACACTGAGGGACATGGTAATGCATAGTCCGTCCATCATTGTCCAGTCCCAGAAAGCATGAGTTCCATCGCAAGTGCTCGACGACCCGTGGAGTCTAGGCTGGCGTCGTCGTCCTCCCCGGCGGCCTGGGGCGGCTGTCGGGACGCCTTCTTGGCCAACTGGCACATGGGCTTGACCGCGTTTGGCGGGCCGCCCGTGCATTTTCAGATTGTGAGCATGAATGCACTCACAGTCGGCGATTGCTATATGCTAACGTGTCACGCATCGTAGTTCTACAAGAAGTTTGTAGAAGAGGAGCAATGGATCGACGAGCAGACTGTACGCCCACGTTTGCATAGCTTACCACGGGCCTGAGCAAATATTGACAAGCCGCAGTATCAAGAGCTATTCGCTGTATGCCAGGCACTTCCCGGGCCTGCGAGCACGAAGATGATATATTGTATCAACTCGATCCATGGCGGTTGGACCATGGGAGTTTTGTCCTTCGCCCTGTGGAGGTAAGTAGGCATAAAAGTGTTGACTTCTACCGCCGCGTGATTATGGGAAGCCACTGACTCTTACTTTTCCAGTCTCCCTGGGGCTTTTGGGATGTACGGACTTTCACTTGGAATATCTCAGGTCGGAGATCGACTACCTGCTCCCGTGTATGCACTCCTCTCCGGCCTGAACTCAGCCACCGTCGGAATCATCGCATTGGCCGCGGTTCAGTTGGCGGAAAAGGCCATCACCGACAAGATGACGCGAATCGTTGTCTGCTTCGGCGGTGCTGCCGGGATCCTGTACTCCTCTCTGTGGTACTTTCCCCTGCTCATGGTAGCCGGCGGTCTGGCGACGGTGGTATGGGATTTGCGAATAGGACACAAGGCATTGACGCGGGCACGGAGGATCGTCATACCGCGTAGCCATCAGGAAGAGAGGCAGGTCGCTGAAGAGTCGGTACGCATCGAGTCTCAGGATCCGATCATCCAGCCGCCCTCGGCTACAGTATCGGAGAGCAGTGTCCAGTTGCGGCGCGCGCGGACACGACAAGACGGCACGCTGCCTGTCTCTGAGAGGACGCCATCACAACCGAGCGAGCCCATCAGCGGCCTTCAACACCCGAGCATCCAGAGAAACGGCGTCCTCGCGCTCCTCAGCTGGAAGCGTGGTCTTCTGATTATCGCATTCTTCATAGCCTCCTTCGTCGCCGTTCTCACGCTACGAGGTATCCTGCGGAGCCCGCCCCGGGGTTTCTCCCTCTTCGCCAACCTCTACCTCGCCGGAACCATCATCTTCGGCGGTGGGCCTGTGGTAATCCCGCTGTTGCGTGAATACATCGTCGCCGAGGGCTGGGTCTCGGCGCGGGACTTCCTGCTGGGTCTCGCCATCATCCAGGCGTTCCCGGGTCCCAACTTCAACTTCGCCGTCTACCTCGGGTCTCTGGCGGCCGCCAATACCTCGCTGCCGACGTTCGTGGGCGCCCTCGTCGCGTTCGTGGCCATATTTGCCCCTGGGATGATCATCGTGTCCGGCGTGATGGGGTTCTGGAAGGAGCTGAGGTCTCGGAGGTGGCTGGTCTCGCTGCTGAGGGGAGTCAACGCGGCGGCGGTCGGTCTGGTGTACACGGCTGTTTACAGGCTGTGGCAGATCGGACTCCTAGATGAGACGAGGGGGGATGGTAGCCCGCTTGGCGGTGACCCGTGGTGGGTTGCTATCACCGCGACAAGCTTTGTTGGCGGGCGGTGGTTTGGGCTGGGTGCGCCGCTGGCGATATTACTTGGGGGCGTCTTAGGCATGGTTTGGTATGCCATTGTTAAAGCTCAATGATTTGTCTGGTTACTGGATAAATCTATTCTCCAGCTGCCACTGCGATCACAACGTCGGGCAAATCACAACTACCGAGGTAATTCGGACACAACTCAACATAGTGCTGATGTTGGTTCATGTCATTGTCCAATAGAGATCTTCGAACTGATTCAAACGAATCCGGCTTTTGAACCTTGGGGACATGGCTGCTGCGTAATTTGGTCCGGTCATTAATTTGGAGTCGAGATGACGTGTGACGATTGGATCGGCAAGGCTGGAACACTTGAGTCAAACGGAACGCCTCTTTACAGGTACTCACTGCCACTGCCAAGAGGTCTGCGAGAGTTGAAGACCATCAAAGCGGAGCCAAAGTAGCGGCTCGAGCAAGACGACGTATTCCTGGGAGTCATTTTTGGAGGTTTTTAGTATGCCGGGTATCAGACCAGCTCCGGCCCGTGCTACGGTTTCGGCCTTTTCGACCATCCCGGGCTTGGAATTAGCTGACATTGGTGGGTGCGAACCCGTGGACCCCGGGACGGACCCGCCCATGACGGCTCGGCGTCAGATACTTGCTCTGCTTCATGTTCACCTAGCATAAATAGCTTACAACTAGAGAATTATAAATTCAACGTCGTGGTCAACATAAATTGATTTACTCTAGATTGTATAGTCAAAATCGATTCACTCCGCTTTGACCCTTCCACTCGTCTCACATCTCCTAAAAAGGAAAGATTTCCATGACCAGAACACAACCCAAGCTTGACACGTTTTGCCATACAAGCCAAACACTTTCCAAAATGTCTTCGTTTACAAAGCCCATTCCGAAGAGTATTCTTATCTTCGGAGCAGCCGCTCACATCGGTCGGCCACTAGCCGCATACCTCACCCGGGAAGCACCCGCGATCAAGTTACGTCTTGCCACAAGCAGTCCGAGCAAGAGGGATCAACTGCGAAGTGCATTTCCCAATGCCGAAGTCGTCGAAGCCAACTACAATGACGTTGATTCGCTCTCGGCTGCCGTCGACGGCATCGAAGGCGTTTTCGTCATCACCCCAGCAGGGCTCTCCGAGGAGCCCGCCATGACGAACCTGGTCACAGCCCTGAAAAAGGCTAACAGCGTCGTCCACATCATCCGCCTGCAGGGCGTGTTCCCGGAGTTCTCACAGGCCCGCGTACCCAAGGAAGTGGGGCCGGGTTCCCTCCCTGTCGAGCATCCCATCGCCAAGCGCATCCTCGACGCGAGCGGGCTCCCCGTCACATACATCAACTCTGGCGCCACCTTTATGGACAACTTCCATCTGCAGATCAAGTCGGTCCTGGCCAAGAAGACATTGATCTGGCCCGAGCACCGTGTGCCCTTCATTGATCCTAGGGACATCGCCGAGGTTGCTGGGAGGCTTTTCCTATCGGACAATGCCAAACACATCGGAGCTTTCCACACCATGAATAACGGCCAGGACTGGCTGAACTACCGAGACGTAGCTGGTATCGTCTCTGAAGTATTTGGAGAGCCGGTGGCCTACGATGGAAGCTTTGAGGCCTTCTCGGAGTTCTACACGCCGATCATGGGACCATTCGTGGTTCAAACCCTGTGGCACTTCTTTAAATTTGAAGAGGCGAATGAAGAGACATGGGCTCTGAACAACTTTATGGAGAGGATACTGGGCAGGAAGCCGACAAGTGTGAAGGGGTGGCTTTTGGAGCACAAGGATGTGCTCAGGCAGGGAAGTGGTATTTCTGAGTGGGCTGAACAGAAGCCGAAAGATGTTTAGAGGACTGTGCTATTTCAAATAGCATCCTGCTGCGTGTCTATCTGGGACTGAAAATACCTTTGTTGTTCTTCGCTCGGGGCTTGCCCGCTTGTTTGAAAGAGGACGCTTTGTAGGCGCCTCGCAACGGCGACACTGGGCATGGGAGGCATATATGAGAAAATTGTTAGTGTGGACGGACTGGGATGCCCTTTTTGCGTACATCACTTCGCTCATCCGCCGACCACAGGGTTTCATTGCTCGACCAATCGGTTGGACATTAGCTTCCAGGGGCTAAGGTTGTCTGCACTGGCCCGTCTTTCAAGCTGGGATACCCGACCTTGAAAACTTGCAAGACTGCATTATAGACGACTCTCAAGGATCCTCAAATATTAATTGTCGTATAATATATTATCTGTTAGTCTATTGAGCTGTCTTTCTCCGCAAGAATTATTACTGCAAAAGTAACGACGAGAATAGTGGGGGTTCTCCAGGATTATTAGCAATTTGTAGACCTGCAGTCAATTTTTATGGGGGAATTAAAATGCATACTTCCTTCCGAAATGGTAAGAACAATATGTGTCTACAGGGAAAACGTTGGTATCGTTGCGAATTGTATCGAGTTGACTCTGAGAACTGTGATTGACGAGTGGGCGGTCGGGGGTTTATCGAGAGAACCAAAACTGCTAATCGCGAACTCGCGTCTTGGCGGAGCGGCCGAGCCAGCACGGTCGCACAGAATCAGCGTGCAGATCTCGGAGCAAGCGTCAGCCAAAGGCCGCAGGGAGAGCCGCTGCCGATCCCAGCCGTGGCCGGTCGACAGCTTCTTCTAATCCATTTTTCAAGGCTGGCCAGAGCAGCCCGGCAGCTGATCTCGGCAGCTGAGCCGCCTGCATAGCACTTGCTTACCGGTTTGGTCGACGTGGCAGGCGTGGTCGACTCAGTCGGTGGGCTCGCGGCCTCGGACGTTTCGGGCAGATCTCTTGGTGGTACTCGGCTCCCCCTGTATTCCCAGTTATATCCGCCCCCCTCGCACCCGCGATTCGGGGCAGAGCACAGACGTCAAAGGCGTGACCTGTGTGGCTGGAGGTTATGCAGCTGTGGGTTTCCTGCGGGTCTTCTGGAACCCATGCGATCGAGCACGAGTGCCGAGCTGTCACATTAGGGCGTCGAAAATGACCACATCGATTACTGAGCCAAGCAGTCCATCGATCGGCACGAGCCGAAGTGCAGCCCAGCAGGATGAACAAGCTTTTTGCGGCGTCATGACGCCTCGCGCCAGCGTTCCGCTCCCGTCCCGTCCGCCACGATAACCCGCAATGACGGGGCCTCGTTGGCTCCTGGTTGCTGGTTGCTTGACTCGCGCCCTTTCATGCCAGTGGGAATCAACCTCGTGCTACTGCTTCGGCGCCGAGCTGAGGCACAAATGGAATCATAGTGCTGGGATGGCCGGTCTGGCGGTTTTCCACGGCTGATGGAGACAATTGTGGACCGCTCTTGCAACAGTCTTCGCTCAGGTACTCGTCAAGGACACTGGGATCGCTTTTCTGACGCCACTGTCACGAAAAGGGGACATGCGTCGCCGACCGGGAACACCGTCCGAGCCGGACGAGCTCAGAACATAAAACTCGGCCACCTCCCTCGCCATCGAGAACTCTGGAACAATACAGATATCTTCAACACTCGCCTTTACCTGAAAAGCCTTGAATAAACTGCCATCAACACAGCAATATCCCGAGACACAGCAAAACGAACACTTTCGACTCGATCACACGATATCACCGAAATACACGAACCAACCTGAAATGGGATCAGTTGCCAACTTGAGCTCCACTCCCTACGGCAGACGTCTGCTGCCTACACTCATCGACGAAGTATCGAGCCAGGACCCCGACCGAGAATGCTTCCAGATCCCACGCTCTTCTGAGCCGTCCGACGGATGGCGGGTCCTCAGCTGGAAGGACGTGGCCAACGCGGTCAACCGCTGTGCCCATAGGATCGTCGAAGTCTGCGGCACACCCGAGAAGGACAGCTTCCCAACCATCGCCTACCTCGGCCCCAACGATGTGCGGTATATTGTGTTGATGATTGCGGCTGTAAAGGCTGGATATGCGGTAAGCATCCTCATCATTGATGCACAACATCCATTTTGAAGATTGAGGGCTAACACACGAACAAGACCATGTTCATCTCCCCGAGGAACTCCAAGGAGGGCCAGCTCAACCTTTTCGACAAAACGAACTGCAAGATCCTGGCTTTTGCTGGGTCACACAATGAGACTGTACAGCCATGGCTGGCGGAGCGAGAAATGCAGGCAGTCGAGGTCAGCCCCTTGGATGCCTGGTTCCCAGAGAAGCAGGTCCCTCACTTCCCGTACGACAAGACCTTCGACGAAGCGGAGTGGGACCCCTGCCTCGTCCTCCACACCAGCGGGAGCACCGGCCTCCCGAAGCCCATCGTCGTGCGCCACGGAATGTGGAACACCCTCGATGCCCTTCACAACCTCCCAATGTGGGATGGCAAGAAGGTCTCCTTCCGTGAGTGGGCAGATCAGTCAAAGAGGCAATTCGTCCCTATGCCGCTCTTCCATATGGCGGGCCTCATGTGCGCCGTGGGCATGTCCTTGTTCTGGGACACCCCCGTTTGCTTGGGAATGGCGGAGCGCCCCCTATCGTCAGACCTTGTGATGGAGTGTCTGGACAGATTGGACGTCCAGTCCGCCTTGCTCCCACCAGCCATCATCGAAGAAATTAGCCAGTCAGACGAGGGCCTGGACGCACTGACGAGGCTGAACGTCGTCGCCTTTGGCGGTGGAAACCTCAACCGCGAGGCAGGGAACAGGATAGCCAAGACAGGCACGGCGCTCATGAACCTGATCGGGGCCACCGAGTTCGCACCCTTCCCGACGTACGCGCGCAACGACCCGTCCATGTGGCAGTACTTCATCTACGTCCCCGAGGCCATGGGCTGCGAGTTCCGGAAGCAAGGGGACGAGGACGTGTACGAGATGGTCTTTGTTCGACAACAGAAGAACCAGCACCCCCACCCCGGCCTCCAGGGCATCTTCTACACCTTCCCCGACCTCGACGAGTGGAGCACCCGCGACCTGTACCGCCCCCACCCGACCAAGCCGCACCACTGGATCTATCACGGGCGCGCGGACAACATCATCGTGTTCAGCAGCGGTGAGAAGCTGAACCCGGTCACGATAGAGGAGATCGTCAGCGATCACCCCGCTCTCAAGGGCGCTATGGTGGTCGGATCCGAGAGGTTCCAGGCGGGTCTTTTCATCGAGCCGAGGGTTCACCCCGAGACGAAAGAGGAGGAGAAGGCGTTGTTGGACAGCGTTTGGCCTCTGGTTGAGAAGGCCAATGTGGAGACGGTGGCACACGGGCGCATCAGCCGCGATATGATCAGGTTGTCGAACCCGGACAAGCCATTCTCCCGTGCTGGCAAGGGAACGATCCAGCGGGCTGCTACCGTCAAGTTGTACAAGGACGAGATCGACAACCTCTACGATGGCACAGAGACGGACCAGCACGCAGAGGAAGTCGTCGAGCTTGACCTTCAGTCTGAGGAGGCATTGGCTAAGTCGATTGTGGCAACACTCCGCAAGTATGTCGGGTCGGAAAGGCTGGACGTTGACATCGACTTCTTCGCAGCGGGCGTCGATTCGATGGGCGTCATGAAGGCCGCGAAGCTCCTCCGAGCCGGGCTGAAGGACGCGGGCCGCCCGGTCGACGACAAGGCCGTGGCATCCAGAGTCATCTATCAGAACGCCACGCCTCGACGACTTGCCGCGCACATTTTGGGTAATGTGCTGAACGGAAAGGGCCAGGAACTGAGCGAAGACGAACAGCAACAGCAGGCCATGCGCGCCATCTGGAAGAAGTACACTCAGAACCTCACCAAGGCCCGGCCTAACCGCCCCGACCCTTCGAACGAGAACCAGACGGTGATCCTCACAGGCTCCACCGGCATGCTGGGATCCTACCTCCTCAACTTCATGACCCACAACCCCCGTGTCGCAAAGGTCATCTGCCTCAACCGCGCCGCAGACGGTGGCCGCTCCCAGCAGACAAAGGCCTTCACGGACCGTGGGCTAGACACGAGCACCCTCGCCACCAAGGCAGAGTTCCACCACGCCGACCTCTCACAGCCCAAGCTCGGCCTCTCAGACGAGGTGTACGCACGCCTCCAGGCCGAAGCGGACCGTGTCATCCACAACGCCTGGCCCGTCAACTTCAACATCCCCATCGAGTCCTTCGAGCCCTCTCTCGCAGGGGTCCGGCACATCGCCGACCTCGCGGCATCGGCAGCCCGCCGCGTCGCGGTGACCTTCATCAGCTCCATCGCCGTCGCGGACCGGTGGGACCCCGCCGCCCACGGCTCAGCTAAAGTGCCGGAGCACCGACTCGAGGACCTCGCCCTCCCCAACGGCGGGTACGGCCGCAGCAAGGCGGTCGGCAGCCTGATCATCGAGGACGCTGCCGCAGCCACGGCGGGCGACTTCCCGCACGCTATTGTTCGGGTCGGCCAGGTCGCGGGGCCCGAGGCCGAGGCGGGCGTGTGGAACCGGCAGGAGTGGCTGCCTAGCATCATCGCCAGCAGCCTGTACCTCGGTGCGCTGCCTGCGAACCTGGGGAGCATGAACAGGGTCGATTGGACGCCCGCGGAGAGGGTCGCGGGCTTGGTGCTCGAGGCGAACGGTGTAACCCGTGTTGTTGCGAGGGCTGATGAGATCAGTGGGTACTACCACGGGGTGAACCCGCACGAGTCGGACTGGAAGGACCTCGCCGTTGCGGTGCAGGAGTTTTACGGCAAGGAGAGGATCAGGGAGCTGATTGACTTTGGGGAGTGGGTCGACAGGCTGGAGAAGACGCAGGCGGACGGCCCCGAGAGCATTGCTCGCAACCCTGGTGTTAAGCTTATTGATTCCTACCGGGACATGGCTCAGGCCCCTGGGGCTGTGGTTTATGATATGGAGAAGACACTTGAGAGATGTCAGGGTGTGAGAGAGACCAGGGCTGTTACACCGGATATGATGAAGCATTGGTGCAGGCAGTGGGGGTTCTAATTTAGACTTTAGGGCTGTACGTCAAATTGCTTAGAGCGTTGAATTTTGTTGAAGTTCAATTGACCAAATAAAATGCGAGTTGGACATATCCTATGGCTACAATGTGACTGACATCTTCCATCGGTTTATGCTCTAAGCCCTAAGTTGATACCCAACCGGACGTTAATTGAGTTGTGAGACATGCCTTTGGTTGAGTATTAATCGAATTATTTGGGTCAGTTCCAAGCTTGTCGAGGCAATGGTCATATCCGGTCACTTAACGTGCAGATGTCCCTTTTGATTTCATACTCCAATGATGATATTCCGTCGCGCTCTTCCCTCTTACTGTAGTGCTCCTCTGTCAGCTCTCCTTTGTCCAGTGATTCTCATGCTGTTAGCATTACAATTTAAGTCAACTCAAAGGTGTTGACGTACATTGTGCCACAATGAACCCAAGCGAACATGTGTGCCGACTCTTAGCTATATCTTCTATTAGATATAGCTTCTGTCGCCACTTGCTTTTTGCGTTTTCAAACCGCTGCGCTAAGAACATCGGGACAGGTGTGCGCCGACTAAGTTATTATCCTTCGTTGTTGTTCAGAGCTATGCGGAGACCTGATTTCTCTGGTGCATGACTTGACGGCGTACTCTTATTTTTCTTTCTTTCTTCTTTTTTTAAATAAGAAACATTCTATTCATTTGTATCACGCAAATAAAGACGGGTAGCAGAGGTGGAGAACGGTGGTTTTGCGACATCCAAGGGTTGGACGTTGCTTTCCAAGGTTGCCAGTCATCGTCATTGTGGCTGAACATGCTGGGAAAAGTCTATACTTACAGTAGAAGCTAACCCATGTGACATGGCTGCGTCTAGTCAGATACCAGCTCAGCTGGCCAGATAAGGCTCTGGTCGACTGCACAATCTTGGTCGAAATTCTTCTCCTCAACCAAATGTTCAAGTCATCATCTTTTCAGAGCTTTTGGACTTTCTAAATCCTTGAGTCGCAATGATTCCTCATTCTGGATCCCGACTTGCCGTCACTGTGGTCATGTTCGTGCTGCAAAGCCTCACCTTTATCCTCGAGCTCCTCATCTTCACCAGGCGCGCACGACGGACGTCATGGTACAGACCTCTGAGACAGCTGGTCAGCCCCGTGTTAATCTCTTCGATCGCTACGGTTGCCATCCCAGTCACGTTCGCCAACGCCAGCAGCTATGTCGACGGCGCAGCGGAGCAATGCGGCGCCAGCGTCGACGGCGACATCGGCGGCCAGGGCGTCCAGATCGCGGTCTGGGCCCAGGTCGGGGTGCTCCTCGTCATTTCCGTGCTGGGGAGCTTCCACACGTCGGCGACGGGGGCGAAGGAGGTCGGTGCCGGGTTGGTGCTCACCCACGCATCCCTCTCGATTGCCCTCCTGACGCAGATGGGGCTCGGTACGCTCAGCTCGGCGGATGCGATTGTCGGCTCGATGATCCTAGACGCCCAGAACGTAGGCCTCTGTATCCAGCTTGCGGCCAAGGAAACCCTCGCAGCGCGTTGGCAGGTTACAGTCGTGGTTCTCACCCAGGCCTTTGGTTTAGTCGTCATTCCTGTACTCGTGTCTAATTTTACCCATGGAGCATTCGCAAATGATGAGTGCCGTTGCCTTACAGTCTTCTGGTGGGCATGGCTGAGTAGTTGCGGTTCAACGGCTGGGCGGGAGATGCCCGTATTCTGGATTTACTACGCCTGCAGGAGTGTAGGCTTTGTCCAGACTAGCTTTCACTCACTATACAACACTTCAAAGTTCGATAAGGCAGAGAAATCAGAACGTGCGGTGCCGGATGATTGGAACCAAGCGTCAGACAGGGATGCTGTGGATGAAGAAGAACTCCTCAGTATTACTGAGCTACTGCGTGGAACGGAAGAGCGAGGCGAAGCCGCTAATAACAACTACCCCGATCAAGCCCAGAATGACACCGAAGAGAAAACAGGCAACCGAGGCAGATATGCCAGTCGGGGCATTCGTCTTAGACGGGTAACCCACCTATATCGCCGCCGGAATGGCCAGGTCGTCTACTTCAGAGAATACCCAGCTACCGTGACACTCATGTACACGGTTTACGGGGCCTTCAGCCTGACATCCTTGGCCACAGCACAAACAACGGTGGTCAATTTCAATCTGAAACCCCCATCGCCGATCGACTCAGTCGGACAAGTCGTCTCGTTGATGATCGCAGTATCGACCCTGGGCCGTGCGGCGTGGCTGTTCTTCATGTTGTTCCGCGGCGAGAGCCGCAGCGGAAAATGGAACTTTGTGTGGCCTTTCAAGTGGCATGTGAACAATGACCGTCTACGCGCTGGGACAATGGGAGACCACGTTTTCTGCTCCCCGCCCAGCCGGGAACCAAATCTTGTATCTCTAGGGTCCTTTCTGACGGAGCCCTTTGACCCAACATCCCGGGTCGGGGCAAGCCCCCAAGAACCCGAAGGGGTAGAGAGCTTGCAGGAGCACGGCGTGAGCTTCGAAGTTTTTGCTGCAACAACGATCGCGGACATCACAATTCCTGGGTGGTACAGAAAAGCCCACAACGAATGGTTGACGGCGGGTTCTCTCAGGACGTCGTCGTTCGACCCACGTGCACCGTCGCTGGCGCCATATTTGGCGCGCCGGCTCCGGGATGAGCTCCTCCTGGCCGGCGCGGAACCATCGCGAGGTCTGTACATGGTGACGGGTGTCAAAGTCGCGAGAAATCTCGCTATTTACGGCCACCATTCGAAGAACTTGCACTCCTTTGGTCATCCTCCAGATCCCGAAGACGTCCTGTTCTCTTCCCGAGGGGTGGTTCTACTTGCCTACAGGCTGCACGTGGTTCGATGGTCTAGTCGTGAGCGGGCCTTCGTATTGGGTCGTGTATACCGTCCGGAAGAGGACTGGTAAATAGGTCATGTATATATACTACTTATTCCTTCAATCGTAAGCAGAATATATGAAATTTGAAGTCTCATGAGAGAGCCAGCACAGGAACTCCATTGCTGCGGGTGCCATCATTGAGAATTCCAGCTCCTGCCCGTCTTCAGCTAATTTTATGCTTTCTGATTCTGCACACTTAAAGTGAATGCTCTCTTTTTCATAGCAATAATGTTGTTTTAAATGTCAAGCAAGCAGACCTTTTGAATCTCTAAACTCGCTGCAACGCAAGTGAGTAGGATCCTAATGTTTTCTCCCCTCATTTTCTTTTCTTCATTGTATGGAACCATTCATCTCTTTGACCAGGTAGTTCTTCAGAACCTGTAGTCATATATCCCAACGGCCCAAGTTGAAGGCCAGAAGAAAGTGAGCCCGTAAAGGATGTTGCGTATCATCATGCCAAGCCAGCCAGCCTTGAACGCATCGTGCTTGAGCATTCTCGAGAACCCCACACCGCCCTGGAACTCTAGCCCAGGCACCTCTCTTTCGAGCTCCGAGTGATCACTCAAAGACCACTTAAGAGATGTGTCCAAGTGCTTCAGGGCCCCGAGCATGTTGGCGATGCTGATTGTTACTGTCCCGGCAGCGTCGAAATAGACCTCTCCGTGCACGTCCCGATCTAGAAAATACTGCGTTATCTGCCGCAGGAGCCCGTAGACCTCATCAGGCGCCAGATACATCGTCAAACCCTCCATGATGACCACGACCGGTCTATCCGTGGGTATGCCGCAGTTCTCCAACCAGCCCTCCTCCGTGATGCTCGGGTCGATCAATCTGTACTCTGCCCCCGGCACCGGGATCGGATCTCTCATGACCTGTCTGCGCAGCTCGATGACATCTTGTTTGTCGACATCTACCCACAGCCTGCCTTCTCCTTGCCACTTGACCCTCAGGCTTCTCGCGTCGAGCCCGCACGCGAGGTGAAGCACGGTGGCGCTGCCGGGGTGATCAGCCAGGAAAGCCTCCGTCTTGAGGTCCAGGATGCGTGTGCGGAGCGAGATCCAGGCCGAGACTGGCCGCTCCAGGAGTCCGTACCTCAGACGCTTGTTGAAGTCATAGCCGCTGTCTTTGACTTGTTTCACTACCGACGCGGCGTAGGTATCGTTGAGGATGGGGTGTGCTGACTCGGTGTCCCTTGCTCGGGCGATCAAGGTCAGCAGCAACGTCTCTTGAGCCCCAGTCAACTTGATATCGCCTTTGTGGTCGTTGTCTGCCATTTCAACTTGAATCGAAAAACTCATATAATCTGAAAAAGCCGAACAAAGTTGGCATTGAGTAAAGGAGGCCGGTCTAATGTCCTAGTCAGGCTTACCAGCGTATATACAGACCTCGGGCGGTACCGTTGGCTTGGACATTGATGTAGGATTAAACATCTTCGATGACGACAATTCCCATGGCCCGAAAACGATTACGACTTCGTGCGTGTACGATTAGGTTCCTGCAACCTTGTCGGAGCTGGGGTAAACCTGGAAGCATGGGAGCTGGTTGATAATTAGTCTGTACTGCAATTCCGGCTGTTGCAGCTGCATGGGGATCAGAAAACTACAAAGTCAATCCATACAGCCTAGTTTTGCTGAAGAAGAGAGAAAACGAAGCTACTAATCCGTTAGCAACCCAGCACATGTAATTCTGCTTAGTCGCTTCCCCCATTATTCATCCCACTATCCTTTTTCTTCATCATTGGTAGTAGTGCTTGGGATTCCTGGGGACGATCTGAGGATGCAAGATGGCATACTAAGAGAAGGGGGAGTCATAAAGCGAAGGGGAAGAGTGCTAGTCAGATTGAGGATAAGGGCTGAAGGGCAAGTGGCCGTTGGTTGTTTTTGCTTGTAGGCATTTGTGTCCAAAGAGCCGTGTTGAGGGCAGGCGGAGGTGTCCGCTCTATGTGACTGGCAGTGATCCATAGGGACCATGTTGTGAGAGGATGAATATACCATTTTCTATTTTGTCAGCCGGCGGGCATGCCGTCGAGAATTAGGCAACGAAGTGAGACAAGCCTTGGCGATCTGCTCGCTCCCGTCAGCACTCCTTCGATACCCCGCCGCACCTCAATCTCGCTACCAACTACACCGGACTGCAACCACTACTACACGTCAAAGATAACAAGTCTATCATGAATTTCACAAAAGAGGAGGAAGACTTTATGTGCAAAGTTTTCGGTGGTAGTCTTTGCAGGAGGTGTCGTGTCATCGTCTACCTGGGAGCTCCAGACCCTCCCCGAGCGAATACATCTGGCAAGCCCACCGCCTGGGACGGATCAAAGATTGGCTTACTGGCCACGACTCAACATCGCGATGATACGGACGAGGCAACGAATGGGACGGTGCTCGCACTCGACTGTGTACTGTGCCAGAAGATCCGCGACATGCTACCTCAAGAACACACAGTTGAACATGCGAAAGTGGCTTTGGCAAGACTTATCGATCATGGCATCTTGGGACCAAAGAAAAGGATTGATCCCTCTCTACCCTATGACAGACTCGTCATTGAAGTCAAAAGCACTGATCCTGGAGCGCCTCTATTGTTGGAAATGGAACTCGGACTGGTTGCACCGAAGCCAGAGCGATTTCCCCGGATGCGTCGGATCCAACCTGATGAGATCGACTACGACCTGGTTCGCGGCTGGTTGCATCACTGCGAAGAAGATCATGAGAATTGTTCGCGTTCCAAAGATGGCAAAGTCGTCATTCCAGGCTTTCAAGTCATCGACTGCTTCACGAAGTCGATTGCAACGGCACCATCCGGCGATTTCAGTTACGTAGCTCTGTCGTATGTCTGGGGCCAACAACAAACCGCAGATCCAGAGAGTTCAGGGTTTCCGCGTACAATTGAAGACAGTATTGCTGTCACTCTAACCCTTGGCTTTCAGTATCTCTGGGTTGATAGATATGTAAGAACCCAGTCCGATGTTCCCAGCAACAAAAGCTGACCGAACAGTGCATTGACCAGACGGATCCCATCAGCAAGCACATCCAGATCGGTATGATGGACCTCATCTATTCGCAAGCAGCGATCACCTTGATAGCTACCGCCAATGATGCCGATTATGGGTTACCAGGGGTAAGCAGCCGGCTTCGACATCCACAGAAAGACCTTAATATCGGCCCTTTTCAACTTGCCAGCTTCATAAGCCTTGACAGCATTATAGTCAAATCAGCCTGGGCACATCGAGGCTGGACCTTCCAGGAAGGATGCCTTTCCAATCGGAAACTCCTATTCACCGATCATGGTATCGTCTTCATCTGCCGAGGCATGCAGCGCTGGGAGACGATCGATCAAGAAGTCACAGAAGAGGACGGAGAGAATCGAGGTGCCATTTCACGTCTCGAGCAGATATTGCCAGACGTCAAAACGGTAGACCCGGAACCTTGGACCAGCATCCTACTGGAGGAGTACTCCAAGCGGACTCTGAGCTTCGACGAGGACGCGCTACAAGCATGTCTGGGCATGCTCAAGGGCATGGGTGTGACACATCACTGGGGCATACAAGTCACCAACGCGATCAATCCTGGGAGTGGACATAGGCCGCTAGTAATGGACCTCTACTGGCGCAACTACAGTCCAGCAGAAAGAAGGATTGGATTCCCCACATGGTCCTGGGCCAGTTGCCGAGGTCGGAAGGATTTTGGAGAATCAGCTCCATTCGCCGGAGATGCTTGCGAGATCGAAGTACAAGACACAGAAGGACGCTGGGTCGATGCCACGGCCCTGGCCCGCGATCATCCCGGTGACCTTGGCACTGTCACATCAGGGCAGAGGCTACGTGTCAATGGGCCTATGATCAAGTCTCGTTGGATAACCGAGGAGGGCAAGACGTACATCGAAGTCCCGGGAACAACGGAGCGACTCATTGTCTTCCTGGACACTGTGGACGAGACTACGCCTCTCCATCGTGACGGAGAAGAGCTTGTCATTGAGACGAATCTCAACGACCTTACTCCAATTCTCATGCTTCTGGAGCCCCATGGTGATCACTATAGGCGGATCGGACTTGCTCAATCGCTTGAGCCTCGTAGGTTGAGCTTTGCTGCACTGAGAAGTGCAGGGTCACACGCTGCGTGGATGGAGCAGAGTGAGATACGGACTATAGTTCTTGAGTAGCTTGCGGCGATGTTTGGACCCACAAACGAGGCTGCATAATACTGCGTGTGATTATGCCGGGGGATGCGTACTCTGCTGCGCCCGTGTCAGTAGTACTCGTTTGTGATTATGAGTCTCGGTGCCGTGACAGGTTCTGGGCTTTGCCATACCTGCGCGCGTGAGGAAAAAGCGAGGTATCTGCGAAGCTGGGATGATTCACGATAATGACATCTATAACAAATTAGCCTTTACTATTTCTGATATAATCATTAAATAAGATTTAGTGCAAGACTTTGAATAGGTTTGGAATATCCTACACATTTAAGCGACACATCATGACAATCGTCGTTGATTATGCGAACATTATCCAACTGGTCATGCCAAGATAAACAGTGCTTACCGGCTGCTAATGGTCCATATTCGATTCCCAGGGGTTGACCCTTCGAGAGCCCTCCCCTAAATCCTGCAAGCGATCCTCGCAGGGCTCGGATTACTCTCAGCTATCCACAAGAGAACTAAGAAGTTGGGCAAAACTCGCACCTTTCTGGAGCGTAGCGAAGGGCTGCAGGCGCTAATTTTAGCGAAGCAAACCCGTAGTAACTGGTCTGTGGATCTGTGGGGCGCCTGATTGACCGTTGGCGCTATTCAGTAGTGCACTGTTTGTACCCACATCTGATGACACGGGTGCAATCCTTCCGGACAGCCTGACAGCCTGGACCGACCAGGTGGCTCAAACGGAAATTTGTGGGATCATCACCTTCATGAATGGTGAAAAAACAGTTCAACAAACACACCTTTGCACTTGAGCACGCCTGCTCTCTCGAGCAAAGATCCTGGTTGTTTCATTCTGTGCATACGCAACCTCTTTCCCAATATCCATCATCACTCAGCTGACACCATGTGGCCTTTCACTGCATACCCGGAAGCTACAGCGTCTCAGGTCAACGGAAAGACCTACGATTATGTTATAGTGGGAGGTCAGCAAATCTCATGAGATTCCTGATGGGTAGAACTGACATTATTGCCAACCAGGTGGCACTGCGGGCTGTGTTCTGGCTTCCCGATTGTCAGAGGACCCTAATGTCTCAGTCCTTGTCCTTGAGAAAGGATACGTCAAGGACAACTTTGTGTCCCGTGTGCCCTTGATCAGCCAGAACTATTGGATGGGACACCCTCTCCAGGTCCAGGGCACTCGCTATTCCGAGCCCCTCCGTAATGTAAATGGGCGCAAGAACCACATCGTCACGGCCGAGGCCATTGGCGGAGCTACAAGAATCAACGCCATGCTCTGGACAAGAGGTGTCCCCGGAGGCTATGAGGAGTGGGCGACAACACTTGGCCTTGACGAATGGGCATGGGAGAAAGTCGAACCCTGCTTTCGCAAATTAGAGAATGCGCTTTGTCACCCAGATTCCCCAGACAGAGGGCATGACGGTACACTTTTGCCCTATCAAGGCCTTACCATTGTGTGCATGCGCTTACTCTGTTCAGGACTCATCCCCCTTCAACACAAAGCCTGGGGCTTTGAATGGCCAGCATAGTAAGCCGTTTCCCCTTGGCGAGAATTGGACTAGTTGATTACTGACATCGTTTCTAGTGTTGACCGGGCTGCTAGAAAGGTTGGACTGCCCGTGGGTCAAGATTGTAACAGTCCTTCTGCCCCAAGCATAGGACTCTTCAACCTTGATATGGCCATCCATCCCAATGGGCAGAGGGCTTCTGCATACAACACATACCTCAATAAGAAACTGGCTCTGAGCAGACAACAGCATCTCACGATTTGTACCGGTGTGGTTGTTTCAAAGCTGGACGTGGATGAGCATGCTGGTGTTGTCCGTGGTGTTCATATCCAAAGTATCGACAAGAACGGGCAAAACACTGCATATGTTCAGGCGAGGCGTGAAGTAATTATTTGCTCAGGTGCCATTTGCACCCCTCAGATCCTGCTACTCAGTGGCATTGGCCCACAAAGCCAGCTTGATACCCTGGAGATTCCTGTGAAGAAGAACTTGCCGGTATGGACAATCTCATCCATGTAAAAGTTATTGATGGCTAATCCCTGGTGTGTTCGCAACCCTCCAGGTTGGAGCCAGTCTACAGGATCATTTCAGTGCTGCCATCATGCTCGAGTTGCCCAAATCAGAGACACTCAGTTTACTTGAGACTATCTACGGTGCCTGGCACTTCCTTCTCTTCCTCTTGTTTGGAAAGGGCTTAATGGGTGCCAGTTCTACCCCCAAAACAGCCTTTGTCTGCACAGCTGCCCTCGATGAGAAGACGATGATGGTCAACAACTTCGAAGATTTCGCTGACGCCTCGAAAGCGACCAATATTCCCGACACAGAGATCATGGTGCACCCCGTCAACAGTCTGGGAAGACCGGTACCAGGGCACTCACTGCTAACCTTCTATACCACGCTTGTACAGCCTAAGTCTGTGGGTAGCGTCGAGCTTGTGAACAGGGATCCCCTCACCAACCCACGCATCCATCATCCCATGTTCGATGACCCACAGGACATGATCACTTTCAGGAAGGGCATCCGATTCACCATGAGAATGGCAGAAGTATTTCTCAAATCTGACTATCCCTACCCTGCCTCAATTGCATTTGCCCCCGGTGCAAACCCAGAATTGCTGGCCGCGTGGGAGAAGGACGCGCCAAACAGCGACTCACCTGCAGCGCCACCACCAGCCCCTGGACTGACCTTCAGCCAGGGAGCTGGTAATTTATCTGTGAAAGAGGCGCAGAGTCCTGCTGAGAACAAAACATGGAAGACTGTCTCTGATGAGGAGATTGACGACTATGTCCGGCGGGTTAGCATGGGCAGCCTTCATTCCTCGTGCACTTGTCCAATGTCGAGGGATGGGACGTCTGGAGTTGTTGACCAGTATCTCCGTGTCCATGGTTTCAAAAATCTAAGGATTGCCGATGCGAGTGTGTTTCCCAAGATCCCCAGTGGACACACCATGGCCCCTACCATGATGGTAAGCATACCTACTTTCTCTCTGCACTTGCTTAAACAAACCACGGAAAAGAATCTATACTGAACTTATGTATTCCAGGTTGCTGAAAGATGTGCAAGTTTCATTATCAACCAGTGGTCAGACAAACATGCTGCTAGACGGGACTCTTGATAGTACTGAAGCCCTGGTCCAAAAGCTTGCTCACGAAAGGGGTGATAGTGCCCCTCCAAACTGGCAATCCATTGGGAAATTGGTTATGTATTCTTTGGCAGCGGAAATGTCCCGCCAAGCTAACTGTTTCTATCCTATTGCATTTAAAGGTTGCAAGTTTAACTTCAAGATTGACGCCTTTGTGCCGGGTGGCTTAGTAGAGCCCGCATTGCGTAATACATTTTTATAATAGTCCGTATTCTTTGGCAGCAATTGATGTGAGGAAGAAAACTGTGTCATTTTCTTTACTTTGTCTGCTAGCAGCATCATTTATGAGCCATGGTATGTGAAACATAAACCGTCAATTCTAGATGTATAATGTAGCGTATCTAGTTGTACTACGAGCCTCTAGGCATTATTAAGCGGGATTGTATCCCTTGCTCCAGTCACTGCAGTTCAGATCCAATAGCGACCTGTCCAAATTCCTGCAGGTGACCAAATTGCTTCCGTTAATGGTGCGGATGTCAATGTTCTCGGCCACAATGTTCGAACAAGTATCCGGGCTGGAACAGACCAGGTGTCCCACAAGAGGAGAAAAGACCCGGTTCGATCGACCTCGAACGTTGCGGAATGTGACATCCGTAATCTTGAGCTTAGACTGCAGAGACTGTCAGCCCTGATACCTACAATATGTGTGGGATGTTACTCACAGGATGCTTGAAACATTCCTCCTCGTCATCTTGGCCGTAGCATTGAGTGATGGTGAGGCCGTAGTCCACATTGTCGAGCCACATCGTGTCGTAAGTCACATTCTGGACCAGACCTCCACCTCCACCACCGGACAGGGTTCCGCTCTTTTCGGAATACGCATCTGGCCACACCTTGATGCGCGCACCCTCGGAGGAGTTGTACATGGCCGCGTTGATGACCGTGATATTCTGGACGTAGTCGACCCTTTCTGGGTACTGGCCCAAGCTGCCGATGGAGATACCATGCGTTCCGTTGCAGCGCATGTTCTGCACCAGGATATTGGTCGAGTTCGGCTTGAATGATACGCAGTCTGGTGCAAATGCGTCAGTGAATTGGGCAAAGGCAATGACATCTTCTAGTCGCAATTACCATCTCCATTCGTCACGCTCGAGTTCTGGATTGTGATTCGATCGGATCGATAAATATCCCATCCATCAGTGTTCTTCTCGAAATACTCGTTGTTGCTCACAGCCCAGATAGATATGTTTGTGAATGTTACGTCCGTCGAGTTGGCGACAAAGTTGGTCCACATCGGCGAGTTATTCAAGCTTATGTCCGAGATCGTTCCGCCGTGCAGATCATCAGTCATCAGGAGGACAGGTCGTCGGTCCTTCTTGTGCTCAGGGTACCAATCCCACCATTTCTGGCCATTTCCATCGATGACACCACCTCCGTATAGGTTCACGTCCGTGCCGCCAATCTTGAAAAAAGTGGTGCTGTTTTGGTAGTCCATGTCGAAGGTGTGCCCATCTCTCCAGTAGGTCATATTATCGCTGAATTTGATATATGCCTGGATGTCTAAGTCTACGCGCTCCAGGTGAGTGAGGTCCAGAGGGTTGCCGATGAAATATGACTGCGTTCTAGGAAAAATGACATGTCCGTCGGGGTTGCAGCCATCGATGGCGGCCTTGATGAACTCGGAGTCATCAGTCTCACCATCGCCGTGGCTTTCCACAATGCAGGTCCGGTTGCGGTCTGGCGATCCCTCCGCTATTGAGGGGCGAGCGGACCGGATGCTGAAGAGGAACGTCTGTGGCACCGTGGTGTAGGCGTAGTCTGCTACCGCGGCTGCTGGGAGCAACGTGCACAAGACTGCGACACTCTTGAAGAGACTCATCGTGACCGAAACAGTTGAGCGAGATCGAACAGGCGAAGGTTGAGAATCCCGTCTTTCGTCCGATCACAAATTGCTTATTTACTTAGACATTCGGCTTCGTATAAATAAACTTTTGTTGTTCTTGGCATCCCTTTCCGCTGCCGGGTACACCCACCAGGGACTCCACGATTTCGGCCGCAACTGAGCCGATGGGATCCTTCCAGGTGTTTATGCTTGGCAGTGGTGCTTGCTATCGCACTCTCGGATCATGTGCCCGGAAAAGAGTCTCCAAGGAGCCCACTTCCCAAGGCGCGCTTCCCCAGAGATTAGTCCCGGATAAGCTTCATCTCCCCACAATCGAGGCTGGGCATTACTCTGTGATAAGTGGGAAATTCGGCCGCATTTCCGGGGTCCCGAGCAGAGGATCACGGAAACCCACCCGGTCAGGATACAACCACCTGACCCAAGGGGCTGGTAAAGGAGGCCATACTTGATCCGATTGCTGTAGTGCTGCAGCGTTCGGTTCATTACATTGTACTTTCATAACGGCTCAGAGCCCTGGCTTCTTTCCACTACGGCCAATTGTGTTGGTTCGGCCACAGCGGCCTAAACCAGCGGAGACATTCTTGTTGCTAAACACTGGAGATGATTGCCAATGAAGCCGCTTAGGTAGGTCTCACTATTAAACAACTTATGCCCCCATGCGTAGCTTCCTAGACTCAGTGCTGAGTGCAAATCAATGGTGGCACGACGATTACCAGTAGTACCGATAACTCCGCCCTCTCTCGTCTTTGAACAACAATTCTGGGTCGTCCTCGGTTCTCAAATGTGCTTCGCGAGCAAAACGCCGATTTAACCATTTAAACGCAGCCGTTTGGAGAATGAGAGAGGCGAGCCAAACTGCCCCCAGGGATATGCACGCTGCCCATGCCTTTCGATAGTGGGGTGCATCACTCTATTGTGGCAATGTCAACTTTTCCTGGCACGGTTTATGGGAGACAGGGAGCATTGACTTACACCTCTGAAAACCTGGTTGCCGTAGGTTCCTCCAAGATTGGAACATCCGACTATGCGCTGGTCAGTGCTCGCTCTATACATGTGGAGGCCCAACTCAGTTTTTCCTTACTATAAACAGCGTAGGCGATAGCTCTTTGCTGGGGTGTTTTGAAGTTCAGAGCCAGCCAAGATACATTGATTGGCTGCCACGACCTGTGGTGGCGACTTTGGTCAGTATTTCAGACACCCGTTACTGAATATCTTGCATTGACTTACGGAGCAGCTTGCGTAACAACATAGGCTGCATAGAATGACCACGATGCCTTGGCAGTCACGGGCAAGTGCTGATTACAGCACTATTAGCCCTCATGGTTGCCTATCGACACATTTCGAGGACACTTACATAGAGCGCGATGAGACCAGCCAAAGTCCAGACCGCGGCGAAGATTATGGCGTACCCGAACCGCTTGTATCGATCAACAACTGAAGACAGGACAAAGCCGGTCAAAGAGCCCAGGATAGGACCCGGGGCGTTAAAGAGGTTGGCACGGGTCCTGTTGAACCCCAGGGATTGGATGATGGTTGCGCCCCAGGTCGATAAGCCATTGACAGACTGCAGTCCGCTCAGGCATACGATCAGATAAGGCCAGGTATGCCAGGTGAGCAATACATCAGTACTGTAGGACGAATAGTCAGTCAAGGCCCAGAATCTGATCTCTGACTGTCTTGTAGGAAACCAACATGTCTTTGAGCGAAATCTCAAGTGTTGAGGCCTGGCCCTTGTTTGGATCACGTCTGACGATTCTCGCAACAAAGACGTCGGCCTCACGCTCCGTCAGCCACCCAAGTATGGGAATCAGGCCGCCGAATAGACGATTGGTGTGGTGCGGCGACCTTGGCACAAAGACAAAGGCTAATATGCCCACAGCTAAATTTTGAAAAGAATCAGTTGGCTTCATCCTATCCGACCATTACCGCCCCATAGGAGCTTACCTATCGTTGATAACCCACAGATGATGAAGATCCTGTCAAACCAAGTCAGCATCTATTCCTCACAGCTTTGTTCAACAGGCTACCAACCATTGCCACCCCTTCAAACCCCCTTCACCTTCCAGCCGGAGAGCTCCAGCGGAGATCAACGAGCCGAACGCAGCCGAGATGGACGGCCCAAGGAAGAATATTGTAGTCCTCTTGGCAAGCTCATCCTGTGTGTACCACCGGGACAGCGTGTACAGTGCGCCAGGGATGAATCCACTCTCACCCAGGCCAAGGAACAGCCGTGCCGCATACCAACCACCAGCATTTGTGACAAAGGCCTGCAACACTTCGATAAGGCCCCACACCACAACTTGCGCTGGGATCCAGTAATGCGCTCCCACGCGGTGTAGCACGACCTTACGGGTTCATTTTATTAGGTGGGAGATCGCGTCTAGGGAATGGGGACGACTCACATTCGAGGGGATCTCTAACAGGACAATGCCGAACCAAAGGAGCGAGACGCCAGTGTTCGCTTCGTCTCTTGTCATTCCCGTGTCATGGAGAAATGTGGACGTGAGGACGCCGGAAACGTTGGTGCGGTCGATGGCCATCCACGTGAACATCAACTGTGAGCGGTCAGACACCGGCGCCACATAACAGGTGGCAGTGTTGCAAACCGAGAAGAGTGGGAGGAAGAGCAAGTCGGCCTTGCGGACCACGCGAGCCTCCTCGCTCTTGCTCCAGACCACAAGGACTTGCTTTCCATCCTTTTCGATGTGCTGTCGAAAGATTCCATCACCAATATCACTGCTCTCGGTTTCAGACGGCGATTTACGGAAGTCGTCTGCGGCGACATCGAGAGGACTCTGGTGAGAATCTGCGGGCGTTTCGTCGTGTGTGTTGGTCATCGCCGAGGAGTCAACGGCCGAAGAGGTAGCGAATCTTGTGACGGCTTGGGTAACCATTTTGCTTGGCCGCTGTGCGTACTCGATGGTTGAATCATACATGTAGTACTGCATACCGACAAGCGATGCGATAAAATCCAAAGCCTTTATCGGCACGAACATCTGGTCCCTGGCAGACATCATACGTTCGATGGCTGGGTGTCGCACTCATCACTGCTACATATGGCGCAATAGTGCTTTGCCGGTTCTATAGGTCCCAGCCTTTGCGGTGTGTCCCTCGATTGGGGAGTGTCATTCGCTGTTTCCATGGATGCCGCATATTCGGCGCATTTCTTTGGTACCAATAAATTTGGCTCAATTACTTATCTTATCTCCAAGGCAACATTTCGTGTGTGTGTTATGACGACTGCAGTTAGCATCTTTTGTTGTCTTTGGACCCTGAGATGTCGCCATCCCGGAGCGGGGCATGCTATGGTGTTGGGGATGTCATCATCTCGATGGTTGCGAGAGCGGCCTCGTGCTATACCCCCACAAGGGACAATTCTTTGAAAATCCAAAGTGTGACTTGAGTGAGCATCTACAGAGCTCTTCTACGATGTCAGCACCCGTCGAAAATCACAAACCGCTTCCGGTGTACTTCATTGGTCACGCCGGTGTTGGTCTGCTCTTCAAGGAGGACGAGAACAACGACATAGTAAAACACAACTTGAGGTCTATCGGCGACGAAATCCGTGCCATTTCGCCTCCTCCAAAAGCGATCCTAGCCTTCAGTGGACATTTTGAAGCTGGCGAGATCCACGGCCCAGGTGTCGTTGAGGGTCAGTGATGATGCATTACCACGTCTCTTCCTTCACAAAAAGTCGTATGAGGCTAACACTACCGCAGTCAATGTCAAGAAGAATACGTACATCCAAGTCAGTGCTGTACATCGAATGCCTTTCATGGGTACGAGTATGACTCACATTGTATGGTTACTTAGCATGATTTTGTCAACGACTTCCACGACACCCAGCCGTTCGTCTACGAATATGACTGGCCTCACAAGGACGCACCCGATCTAGCAGTGGATGTCTGGAATCATCTACGTAATGCGGGAATCAAGGCGAAACGAGTGGAGCGTGGAGTAGACCATGGGATCTGGGTCCCCTTCAAAGTGATGTTTCCAACTGACAAGCCACTCGAAGTGCCCGTTATCCAGGTTTCAACATTCCATGGCTATGACCTGAAAAGCCAGATTCGCCTCGGAGAGGCAATAAAATCTCTGCGGTACGTCACTTTGAGACAACGGTTATTTGTTGATTCGGATGATTCGGATTCAGATATAATGGGTAGCTGACCTGCTGCCTTGCAGTTCCGATGGATATCTCATTCTGGGATCTGGCATGGCTGTGCACTCCTTCTCGTCGATTGGAGAGATCCACCAAGCAGAGCTGGAGAGAAGGGAAAGTATCCGAGGACAGGTCTTGGCCGAGTCAAGAACTTTCGATACTGAGCTCAGGAATGCTGTGACAAAGTCAGATGCCGTTGATAGAAGGCAGGCGTTGCTAGCTTTGGAGTCACTGCACGAGTTCAGGCGCTCGCATCCTACTATCGAGGTACGTGTCACCACTACAAAATTACATCGAAGCTTTTCGACGATAGCGGCTGATGTTCTAATTAGCATTTCACGCCTCTCCTTGTGGCAGCTGGAGCGGCAGGAGTTGCTCAGGTCGAAGCTGTTGGGAGAGATGTTGTCGAGCCAGGCATGTCATACCTCAATGTTCGGTTCAGATAGTATAGACGGATAGGGCCCACTGCCAATGAGGAGGAGACGGAAATCCTTCCTAGGCACAAAGCCCACTCTAGTCTGACCTCTGAGTCAACACAGCTCGAGTCAATGCCAGGTATCTTCCCCTTTGGCACACAGCAAATACATCTGCCTTCGCTGAAAGCCGGACTTGATGCACACTGGCATGTGTATGGGACAAAAGAATAGCTCGCCTTTGTTCAGTCACAAATGTCCAGAGCACTCCGCGAACTAAGCCGCGGTACCTCAATCATCATTCTCATCCTCGACCTGGCTTAGGCCGAGTGCCGCCATCTGAGCCTGACTCATCTCCCCTCTGACTTGGCTCTGTGCTCCCCATGTTGAGCCTCCACCGATCGGTCTTCCCTGCTCACGTCTCGCTTTTCTCTTCCTAGGCGGCTCGAACGCATCATCATCTAGCATATCATCATCCTCGTAGGCAGAATGGTCGCTGTACGGCGGCTCGTCATCGAGCGACTCGAGCGGGTCTCGAGGTGGGAATGACCCAGGCATCGTCGGGGTAAGCTGATTCGGGTACGGTGCAGGTATCGACTCGGGGCCGGAAGGTCCCCCAAGGAGATTTGTAGATCCCGTCGGTCGAACCGTGCTTCCGCCGTGGAGCCGCTTCTGTCTCTCCCGCTCCTGGCGTATCTTCCGCTCGACCTTGTCGGCCTCGATGCGGCGCAGCGCCTTCTGCTTCTGTTCATCTTTCGCCTTCTTCTCCTTGGCCACCTGGAGAGCATGCTTCTGCATGTCGTTGAGCTCGTCCTTGGGGTCGACCCTCTTGCCCTTTGCAGCCGCTGGATCAGGCCGCTCTTTTGGCGTCAGCGTCTCGTTGCCGCCTTGTCCCTGGTTGCTATCGGCGATCCGGTCCACTCCGAGGCTTGCGAGAAAGTCCGCGAAGTCGTCGATGCGTTTTCCATCCCACGTGGCTGTCTGCAGCTTGTAGCCTCCGTGGATGAACTTGTGGGGCGTGTTCTTTATGATTGTCGCGTTGATCTTTTGCTTTGTGGGGATGCCCTTGGACATCATTCCGAAATTCTTGACGTCGCGAGTGAGTTGACCATCTTGTGCGTGCATTCCGACGAATCCGGCAAGTTTTAGATCTTCCAGGGCAGCAGAGGTCAGAGTGAAGTTCTCCCACATGAAAGCGGCCAACTCTTCCTCGTTGTCGTATGCGCTGGCTTTGGCCTCGAGAAACGAAGACATCGCCTCGTGAGCTGCCTCAGCAGTCTCCCCTTGACCGCCGAGGATGATGCGATCCAGACCTCCGGCGCATTCCGACTCCTGCAGGATAATCTGGGTGACATATGGCAGGCTTCCCATCGTCATGCCAACAGCGCTCCTGTCTTCCGCCGAGAGATTGTTCCAGGGTCTCGCATGCGCCTTGCAGAAGGGGAAGACCCAGCGCACAGTTGGGAACTGCCCGCGGAGCGTCTTGTGGTTCCTGGTCAGCTTCTCGGAGAGGACCTTGTCGCGGAGCTCCTGGTCGGTGGTCGACTCCGAAAAGCGGTGGAGGAAGACCACGGTATGTGAATGGTCGTCGGCGGGGTCAACCACCAGTGGCTTGGTGAGCCTCTGACGAAGTGCCATATTGAGGGGATGTCCTGACTTCTGATGCGATACAATGAGAATGGAGACGTGCTGATGTGGGAGACCAGTCAATGCGGTCCATCCGTCTTATAGTGATGGTTTCACATTGTTGTTGGTGGGTAGGCAGTTGAACACAGCAATAGCCTGCCCAGTGAGGCCATTAACTTTGCAGGTCCCCCATGGAATGTGGTCCGTGCGTCAGTGTCAGTGGGCCTCCTGCAGATGTCTTGGGACGATACACACGGTCCTTGGGCTCACAGACATATTGAATGAACACCTTCTCCAGAATTGAATAGGTAAGAAAGGAAGTTGAAATTGATTCAGGCCCATGAACCCGACGCAACGCCCCCCATGCCGAGCAAACCTTCCTAACCGGTCCGCTCTTGCGACCACACAACGCAAGTCATGGTGACCGAGAGAAGGCTCTGGCTATGTCATTGATTTCCGATAATCACTCAAGTACTTCACTCACGATTGATCAATCGTGTAGGTCAGTACGAAATCTTTCCCAAGTGCAAATTCTGACCTATAAATATGCCTAATGCCTGACACGAAGACAAATTTCTTTTTCATTGTATTTCATAGTAACTGCAACGGAAGATTACACACCTCACAGTAAAGTACAATAATTCCGATTAAGAGGTTGAAGCAGGCAAACAATAATCCAATCCTTCAAGACAAATGCATCGGCCTATAGCACAGAAAAGATGGAGACCACAACCCATACCATGCATGGGGTCTGAGGATCAGGAGGGAAGGCGGGATAACGCAACGGACCTGCGATACTCTACGTCTCAGGACATAATGGCGCTGCCACCACCTGCTCAACCTGACATGGAACAGCGTGGTGGATATGAGATGCAGGACTTTTGTGCAGATAGTTGCTATTGTATTGGTTTCATTTTCACCTTGGGCCTCATCACATTGTGTTGTTCACCAGATGATATGTGTTAGTTGACTACGAACATCGGTAGTATATTTAGCATTTATGTGCAAAGTAACTGAACAGATAAATAATACCGCCAATTACTTACGTCCGTATACTTTGGTTTATTCTGTTAAAAGGGTATCTTCCGTGTTTCTCCGATACGCTGCGACATTACATCCGTGATCTATCTTACCTGCTCACTGACTTTGAGGCCTCCTTTTCAAGACAAATTTTAAACCCTTTTGGTGCAATCCTGCACTCAGATAGACTTTGTAGTATAGAGGCGAATGTATGGGTAGCCTCTATGGACGAGCCTCCTTAATAACTACCAACCCCAATAGCACCCCTCAGGCCAGCGCAGTCATTGACTAACGGAATAGATGGTGAGAGACAAGCTGTCTGGGATGTTCACCTGAGACCTGCGACTATATTCATCTACCCCGTATTATGTTGACAACGACCCTTTCCTGGAACATGTGCGGTAAAATCGCGACCGTTACCGTTACCGTTACAAGGTCAGATCACTAATTGCGACTACGAAAACAAGTATTTACAAGAGTTGAGATGAATGCCCGATCCCTGCAATCCTCATTCCTACTATTCCCGTTCTTACTCACTCTACAACGAAAGCTGACAGGTTGCATTTCCAGCTGTTCGGGAAATACTATGTGCTGCACGTTGATTGGTTATGTCCTCACAACACCACTGCACCTTCAACGTACTAACTACCCCGCCACCGGTTTTCAGCTCACCTCGGAATCTCCTCTTGGATGACACGGGCATTCTCATTCATATCATTCAATCTTGGCGTCAGTTAGTTGTATCTGCCCGGACAGACTTTCCACGAGCCAGATGGGGTGCAACACGGTCGGCGACACGAACTCTGATATCGCAGGACTCGGTGTCAGTCTACCTACTCCCCGCAAAGCACGCGTGCATGCTAATAACGCATTACAGATCATCTACGCCTTTGTTGTGCAAGGTGGTTTGTCTGTCATCTTATCCCTTGTCTCCGTAACAGCGGAGGCCTTTCAGGTCCTTGCACGCCGAACTCTGCCGCGTTTTGAGTCTGAAGAGTCTGTCAAGACGTTGATTTTATGCACAAATGCTATCCTTTCGAGCATCAGCCAGACCCAAATTGTGAACGGTACGCCACTTCATTTTGTTTGGAACGTACGCACCCCTTTTCACGTACTCGGTACATGTACTTACTGTTTCACAATGGCTCAGGAATCTCCCTGTTGATCGCGGTCATTGTGCAGCACGACGAATTAAGCCTTTACCATCTGCACATTGTCTACGATGTTGTAAATCTCACCGGGTAGGGTTGAACATACCTCAAATGACTTGTCATAAGGATCATAGCCATTGTCTTACACTTCCATAGTGTCTCAGCATGCGCAGCCTTGGCCAACCTGATCCGGGCGCCGAATTTCAAGATGTCCATCGGACCACATACTTATCTCCTGGTGTTCTCTTGTCTTTACCTGGGGTATTGCGTGATCTTTGGAAGGCGGCTCAACAAATGGGACTATAACATCGACGGAGAGTGCTACAACACGAGCCCTCTAGATACCTCGCACTTGACCCATCCTGTGTCTGACCAAACATATCTCTCATTCACCTGCTTTTACATGTTCGCCAGCATTCTCCTGTGTTGGTTATGTGGAGGGATGCGAAAAGAGTCAAATGCCGAACACCAAGAAATTAAACGGGCTCATGGAGGAGGGGGGAGCAACAGCAAGTCGGCTTTTCTTTCGGAGCTTGGCCAAGTGCTCAGAGCGAGCTTCCGCTCATTTTCTCCCACGAAATTGACCAAATGGATCCTGCGGCGCATATACGGGGTCAGAAACCCCAATAAAGTGTCTTCCCAAGCACTCCTGCAGCATTCGCCTATCGACAAGGTTGAAGGCTTGGGCAAAATGTCGACCAAAATCTTCCTTCTGCTCGTCTCTCTCGGCCAGTTTCCAGTCCACACGTACGAGATCTTCGCCCTCCGACACTACAACGAACATCGTCTTTCAGGGGACTCGGAAGATTCCTGGGGTTTTGGACAGATTGTGGCTCTCGTTTCGTTGGGATCAACTCTCGTGCAGTCTATCGGAACCATCATAGGTGCGTGTCACTTCTTCTGCACTTGGATCAATCGATTCACATTGACGAGGATCAGATTATTTCCAGCATTCGAGCTTGGAGAAAATGGTCGAATTTGTTGAGCTCCGCGAAAGAGATACGTCAATCGAAGACCATCAGATCTCTCCACTGGAGGTTCCGCAACGTGTCCATACCATGCCGGCAATGCTGGTGGATCTTGAGTCGCTGGAGGCACCGGACGCAAGGAGAAGAGCTAACTCATCCTGATCAATATGAATTGGAAAAAATATTGGGCGTTGTTCTCAATCAGCAGAAGGTTTAAGCGCTCTGTGATGAATTGGAGCAAACAGTAATCCCATTGTTGAACTGAACTACTTACTATCCTGCGTCTAAGGAGCACTCCTTTTACGGGCTGAATTATTTGATGACCATTAGCAATTCTGCGTTTAGCTATACGAAACGCTCCCAAAATCCCACAATTAACTTCGATGAGCACTTTCCAGTACATCATGTATCGAAAGACAATGCTTACTGGCACGGGCTGGGTCTGCGTGTCATTGTGGTCCCAGTTTGGAGTAGAGTAGCACCCTCCGCTGCTCGTTACCACCACCACGCTGAGCCAGAGTGATTGCGACACAATGTCTTTGTCCACGAGAATGACATTGTCAAATTATGAAGAGACTATAGTGGTAGTTACAGTGCCCGGAGAACAATGCGACAACACTTAATACGATTGTCAAAGAACTGTAGTCACAACACAGACAATGCGATGTCACTCAGCAATGCCTGTAACTCCTGGACCAAGGAACAGTTCCCTGGAGTATAAATACCTTGCATCCCTTAACAGCCTAAACACCAGTTTCTGCTTCACAAATAATCACCCGATTTACAGGCCGGTTAAAACTCCAACCATTCCACCAGACACTTGCTTCCCCCCTGCAACTGATTGCAAGATGTCCATAACCGACAACAATACAGTACCTAGGGGAAACGACACGGCACCCGCTGATAAGCCGTTGACGCAGGCGGAGAAAAACGCGCAAGCCGACTACGTCCTCATCTGGATGATCGTGCCAGTCACAGCAATAATTCTCGGTGTCGGTGCTTACTTTTGGATCCGAAAGCGCATCAAGAAGTATCGCGCCCGGAGGGCCAACAATGCCGACAACGACATTGAACTTCAGCAGCGTGCCATCCCAGAGCGTCCGAAGCCGGAGCCTGCGAGTCCGGAGCATGCTCCTGGACTGTTTTATCTAAATCAAGATCACGCGAGTGGTATTGAGACTCCACCTCCTACATACAGCGCTAGCTCGATTAAAGACTATGCCAGGGGAGTTATGGGACTAGGTAAGGCCTAAGAAGTGAGTATGGAGCTTCCGGATACTTTTGGGGGTTCATGGCAATCAAACCCCAGGTAGGTGTTTGCATCGTAGATTGGAGTGCGAAGGTTTCCATAGATTGCGGAATACAATTTTTGACCTTCGACCACCATTTCACCGTATAGCACAAATTGTCACAACGCTGCATGTAATTTGACGTCAAAGAGATAAACACAACCGAAATAGACACCTGATACTAAAATGTTGGATCGTCAAACTACCTAAGTGCGAAATGTTGGCCTGGAATGCTCAAGGTCTTCCTAAAGCCTCTATGGTGTTGCAATTCTGTACAATCGAACTCTGCGTAGAGTATTATATAGCAAGTAGGAGTACATCAAAATGAAGACCTCAACCGCAAAGATACCATTAGTGCAAATAAAAAGGCTGAAGATATGTTTTGGATAGACATAATTCTGGCTGTCGGGGTTAAGCAGGCCTTCCGCGGGCCGACCCGTCTAGGGGCTCATTGGAGAATGGGTCTTCCTTGTCGTTGACGTCAAGGCGTCTAAGTGTCCAACGTTAAGCCGCATCCGTAGTCGTGACGACACGCTCATTGCACGGCAAGATGACATCTTCCATCTGCATGTTCTGTTTCCGCACCTAAGTTGTAGCCTCCCGTGACCTCCGTAACTCAACCACCTTACATACAAGTTGGACCTTCTCTGTCAAAAACACTCGTGTCATGCCACCCAGACCGTCCTCCCTATTCTTTGCTTCCAAACGAGCCTCAAGCACAGTTGTAGCCAAGTCAACTAACATCCCGTTCTCACTACGAACCATGTCTACCGGAACCCCCTCAGGAACAGCACAGGCCCAGGCCTCAGCAGACGCCAGTGCGCCTTCTTTCTCCTCCATCGGAATCAAGAGGACGAACATCGAGACTGCCCCTGGCGTGAACCTCTCAGAACAACAGAAAGTCCTTGTTGGCTCTGTCCTTGACGTCCGTTACCATCCCTTGAGCCAAGTCTACCATCTTGTGGTCACCATGCTAACATCAAGCACAGCTCTTCGAGGGCAATCCAACCCTCAAGCACTTTAGCTTGTGGAATAAGGACGCCACATTCACGGACAACATCACTGTCGCAGCCGGCTATGCCAAGTACACAGCGCAATTCTACGGCCTCCCGGCTCTGTTCAAGCCGATACAGCTGCAGTCACACAGCGTCAAGTCCGCAGGCAATCCCATCGAGTTTGACATGAGCAACAAGTACGTCGTAAAGGGCATCAACCAGGAGAAGGTCATGAACTCGGTAGTCAGGATCCATGTCGGCCAGGACGGCAAGATTGAGAAGGTAGAGGATCGGTGGAACGGCGAGCTGCCCTCGGGTGCTATCAGCGATGTGAGTAACCCTCGAAACTGGACCCTCAGCCCGTTCGCCGCCGCGCGCTGGGCATTCAGGACAGGCAGCGATGTCGCCTGGTGGGCTTTCTGCACGTTCAGCTGGTGGTCGCCTTTCCTGGTAGGGGCCGCTTTGCGTCAATGCTTTGAGTCCACAATGGAGCTGATGCTAACGATGCTTCATAGGCTTTCCGCAAGTTGAATGCGGTGACGGTGCCAGCATTCGTCACGGTGCCCAAGAATGAGGAAGAGGATATGAAGATGAAGGCCGAGAGGGAGAAGGAGTAGAAAAGTGCTTAATACATGTCTTCATAGCTAAACTTGAATATCTGGCAACTACTACTTTTTTTTTTATCTGACAACAATAAACGCTGTAATGTTTGACTGGCGTTCTGACCTCGATCATCTCATCTCGGATCCTGCCTCAATTGTTCTGTACATGATATAATTCTCGGTGCAATCCTATGCCCGAAAACAGTGATACTATTCTTGACTTTGCATTCAAACTGTCGCGTTTCACGAAATCGATACTCTTACATGGATTATTCGCCTCTTAAAGTACCGACATACCCTCGAAACTTTGTGCGCGCGATCTCACGTATCGCTGCGTATCGAATAGGACCGATCACAAGGTCCAGCATGGGCGGCTGAGAATTGATACTCGTATCAGGAGGTCGGTAACAGCCCTTCCCAAACAAAGACGGAGCTGAAAAGTTCTTGTGACTGCGGTAAAAGAATTGTACCTCGACCGTGGCTTTAGTCCTTCAAGCCCACCACATCCATAGGCCAAACCATAGTGGTCAGCCATTCCCGCGGAAGAGCCTTCTTGATAGCACGAATCTCCCTCGTTGAAGTCGTCTCCTCTCCCCTAAAGGGCTCGTCGCCCAGCCACCACACGTTGTGCACCTGCGCGACAGTCGCAAAAAAGTGCGCCAAAATTACCAAGGCTCGAGGGCGACGGACTGCCAACAGCTCAATGTACTTGGATGGGATCAGCAACGGGAATGCCTGGACCCGCCTTGTGATGGCGTATACCGGCTCGCCGTGGCTGATGCCACTCTGGATGCTGCCCACATAGCTCAGGGTCTTCTCGTAGGCGTCCCGCGTCTCGTCGTCGGCCCAGTCGTCGCCGGACGGCAGGTGCTGCGTGAGCACGCCCTGGAAGTTGACGCGGTGCTCCGGGCTGAAGTAGGTGTCGTCGCGGCCAAAGTACGGATACGCGTTGGCGGCGTTCATCAACGCAGGGTGGTCGGCTTCCTTGGATAGCGTGAGGATTGTCTCGACGCTCTGCCGGATGACGATCCCTGCGCCGCGGCCGACTTGCAGCCAGTCCATCGGAGGTCGGTAGGGGGATATGGGGCGTTCCTGGAGCATCGCGAACGCTGTGATGGAGATGAGTAGGGCGCCGAAGCACACGACCTCGGCGGTCTCGACGGTCAGGGTCGCGACCTCCTCCCGCTGGGCATGGAGGGCGGCGATGAAGTAGCTTTCGCGAGCGGTGTAGATTTCTTTGTCGTCGGGATCTGAGCGAAGAATATTTGTGGCTGAGAGCGCGCAGATACCAAAGAGCATGTTTTCGTGGCTGAGTGCCATTTCGGGCATCGTCTTGACCCATATGTCTCGCCAATACGGTGCTGGGTTCAACGGGAAGGGGTTGTGAACCGTAAGGTGCCAATTCTGCATCAAGCGGTGCTCCATTAGTCGTCGAGCCTTGGACTCGGGCAGATTGAGGTCGTTGGAATCTTCTGGTGGGGAAGGAGGCTGGGTGAATATGTTTTCATTGTTCGGCCAACGCGGCCAGCTCGGCAGAAGGCCTGTCTGCTCGGGTGAGTGGGCTGCAGGAGATCTTGTGCCAGTGCTGACGGCTGAAGGTGAAACACCCGGTTGCTGGCTGGGAGAGGGCGTTGGCAATAGTTGTTGCTGAAGGCCATGATCTTGAGAGTGGTTGGGCCACGAGCAGTCCATCTGCAGACGACTGCAGTTGCCGCAAATTGGGCGTGTCTCGTCGCATTTGACCCGACGTGACTTGCATTTGAGACATCCATTCCGGGATTTTCGGTGACCAACCTTGGCCGGCCGGCTTCTACCGTCGATTCCACGAGAAGCCATAGCTGGACGCACGGGTCAGAAAAGCTGTCAGAAAGCGTGCTCCAGTCTGTTGCGGTGTGCTGACGTGGAACCCGCCCAGAGGCTGATTGTGGGTGTCACGACGCCATCTCATCAAGTGCCCAGATCAGAGATTCTGTAAGATAAGGGGCATAAGTCAAGACAACTGGTCAAGAAGTGCGGGTTGCCACCGGGCTGGGCAGATTTGGCACGGAGTATCAGTCGGTGTTGCTTTTCAGCTTCTCGTTCCACGGACGGGATATGGAGTAATTGTTCGCCAACCTTTTTGACCACTCACAGCCCGCCATTTTGATGACATCATCAACTTACTCAGCTGACAACGCAAGAAGTGAAGGGAACTAGGTGCAGGTTACTCAACATAATTCCTTGCAAGAAGATATTTCCCAAGTAGACTGCTTAGTTCACCCCAGCCAAGGTACATCCACCCAGCTTCCTGGGCGGGACTAAGAACGAGTGGCTAGTGAAGAGGGAGTGGAATATATATGGCTTCTTAACTCTACTTCCCCCCGGAACTGCTGTCGGCTAACAGGTGCCTGAAGCAGATAGCATCACGTGGGTGATATTCAAGACATAAAAACTTGGATTGTTTTAATTTGATCTGGTTATGATTTGCTGCACTTCTAAATTTCGGTTCATTCTAATTTGCGCAATGGGCGTTACTATGCTTGGGTGGAACACTTCATTTTTAGCGGTCAGTCATCAATTTCAGCTACCAACCATTACATTAACTGCGCAGCTGAAACAACGTCCTTAATACGAGCGTCGGTGATGTTTGGGGGGGGGGGGGACGGGGGAAGAAAAGAAAATGGACGCAATATCAAAACGACGAGAAGTACATCACATCCAGGAACTCGCTGTTCTACACTTCCAAGCCATCATCAATTTTTATGGCTGGCATGGCCATTGCGGTCCCCCATCCCCGGCTCAAATCATTTGTGCTCACGCCCAACAGCCAAGCGAATCCCTCCACGATGTCGCCCACAAATCTCTTTGAAATCGACAGACCTGGTGCGAACACCCAGAACGAATGACAAACTCCCGGATATACCTCCAGCTTCACGTCAACGCCATGATCCTGCAGCGCATACGCGAGGATGAGTCCGTCATCGCAGAATATGTCATGGCCCGCGACCTGCAGGAACATCTTGGGCATCGCGCCGATCTTGTCGAAAGGCGAGGCGAGAGGGTTGAACAAGGGTGACGCAATACTGGGATTGTAGTATTCCCACATGGTCGCCGCCTTGCCCTCATCAATGACGAGGGCGTCGCGGTGTTGCTCATGGCTCTTCCAGAATATCTTGTAATCGTCCGGCACCACGTCTTCCTCATTCAATCCCATGACGATCGGAGCCCATGTGCCCGTCACAGGAGGCTGGAGCCCGACTTCCACGGCCCGCCGCGTGAGTGTGACTGCGAGGTTGGCACCACTGGAGATGCCACCCACGAGGAATCCCTTGGCAGGATCCGCTCCTAGCTCCGAGGCATGGCTCGCAGCCCACCGCAATGTCGCCCACGTATCTTCCACTCCTGTCGGAAATGGGTGCTCTGGTGCGAACCGGTACGAGGGGCATAGGACAGAAGCATTGAACAGCTGCGCGAGGGGCCGAGCATACATGGTCAGTTTGGCCGGGCTCCCGAGGAAGAAGCCTCCCGGGTGGAACAGGACGATGAGCGGCCCTGAGTTAGAGCCGGGTGCCGGCCGGGTCAATACAGCAGTGGAAGTGTAATCGTCGCTCGTTGGAATAGTGCAGGTTTCCTCCTGTACGCCTGTCGGAGGCGGGCCGAGTGCGTTTGTGAGCAGGCCGTCGGCAAAATCTGAGATTGAGCGGCATTGTGGTATATCTGTGAAGGAAGGGTCTGGCCAAGGATCACTGTGAGCAAGAAGCTATAGGATATGTCAGGCTTCTGTGCATAATTTGCAATGTAAAATGAGTTTTTTTGGTCGAACCTCTTCCAGCTCCGGATCTCTTGGGCTTTGTGTGTAGGCCTGCCAGGTAGCAAAGCGCTGATGGTAGGAATCCGATGGCATGTTCACCGAGGAGTAGATGAAGAAAGTGGGGTTGCGAGTAGTTTTAGGGAAGAGTAAGTACCCTTAAGTATTTCTCGTTGGGATTCCGGCAACTTAGATGCAGCATGTGGAGTCATATCACATGATATATGCAGGTTGGACACTTATGCCGTGCATAACACATCTGGAGAATGGGGGCCGGCTCGCGTCCGGCCAAGTCTTGTTTAACCGTTGGCTTGTTGGTTCTTGGCCGTTTGGCAACACTTTAATGACGTCCACGGGTCTTTCCCATCTTTCCCGAGGTATGACTGGCCTGACTACTTCCGCACGCAAATGAGCGTCATCACGACCTCTTCGACTCCTCATCTCGCTCCCAGGAGCATGCGACCGCCGTCAATATGCCATCCGCAGTAGATTCAGCCAGCTTCGACGTGATCGTCCTAGGCGCAGGTTTGTTTCCCGTCGTGATCTGTGTAGCAGACGTTGATTGACAAATCTCTCCAGGCCTTACCGGCATCATTGCAGCGCAGCGCGTGCTTCAGGCGCATCCAGATACACGACTAGCTATTCTGGAGGGTGACTACTGTCTCGGAGGAGTGTGGAGCAAGCGTATGATTTTCCAGGCTCCTTTTAAGTGGTTTACTGATATCTTTCAGGACGGATCTATCCCAGCTTTTGGTCGCAATGGACGCATGGCATTGCCGAGTTCTCCGATATGCCTATGGAACGGCCACCGGCCGAGGACTGCATGCATGACTTGTTCCGCGCAAAGTATACGACAAAGTATCTCGAAGATTACGTCGATAACATGAGCCACGCCGGCCAGACCCTTCGAGACAGGATACAGTTCAACACCCACGTGGAGTCCATCAAGAAGATCGATGATCAATGGCGATTCATCTGTGTTGACACCATCACCAAGTCCCAGCGAGAATTGTTCTCCTCGAGGGTCATGGTGGCAAACGGCCAGTCCTCGCTCCCAAACATGCCCAATTTTCCTGGCCAGGAGCTTTTCAATGGCAAGGTCATCCACTCAATCGATTTTGGCCAATCTGACGTCGTCCAAAACAAGTCCATCCAACATATTTCCGTCATTGGCGCAGGAAAGTCTGCCGCTGACATGGTATATGAGGCAGTCAAGGCGGGCAAGACTGTATCATGGATTGTTCGCAAAACCGGGAACGGCTCACTTGGACCTGCGGCCCTCGCACCTATCGACCTTCCCACCCCTTACAAAAATGGAGTTGAAGCGTCACAGGCGAGAATCATGGCATCGCTGCAGCCCTGCTATCTAATCCCCTACAGATCATGGTGGACATGGTTCCTCCATAGCACCACACTGGGCGCGAATCTCGTGAGCAAGATATTCTCAGCGCTGGATAAGACAGTCCGCAATTATGCTGGCTACCGAGAGAGGAAGAGCGACAAAGGCTTTGAAAAGCTGGAATACGAGAACGAGTGAGTCTGCGCCTGGGATATTGCTGTCTACGTCAAGCCATAGCACATATTGACACTTCGGAGAATCATCTGGCAGAACGGGACCGCTGGAGGCTGCCATTTCGATGACTTCTGGCCCCTCGTCGCGGAAAAAGTCTATGTCTATCGCGGCAACGTCAAGCTGCTGAGCGAAAACGAACTGTACATCGATGATGAGGACGGTACGCATTTCCCGTGCGACGCCGTCTTGTGTGGAACTGGCTGGAAACGAGGGTTTGGCATGTTCGACGAAAGAACGCTCATGGAGCTAGGTTTGCCATACCCCAAGGATATCGAGTCACAGGAAGAGACTGCCAAGTGGCAGAAGCTCGTCGGCGAGGCGGACGAAGAAGTCCTCCGGCGGTTCGTCATGCTCAGAAACCCGCCAAAGCACTACCACAAGTACGAGTCGCGAACGCCCTACAGACTCTACCACACGATGGCTCCTGTAAACGACGATTCTATTCTCTTCATGAACCACTTAGTGGCCGGGGCCAAATTGTTCGCGGCTGAGGCACAAGCCATCTGGGCGGTGGCCTACTGGGACAAGGCGTTCAGGCTGCCCTCTGTCGAAGAGAGAGAAAAAGACATTGCGCACATGATCGCCTGGAACAAGCGGCGCTATCTCTCCAACGGGGAGCTTGGACATTTTGCTGCCTTTGACAGTGTTCCATACGTAGATGGACTCTTGGACGAGATAGGCCTCACGGCGCATCGGAAGAAGGGCTGGCTGGGGAACATGTTTTCGCCCATCATGCCTGCTGATCTGGGAAAGGTGTGGAGAGAGTATCTCGCGAAGCGAGCCCCATAGTAGGCTCCGATTTGTTAGAACCGAAATTATGATTTACCTGCTCCATATTCTATATTGTCACTCTCTTCATCGACGTGTTCCGCTGTAAGCCGGTTGAAGCGGCCTGGAACCCGGCGGTCAACGGCACGTGCCTGAGCTATGCTGCGTTCCCGTGGGCTACGGGGGTCTTCAACGTGGTGTCTGACTTCTACATCTTATTGCTCCCGCTACCGATCATCTTCAAGATGCACATGCCATTGGCTCGACGCCTGAGAATCGCTTCGATCTTTGGGCTTGGCACATTGTGAGTTTAGGCGGACCCTCCCCACAGCAACTATGCTACTACGAAACACGCGAGGCTCACATTTCGCAGTACATGTGTCGCCAGTATCATGCGGTTTGCAATATCGATCGAATATGCCCAAGACCCTGACCAAACCTATGTCGCAGGTCGAGTGCTCCACTGGACGTACGTATATGGCCCCCGTCGACGACCTTCTGTCCATACATTTTCACCACGTCTCGTTTGGTCGCTTTCAATTAACTTCTTTGTCAATAGTGTTCTCGAAGCCAATATTGGTCTCATCTGTGGCTGCGCCATCGCCTTCCCGGCCTTCTTTGATGCTTCCGCGCCGAGGTGTCTTGGGTCCCTGGTCGGAAGTCTTCTGGCGAAAGCCTCCGCATCCCAGACCAGCATCTTGTTACCGCCTAAGAGCAGGAAAGGTGCCGAAGGAGGCCTGCGGTTGAGCGAGGGCAGCCAAAGACAGAGCAAGAGCAGGTGGGGCAAGTTGTCGCGGCCGAGCAAGCAGAATATATACAATGAGATGGCAGAAGATCGAAATTTGACGCGGTGATGGTGCAACCGAGGCGCAGGGTAAGTCTGTTGTCCATTGGGCCAAGGGCCAATCTTCCGAGGTGATAAGTTTGCATAGCGAGAGACCAATAGGAAGAAGGCTTCACGTCAAAAACAGAATGAACCACAGAATCAAGTATTTCAAGATTTGAGTGTCTTGTCTGAACGTCTGCGGCCCTGGAGAACGTGTGCCAGTTAGAAAGGTGAAGAAGGGACATGCACCTGCCTAATAGGGAATCTTACCTAGAGCAGCTAAACATTATATATTTAGCCACCTGAAGGCTACGGAATTCAAGGATGGACCAAAGCGACGGTCACCACTTGGTGTTGCACGACTTTCGGTCTCTTACTCGTGCTGCTGCTTTGTCACGTGCAACGTGTATCAGAGCTTAACCTTATTGCTCTGGAACGAGGCCTTTCCCCGCCTTCGGTGCAAAAAGCTCGTCCTTCGGCTTCCCGTAGCTAACAACAGCCCTGTCTTCTCCCTCCTTCCAACTCGAGAATTGAACATGGCAGCAAGAATTTTTCCTCGTGATGTGTATGATCTCTATTATCGACGAAGCGACGAACAGCCGTTTGCCGGGTTTGGAGAGGAGACCGATTGGACACAGCAACAAGTGGCAGTCTGGCACAGGAGGAATCAAGGACTCGATGACATGAGCAAAGACCTTAGACGAATCCTTGAAAAGAGAGACGCCTTAGTCTTCTCTCAGCATTTTCTAACCTGCGTCCTCAAGACATGGCCAGACCACTTGACCGGCCTAGACAACCTTCCTGATGTCATTACTCTACCACCGAGCCGGCCAGACAGAGACAACGAAGAGGAAGAGCTCCAGGCACGTCTTAGCGCAGAAGTGAGAGATTGGGTACTTTGCCGTATGCAAGTCCAAACGCTGAAAGAATTGACTGACAACGTACGCCTAATACGACGGGCAGACTGGTTCGGGTGGGCGGGTCCCCGTCTATTGTACCGAGTCCACAGTCCAGACTCGCACACCTTTTACCACAGGGACGTGGGATTCTGCTGCCCGAGGTGGCTTCGACAACGGGATTTCAAGGAGCCTTCGAAGCTGGACTTCTATCTCCATGTAAACGGCGACCAGGCATCACCCAGGGGAGCATTTGAGACGCCATTTATTTCCATGACCGGCAGCCCGTTACGTGCGCTGAATTTCGTGCAGGACGATCGGATGTCGACATCTGACGTATATGTCATCAATTGTGAACGATTATGGGCTACGAACATTCATGTGGAACGGACGACAATCCTAGCAGATCAATATGGCATTATATACAAGGGCCCGAAGGGCTACGACAGGTCTCGTTATGTCACAAAGACCCATTGGGTGGCTCAATATTGGATTCCTGCCGACTGCATAGTCATGAGAATGCCGTTCCTCCAATTCCAGGAAGTGTGCAGGGAAAAGGGAATTTTCAGAGGTACTTACTGTACAGCGCATTGACTTTGTCCCTGAGCATGGTGGCTGACATTGTAGGTTACCCAAATGGCCCTCTCGACGAGGATTGCTTGGAACTCAATGACTTTCTCGACGCCCCAATTTTGCCCTCGCGAATCGCTTCTGATACTCGTTTCAGACCCCGTATACGCGATCTTCCGGCCATGGCTGAACGCCTTTCCATGGCTGGAGTGTAAGGTAACCACCACCACCATCGGGGTCCGCTACTTGGTCGAAGACTGGCATTCTGTGACCTTATGCGTCGCATGCTCAATACTGAGATTTTGTTTCCGCATTGGGCGACTTGGAATATCTATTTGAACCGTCACATGGGGGTCCTGATCTTGGAAAGTTCTGGCAAATAGTGGAAGTTCCTGACCGCACTCCGATGAATTATCTCAGCGGAAGACGTGTTGAGCATTGAAACTCAACATAGGGGCTCGAAGCAGAATGAAGCATTATTTTCCATCCTCGGCTAACCATCAAATCCCCGCTCTGCAAAGAAGTTTGTGCACAATTAGCAAGTGTGGCACCGTCAATCGTCCACGGCTTTGGTGGGCCACTGCAGCCAAGTAGGTCGTCCGTAGTCACCCGGCGAGCTTCAACCGTGCCCGCGCTACAGACGATGGGCTAAGCGCCGCGCTTCCGCCACCTAGGTCCGGCCGTGTTCAAGTGTTTTTAATGGAGACGTAAGGCGCCAATATAAAGAAATCCCAACAGCTGCATGTCGAAGAAAATCGAGAAACCTTGTGGGCTCCGTCTTTGATCATGGCGCAAGGCGAGCGATGCGTACCCTCTCGGACCAGCTGTTGATCACGAGGCACGTATTCACCAGCCTCGTCAGAGCCAAAAGCTTGCTTAGTAAATTCACAGTCTATTTGCCGAAGACATTTTGAAAAAGGCCCCTGACGACCAACCGAGAAACTCTCTCTACCATCCCAAACGACACTGTATCAGCGCGTGTGAAGCCATGGACAGCCACCGCCAGCATGCTGCCAGCAGGGGAGTCGGATCCCGTGCCTGGGCATTCTTGATGGGCATGTGTTCATTCCTGAAGGGACAGTTCACCAGCAGTGGCGAGAAGATCACGGGGCGTCGACTGCTCCTCGTGACTATTGCACTGATGGTCGGCGCGTTCTTCGGAGAACTGGACAGGCAGCTGCTGGTGACCGCGATCCCCAAGATCACAACCGAGTTCCACAGTCTCGAGCAAGCGGCGTGGTACCAGGCCTCGCATGATCTCGCCAGGCTCGCATTCCTGCCTATCTTTGGCCGAGTGTATACGCTCTTCCCGCTGAAGATAACTTACTGCGCCAATATTCTTGTGTTTATCATTGGTGCGTATCTGCTTCCTGGCTCCAGGTGGGATACCCTGAGCTTTCGCTGATCATCCGATCCAGGATCCGTCGTCTGCGCAACGTCGTCGACTTCCCACATCCTCATTGTTGGGCGCGCCATCCAGGGCGTATCGCATGCTGGCACGAACCTGGGAGGCTTCATCATAGTCTGCCATGTCGTTTCGAAGAAGAAGATGCCGCTGTTCCTGGCTAGCATCATCTTGATGACCGGCGTCGCATCAGCCGTCGGGCCTCCTCTCGGCGGCATCTTCGCCGAGAGCTCCATGACTTGGCGCCTGGGCTTCTACCTCAGCATAGGTGGGTGACCCGCAATAACGTGTGCTTTGTCTACTGTGCCATGTACTGATGAATACGTGAAAGCCATGGCTCTCGTCGCGGGATGTCTCATCACCTTCACATTCCCCGAACCTGTCAGAGTGACATCAAACTATTCTTTCCGAGAAAGGTTGAAATCAACAGACCCGCTCAGTGTCATTCTGATCCTGACTTCTTTGACCGTATTATTCCTTGCTCTCGAATGGGGTGGCACCAAGTACCCGTGGAGTAATCCCTGGGTTTGGGGCAGTCTTATCGTGTTTTCCGTCATGGCTGGAGTGTTCATTTTCATCCAGATAAAAGAGAAAGACAGGTATTTGGGGCCATGTTTCGACAGCTGTGAAGCCATAAGTGCTGATCATATCACAGAGCTCTTATACCTGTTCACATCCTCACACAACGTACCGTCGGCTTTGGATGCCTCTTCGCCATGTTCCTCATCATGGCCTTCGGCATCATGATGTACTACATGCCTTTTTACTTCCAGGCCGCCAGGGGCTTCTCACCGAGCCAGTCCGGTGTCTACACCCTGGCCTTGTACATCCCCGACACGGTCGTTGCTGTAGCTGTCGGAGCAGCTGTCACCTATTTCGGCCATTACGTGCCATTCATGGTGGTCAGCGCTGCAATGACGGCTGTGGGCTCTGGGCTTTTTACCCAAATCCAGGTGAGCACAGACATGGCCCACATCATCGGCCTTGAGCTTCTGGTTGCGTTTGGACTTGGGGTCGGCATCCAGTTGCCCCTTTCAGCTGCTCGGAATGTCCTAGACGAACCGGACGTACCAGCAGGAGAGGCCCTCGTCCTATTCTGCTTATCCCTGGGCTACACGCTGTCTTTTCCCATGGCACAAGCCGTATTCATGAACACACTCAGGCGCGGCTTGGAGACGGGCTTGAGCTCGAGAACTGTCGACATGATAATTGCGATGGGTCCCTCGAAAGTGAACATCGAACACATGAAGGAGGACCTTGTGTCATTGGTGGCTGAATCGTATGGGAAAGCTATTACCACTGCGTTCTACATGTCCATCGCAGCTTCTGGGCTGGCCTTGATCGCCGCAGCGTCGATGGAGTGGAGGAAGCTTGAAAAGGAGGAAGACGTTGGAATCACCGGAGGTGTGCTGACTGGAAGTCAACCAAGTCACCTGGAGATGGGCCATGCGAGGGAACATGACGCGTCACATCAGGCTGAGCCCATCCCCCTCGCCCCTGTTAAGACTTTGTCATCGTGTGCAGAATCAGCACAGAGGCTGTCGCGATAGGGGTGTTCGGTTGGATTCGGAGGGCGTCAAATGTGTCACTTCCATGTAGGCTCTCATCCATGACCAATGTAGCACATACCACGCTTTACCGCTTCGAGCGCCTTGATCTGTATCGTCAACAAGGGCTCCTTTTAGCGACTGAGTCGAGTCAGAACCAGCGGTACCGGAGTGAGTTCGGTGGGTGGAGGTGGGATGAGAGAGTTTGACGGTACCACGTCCCAAAATGGTCACACGGGGAGAAGAATTGGCCCGTCCTTATGGTCGCAGCGGACGGAGTATTCGTTGTATTATTTGACACGCGCGTTATTTTTCCGGAAGGTTGGTCGGAGATGAGCGGGTTTCGGCCTCGGAGTTCCCGGTGTTTACTCAAGCCCGGCACCAATGCAGCTTGATTATCTTGCATGATCTGATAAGCTCTGTCCTCTCTCAATCGCCTGCAGGATACAGTGTCCCCTTGTCAGTCTTACGACAGGTCGCTCACACCCATGGCCGCCGATTACGCTGTCAGGGCTGCGGGAAAAGCCCGTGCCTAGCACCCATCTCCGGCTCATCCGTCCCCGACATGTACGGGCTCGGAGCTACAGCCAGGCAGACGAGTTTGGGCCGGAGAACTCGCTTCTACGTAAAAACACAGGCCACGTTCGCATTTGGCGTCCGCAAATCTCTCCACATGAACTTCTAGATTGTTCAGCGATACGACAAGCCGACCACAAGCCCGATTTCTGTAGAGATGGCAGTCCGCGATATCCTCAAGTTCATCAAATTCTCATTCCCTTTCATTCTCTCTTATGGCTTCAAGCGCCTCGCCCATCGCATCAGCGCCTTCCTTCATGCCCTAGAGTACAAGCCCGGGCCCTCGCCCAAGACCGTCGTCATCGTCGGTGGCTCTTTTGCTGGAATACTCCTCGCCAGACAGCTCTGCGAGTCACTTCCGACCGGGTACAGGGTCATCCTCCTTGAGAAGAACACACATTTCCACTATCCCTTCGTCTTTCCCAGATACTCCGTAGTCAAGGGTCACGAATCGAAGGCCTTCATCCCGTACGATGAGATCCTGTACAGCGGGCGCAAGGGTGTACCGCTGGGTATTTTCGAGAGACGGTGCGGTGTGGTTACTGAAGTCACAAGAGATTCTGTCAAGCTCGCATCCGGAGAGATGCTCTCTTTCGAATTCCTGGCGATCGCGACCGGTACATCCTCACCACGCCCGTCAAAGCTTGCGAGCCCCGACAAGCAGGGCGCTTGCGAGGAGCTTAGGAATATCCAGGAGCATATAGGTAACGCGGAGAGCATCGCCGTGGTCGGAGGCGGCGCGGTGGGCGTTGAACTCGTAACCGATATCAAGGGTTGGTACCCGCAGAAGAATGTGACGCTGGTCCATTCGAGGGACAGGCTAATGCATGCCTACGGACCCAGACTGCATGGACGTGCAATGGAGGAGATGGAGAAATTGGGGATCACAGTGAGACTAGGGCAAAGGCCGCAAATTCAGTTTGATGGTGATGAGAAGACCGGTGAAGATGCAACGTTGATTTTTCCAAGTGGCGAGGTGGAGAAGTTCGGTGTGGTGGTGAGTGACCTGCCTATTGATGCTCACAAGGCCTCATTTGCTGATATAGTTACAGATACCATGCACTGGACAGGCCCCAAATACTCAATTTCTGACGAGCGCCTTGTCCGAGTGCGTTTCGAAGGAGACAGGGAGGATTTTGGTCGCGCCGAGCCTCCAAATCAAGTTATCCGGGGACGTAATTGACAACATTTTCGCACTCGGAGACGTTGCGGAAAGCGGTGGCCCCAAGATGGCGCGAGCTGCCGAGTGCCAATCACAAATTGCTGCAAGCAATATCGTTTCCCTGATCAAAAGCACCACAGCGCCCGGAATCTATCAACCAGTCATGGCAGTCGAGGGCGCGATCAAGTTGACCCTCGGGAAGGTGCGTTATTTGAACAAGACTCCTGCACAAGTCCCAGCTGACGTATTCCAGTCTGCGGTGGCACTGTACTCAGAAGATGGCCACGGAGATGACGCCTTGATTTCGGTGAATGCGGGACATGAGGACGGAGACATTGAGCGGGGCTGGAAGCTTCTTGGGGCCAAATATGACGAGGCCATTGCTGTGAAAGAGCAATGATGAACTGCTTGTTGACATACTTCACATGGCGATAGGCGCTTGACGCTGGTAGTCACCCTCCTGGATGAAGCCTCAAATCTGGTTTTTGTTAGGTTTATTCCACGGGGAATGGAGTCACAGAAGGCCGTAAGAATTATATAAACTCCACACCTTTCACGCAAGACTTGCAGCCATGGTCTCGAATTTCCATCGATAACAGAGGCGACGTTTAACTATTCAACACTACCCAGACAAAAACGGCCAGACAGCCGGAAAGCCATACAGACTCACACAAACCCCTTGAAAACAAAACAAGACATTCGCCACTATGTATCTTATTCGACTTGTCCTATGCCTCGCATCAGCTGTCATCCTCGTCAACGCTTTCCCGGCCACCGACACTGTCTCGGACGCCGCCCCACCATCCGGCACAATCTCGTCGTCTCTCAGCCCCACCGAGACCCCCATCGTCATCTCGGAGTACGGATACTGCACGAACAAGACCTACATATACTGCTCGCACCGCGACCTCACCGGAGATTACAACAACGACCTCCCCCACGCCGTGGACGGAATGGACCACTTCTGCCCCATGCACATGATCGACCCCTATAAATACTATCGAACGATGATTGGCCGCACGCAAATTTACGTCTGCAACTACGGCGACAGCCTGATGCCTTGCTCATCCGCTGAGTACTGGGCCGCGAATGCACTCCTAGACGACAAGTGTGGGGAGGGGAAGGGAGGGTGGATGTATCGGAAGACCGAGGACCGCACCTGGTCTGTCGGAAGAGATCCGAGTCTCAACGACCAGGAGTTTTTATCTGAGTGTGGGATGTGGTAGGATCCCGTTGGTGGTGAAGGTGTATGGGAGCCGAATCAGTGGTCGTGTCGAATCAGAGTCTGGGGTTCCGATCTCTCAAAGGCGATACCAGGGGAAATCAGTGCGACTGCTCCTGAATCCCGGAACTCGACACGCGACGGGTACTCGGATAAAGCTGAGCCGAATAGCAAAACCGTATCTGGATCATGCCTTCGCAAACAACCATCGCCAGCTGGATGGTTTCGCCAGCCTCAGAGACGCTCGCGGGTTCTTCGAAAGCTCATTGTATTCGCTCTCACAAATCTCGCCTTTCTTCAGCTCGGGTTCAGGCTCAAATCGGCGAAGTCTGTCTAGAACCTTGAATGGAAATTTTTGGAAGCAAGCTTCTGTGTATAAGACTCGGTGATGTGGATTTGATCCTCTTGTTTGCCTCGACCACTTGTATACAATGAGCTACGGTGGTCCACTATAATACTCTTCCGAAATTCCGTATATTGAAAAGTACTTTTTAAATGCCTCAGTAACATTATAGTCAGGCAGAATCTAATTAGGTATTGTAACCCAGTCTAGAACACCGACTAACAAAGTGTGAACGTCAAATTGAGACCGGGCGTTTAAGGGGGGGGGTGGTAGATAAGATATTGGCTATAAAGTTCAGATCATTGTTGCTATAACCTTATCCTCCTCGTTGAAGACTAAGTTCTAATACTATCGACAAGGGGGGCTACTGCATTGGGGGTGAGCGGCTGTACTAAAAGATTCAATGGATATGCCCCGGCACATATCATCGGTAATTGGGTTCCGATTTAAGAACTTGATATTAGCATCCACCAAGAGACATCGCTAATGAATGCCAGCTCGTGATTTTGTTTTACAGGGAGAATGTCGAATGTCCTTTGTCAAAAACGGTTAGCTGTATTCTTCAATGCATAAAAGCTTACTGGAGCAGCTCGAGCGATTGTGACGGCTATCTTTGCGCGAGCAATCTTGATGAAGGCCTCCCTTGTTGTCATAGTATTGTCTGGCTCCACCCCGAGTCTGGAATCATCTGGGTGCAGGAGATTAGCCACCACGTATAACGTACCCCTTGGATCTGTCCATTCAATTCCTCGAAGAGACTTTCGTAAGTGTGGCACATACATAAAGGGAAAACGGTGGAGAGTGATGAGACCAATTATGGCAGTCACTGGGGTCCACGCGAATAGGGGGGCCGTACGTCTTTGAAAAGTGTGTCCTCTGACCTTTCTGCACTCAGAACCTAGCCATTACGCCCCTCCGAGTACAAAAAATCGGAGAATTGCCAGACCCAAGCTTTCCTGCCACAATTGCTAGCTACAATTGACGTTCTGACCAGCGATCAGCGATATTCGAGAAGATGCGACCCTCTCCAATCTTACCGCCGCCTATTGCCTGGAAAGTTGTAGTTAGTAGGGCTGACAAGTTCTCAACACCAAACAAATATCACCAGCAGCAGTCGCGCGGGCTAAACTCATCGTTTCCAAAAAGTCGTAGTAGGCTTGATGCTTTTACCTGCCGAAGCAATAATTGTCACCAACCTCGTCGCTGCCGTACCGGAAAGCTTGTAGTAAGGACAAAGCGAAGAATGATGCGATACAAACGACAAGGAGAACATCTTCAATAATCCAGTCTCGAGGATCACAAATGACAAGTTGGAGGAACGGTTGGAAGCAAACGAAGCAATAAGGATGTCACTTTCTTCTCTTCAAGTCCGGCAATTATGGCAGTGACTGCAAGTGGGCGGTCAGTCACTGGGGGTTGGTCATGTGAGGGGCCTGTACGTCTTTAAATAGGTTGCCCTCCTCTCCTTTGCCCTCAAAGTCTAGCCATACGCCTACTTCGACTAAAAAGAATCGCCTACTTGCCACACCCAGACGTTCTTGCCACAATTTGGGACTTTTTTCCTTGTCCAAACATTCTTTCGTGCCTGGATACATACGGCCAAGCACCGAGAGCAAAATTCACAGTTTCGGTCATGTCTTTTGAATTGTCGGCCCCAGGCGGGCTTGGTTCCTCTCTGATCGACGACATCAATGGCCACATCTTCCCGGACATCCAAGATTTCCATGCAAAATTCTTCGTAAACCGACCCTGGGCTTCAAATGCATCAGAATTCGTTCAGCAAATCTGGCCGCACGGGCATGACCAAATCGATTTCCAACTAATGGACAATGTTACCACCTGGCTCCAGGGTATCCCAGCAGACGTCGCGGCGCGGGCAGGACTTCATGGCTCTTGGCACACAGGCCATGTCAAAGAATGGAATAGCTCTGAAAAGCTCCTAGTGCTTTCGACTTCGCAAAAGCTTGACAACTGGGCCGATATCGCGGTCTCAGGACTTTTCCACCAAGGCACTCATCGGCAAGGCATACTGCGGCTTTGCCGTTTGGCGAAATCAGTGTTCTATAGCCAGCCAAGTCGAATGTTCCTTCATGGATTCCTCGTGCGCGGGCAGAAGGCTCAGATGTGGCTCTTTGATCGCTCCGGGATCTATGGATCTTCTCAGCTCACAGTGACGAGTCCAAACGATCCGTACCTCACAGCCATGGCTGGCTACATGTTGATGGACAGGGGCGAGTGGGGCATGTCGCCATTGGTTCACAGAGACGGAGAAGACGACTATGTGAGCTTGCCGTCCAGGCGTGACCCTTCGAATCCGACAGACAGCTACATTCTCGGCGCCAAGATCTTCGAGAGGGTATCCGGAAACCTGGTTGGCGATGGTCTCACTGTCTACGGAGCCAGACGTGCTGATGGCTCGGACGGAGACTATGCGGTCAAGTTCAAATGGACAGACGAATCCGAGAGCAATGAATTGAGAATGCTCAATTTGATTAAGGAGAGAAATGTGTGGGGAGTGATTCGCCTCGAGGCACATTATGTTGGCGCCAGCACCGAGATGCTGCATGAAGGCCTTGCCTTGGGTAACCCTCTCACTTTGCAACTGGAAAGTGATGGCTCCTGCGACGAGGTTGATCGCGATATGGGTTGCTGCAGTCAGGACGCCTGGAACAAGCCCAAAAAGTTCACTTGCACCGTCGTTACACTCCAAGGTCGCTCACTTCACAATTATCAGTCGGTTCCGGAAGTCCTGTTCGCGCTACGCGACGCGGTCAGAGCCCATCGGTCACTCTACCAGGACGGGCGGATCCTGCACCGAGACATCAATCCCTCTAACATCATCATCCCCTCCTACGGTCCGGACACGGATGCAGCCGACGTTGCCAGAGGCGTACTGATCGATTTCGACATGGCTAAAGAGAATTCCGAGCCACACCAACCTAATCAAGCCGTCGGAACTTACATTTTCCAGGCGATTGGGGTGTTACAGGCCTATCTCCCAGACAACCCACACACTTACCGCCACGATCTCGAGTCATTCTTCTTCACCTTTCTTATTATCGCTGTCGCCCCGCGCCCCGTTCCGGCCGGAGAAAATCAGCTGCAACTTCCCCCCTCGAGCGTGCTGCGGGAGTGGTACAAGGGCAGGCTGATTGACAAAGCGAATCGCAAAATACAAGATATGGAGTCGGCGGACGAGTTCAAGCGGCGGATCGTCGCAGAGTTCACCCCTGAGTTCCAGGGGCTTGGGCCGCTAGCAGAGAAGCTCAGGGCGGTTTTGTTCCCCGTAGATGAAGACGGCGAAATCTTGACAGGGACGGACTTGACTGACGACGGGACAAATGCTCTGTACGATGCCGTCATTGGTGCGTTCGAGGACGCAGCTTTGGAACATGCGAGACTGTGATCGAAAAAAATTCTTTCGATCTAGGAATAGAAGCCTAGGAAAGGCAGCTCCTGAAGTGACGAGTAGTAACGAAGCGTAAAGACATGAGTGTGAGGGAACGAGGAAGGGACAAACGCAGACCATGGATTTTGGTATGACTGCGCTTGTTAATTCTGAAGTCCACTCGAGTTTATGCATTAAAAACATGCTTTAGCAGGCAGTAGCAGCGAATATTGCATGACTGGGACTTGACACGTACCACGATCTAATATAGGTGGCATGATCCCCGATGGCCCAGGTGCTTTAGACTTATTGGCGCTCTTTTCCTTACTTTTGTTATTCTTTAGTTCTAACGGGATCTTTCTCAAGCTGCAAAAGAATTTGCTCCTGTGGACTGGGGACTCCGAAAAAATCACAAGCAAGCAAATTAGTCACGGCTCACTATACTGAAATGTACCTGATAGGCATAAACTTCTGTCTCTATGCATACATTAGGCGTGTTGGCTCTCAAGCATGGTGTAGTCTGTCGGGTGTGTGTGGACGGTGACATGGCACCTGGGGTCTTGATGGATCCGCGTTACCTGTGCTCAACTGAAATTAAGTCCGCAGATTGGCACCAAGATGTGTGACTTCTGAATGGGAAACACGTCAATGCCGCCGCTGGATATATAGAACATCCTCGATACCCAGCCGTCTGCGCGTACGGTCCGGTCCAAGCTCATGAATTCACACCGTTGTCGCCTCCCACCATACCTGTCCTCCAATCTTGACAGTCACCTATCTCTGTGTTTATCACCCTGGCACAGGATGAGGTCTTCATATCCTGAACTTCGATGTAATCGCCGTGCCATCTGCTAAACGAGTCCCCCTGACTTTTGTTGTGCTGGCAGCAACGGTGCCAGGTGCACTGTCTACAATTCTTACCTCAGAAAGCAGCAGACGCCAACAAAAACATACGCAGGCCGGTGAGCGGGATTATCTGCGAGATTTGAAATCCAGAAGTTGGACAATGAGTACGCCCTTGTAATGATTAAGCCGTGCCGCTCGCTCGATATCGTGACACGAGACCACATGTTCCTGCCTTGGCATACATGCAAGGAGAGTCAGATCGATTGCGCGTAAGGAGGCTCACGGTGAGAGTCATCCGGAAGCGGTGAGAGGTTGCATGATATTCCACGACATTCTGATCGAGGACCTGAGGAATTATTAATGTAGGGCGGCCATCAAGGTTCCATGTGTAGTGAAATGTTAGTGATGGGGACTAGGACGTGTGGAAACCACTAACATGGCGTTCCCTGACTGTGCTCCTGACTGTGGTCGGCCGTAGTGTTTGTAGGCTGTAAGCTCCGCACTGCTAGGCTCCATTGATGATGCAACACACCCCCAGAGACCCCGGACTTAGGCGTTAAAGGGCGGCGTTACCTCGACGACAGTGAGAAGAGCAGTCGTCAACTGCCGAGCACCACAAATCAACAAATCAAACTGAACCACATTTTTCCCCTGCAAGGGAAACGAGGAGAATCATTAGTAGCGGTAGTCAATGAAGCTTTATTCAATATCTCACTAGACGGTGTTGTTCGTGCCATAGGTGTGGCGTACCAACGTGTGGTACGCAAATATGAGAGCACACTGTAGCGAGAGCCTGAGACGAGTGGCGCCCTCATGATGTGGCATTGGGCGGAGGAATCGACTCCCAACAGCGTTCTCACGTAGGTTGGACCGATGCAAAAGCTGTCCATATTGGTCTTTACCATCGACTTTCGGGTATTTCAATCAATTGGGCATTTTGTTGGTTTGGCTGGAGCTTTCGTCTCAGTCGTCGGCGGTGCCTCAGCCAGCCCCGGCCCAGTGCAGAACGTGTGAGGTCTTGCAAGGTAACATCGGTGATATGCTTGGTTCCATGACTTCGCATTAACTCTGGAAGAGGGGCCAACATGACCAAAAATGTTCTGATATCTAGAGCAAAGCATGGCATATCACCAACTGAAGCCAATGGTGACCTGAAATCCAGACGCCTGCTATGTTGGCAGGCGCTGTTGAGAAGAATGAGAGATTCAGCATGCGGGCAGTTGCATGAGCTCAATCCTTGCAGCGCGGGGTTGTGAGCCGCGGCCTGGATGGAGCTTGTTTGCGTGGGGTTTGTCGCGACGCCCCCACCAAATAGACTAACCTTGGAGCTTCGAAGCTACGGAGGTAAACTCCCTAGGCACAGGGGACTTTTTTCTCCGTGATGAGGGCCGGCGGAGCGATCATCGCGTCAGTAGGCGGGGATCTCTGTACAATATGCAATTAAGGTGGCAGGAGATATTCCACTAAGCATCGGTGTCGATTGAGAACTCTCTCGTCAGAATCCGTATGCTACTATATAGACCCGCCATCACGCCTTCTGAAGGAGAGCTCCCCTCCTAGCGTTACCCAGGTACCATCCCGTTTGAATGGCCCTGCCCCGGTCAGTGCCCACTTGATTTGTAATGTCGTCATTGAGTTTGTCGCCATTGAAACACCTGTCGACACCTTCCCCTCTCTCCATAATTATAAAGAGCTGTTTGAGCTCCAGGGTAGCATCCAGGACGTCCCTGCCAGCTCCCCTCTTCTCAACACACACCACAGCAGCAACTCATACAACAGCTGTACACCATCCATTCGCCCATTCCAGATCTCGCCTCTACTCAACCGCAACCATGGCTCAACCAACCGTCCGCTCCGCCTACGACCCCAAGAACATGAAGTTCCGCTACCTGGGCCCCACCGGCCTCCAGGTCTCGGTCTTCTCCCTCGGTGGCTGGCTCACCTACGGAGGCACCCAGAAGGGCTCCATCGTCAAGGAGATTCTGCAGACGGCTTGGGACCATGGCATTGTGAGTAGCTAGCATCTTCGTCTCGCGCAACCTGGCCCAGCAACTGACTCGCGCCCCCTCTCCTAGCAAACATTCGACACGGCCGAGATCTACGCAAATGGCGCTTGCGAGGTTGAGATGGGCACCGCCCTCAAGGAGCTCGACTGGCCCCGCGACGAGTACGTCCTGATCACCAAGGTCTTCTTCGGCACCGGGCGCAAGGAGCCCAACACCCGCGGCCTGTCGCGAAAGCACGTCATTGAGGGCCTCAAGTCCAGCCTGCAGCGCCTGCAGACCCCATACGTCGATGTCGTCTTCGCCCACCGCCCCGATGTCGGCACCCCCCTCCTGGAGATTGTTGAGGGCTTCACACAGGCCATCCGCAACCTCAACCTGGCATACTACTGGGGCACCAGCGAGTGGAGCGCCCAGCAGATCGCCGAGGCCACCAGGCTCGCCGAGAAGCACAACCTGATCGCCCCCATCGCCGAGCAGCCCCAGTACAACGCCTTCCACCGCGAGCGCTTCGAGGTCGAGTTCAAGCCCCTGTTCGACCAGTTCAACTACGGCACCACCATCTGGAGCCCCCTCGCCAGCGGCCTGCTCACCGGAAAGTACAACGACGGCATCCCCGAGGGCTCGCGGTTCGCGACCAACAAGGAGTTCTTCGAGAACACGGTCAAGAGCCTGCAGACGGACGAGGGCAAGGCCAAGATCGAGAAGGTCAAGAAGCTCACCAAGATCGCCGAGAAGCTGGGCGGCAACACGTCGCAGCTCGCCCTCGCCTGGGCCGCCAGCAACCCCAACGTCAGCACCGTCATCCTCGGCGCCACCAAGATCGACCAGATCAACGACAACATCAAGGCGCTGGCCCTGCTGGACAAGCTGACGCCCGAGGTCAAGGAGGAGATCGAGGCCGTGCTGGACAACAAGCCCAAGCCCACGGCCACGTTCAACCGAGAGAGGTGAATCGAACCCTCTGCTGCTGCTGCTGTTCGGGGGAGCTGAGAGATTTGCACACAAACCCAGACTCACACAAAATCTTTGACTTGTAGACAACCGAGACAGAGGAGGACGTCGAGGGCAAAACTCTAGATAAAAACAGAGGCAGAATGCGAGAATAATACTGTACTGGGATTTACTCAAGAAAATGAATGTCCGCTTGCACATGAAACTGTGGCCCGGGAGCCCCCATCTCAGTCACCGAACATTCTTGCCAGCGCGCCTACCGGTGGCAGGTAATACAAGCCCCTGTGCGACGGTGCCTCCCACATATCAGTGACATCCTGGACGACCAAGTCGTGGTCGAAGTGCTCCAAGCGCGGCAACCGGTCTCGCAGGCGCCTCAAGTCGTCGGTAGACGCCAAACATTGGTCCTGGAATTCCAAAACTTCTGTGTTGGGAAACAATTCCTGTATAAAGAGATTGCATCAGCCAGCAGAGCGCCTACTATCATAGCACGATGATTGACAAGGACCACTCACCGGGATTTGACTCAGCACCAGCTCCTGGTCCAAGAAGTAACTCTCGTGATCCCGATCGTCCGGATTGTCGGGGTCATACTCCTCCCTCCAGGCCGTGGGGAGCACGTCCAACCTCGTCACAGATTCCCCATCGAACTCCGGGATGCGCACCAGGGACCCGAGGAGGACCGTTACGCTCCTGAGCCGGGGACATTCCAGCCCCCTCAGCACCGCCTCGGCCCTCAGCCGGTCCTGGCCCCAGCGGCATGTAATCATGCCGTCTTCGATTAGGCTCGCGTGGTACTGCCGCCGCGGGCCCGGGGCGACGTGCGCGAGGACTTCGGTCAGGTCGAGGTTGGTGGAGCACGGCCGTGACCATAGGTGCGGTGATGCCTCGGCGTGCCATAGCTTGCTTACCCTGCAGCAGCACGCCAGGGCGGTGAGTCCGCGGCGAAGCGCAGTCGGGTCCCATGCTATCTGTTTCGCGATGGTGTCGAGATCTATGAGGGTGCAGAGGAAGGTATGGGAGAGGATCTCTGGGAGCTTCAGGGCGCGTTCGGTTGGTGTCGATGGTTGCTCCGTGTCATCGTCGCTTGTGAGGGGAGGATCCATGGTTGGTAAGAAAAGCAGCTGCAACACCTTCTGCTGTGGCTGTCCCGTTCGTTGCTTTTCGACCACGGCACGCTGCCCATGAAAATATTCTTGAAACTCGAGGCAACTCTTGTAACAACACGGCGTGTAGCTTCAGGGGACGCGCGCTAGATGCGGCGTAGTGCATCTACCCGGCAAAGGACTGACGCACACGCAGGAAGAGAAGAGTCATACGCCGACATCGAAGAACGAGACGAGCAATAGTTGCGACGCGCACACATACACACAATCCAATGCCGGACGCCCTCACATCACCTCCAGGGCAGGTCACCTCGCCTTCCACCGCACCCTCCCCACCCACCCTGCAAAGCCCCGGACCTCCTCCCGGGCCAGAAGCTTCTCGACGGTGTAGTACTCCCTCGCGAGCTCCTCGTGGCCCGCGAGCCGGTGCACGAACGAGTGGCACGCCCGACACAGCCACGCGACCGCCTGCAGGTCCTCCGCGCGGTGCCAGCCGCGCTTCAGGGCCTTGGCGTGCACGGCGCGCGGGACGAGGTGGTGGTACGTCAGGGGCACCCAGTCGCGGCCGCAGATCTCGCACTCTGTTGTGCTGGCCCTGGTCGCTGAGGGTGGTGGTGGCGGTGTGGTTGCGGTCGTGAGGTATGTGGTTAGGATGGGCGCGAGGAAGGTGGTGATGTCTTCGGCTGGGGGCGTGAGGATGCCGTATGTAGTGAGGGACTCTGAGATCTCTGGGTCGAGGGTTGGCGTGATCTTGTCCGAGATGTCGTTGCTTGTGAGTGGGAGGGCGTATTCCTCCTGTATGCCAGGGCTCTCGGCCCAGACTCGGTGGGTCATAGTCTGCAGTTCCGGCGGCAGGTTTTCAAACACCATCGAGGCGATGTAGTCTGAGAATTCTGACAACTCCTCCACGTCTGCTTCAGAGGCTGCTTCTCGACTGCTCACGGCCGCATTTCCGATATTGGCCGACTTGCTTCTTTTCTTTTGCTTGTTACCACGGCCCCTATGCGGTTTCTGTATCTTTTCGATGAGAGCGCTTGATAAAATGTCCCTGAAGTGGTCATTATTCTGGTCTCTCGGGGAGCTCTCATCCATTTTAGTAAAGATATTGGCCTGGCTGTCGTGATGCTCGACGGATTTGTTGACTGATGGAGCAAGCCAGCGCTGATGACTCAAAGAACTGGTGGCGGCTACAGGAGCATCGGATGCTACGACGATGAGGACTGATGCACGGATTTGGACGCGAGCTGGTTCCCAGTCATTCCACTGTTCAGAGCGTTTGAAGTGCTTGGGGTCACCTTGAGAAAGTGTCAAAACCTCTTCAGGCAATGGCGGGCAATGTCTGCCATATTCCCAGGTTTCGCGATGACATCATCAGTTTGTTTTGAGCAACATGGAAAGTTTGTGATATTTCATTGGGAGTATCTGACTTTAAGTCTACCCAGAGACGTGATAACGTGTCCGCTCCAGTAGTCCTTAAGTTTGAAAAAAAAATTCTCGTATATTCTCAGAATTACAGGCTCTGGTTTTCCAGAAGCGTTTCTCGCTAGCCTTATTTGTACATGTTTTATGGGTCACTTGCCGCCATTGCGTTCGAAACCTACTGCTACCAGCAATCTTTTTCTTCAAACAGAAAAAAGTGCTAGGTGTTGAAGGTGTTAATACTATATGAAGGGGCCGGATGCAATATTGCTTAAGAAGCATATGTGAACATATTAAAAAACGAGACCACCTAATGTCATGGTTGGGTAGAATATGCGCAGCCAAGTGCGGATGTATTTTTCGAGCCTCAATCCACTAGCCCCATTTCGCAGGATCTTACCATATCGCCTTGGCATGTTGGCCCCCGGAAGGATGCCTAGAGTGGACAGGCTGCTGACATGGTAACGAGGCAGTGTTCTGCACTGCGCGACTTTTGACGTAGAACAGTGCATCACCTCCTTCAGAACATAGACAAAGGCCTCAAGCGGCTTCCCTACCTGCCCAAAACGCATCAAGTCGTATCAACGATTAAATCATTTGCCGGGTATAGAACAATTAGGAGCCTACGTCAGCAACAACAAGAGACGTGACCGAGCCGCACGCCACGACAAGAATGCAGCTTGGCCACCACCCACGGTACGCATTTGTTGTCGACGCAAGCTGGCCACGGCCACCAGACCCGCCCAAATGGGTCAACGAGCCCGACGACTACACGATCCCGATCGTCGTGATCAGCATCGTCTATGGAGTTGGGGTCCTCCTGTGCTGCCTCATCCTTAGGTGTGCCAGCTACCCGGCCAGCCCAGGAGAAGTGTCATGGGTGCCGCGTTGGGCCCGCCGCGACGCGTGCCTCACCCCACTGTTCTTCGTCCTGCCCGCTTTCTTCTGGCCACTGCTACCCGCAGTAATCACCCTCTTGATTATCGGTTCCTTCCTGGGAGCAATGACGGATGGGCTGTCGGATTGGGTGTGCAACATGTTCCGCTCCTCGACCTCGTGCTGCGGCATACCACTCCGTCGGCGGCGGTCTGGGAGTGACGGCGCTGCTTCTGCTGCTGACCCCCCTGCCTCGTCGGACCCCGACTTGGAGATGGGGCCCGTCGATACGTATGGCGAGGATCGTGCAGGAGGCGTCCAGCCTGATGGTGGAGAGGATGACTCTGATACGTCGGCCGGTGTGCGCCGTGCTGGTTCCGGCGAGTCGGAGCGCCCACCTTCGTATACTACCATGCCGCCGGATGAAGACGATAGTGGGGAGGCGGATGGTCTACTGGCCAAGAATGACAAATGAAGCGTGATTGGGTGGCCGGGAATTGCTCGTCACAATGTTCTATCCGAGTCTCGCGTGGGCGAGTGTAAGCAAGAGTGATGAGCATAGCTTTCGGTAGATCTGTAGTTATAATCAATTTGCTAGAAGGGATGGCTACAGAAAAGTATTCGTTCGACATGCCACGTCTCTCTCTTCCATCAGCGAGGTCAACCCATGAGGATATTATTCCCAAACCAGATCCCAACCCTAAACTCTGAGAGCTTTCCATCCGTGCGATATGGAGAAAGAGGTTCCAATGCGGACGACACGGGACGTCTTTGCGAACTCCGCGGCAATCATCATCACCAGATCCACCAACCGCTCAAACGGGTAGGTCGCCCAGAATCGCTCAAGCTCCCCACGGATAGGTACTACGCGATTGCCGGTACGATTCTGCACGATGGCAGCCTTCAGCAAGGCAGTGACCACATCTCGATCGGTCCAGTCGGTATACTCGCCGCCAAATCGTTGTGTGAGACGCCCAGGGCGAGGTCCAAACTGGAGGTAGACGCCGTCGCACACGGTGAGTGGGTACTGCTCGATGCGCTTTTGGCGCTTGTGTTGGGTCCTTGTCAGTGGTCTGATCCGAGGGCGACTTGGAACACGGGAGACGGGATTCCAAAGCTCCACTTCGAGGTTCTCGACGAGCGAGAGGTGAGAGACGCGGTTGATACCGGTGGTGAGGGCGCCGAAGTGATCGAGGAACTTGTTCCAGACTTCTTCGGCCTCGTCGAGCGTCTTGGGGTGGATGCGGATGCCGAAGCTCTTCTTCTTGTGGATGAACATAGGGAGGACCTCGTGGCGGAGCTGTCGGTTGACCCTGGCGAGCTCGGGCTGCTGGGATAGACTGTAATCGCCAACTGGACGTTGATCATAGTGTTTGGTCCTGGGGATATCATCGATGACCATGGAGAAGATCTTGTTGCGAATCTCCGCCGGTAGAGTAAGGAGGGACAGCTGCGAACTGTCAGCGATCGGATTGACCTCTGCTAGAAATCGAAAAGTTCTGCCCAAGCGGGTTGGTTGAATTACCTTGTCTGCGGTCGTGGAGTCCATGGTGGTAGAGTCCATGATGGGGGAGTCCATGATGGGGGAGTATGTCACAGAGTCGTTCTTGCAATCCTGCTGGCATCCCATTAGCGGTGAAGTCGCATACTTGAGGAAGCATTCGGTTTGGTGGTGGTGAGTATGGCATACCTCGACAGAGTCAACCTTGTTAACAATAGCGACCTCGTCGTTGTCCATGATGGGCTTGATGACTTTGCTATTGACCATATCCTCAAACACTTCGGTCTCGTGATGTTTGCAAATTTCAATGGGATTGTGTGTTCAGGCCTTTAAGTATTTTTCCGGTGAGGGGCCTCTAAGATACGTTCTCTCAAGCATGGTCACTCTTGCAAGTGTCCATTCTCAGCAACCTATGGTAAAGACACTTGGAAAAGTGACTTTCACATCCTGCTTGACGGAGTCATACCAGCTCGTGTCTCGACTGTTTCACTTTTGACGGATGTGTACAGATATTTTCAGGTCAGCGCAATACTATGAGTCGTAGTGAAAAGTGCAGGCTTTTTAGCAACGTGGGATGAATGATGGGTTTTGAAAAAGAGTCTTGCTGTATCAGTGTCAGTGGAGGAATGCTACTTGACCTGATGGAGATGCTCCACAATGTCATAATACGTACCTAGGCATGTATCCTGAAGTCCTCAAGCATGTACTGGGGTTAATAAGCCACGGCTAGGCAGTTAATCTTCACCACTTCCGGCTCACTTGTAGTAGCATTGATATGTCGACAAAATCGTCGCTGATGTAATGATCCCACCGCCATAGGGCAGCTCCCGGCTGCTCCAAATTTTACATTCAACAAAGCTAGTCACCGGTCTTTTGGATGTACCAATAGAGTTTTAGGACAACACATACTGTGAATGCACTATCTGGTTCTATGGATGCGAATATCCGTATTCCAAAGACGGAAGCATCAGTAGGGCAATGTGCAGTAATACCTTTTTTGACCCAAATGTGCCCCGCTCCGCCTTGCCCTGCATCGATAGGAACTGAAAAGTGAAATTTAAATCTCTTTCCAATATTTTATGCTATGCTATGCTGAGTAGCGAAGCAGAATGGTTACATGTAACAAATTAAGAATAGAATAGGAGGCCTTTGATGTTTGCGGGGCCTCCAACCACCACCAAAAGATAGGTTCCTTAGGATTCCAAGAGCCAACCCAGTAACTCCCGGTGAAACTCCGCCGGCTCCTCTATCTGTGGCGCATGTCCCAAATCAGGGAATTGGACCAGCGTGCTATTCGGAATCATCGCGGCCGCCGCGGGGCCCAGCACACTATAATTCCCAATGACGGCCTGCACCGCCGGGGGCGACCACGCCTTCCCGATGGCCGTGTTGTCCTTGTCCCCGATGACCAATAGCGTGCGCACCCGCTGCCCCAGAAGGCCGAACTCGTAGATGACCGGCTGCGTGTAGATCATATCGGTGGTCTGCGCCTGGTTGTAGGTGAACTCGGCGCGGCGCGTGCCCGTGTAGACGTTGTAGAGCATGCCGACCCACACGTCGTACTGCGGCTGCCAGCGTCCGACGTAGTAGGTCGTGTTCTCGTAGGCCTTGATCGAGGCGTACGTGGTTGCGTTCTCGGTGGCCCAGCTGCGGTCGACGCTCTGGTAGGGCACGCCTTTTGTCTTCCAGTCCTCCAGGCCGAGGGGGTTCACCATGGCCATGGCCGTTGTGTTGCTAGGATACATGCTGGAGGAGGTCAGCGACTCTGAGGGTTGATCTCGGGCTGTTCCGGCTGCCCCGCAAGAAGACTCACAGTGCGTATCGAGCTGCCAGCATCCCGCCCGTGCTGTGCCCGATGACAGTGGCATTGTAAATGCCCAGCTGCTTCAACAGGCTATTCGTATTCAAGGCCAACTGTTGGAACGTGAACTGATACCCCACCGGCTTGGTCGACTTACACCAGCCCACCTGGTCGGGCGCAATCACCCGGTACCCGACACCGGTCAACTGGATGATTGTCTCGTTCCACGTCGCCCCGCAAAAGTTCTTGCCGTGCAGCAAGACGGCCACTGGCGCCTCTGTCGATGTGTTTGCGGTATTTGCAGGGGCCACGTCCATAAATGCCATTTGCAAATTCAGGCGCTGCGAAGGGAAGTTGTAGACTTTGACCGGGTAGGGATAGGTGAAGTTGGAGCCGTTCAGGTCATCTGGCTGTGGGCCATCGTCGATGTAGCCGTCTCCCCCGCCAAGCGAGCCTTGGGCGGTGACGACTGACGTAGCGGCGAGGAAGAGGAGAGGTAATGTACGGAGTATGTTCCCCATTGTTAAGACTGCATAGGTAATATGATTCCAAATTGTGCCCGAGTGAATGTGTTATACGTATATGATGAGACGAGCCATCATGGCTTGTAGGCAGGATTTGGCTGTGAAAATTGGTCTTTATTTAGCTTCGATTGGGGAAATAAGTTCTCATTTGGTGTGCGATGTATATAATAGTAATCGATTGATAAGATAAGCCTATCGATTGCAGAGTTACATTACAGGATCTTAGGAACGTTTAGCTTAACAATGATTTTCCCTCCAACCACAATGCATCATTGGTTGTGCGGGGAGTCTGCCTTTGTCGTGCTGAAAGTGGATAGTAGTTATGGTCCTAAGGACTGTTGGCCTCAGGACTTGTCGTAGTGTTCTACAGCTTAGGCGGTGGATGAAGTAAGGGTAGATCCCTGAAATAGTTCACATCTACTTCATGGATATCTGGGTTTGCTGAATGGCTCTACTGCTCTTTGGATTTCAGTTTTCCAACCACAACGTAAAGTCGGTACCTGCGGTCAAATTCCACCCCAAAATTTGCAACTTTGGAATTTTCGTGACCAAACACTCCTAAGTTAAGTTGAAATTTGTCTTTGCTCCCTACAAGTCTCACCGTCCATCTGCAAGGCCACTCTTGTCTGTAATAACCGTAGAGGCGACAATGTGGCTACTTTGTGTATCCCTACCATTATAGGTATGTACCCTTACCAGAGATTCAAAAATTTGGTCGGCCCTTTAAAGTACCTGCGTAGTTGTGGAAGTGGTCTATTGCTGTTGGCTTTGGCAGGCGGGTTCCTTGAGAATAGTCGAATTCCCAAGAATTACTATAGGAGCGGCATAGTTGAACGAAGGGCGGGTAGTAACGAGGTGGGCCCTTTATCAGACTGCCATGCAGTAATTACTATATATCACTCCTAAATTGATACTTACGAGCTGTAGTCAACTGCGCACCATGAAATGGGCTTCTTCTGCACTGCACCCGATGCAAAACACTTAATCATATCGTACCGAGGTATCACCATGCGTGCTAGATTGTAGCTCACTTCGCGACATCCTGCCTCGCCATCACTCTTGTGGCGACCTTTCAAGAACGTAACATACAAACTATGTGACCCCGTCATGTTTTCCAGTTCATACTACGACTTTATTGCATCATCACGTTTCCCCAAGCGCTCGACCGACCACAAGGCAGCGTTCTTGAATTACATTGCTTGCTGCTACATGAGACAGTCTTATTGAATTCTGAACCTCCTTTTTCGGCCCCGCAGGGCGGTCTTCCAATAAGAGCTGCAACACCCAGGGTTGAGGATCATGTCTTGCTGGAAGCTGAATTCGTGCTACCCTTGAGTACGCACAGCTACTTCCTTACTCGGCAAAGGATCGTTGGGGTCATGCAGTGAAACTCGAGATACTGGAACTTCCGTCTCAAATGAAACTCAAAGCTGAATATGATTGTTGCTCTACGGTGTGGAGGCCCCGGAAGATCCACTGCCCTGGCTGAGCATTGCTCGTCTGCGTCTGAGTCTGCATCTGAACCTCGCCGTCTACCAAATTACCACTTTCATCCAATATTCGTCACATAGAACAGAACGTCGATATATCATGCAGAAAGCCTTCCTAACAGCGCTTGGTGTTGCCGCAGGTATGCGCAGTGGTACCTGCACGATGCATGCTGGCATTCTGGCCTCCGAGCCCATGCAACCGCCACTTCCTCGGTATCATGCTCATCCCAAGGACCTGCTGAGAAGGGACAGCTTCTGTGATAGCGGCGCGCATCCATGTACGTGCTTGTATGCGGCTACTGCGGGCTCTTCAGTGACGCTAACAACATCTTTGCCACAGGCTCTGAGATCGGCATGTCATCAGTGTGCTGTGAAAATACGGACTACTGCGTTGTCAACGAAACCTCATTAGCGGTCCAATGCTGTCCCTTGGGCTCAACCTGCGGAACTACATGTGACAAGGACTCTTATTACGTAGTTGTCACCGCCACGACCGTCACGAACGCGGCTTCCGCTAGCCAGCCCGTTGTCGAAACACTTAGCATCTGTGTATCGCGAAAATGCATAGGTAATACGTACCTATGCCCTTCCGGGGGACACTGTTGCCCATTTGGAAGCGACTGCGATAGCGGAGGTGGCTGTTCGTCGTCATTGGAAGAAGCAGGCGCGCCAACATTTACAGCAGCAACTACAACAGCAACTACAGAATCAAGTACAGCATCAGCTAAAGCAGCAGCTACAGGAATGCTGCCCACATCGACAGCCGCAGACGCCTCAACAATCGGTGATGGTGTTCCACTCAAGATTGGCCTCGGAGTCTGTATTCCTGTCGCGGCCATCGGCTTTGTTGTCCTTGGCTTTGTGTGGCGTATTCGACAGGCAAAGAAGCGAGGTAATACGTCCAATGACGGGGACCAGAAAGAATACAGGAAGCCCGAGCTGCCTGCAAATGAAGTCATACCTCCGGCTGAGCTCGAGACCCAGGTTGCCGAGTTGCCAGCCCAGATTCTGGAGGCTGAACTACCGGAACAGGGCATTGTGGCTGAGCTTCCCCTAGAAGAAGTGATGGAGACTGGCGAAGATTTAGCTGAGGTTCAATGCCTTTCGGAGGAAAATGGCCAGGAAGGAACTGAGGAGCTGAGGAATTTATAGGAGAATGTAATTTTGAACTGCCCTTCTGCTGACAAGTTCAGAACGTCCTCCAATTCCGGAGGTCTTTATGTGGATCACAAATTGACTCGACTAAAAAGCCGACGCCGTCCTAGCCACAAAACGAAGAGCATGCGAGACCGGGTTCGGGTCTGCAGGATCACAACTCTCTCTCCAGACGTCCCGCAGATTACCCGCCTTAGCCCACTCCGAAGACACCAACCGGCGGGTCAAGTATTGGACGAACATCCCAAGAAGTAAAATTACGCATTGAGACTCGCAAGAATTGCATAGTTGATGAGCTGGCCGAGGCCTCCGACTCGCACCTGCAGAGCGGAGAAAAGCATATTCTATGTCATGGTCGTGCATCACGAAGTCGTAGCGCAAAAGTATCCGGATTCCCGGGTATAAATCAATTCCGGCTCTTATTCTCATCTTATTCTGTCTTGGTTTCTCACATTCAAATATTCTCATCCCGATTTTGCTTGTTTCCCCCATAAATGACTCTCTGAGGTGGGTCGAATTTGGGAATCACGTAGTCGAGAGGCCCCTTCTGTGGTAAGCTGCTGGCTCTGGTTGAGAAAGTGAGTGTCGTGCACAATGCAGGTCTAATTGATGAAACAGTTAGAATGCCCTCAAGCCCTCGAGGCTGTCTCTATTAATTCTCAGGTCTAGACCGAAGGCCAAACACGAGAGAAAACAAGGCCTTCTACGAACCGCAACAGCGTTTCTGTCGACACCGACAGAACTGATGCGCTGAACAGTCATTTTTTGACGTCGGAAAGTATCAAAAACAGCTTATGATTGTCAGCTGACCTCTGCGAGTCGAACAAAGACGGAATACTCCGAAACCATGCATCCAACCGCCTACATTCGGCGGCAAGACCCAGATTGCACTTGTGACCTGGGACTTTACGTCGACGACTCCACCAATTTCGACCTGACACAGCGATACATTGTTGTAACAATACTAGGAGTTTCCATATACAACTGTGTGGAGCTTATTCCCTTCATCTTCGCCACCTTCAAGAGGTACAAGGGCCTGTACTTCTGGAGCCTCCTGGTCTCAATTCTTGGCATCCTCATGTCCAACGTGTCGAATCTGGTAGCCAACTTCTACCCGAATCCCCCTCGCCTCCAGGTCGGGCTGATTGGCCTCGTTGGATGGGCACTCATGGTGACAGGTCAGTCCTTGGTGCTCTACTCCAGGCTTGACCTCCTTCCACTTCGCGACAGAACACGGCGATGGGTCCTGCGCGTGATCATATTCAACGCTGTCGTGATGCAAGTTCCAATCATTGTATTGAACACTGGATCGAAATCTGCTCGGCCAGAAAGGTTCCTACCAGTGTTCTCCATATACGAAAGAATCCAAATCATCGTCTTCTTCCTGCAGGAAATGGGACTCTCGGGTGTCTATCTGTGGGAGTGCTTTAGGTTTCTCATCATCCCAAGTAAGCTTTTTCGTTCCTCGAGCATTTGTTTACAGTTTGAAATAGCTCGCTCCGAGCCTGAACTCCGTTCTTTTCTCTATTTTGCTAACGATACGCAGACATGCCGGTGGCTTGCAGGGTCGAATCCAGCGGCTTTGGCAATGGCCCCCAAAAGAACTCGAGAAAGGTTCTTCTTCATCTTCTCATTGTCAGCATAGCCGTGATTTTATTGGACATAACTGTCATCGTGCTGGAATTCTCTGGCTTCCATCTCATCCAGATCAGCTACAAAGAGCTGGCCTACAGCATAAAGCTGAAATTGGAGATATCCGTGCTAAGCCGCCTGGTAAAATTCGTTCAGTCAAGGCCCATGGGTAGCAGCGGACGAATCACAACACAGGATGAGCTTGAGGGGGGTCCAGCCATCCAGCGAGCGTTTTATCCGCCTTTTTGTGAATGTAGGGTCGACGCAGGAGACGGAAAGTTGGACACCACCCGTGCAGAGCACATGACAAAAGACGCTCGAAGTCACTCAGGGCATCACGGAGGCAACAGGGGTCAGACATATCCGATGCATGACTTGACTGTTGAAAGCATTGCGTGAAAAAATATTGGAAAACAGAACGATTTCGACATGTCTCTCCAAATCTCAATTCGCATTTGATATCACTGCCTTCCACACGTTATCCATAGTCATCGGAGCGCAGACTCTTCGATGAAATTCCAGGCGCCAGTGAAACACCAAACTCGCCCGTACCAAACAATTCGGACTACATCATGATCTCTTCAATGCCTTGCTGCGTCTAGCCTGCTCCTGGGATGACTCAGTACTGCCGCTGCTCTCCCTCCTCCGCTTCCTCTCTTTGTCCAGCTCCCCCGACCGGCTCAGGCCTTCATACAATGCCCAAGCAGCCAGCGTCTTTGCATCCCTGGCCCCGTCCCTCCAAAGCGCCTCGTACTCCTTGACGTGGAGGGTGATCATCTCATCCTGGGTCCTCTCCCCGGTCAGTCTCCCCTTCAGGTCTTCGATCTCCTGCCGATCCAACTCCTTCTCCCACAGGAATAAAGCGATGTACTCGTCGCAGCCCCCCGGGCTGGGGTACATGGCCGACTGGAGGCTCACCTCCGGATGGTCCGAGTTGCCGAGTGCCAGCTTCGTCATATCGAAGAGCTTACTCAGCGGGATCTTGAAACCCGTCTCCTCCATGATCTCCTTGGCGGCCGCACCTGAGAAGTTCTCATCCTTGTCGAGCATGCCCGCCGGGATCTCTAGGAACTGCAACGACCCGGCTGGTAGGCGCGGCTGCTCTGTTAGGATGACATAGCGCTCGTCCCTCGAATCCTTGGGCCGGAGTATCATCAGCATCGCCACGCTCCCGCCTCTGAGAAAAGCTGTTCCGGGCAGCGACTTGGGACGCTGTTCGTCACCCGGGAAAGAATCGCGCTCCACCGCGGCGTCGATCTTGATGAACCCCACCTTGCCGGTGGGAAACCTCGTGACGGATTTGACCTCAATTGATCTAAGGCTATAAGGGTGCATGTGAAAGGCATGGTCTTCCTGCTCGTGTTGGAGTTTGAGGTTGGCGTGCAAAGTTGTTTTCCAGTCCTTGAAGGCCTTCATGTCTTCGAGCTCATGTGGAGTGATGGAGTTTGGCAAATGGACAGGGATAATTTCACCGAAGAAATCAATCTTTTCCTCTTTCCATACAAGTTTGGGGACTTTTGGGGGCATCTTGAATTTTGTGGAGACTCTACGTCCCTCTGAATGTTTAGCAAATTGGCGGCTGCGTGTAAGGTGCTGGAAGATAAGAGATTGACGTGAGCATTCTGAAAATACGACCTGGGTTTAAAGCTGGAGGTAAAAGGTATCAGGGAGGCAGCCGTCTTGCAGCCTCGGAGACCGCATGAGGGGTAAGTATGTAGTAGATAACACGCAATAGAACATGTGCTACGTTCCACATGAGTTCACAGTAGCTGGGCGGGAGGAGCTGAGCCGCTAATGCGGTGAGATTGTCGAAAAAAGCAGGCTATTCAATGCGCCACAGGGAATATTGGCCTCAGGCATGGCTCTGAGTGGGGGTGCTCGCAGGGCTCGGTGAGATGCGGCGACGAGAATTCCCGTACAATGTAACCCACCATACCGCAATCAGATGAACGGGAAAGGCCGTCATGGATCAGCGCCAGACACTGCGAGCATGCAACTTCCCCGCTCAATACAGGCTGGCCTGGCTCCTGTTATAATTCGACCTTAAGCCACGAGTTGAAATGCGTGTGTTTGAGAAGCTTTTTCCACGCAGGGTATTATTCCACTTTAAGCCTATACGCGAAGGCTGTATTATATTCTGTGGCCATTCTTTTGCTGCCAAAAAAAATACCGACCGAGCCCCTGTACTACTCCAACATGCTTTGCGAAATCTGCTGGCGAATGTTGCGAGGGCATGTTGGCAGGCAATGGAGAGGCACATATGACCTGCATTTCAACCACCACGACTCCATTGAGACACTGAAGACATCATATAGCATGGGCTGTGGTATATGCCGGGTTCTGTATGAGGAGATGGAGGCAAGTGTGCTCAAGCAGAACCCCGGAAAAGGCTGCGAGAAGAATGACGAACAGCCGCCCGACCATGTGGAAAACAATGAAGCCGAGACTGAGTTGAGCGCCCACAGCACGGCCTTGCTTGGTGTTATCAATGATATCGAGGAAACAGGTCTGTTCCGGCTCGACTTCAATCTGGATTGGACCTTGAGAAACCAGTCCCCAGACGTCGTGAAAAGGACCTTCGTCCTCAAACAAACGGGTATGAGAGGCTGCGCTTGGAACTATGGACTTACAAAGCTGAGAAATATTGCAGGCAGCCCAGTAGCAGCTTTCAGAACTCCCATGGCCGAGAAAACTTCTTCAAGTGAGGTTTTCAAGCTCGCTCTGAGCTGGATCACACAGTGCGATGACAAATGCAACCCTCCCTGCGCAAAGCTCGACCCTGAGTGGTACCCAACTCGTCTCATCGATATAAGGGGTCTCAAATCCCAGGACTACCTGAAGAAAAGAAGATATCAATACACAGACAACGCACCTGACGGGGCAGACCAAGACCTGGACAAGATCACTGTCAAACTTGTGAAAAGCCAGGATGTCTTTGGTGGGACCATGGACAACGAAAAGAAGCGAAACAATCTCTATGTCACACTTAGCCACTGTTGGGGCCCAGCTCCGAAGCATTACACTCTCACACCAGAGACCGTTGACGAACTCGAGGCAGGTATCGAGATCCATGAGCTTCCAAAGACATTCAGAGATGCAATCAGCTTCGCATCGCAACTGCACAATGTTGGCTGGATATGGATCGATTCTTTGTGCATCTATCAAGGCCGGAGCGATATCGCCCGAAAGGACTGGCTTCATGAAGCAGCTCTGATGCAACGGGTGTACCAGGAGTCATATCTCAATATATCTGCCACTGCTGCTTCCAACAGTGGCGAGGGTCTTTATTCGGAACGTGACTATAAGACCCTCTGGGAAAACGAGGTTAGCCTCAAAGTTGATGGCATCCCTGGACTATTACTGGATCAAGACGAGCACCACAATGCAGTGAGACCCCCGAACGGCTCTGCCGGGTTATCATTCTGGAAATGGTTCAGGCAACTCTTTCTTCCCCAGAAGCCAGCGCTCGGAAAGCACACCGAAACCACTGCGAAGATCGACTGGGGTGGTAATGAGCCACTGACTTTGGCCCTTCCGGAACCAGAGGGACTTCGCAGATGCGTTCTCATCGATACGTCGCACTGGGACAACCTGATCAACAAGGCTCCCGTCAATGTCAGGGGTTGGGTTCTCCAGGAACGTCTTCTGGCCCCCAGGGTTCTGCATTTCTGCCAAGGCAGCATTGCTTGGGAGTGTGCTGGATTTACGAGGGCAGAAGGACACCCCACCGGTCTACCAAGGTTTCGACTGCAACACGATAGGATCCTGCCAGAAGTATCACTCAAAGGTTTGGACCCTTTCAAGCATGGCAAGGATTTGAGAAGAATCCGACTGGGAGACTCCAAGGAACCGGATCCGCACATACCGGAGAGATATCGATACGGGTTCGAGCTGTGGGCACGGGTGGTCGAGACATACTCCAGGATGAATCTGACAGTGCCCAAGGACAAAATCATCGCTCTGTCTGGGATAGCGCAGCTCATGTCGACCAACGTTATTGGCTCCAAGGAGGCCCCGGCTCTGTATGTGGCTGGGCTTTGGTACAAATATCTCGAGAGCCAACTTCTATGGAGGGTGGAGCCTACATTCATCAGACATAGTCGAACCTTTCACCAGCCTGGACGACGGCCACAAGAATACAGGGCACCATCGTTTTCCTGGGCCTCTGTTGATGCACAGCATAGTGTCTCTGGCCAACCTAGCAACGGCATTACATACGGCGAAGTTACAGACCAAGACTTGCTCATTGACCTTGCAAAGGGACACGAATTCAAGGCTGTTCACACAGAATACTACACTGATAACGTCTTCGGTCTCGTAAATGGTGGCCACATCATGCTATACGGGAAACTGAGGCGGATCAGGCTGTGCAAAGGGAAACTAGGCAGGTTTTACTGGCAGCTACTAGAACGGAACGATGTCTGCCCCGGCGTGACCGAAGGAATGGACGAGGAAGAACACCACAATGTCTATCTCGATGCACCAGACGACGACGAGAGGCTCCACACGATATTTAAATCCGACAATGTCTATTGCCTTCCGGCGGCGCTCGGTCCGAGGTCCGAGGCCAAGGAATCAAAGTACATCATCTGCCTGATCTTGCAGCAGGCCACCAGCGATGACGAACAGGTCAGGGGTTTGGAACCTGCAGAACAGGATGGCACATTCCGCCGTATCGGTTTGACGAAGCTGTCGAGCTGGGGAGACAAGCTTACGTACGAACATATTCGGAAACATCATGCGAGAGACGCCGAGCTGCCGCAATGGCCCCATGGGTTCGATCACAAGACAAAGAGACACTTGATTCGCATCATTTAATTGGCAGCTCAGGTATGGTGCGTTGCCCAAGAGACACGGGCGCCGTAGTTCCACGTGTGCATGGTGGAATCTAAGAGTCGCTCTGGCCAGTATGAAGATAGGACAAATTGCATGTGGCAAACATTTTCAGGTAGAATTCAAAGTCGTCTGGAAATGAAATATCAGCGCCGGAGGGGCTGGCATTCACTTCCAATAACTCGTCCACTACTTGAGGTTACATAACCGCCTTCAGCTGCACCACTGCCACCCAAGCAATACTGAGTGTGATAAAACGGGGTCCCCTTTGTATCTCAGCTTCAGTATGCCACCGAGATCCTACATCGCCGGAGGCATGGGTAGAAGCCCACTGGGCGCCGCGCCACCAAAAATGGATATCTTTCCATCAGTGAAACCATAAATGGCAATCTCAGGAAGCTTGACGTCGCCGCCTCCGAAGTGCTCCCGGACACGCTCGTTCTCGGGAACTCCTTGAATGGAGAGCTTAGCAGCCAGTTGCTGCTTCTCGGCATCGACCACCATTTCTTCCACAACGTAATTGAGTCCCGCTGTTGCGGGCTGAATGACATTCGCGAAGAAGGTACTCGTCTGTTCGTGATCCAGCAGTAGACCTCCCATCACGACCTCTTTGGTAAAGTGTTTGGCTACGTTGGTATGTATGCAGCGGGCGTTGATGTCGTGGATGTATCTCGTATAAGCGTGTTTAATTTCAGTCGCCAACAAGGGATTCTTCGAGGGCTTGGGGGAGAAGGCCGGCAGGGTCGATGCTCGGAGGTGGCGGCTTATCTCTGACTCGATCTGATGGAAGCGAGAGATCTTGCCGTCTTCCACAAACAAGAGTATCGCATCCCAGACCTCGAACGTAGTCCCATCGGCATCTTTGGCGGTTGCAACCAGGCGGCCGGCCACAGACTTTGCGGCTGTGTCGGTTGTCAACCCGTCCATCCGAAGTTTGATGTCACCTCCCTCGGTCTTTTCGGCGATGCGGCAGGTGAACCGGTCCCTGGTTTCTCGCTGCCCATTGTAGATCACGAACGGCTTCACAAATCCATGGATTTCGTCCCACCTTCTTTCGTTGGCCGCGTCCAAAAGGTTCTGGAGTGTGGCAATCGCCGTTTGATCCGACATTCTTATAGTGCAAGGAGCAATGAGCCACCCGTTATGAGTAGGTTGGGGGGAGGGGGTCCGTGTCTTGACAATGATACGTATGGGTAGTGTGTTCTCCTCTGTTGTCCACCAATACCGGCAATGATTTACATGCAACGTTGTCTCCGAAAGGTTCTCAAGAGTTGTGTTTCAGAAGAATAAATGAAATGAAGCCTATTGATCGATAATGCATGTGGCTAAAGTTTGGCGTAGCGAAGAGTGGTATTTTCTACTTCGGATTGTGAAATCTACCCGGAATTATAGTGAATTGTGACAGGAAAACGGGGAGTTCGCGGAACCCTTACCCGACTGCTATTTCCTCGGACTTTCTGCCGGATCAAAATAAACTTTCGCTACATTCGAACATTGAAGCCACGCGTCGTATCCCCATCAAGATTTTCGGGGATTTTGAAGGCTGTCGGAAATATCGGGGAAGCGGCGTTTTGCAGAGACTCCATTTCCGACCATCTCGTATCCCCACTTATATTTCCAGCACGTAGATGGTTCCCATCAAGTTCAGTTCCTTGACAAGCCATATCAAGGTAACGTATTAAGTAAGTCTTTGGAAAACTCCTTGGACCTCTTGTTACGTGCACTTGGGGAGGTGCAGATTGCACTTCTCGCACGGAATCATTCACATTTACGATTAGAACGAACACAAATGCGTTCTTATGATCAATTGAAGGTGCACTCTCGAATAATTGGAACATGGACCCTGCCCTCCTGTTTCAGAGACCAGATTCTTCTATAATTGAATTCCCCAAGCCAGTCTTCTTCCGCATAACCGACATAGAATAGCTCCTGCTTCGCACACAACCTTGAAATCGCCGGCGCCGTGTCTTTCCTGATCACATTTGAAGCGTAGTATGGCCTCAACATCTGCCAAGCTTCCCAATATATGCCAACGGAAAGGTGCAGTGGGCCAGAGTACAGATGTAACAACGCGGTCGAAAGTGTGGCTGCAGCCCATCATCCTAAGTACTTGGAAATGGTCTGGCGACGAGAAGTCCAAGCCGCGGCTTTTTGGCGAAAGATGGACGTAATGCGCATTTTGGTTCACGAAATCAATCTCCACAGTGTCTCCAGCTCGGTTGTTGAAATAAGCGAGGGATTCCGACACCAGCGAGAAATCGCGCCACCACCACCACCGAGATCCTGGCCTCATATCACCGGCATTTAGCAGCACTAATTCGTCGGTTGTAGTTAAGCGACACCGAAATTGTATGGGCTTGTAGGACCGAAGCGCAATCCCTCGAGTTTCTGTGTCTACAGACAGCGCGGCTGGATTGCGTTCAGACGATCTTATGACGTATCGAGAGGTTGCTGCATCATGCGACTGAGGCGCGTAGTTTCGGATCCACTGTCCCCAAATCCTGACATGACGAGGCTCAAATGCATGTTCCCATATCATGAGCTTCAGTTCGAACGGAAGTTTCTGATAGTAAGGAAAGCTCGCGGGGATCGGTATTGAATCTTCAAAGTCTGACATTAGTTGACTGGACTGAGAGTCCTGGTGATCAACTTTTGCACCTTTCGATAGTATTTGGCCCATGGAGACTGCAGTTCGGGAATGATGTCAATCCAGGGCCGTGTCGAGGTGCTGGGTGGGACGAGTTGTTCGTGGAAGATGGGACTCTATGTCATGGAATGGCTGCTGAAGCTATATAGCTGTGGTACTAGCAAAGAGAATCTCGTCCAATGTCACTTTTTCTTCGTTCACTGAGCAATCGAGATGCTGCCTTCCTGTCAGTTGAGACGATTGGGTATAAGTATTTCACGTCAGTTCGGCAGGCAATCAAAGATATTGTGCAGATTCTTTGAGTCGACGTTTCATGATGTGAGAGAAAATGAGACATTGATTCAATTACAAAGCAGAAAGAACAAACGCCTATTGGAATTGTCTATGACCAATCTCCTTCAAACTCTAATTTCTCCCCCTTATCAATCCGGCCATACAATTCATCAAGTGACCATGGCTTGTAATTGTATCCCGGGGGAATGTTGGTGTTCTGAAACGGTGACCCGTCCACAAGGCTCCTTAGAGCCTTGCCGTAATTGTCATAGGCGTATCTCTCGGGGTTATGAGCCCAGATCCACCGCCCATATTCCGGCTTGGGAGTAGCTGAGGCGCCGCCCACCTTTCGCAACGCGGGCTTCAGGAAATTGGTCTGATTGAGGAATCCTACAAGCTGGCAGCAGGAAACACGCTCGAACCTGCGGTGGTTGTTAGTGGGGTCATCGCACCGGTAGCCAGTAACGTGGCTGGAAAATCCGACTTGCCTGAGTTTGTTATGCGTCTTTGACCAAAGACCATTCTTCACACCCCCTAGCTGCAAGCAGGTCGCGACTGAGATTGCGTCCTCGATGCCCTGGACTGCCCCGTTGCCGGATGAAGGCAAGAAGGTGTGTGCACTGTCACCAACTTGGACAACACGGCCGAGAGGCGAGGTCCAATTTGGCTGAGGGTCTCGCCACAGCAATGCCCAGTCGATGATGCCATCCTCAGGAGCGGTTCTGATGAGTTTGTACAGGTACTCGGGAACATCCGGGAAGCTCTCCTTGAGGAAGTTCACCACATACTCGGGCGAGGCCTTGTTTGCCCACGACTCCTGCGAGGTTCCGTCGGTGTCCTTTAAACCTGTTGTCAGTAATGAAATATGCATGAATAGTTAGAGATAGCTTACATTGTGCACTACGTGCCATTCGACGACATCCGGAGTGCGTAGTACCAGGATCTGGATGTCATCCCCTGTCCAGATCTGAAACACCGCGCCTCCGTCATCGCGCAACGGGAACATCTTGTCGAGTTCAGGGTCAGAACTGATGTGGTCCCCGTGATAGGCGGTCCGGAAAATCGAGTGCTTGCTGCTCATAGCCCGGATGTCGTGTCCGTTGATCAGCCTGTGGGACTTGGTGCCAAGCCCGTCCGCAGCGACGACGACGTCTGCGTCGACCTTCGACCCATCCTCCAGTATGACGCCGGCCTTTTCCTCGTCTTCGAAGTATTCCACCGCCTTTTTGCCGTACGTTACGTCGATGCCGAGGGCCAAGACCTGTCCGAGCAGCGCAGCATTGAACTTTGGGCGCGAGACACGATACACTCGGTCTGGGGCTGGCTCGCCATCTTCAGTCACGGCTACCACCCCATCTTTCTTAAAGCTGAAAGGCTGCGGACCAGCTACCTTCTCGCCAGTCGCCTTGTGGAATGAGATCCATGGGTCAGGAGCTGTCCTGAGAGCTGCGTCATACACCGAGGGCCAGGTCTTCTCCACGTGCCGCTGTGCGGAAGGGCCGAGCATGAAAGAGTCACCTGGGTTTTATCATGTCAATATGGACACAAATGCATGGTGACCACTGTATTCTTCTACTGACCTGCAGGGCTTGGTGCTGGAGTCCGGTCAATGACACGGGGATTGTGGCCCTTGCGCCAGCATTCCAGCGCGGTGTACAAGCCAGCTGGACCAGCTCCGACGATCAAGACAGATATTCCCGTTAGAGGATGTCGAGAAATTTTGGAAGTGTCCTCAAACTTGAGAGATGCTGTAATGTCCTTGAAAAAACTCATCGTTGGAAGGCGAGTCAATTATGAAGGTGAAATGCTAGAGATAATGGTATTGTGAAATGGTGCTTGATAATCTGGGTTCGAAGTTGGAATGCTTGTGTTCCAGTGTGGGTTTACCACATCTTTTTTTGGATTCTATCACATCTGTATATATATCATCCTGGGTTCGGCGTCGGATAAGACATCTCCATCCGAAACCCGCCAACTGAGACATGCGGCCCACCCGTCGCTTACTCCTTCAGTTACACAGGCACGCACCGCCTCATTCCTTCAGGCGCCAGAATGTAAGACGCGGACTAATCCACCCACTGCATGTCTTACAGCATTTATGACACGAGAGTGTAAAATCGCGCCACATCTTGTGAAGCGGACATTGGGTGCCTTTCATTGGTTATAAATCCCGACAATATTATCGGGGCGGGCCTTCCGACAAGACTCGGCTGAGTGGCAGGTCACAGTCGTGGTCGTGCTTCTAACTTAATGTTACGTTCCTCGCCGGAGGACCCGAAGGACTAAGTGAATAGTCACATTGAGGCGAGTCTTTCAACGTCAGGGGTTGAGGTTGGGCACTTGCAGCTTTCTCGGTCTTTGACTCGATGGACGAAGTTCGAGAGTTGAGTTTCTTGCTTTGAAGCAAACTGTGGTCAAGATGTGTATACAGCGAACAACATGCCATGTTGTAGAATAGTCGGGCCCACGGTCAGAGCTACCATTATGCCTATTCTTCCAGAAAACACCATGTCATTCGGTAGCACTTGATTACCTAGGTATGCATCTCGCCATAGAAGTGTAAATACCTTCGGTCTGTTCCCTGTACTTCTAATCGACATGACCTAGTTCTACTTTCCCAATCTCTTCGGTGACTTCGATTTAATATTCCTTTACCGGAAGCGGTAAGCTCGGGTAGTCATCCTTAACATTATTGCGGTACATTCTTTGTTCTAGGTCACCTTTCTCAAACTAGTGCTTCGGTCAATCCTCGCCTTTGATCATATCGGCCTGTGTCTATTACCATATCGCAGTAGGTCACTCGCCTTCCTACTCTACGGGACTATCTTGTACTTTCGAGACACTCAGACCAAAAAGCTGCACAGATATCCCCTCAAGATGGCTGCTGATAGCAGTACCGATACCAGTAGTAGCGACTCCAGTGGTTCCGACTCCAGTAGCGCCGTCCCCCTGGGTGGTTATGCCCCAGGAGATAGCAATTACAACTTGATCAAGTTTGCCCTCCAGGCCACCTATGACTACTACGATTATTTCTGGAGAGGCGAGGGCCGCCGCTGGAATCTGTCTAACCGCAGACCCAGTTTTGTGGATTTTCCCGTGCCCAAAACAAGGACACGTCCCCCACGAGGCGCCAGACCTGGTCGAGATCAGCCTGTCCCGCAGTATCGTCAATTTGGGAGAATGGGGCTGCGACAAGAACGCCCGGGGGCGTTAGCACAGGTGGAGGAGCAGATCCAGCAGGGGTATTTTCCGGTCAAGGCTGCCTTGGATCCTCTCGACATCAGCATATCCAAAATCCTCGGCTGGGGAGGCCAGGCGGTTGCTGTGCTCTGCGAGCTGCTCGGAGATGGTGGACAGCGGGAGAAAGTGGTGGTCAAGTGCCAGAAGCCGGGGAGGTCAGATCTAGCGTCAGAAATTGCGCACATGGACGTGAGTACTCGCCTGTTCAATGATTTGACGTGATGTCGAAGACATTCTGGATCTGTCTGATTATCGATACAGCGATTATCTGGGGCGCGACATATTGTTGGGAAGAGAGAGTATGTACCTCGACGTTTCAGGAACCCACAAAATGATGCGGATCGGGCAATTGCAGTCCAAGCCGGTATCTTGTCTGCGGAGGGTGAAACATTGGCCCGGAAAGACATATTTGCGATGGAACTCATGCCTAATAACTCCCTCGAAAACTTGCTCAAAAAGGCTTCCAAGGCCGGCGTACATTTCAGGAATGGAGAGTTGTGGAAAATATTCCAATGTCGTAGGTTGCAATTACTGATGGCATATGGTGGGTTGGCGTTGGAAGCTCACGCGCGTATTGACAACAGTCCTGAAAGCATGTATCGCGCTTGCATACCCGGACAGCTGGGGAGGTGGTAACTTACACGATGAGACGATCCCACGAGGCGATGATGGCAGTCTTCTGCCTATACAGAATGCCATAATCCATTTCGACATCAGTACGGATAACGGTAAATAGAATCAGTCTAGGTAACTCATGTGCGTTTGAGCAAGCTAACATCACCTCAGTCTTTATTGGAGATTTTGATTCAACCCCTGGGCCCCTCAGCCACGACACTGTGCCTATTTTCAAGGTGACCGCACAAACTCGCGTGTTGCATTGCATGACCTAATAGCTTTGCCAGATCGGGGACTTGGGTCTCGCTGAGTCCTTTTCACAAGCTGATCGGGCAGACATGTAAGTAGTAGAGGTCGTATTTCGGGCGTATTCATGTTGACTTAACCAGGAGACATGAAAGCTAATAGCTCCACACAGGTTTACCATGGTAGGCCGGAGAAGGGTCGGAAAGTCTGTTTGCTTCACGCCGGTTAGTGACATCGACATCTCAAAAGTTTGTTACCCGGACGACTACCCACACTGGAAGTTTGATCATATAGGAGCAATTTACCGATGACTGGAATCACTTGACCAATGCACCAATATCAGAAGGAGAAGAGACGGCTGGCAACTACGACTCGTGGACTAATGTCTATGGCATTGGGCTCGTAGGTGCCCCTGGAGCTATTCTCTCATCCGGACTAGGCTACATCTAACGTCGTCTCAGATCATGTGGCAGCTGATTACGCAAACAATGACTGAGATGCCTCCACAACCTACGCGTTTGAGGTTGCCCGAGACTGCAGGCGCTTCGGCGGAGGATTCCGAGACGTGGACTTATGGCGGGATGGTGCAGAATCCAGAGTTCGACCATTATGACAGCCAACTCAAATACCTTGTCATGTGGTGTTTAGGTAAAATTTCTCGCAAGACCGGATCCGAGGCCCACTGCCGGGGGCCGTCGGGTGCGTGGAGTTGACATACGGCTGATCATCTTGAAGTGGACCAGCCTTCACTCAGACCTACCCTGACCGCGGCGCAAAATATGATTTCTGCAGCTCTTGCGAAAGATTGGATTGATCTGGGAGATGATCATCCCAGCAGGACGTCCATAGAAAGTCTCCTGAGAGATCCACCCGCGTAGGTTCCGCCCCCGTTTGAGATTTAGACTCTCCGCCGTTCCAGAATCCGCCACGGCTGCCTCCGGTAGTGTGAGCTTTTTTTCTCTGCCTGCGACGCGCCATCTTCTCAACACCCCTCCCCCCGTTCGCTTGACTAATCTCTTTGGGCACACAGAGCTTCTGCGACCGCCCGACCCCCCATATTGAATCAATCAATCCCCGGAGATTTGGGACTGCAGGCACTAACACTGCAGCCCGGCGGACCCGCCCCAAACCCTCCCGCGGCGCCGGCCCAAGACGTTCCAGACCCTGTGGGCCCGGCACCGATCCCCGTCGCGGTCTATGCGGGGCCGAACGGCTTCTACACGCGGGTGGGCGACTCGGGAGGGACTCTGCACGAGTTAGAGGTGCACAAGAACGGCGACAGGCACTCGTTTGTCGTCCTGCGGGATATCCGGACCTATGTCGCTGACGTTGGGGAGGACCCCACGGCGCGAGGATCACCAGCCACACCAATCCCGGTCTCGACGCACGCCGGCCAAGATGGCCGTGCCTATGCAACGGCGTGGAGGCCAGGGTTCAGCGTGGAAGAGCTTGTCGTGCACACGGACATGACGAATAACACCCATTACGTGGAATTTGATGGAAGGAGGACGAGTATATTGCTCATGGCAGGCATGCCCCCGCGGCAAGCTTGAGTGCCGAGGCGTCGGGTTTGATGAGGTGCCTGGGTGCACAGGAGGGGACTGGCCAAGATAAGGCGATAGGAGAAGCGCGAACACATGAGATCCCAGGTATTCTCCGAGGGGCACGCACGTACCTCGACCCGGTGGATGGGGAACTAGATTTCACGTGAAGACCCCCCCCCCCCAATCAGAATCAGGCCCCCAATGATAGGTTGCCAGAACGTCAATTAGACTTCGTTGCAGCTGATGGTTGCAATTACCGAGGACACCGGGCTGCGTATATCCATACTCAGTCCTGCACAATATGATCGATCGATCTTGAGTTTGGCTGAATATCGGAATGCTGGACGACTGTGTTCACATGTACTATTCGCAATGAAAATATTAGTCACTCAATGCAAATCACGAGGTCACTCGGTCTTAATGTTCCGCAACAAACGTTGTTAAAATTGAACTGTCAAATCGACAAAGTCTACCCACCCGAAGTCCCCGCCCGGAGGTGCCCAGGTATGCAGAAGAGAAGGCCGGTCGCTTTCAAAGGAGCAACTCGGGCCAGTACATCATAAGATACAGAAAAAGGTATGTGAAGCGAAAGTGGTGAGGGTATCCCAAGAAACAAGAAGAAGCGAAGAAGAAAAAAGAAGGCCCAGGTTCATACACGCGATACCCTCCCGATACTCCAGGTCCATGCGAGCTCGACAACAAATGAAATCACACGCTGCATCCCAACCATCATCAATACATCAACTCCAATCCAGGTAGTACAACATTTTTGTGTGTCCCCTGCTATGCACGTCTCCGACGCAGAGAAGAAAAAGAATTGCGGACCCCGCCCTTGAGGGCCTTTGCCTCTTGCGCGTCTTTTGCCTATCGTCTCGAAAAACCCCTTGCGTCACTCCCCAGGAAGCCAAGGAGAGGGAGGAGCTTTATTTCCGGTAGGGTGTCATCTTCAGGGTATCATTGCTCCGGGACGACGAGGTTGACGAGCTTGATGACGTGGAGGCCGCGGAAGAGCGGCGGGCGATGGGGGCCGGGGTGGGAGTCCGCTTGCGGATGGACTCGGACCTCTTCCTCGAGGCGGACCCAGGGTGCGCGTGAGCCGCGTTCTCGGGGTGGAAGCGGGTGGGGGTCTCGAAGTGGACAGGCATTTTGGATTGGAGGTTGTGTTTGTTTTGATGTTGTGGTAGATTGTGGTTTGGTGATGCGAGATGCGCTGCTGTACTCAGTACGGCGTTGTGTGTGTAAAGTTGTTGTGGTATGATATGATTGATGTGTTGTGTTATGAGGCGGAAGACCAGCGTTGAACCCGGCAACGGTTTGAAAGAGGTAGAAGTAGTGGCGAAGAAAATGCTCAGAAGGCGCTCGAGACTTGAATGTTATTGTTATTGTTGTGATGATGGATAGGAAGTGGATGTTTTAGGCTGGGAGAAGCTGGGGAGTTATATGCTCACTTCCGTCAGACGCGTGTCTTCTGGAAGCAGCGACGATTGCAATTTCCATATCACATCCCTTCATCTACCAGTGGCAGACCCCATAATTTCCCATCGGACGAAGGTTCAAAATAGAGCATGGATGGGTGGCTGGGGGAACCTATCTCCAGAGGCCGATGTTTCAACGTTTCAGCGTCTCATGCATATAAGGCTGATCAGGGATCTTCCCTCTGTCCGAACCCCTATTCCGAACTACTGCGCCTGCGATTCCAGCGGCGACTGACTCTTGCATACCCTGATCCGGGCGCCCACACTGCTAAATCGGGGCCGGCTCTGCCCAAAACCACCACTTCTGAGGTAGATGATGTGCATTCGCAATGCACCCGAGCAGGTTTGTTCTTTTTCTTTCCCCTCGTGGCCGCCTACCATCGTGACCTGTAAGGCTGAAGATCAGACGGTTACAGCCCCAAGTGCGCCTGTCATGCCTCCCTAAATTCAGACCCTTCCAACTAAAATGTTGGCCGTGGCATCGCGGGCTTACTCGCCGACCCGAGGCGGTGCTGGCGCCTATTCCCGTCGCAGCCGTCGTAGATTTCCAGGAAATTGGGTGCACCAAGCCATGAACGACAAGCTTAGGCGCGTCGCTCGGGTGGTCGAGAAGGGACTCGCACCGACGATGGAAGCCACATCTATATTGGATGTCAATATGGGTTCATCCCGGCATTTCTCAGGGGGGCTGGTGCCGCTAGACGGCACTTGTGCTACTCCGGCCGGCTTGATTGGACAATGCCGACGCATGGCAGCCGGGCTTGTCCCTGACTAATGAGCACCATCCCCTGGGTAGGGACGTCGATCGCATGCCATGCCGACGCTTGGGAACCGGCGGAGAAGGGGAGGGGACCCAGGAAAGACACGTGCGGTCACAACTCAAACTGCGTGATGGTAATGCAGGCGATCGTGCTCAGAACATTCAGGGTCCAGTCAATATGATTGACCTTTGTCCCGCATCACACCCGCATCGACGTACTGTAGAGACAATCTACTCCAAGTTTGAATTGACGCGTGATTATACGTCATGGAAAGGCTATTTAAGGCTTGTCGGCCATAGAGCTTCAATAAGAGATCAAAGGAGGAGACAACATTGGGCCATCACCGGCCTGCAGACGCCTGAGTGGCTGCCCATCGGATCATCGAGGGACCAGAACTTCCCCCGCACGGACAATTAATTTAGTGGACGCACATGGCAATCTCGCGGCGTTGAAATATAAGTTCCGTTCTCATCAGCAGCGGGTATGAGCATATCGGAAATCATGATGCTCGTCGATGCTTAGTTCTGCCATGATTCAGCAGCAGCAAGATAGAGAGTTTAGATAACTCTCAAGTCAAAACATGAAGATTCTGGATTTCAAGCAAGATGTCAAAGGAAGGCTAATATCTGTGAACCTGTGGTATATGACCTATAAAGACTATACAGGGGACAAAATTAGATAACGGGTTTTCAGCTCGTTACAGCAGGCATTGGAACAAGGTGGTCTGGATACCTTCAGAAATCTTAACCAGTAGAATATGTGCTCCAGTCTCAAGTAGACTGAATGAGCTGATACCAGGTAGGCAGTTTTCACGAAGTTTGGCTCATTCTCTCGGCCGAGCGATTAAAGAGGTGGGTTCTTACTGTATTGTGGGTACTCAGAGATCCACATGGTGCGGCCGTGTAGAAGGTGGCTGAGGCTGTCTCCAAATGTCATCAAGGAATAGGCTCGAAAATGTGGGGACAGAATCACTCAATTGACGGATCCAAAGCAACGCTGTGCATTGGACTATATTTGCTGCCTGTTATTACCACAATGTTTCTTCGGGGGCCAAACTGAGATCCTTCCTAAGTTCTCCATTCTTTGTGTAACACGGACAAGTCCGTCGTGAAAACCCCGGCAGGACTCTCCCAACCAAATTTAGACCGTAAAGCTGAAGCCAAGTCAGGTACTCTGTTACAGCTTGTTCACTTCCAAGGCTGAAGGGCCTTGTATTGGCACTTAAGACCGGGTATGTGCGGACAAGCCGGAGAGTGGTCATTGCAACCCTAGAGCCTTTCCCCACCACCAACCAGCCTCCGACGACAGCGGACGATTTTGGCTGCAGATCACCTTACTCGGCCCTCTTGATGAACGCATACTCAACACCGCCCAATATCTCGCCGGATCCGACTTCTTCAAATCCCATGGCGCGATACAGCTGGGCGCCCGACGGGCTTGACAGGAAGTGCACGGCCTTGTTCTCCGCCGCAGCCCTATCCATCCCCCAGCGAGTCAGCATCTTGCCCACACCCTTGCGTTGATGCGCCGGGTCTACGGCAACCGAGTTCAGGCCTAGAGATCTGCTATCAGCTCTTGTTCAAAGATAGATCTTCCATGGGACGGCCAGGGTAACGTTCGACCTACTCCAGGAATTCTGGTACCCCTCCTCGCCCAGCGCTTCTTTCAACTTCTTCGACAACTCCTCAGCCTCCTGGCCGAGCCTCTGAGCTGCTTCTAGGTCAAAGCTCTTAGGTAACCGCGCGATCCCTTCAGCTCTCTTTTTCTCGCGCTCCTCCGGCGTCAACTCCTCGATGGGATCCTCCCCGCTTGTCCACTCCGCCCAGCCCGTGATGGTATCCTGCTCGTCCACAGCCACGATGTAGTGACGGTTCTCATAGTCGAAAGTCCGAACCATGTTCCTGACTGAGAATTCGATCTCGTCCGTGTCACCAGGGTTCACGCGCAGGCGTTCTGGGAAGAGCGCGGCGTTCACCTCCCGCCCGCTGTGCCGGAACGCGGTGATTGAGAGCTGCGCCATGGCGGTGAGTTCGTCCTTTCGGGCGTAGCGTATGTTGGAGGGTCTCTGCATCTTAGGCACCTGTCAGTCGTGTGTGGCCTCAATGCACAAGCTGTTGGTATCTTTTGCCGTTGTGGCTCGTGTTTGAAGAGTCATGCGGATAGTTTCAAAGCGGTGTGGGGTAGGCGATAAGACTGCCTTTCGAGCGGGTGTTATTTATCCGACCATCTCATTAGCGTTGCCTTGACGCTATGGATACGCTCATCAGCTTGAAGGGGCTTCAATCACCTGTAGATGACATAGTGTACTAATGTTCATTAAAATGAAGATACACAACCCTACGTTGACATAACATTAGATTCCAGACGCATATTCATGTTAAAAGGAATCATTCAATAACTCCCGTCGAAGATTCAAATATTTGTATCCTGTCAACTTTGAAAAAACGAAGTAACATATTCATAAGGACGCCTTTGCCTACTATATCTCTTGTTTTCGTAAGTCGGATTGTCTGGTCCTTAAGTCCCAGACTCATGGTAGGCTGTGGAAGGAGTGCCATTGCTGCGATTTGTGACTGTCAGTTCCGGAGTAGAAACACGAAGCAAGTACTCATCCACTGAACCCTCCCTGTTGTAGTCATATATAATGCTGAGAGAGGAAGCTGTCATAACCCGCTCCCAAGAAGATTCAAACCAAGTTCACATGCCCTTATCTGGCAGCTAGCACCACTGCTGCTCCTCCACCACATTTTCAAGACGCTGCGTTGACATTTGCCCCGCAAGAACCTTGGAAGAAAGAATTCGGCAAATGCTGCGTCGCCGACGAAAGCCACCGCTAGTAATACGACATTTCGCCGCTGACACTTGGATTCTCACCATGTAAGCTCGGTAGTTGAGCGTAGACAATGACGCTTATCTGACAGCGGCAGGCCGGATGGGGATGCGGACCGGAAACGCTGCTGTTGATACTTACACCTAGGTCTAGAAGCATACCCACGGCTTCGGAATTGTGTTGCTAGGCGGGTGTTTCGAAAGCCATCGCATCAAAACGAGAAAGCGTTCTAACATTGAAAGGGAGCTATCTCAATATCTTGAAATGTTTCCATCCCCTTTGCGAATAACAGTCTCTAAGAAGTGGCTGGTCGAAACCTCACCGTCGCGGGTCTGCATCAAGACTATTCTAAAACCGGTTTTGCTGGCCCATCTGCTGTGGCATCTGAATTCCCATACCGGACAACCAATTTTGTCCGGAGGGCATGGACGTGTTGGACTGGGGAGGGCGGCTGTTGGGCTGGCGTGAGCCGCCCTGCATGGGATACAGCCCCTGTTTGTTTGTGCTGGTACCAGGGGTGTTGTTAGGGTTATGGTGGTTTTTCTCGTAGTGCCCCAAGAGGTCGTGCAAGGTAGGCCATGTTTGATCACAGCACCTGAAATCTCTCATAAAATTCTGTTCAAGTTTGGGAAGGTACGACGTCGACTGGGGCGAGGGCGACTGCTCAAAGATAACAAATGGTGACCAGCTCGGCAGGACCCTATCGCTGCACACAAGTCATGTAAGTCTAAATTCAAGAGCTACTGCTGGAGAATAGGGCTGTTGGAGGAGGGGAGCAGATGGGCTAACTTACTTGTCCCGGATAAAGCTGCCAACGGAAATCCCGTCCCAGCTCATGAGACGTTCCATGAGGATACCGGTGGGTGACTCGCGCCTGGTGCGGCTGCCCTGGTCGCCGATGGGGTCCTCAATTTCCATGGAGATGGGCTTTGCGCCAACGAAGGAGTCCTTTCCACTCAGCGATAAGGTATGGGTCCTATCGCTGGGCAGAAGCTCTCCAGATCCATAAGACTCTGAACACCATGCTAGAAAGCCATCCACAATGTCCGAGTAGGATGGGCTACCCATGGAAGCGGTCCCAGCTGTCATTATTTCATGTTCATCCCATGGATCGTCCTCAGCTGTTCGCTCGTCACTCTGTGTGTCAATAGTGTGTGAATTCTGTGGGCCCGTTGATTTGGGTACCTCCTCTGGTGGCTGCGGGGACCGCTCCTGGTTCTCTGGGGCTTGGGTTTGAGTGAACTCTGGCGATGGTGATCGCAGTTCTATGTAAGAAGGTAGCTGGGGTAGAGATGCAGAGTCTGATTGCTCTTGTTAGCTATGACGGAGAAGAAATCGGATAAGGTGCAACTAAGCGAATACCTTCGAGTGGCTTTAATTGGGTGTCTTTTAGCCTCCGAATCTTCCTACGAATATTGTTGAAATCTTGCTTGACGCCATGGATAATAAACACTGTATCCTTCTGCACCTTGTTCCGCCGAAGGAAGTGATGGTGGAGCAAGGCCACTTCGTGACTCTTGAGATTCTTTGCACCAGCAATACGGCTACGCTTTTGAGCCGAAGATCGCAGATCACAAGATGGTTCGGAAGGGCGTTGACGCTTTGTGTGTGCAGCTGATTCTCTCCACTCATCCATGGCCATGTAAGAACTAATTCCCAAGACGAAATATGATAAGCACCGCGGTCACGATATTAGTCAAGTGGCGATCTGAAGGCTGAAGCTATGTCGGCTCCTAGAGGCCGTTGGAGTCAAAGTTGTGTGCCTCCCTGGTCATTTATATCGGCTCTAACTTCGGATGAATTGGACTGGAGGGGGGTATGAGGAAGAATGAGGAGGCTCTGAGTTACGACTGGTCTCTGGCTGCCTGAATATGTCACTGTTCAGCCCCAGACACCAGCACTAAAGCACGGGCCCACAGACAGACCGTGCAGAGCTTTATTCAGCTGACAGCGTGCCACGCCACGATGGGGAAGTCGAACTTGCAGGGGTTGTCCAATTTCTCTGGACTAGCATGCAGCCATCGGCTCAAGAGGCCGAGTAACATCTCGAGGGTCATCTGCAGCTCAGGCCTGTGCGACAGTCAATCCCCGGAAAAAGACCAGGGTTGTCCAATAATTGCTGCCTCGACGGCACTGCCCACTGGGCTGGGTGCGGCAGGGGTCATCCAAAATTTCTGCACGTTACACGTTACGCGTTACAAGGGAGCGTAACTTTCTTCCACATAGGCAGAGAGGGGCGGCCCGGATTCTTGGGTGCGATCTAGCCTTTGCAGATGGCGTCACCGGTTTCTGGGGTTGTCCAATGCTACAGCTGCCAGTAACCAGCCCGGCGGCCAGGGGTCGACCAATTGTGCTGGGTTACATGCACAGTATGCTGTCCCTCGATGGGGTCTCTACGATGGACGAGCTAGAAGGTCTCATTGTGCTCTAGCGGTGACGGGTAGTGGGCCGCCTTGCCCAGCTGGGTTGTCCAAATGCTGCAGCCAGGGTCGACCAATTGTTCTAGGGTTGTCCAATGCTGCAGCTATCAGGGAATAATATGGATCAAGATACCCGAATAACCTCCCGGAGGCCAGGGTCGACCAATTCCCATTGCCGTGGGTGTGATTGGGGAGACGGGTCTGGAGAGACGAACATCAAGACCTGTCAAGTCGTGTACGAAATATTTGAATGAACTCACCAGGGTCATCCAAAACTCGTGCCCTGTCTGCCAGTGGGCAGGCTCAGTCAGTCCAAGCGAGAATGCTCCAACGACACGTCACAATCACCAGAAGATATTTTACGGGATGCTTTCGACAACATCGTCTATATAACACCTGCATCCCCGGGTCTTATTCCAACATTGCAGCATACCATCTCACCATTCCTGGCTCTGGTCTTAAAACTCGCCTTTCGCATCACTTGTATCCTTTTACGTCGTGCATACTTATTAGTCGATTTCTACGAACAATGCTCGACTCTAACACAATCATAGCTGTGGTCTCGCTCCTCGTTATGTGTGTCCCAGTGGCATGGTTTACCATTCGCGTCCTCGGGCCTCGCCTCACACAATGGCGGACTCGTCGCTGGTGTCCAAACGAGGCTTTTCAGCCCCTGCCTTTTCATCACCCACTACCTATCGCCCTTGAGCCTACTGGCCTTCGCTCTTTGAGCCACGCAGAGCGCTTATATACCATGCGTATGTCTACGATACACACATTTGTAGGTATAGTGCCATATTTCGTTTCAATCCCGGACATGTGTGCTTGTGTTAACGGATGTTATCACTCTTCAAGGACCGAGTAGAGACTCATAGAACACACCTGCATTACGACGATTCCGACCAGCGCCTTCAGAGTATGATGATACAAGGGTTGCCGGATTGAGGAGAAACCGCAAAGAAGTGTTGGAGCTGAATGTTTGAACTCTGCTTTTGGCTTGTTTCAAGATCATTGCACAGAGGTGTGGGTGTGGACAATCAGACACCAAGAACAAGGTGACACAACATAGATGGAGTTTATAGAGTACATTGATGCACCAAAAACCTTACCTATCTCGTGTTCTTATGGTTTGAAAGAGGGAGCAACATGTACGTGCTCATATACTTGTGCGCGAGCATCTCGATTACTCTGCTTGAGACCAGGGCAGCATAATTCCAAGTGAGTGGCGACTTCATTTTGTATATTTGTGTCTATTCCTTTACGCAAGGGTAAATGGCCATCTTTTCAAATTTTATGCTTCCAATTTTCTTTTCAAGCTGGCACAGGGACAATTGTAGCCCACTGGTGCGCAGTCACCCCAAACATGACCTCAGAAAGCCATCGTTTTAAAGTTATAGTGATCTCCGCGCCGTGTCCGGTCTCGCCCATGGGCACACTGATGTCACTTCCCCTACAGTGAATATGAGACACAGCAGAAATGAAGTACTGGTTCTGTTAGTAACTGCACTAGAGTCAAGTGGGATGATACTGGTTGGCACTTACAGCAGTACCTGCAGCAAAAGATTCCAGAATACGACCTTCAGCAGCGGCCTCCACGATTTCCGCGATTGTGAACTTGCGCTCCGTGACTTCGATGTCCGGCATGAGCCTCGTTCTGGCCAGCTCAAGACAGCTCCGTCTCGTGACGCCGTCCAGGATCGTCTTGTCGTCCAGCGGTGCAGTGATGAGCTCTTTCTTGCCGTCCTTGCGTACCCACACAACGAAGAAGTTGCATCCCCCAGCTTCAGTGCATTCGCCATCCTCGCCGTGGAGCCACAGAACCTGATGGTATCCCCGAGCCACTGCTTCCTGGTGGGTTATCACCGCGGGACCGTAGTTGGCTCCGACTTTCGCATACCCAAAACCGCCAACCCACGCTCGGACTGCGTTCTCCGGGGAGCAGTACAGGCGCAAACCACCTGGAGGCTCATCAAGGCGCGGCATGTAGGCGAGGACGATGAACAGCATCGCTTCCTTTGGCGCTTGAAGGCCAAGCTGAGGAGCAGTGCCGATCATGGTGGGACGGATGTAGAGGAAGTCGCCGGTCCGGTGGCTGGGGAGCCAGCGGTCAGCATCCACTGACAGCAAACTGAGGATCAGAGTTTTGACCTCGTCGGGCTCGAAGAGTGGGAGAGAGATCCGGGCTGCCGAGGTCCTCAGCCGAGCAACATTGCGGTCGATCCGGAAGACTCGCAGTTTGCCGTCATGACCACGATATGCCTTCAGGCCCTCGAAGCACTCGGTGGCATAGTGTAGGCAAGATGCAGTCGGCATCAGGCTTAGGGGGCCGTACGGCTTCAGCTCAGGCTTGGACCACCCGACACCGTGCTTCCATGTTGCGACAACCATGTGATCTGTGCATATACTTTGGTCTGACGATAGAATCGTCTCCTCGGTCGGCATCAGGCTTAGGGGGCCGTACGGCTTCAGCTCAGGCTTGGACCACCCGACACCGTGCTTCCATGTTGCGACAACCATGTGATCTGTGCATATACTTTGGTCTGACGATAGAATCGTCTCCTCGGTCGGCACGGGTTTGGGGTCGCTCGTTCGGGTGTAGGACAGTTCGCAAGCCCTCAGAGGGTTCTCTCCGGCTGGAGAGGTCATGTTCAATGGTGGATAATTCCCGGCCGCCATGCGTTCCTGGCTATTGCTTCATGGGGTCCTTCTCAAACGACTAACAAGTACCGTACGGTCTTCGAACACGACGTAAAGCTTTTGGGCAGGAGTGGAAGAGACATGGAGCCCGCAAGCATCGCCTCATTTATGAAAATTACATGACATGTCCGGTGCCCTCGAAAAAGCGAGAACACCGATGTCGGATATCACACCTCGGCGTAATTTGACTCCTTTTCTTATTTTTCGTCGGTGATTACCATCGGTGATTGCCAGACCGGATGGACTCTCGTCGGCGAAAAGCTTCAGTGCCGATGTCCCATCATGTCATCTTTTTAGAAAAGCATGCATATTTCTTAGCCTCATACTAACAATCAACGAGCGGCATCACTGGTCAACGCTAGGTCCATCACTTTCTTTGGACGGCTAGCAGTACCCAGGCGTTTTCCCCGATACGTGGCGCCCCTTTGCTGATGAATAAACCATGGACGTGTATTTAGTTTTGGGTAGCTAGATTTGTGCTGTCCTGAGAGAAAGGTTTGCTGATGGGCCTCGAAACCAAGACACAGCACGGCAAGAGCGCCGTACAGGTAAGCGATTCATGCTGTGATGTACTCATATAACGAGCTGCGAGTCCTTGATCCCTTCAACCAGATGGAATCCAACCCCCTTTGGGGCGGAGATTCCATGTGACTTAACAATTCGTTAGCATCATCCACGTTCCAACCTCTCGCATTTTCTTCCCGCCACACCAATGGTCGCGGGTCGCGTTGGCAATTTCGGCCCATAATATAATACTTATATGACCATTTGACGATTTCAATGTTACATATCACGGTGCTTTGCCAGTCGTCGGAGCGGTTGCCTGAGACCGTGACGGCTCTGCGCATTCCCACCGAGGTCTTGGCGCTCGGCGATACAACTATTTTGCCGAGTGAACGCTCTCAAATCTGTCTGAGCTGAGACTGTTCGGGCACCTTACCCGAAGTACGACCAACCTAGAATCTGTGACTCTAATGTGGGATCAAATTCTATCGATTCTAACTCCGCTCTGCGGCACTGCTCAATGAGGCACGAAGCTCACTCTGCAAGGTAGTTATACTCCGTCGACCTAGCCTAAACATTCTATAGTGTAGTTATATCTGTACTATCTAAATTTCGAGGTCATTTTAAGCCGACTGACTTGGCTGAGTATGCCGGCAGGGACGAGATCGATATTGAGTCCTTCAGTAGAGGTGATGTAGCTTTCCGGAGCACTGTGATACATTTTCTCGGATTTTGACTTAATTCAAGCGATTCAAAAAGAAAGAAGAAGAAAAGTAGCCTCAAGCCCATAAGTCTTTGATTAATACTCGTAGACAGTTCTAAGAGTCAATTCAATTAGGCTCATTGGAAGCCAAATGTTGTCTCGAATTTTACAGTCGAAGAAATTGGCCCTGTGCCTTGAATACCTCTTCAGCTGGCTTGCCCACAAGCCTTTGGTAGATGTCGAGATCTGTTGCTCCCTCCAGACCAAAGATCACGCACCGGCTGTCTTCATTGAGACCCAACCTCTCGCGTAAAGTCTTGTCTCTACCAGCCTTCAGGAGAACGCCCATGGTTGCAGCTGATGACTCTCCACAAACAACAGGAATATCCCCATGCTTGCCTTCTGCCAAGACGCGCATCCCATCAATCGCGACAGAATCAGGCACAGCAACAAAGTCGCTAGCGAGCCAGTCAAGAATCTTCCAAGCAGCGGGAGAGGGGCCCCGACACGCAAGCCCGGCCATTAAGCTCTGGAGAGTGCCCTCGCTCAGACGGATTTGCCCTGCCTTTGCGCTCTGAAACAAGCAGTCCGCCTCATTCGGTTCGACGACGACACAGCGAGGAAGCGCCACGGTGCTGTCCATTGCTTGTATTTCACCAAAACGCTTGTAGAAGCCCATAAAAATGGCGGCGGCGATACTGCCCACGCCCCCGCAGACAAAGACATGCGTGATAGTCTCTACACTCGGCAGCATGCTGAGCGACTCTTCGACAACGACCATGTATGCGTTCATAACGTCCTGGGGTATGCCGTGGTCGAAATCAGTCCAAGATGTGCTGCTGACAAAATGCCATCCATTAATTCTTGCATCCTCTTTGGCTCGTTCCACAGACGCCTCGTATTCTCCGTCGATCCGGATCACAATTGCGCCAAAATCCATCATCGCTTTGGCACGGTCGGGGCTGACATGGCCGTGGATGTAGTCGACACAGCGGCACCCAAAGACTTTCGCCCCATACGCGAGCCCCCTTCCCTGGTTGCCGTCTGTCGCGACACAGACGGTCACCTGCTGGGTGATATGATGGTATTTGCTGGTGCGAAGCTCAGCCGATGAAGGGCGGACGCCGGTCTGGTGTTGGACTTCGTCGGCGAGGATTCGATATACTGCAAATGGTGCCCCGAGGGCCTTAAAAGAGCCAAGTTTCGTGCCGAACCGTTTACTTTCGTCTTTCACATAGATGTCGCCCAGACCCAGCGTCTTGGCAAGCCGAGGCAAGCTCCTTAACGGTTGCGGCTCATATTCGGGCCAGGTCTGAATCTCCTGAACGGCAGCGGTCCAGTTGCTGAGATTCGAAACGCAGTTGGCAGCAGCCTCTTCGGCGGCTTTCGACAGCCTGCGGGTACTGTAATGATGATAGTAATTGACAATAGTCATGTCTGATGATTGTTTTGGTAGGGAAGTAGATGTAATGCATTGGAGGACCAACATCACAAGTCTGGGATGATTTCCTCATGGTGACCAAGATCTTATAAGTCTTCCTCCACTACTATAGTATACATACCTAGGTAGACCAGCAGATACCCGAATATCAGAGAAGCACCTACGCAATGAGGTTGAGGTTTCTCTCAAGAGATGAGTCAGCAAGCCAGCCACTTCGGCAAATTTACAGCATGCCGAAATGCTGGTTGACTCATGCGTCACTAACCTCGGCGAAAGGTGCTAGCGCCCGTTGTTCACGCTGAGGGAGGTGATGCCGGACTATCAGGCATTCTTCTCCCTGCATCTCACGAAACAGATCATCTAAACTTTTCTCAAGACGCCAGATTACCGAGATTATCCCATTTCTGACAGCATCCAAGCTTCGGCATGAAGAGGCAAGATGCCGAGAACCCCGGGATCAACTCGGCCAAACGCTGCTGCCCGTAGCGCTCGGGGCATGCTACCCACGGGGAAAATTATTGCGTAAGTCTTTCTCGGGCAATGCCATGGTACAGCCCTGACCCAGCATCATTGCAAGACCCTGAACTCTTTTAGTTGTTATCGATGTCACGAAAGAAAAGTGAAGTGTAGCGGAGGCCGTCCATGTCAGAATTGTCAACAGTCCGAGAAGGCAGCCGACTGCTCTTACCCCCAAAGGAATAGAACTGTCAAGGTTCCGCAGAGGTGAGTGGACATATCAGCTCGGCAACCCAGATCTCGTCATGGCTTATTCCTAACATTCCGAGATTCAAGCCTCCTGGACACTTTGTTCCAGGAGATTGAGATACTGAAGCGACAAGTTGTCTCCCAGCCGCAGTCCGTCGAAAACCGTGCCGTCGAGAACAATGATGCCCATGACACGGATCTATCCCACGATGCCACACAGCAATCACTTCAGTCCTCAAGAGATGCTCAGCAGGACTTGTCTGTTGATACGGCCGAGGAGAAAACAGAAACGAGCCCAGCCATGAGCACTGGCCCTTGGTTCGACAGCATGAACATCTTCAAAAGTCCCGTACTTATTGGTGAGGCCGCGGATGCCGCCTTCGCCACTCGATTCCGCCAAGTCATCGCAGACCCTTCGACTCCCGAGCCCACCCACCTCCTGCGACTGAATCATGCTACGAACGAGTCTTTGATGTCGCTGGTCGATGTCAACGTCCCTTGGCCTAGCCCCTCCCGCGCCAAGTTTCTGCTCGAGGCGGCTATGAGATATATTGGTCGTTGCTACCACATCGTGCAAAAAGAAGCAGCTGAAGAGGCTTGGGAGCAGATAAGTCATATTTCAAGTCGCATTGGCACAATTCTGCGATGTAGGACCTGGGCAATGTTCGCTATTGGAGAGCTCTATATCACCAAGTCCATCGGAATTAATGGATTTCCCGGTATGGCATACTTCGCACAAGCAACCAAGGCGTTGGGATACCTCGACGAGCGCCCTGAGGTTGAGTGTGTCGAGCTCTATCTTCTCTTGGTCAGCCCAAACATTTCGTCTGTCCTAACGATGACTAACACCTAGATAGGCTTTCTATTCCATGACTCTGAACCGACGATACAGTGCGTACCTCTTTGCGGGTACAGCGACACGTACTGCCATCGTCATCGGCTTGCACCTGAATGTTCCAGAATCTCAATTACCAGATCCCAGGATCAGGGAACATCGGAAACGTCTCTTCTGGACGGCCTTTGCTCTTGATCGAATCTTTGCGTCGAAGCTAAACCATCCACCAGCAATTCAAGACGACGATATTGACCTTGACCTTCCCTCCGAGATACCCACATCTACTCCGAGTGATAGCTTCGGAGATGCCGAATACCACGTTGCGAATATCACGCTGGCTAGGCTTCTAAGTTCCATAATTCGATCTGTGTACAGCGTCCGAAAGCAGGCCGAGGGGACTTGCGCAGACGTCTCGAGCCGCGCCCAGGCCTGCCTCAATGATCTCCAGTCCTGGTACGAAGCTCTGCCTCGTCGGTTCCAAATTGACGACAAATCCCTCGACGACCATCATGAGCTTCAAATTGTCTCTCTTCATCTACGTTTCTATCAGGTTGTGCCCCTTCTAAGTCCTAATCCCCTTCCAAGGCTTCGCAGCGCGCACATCAGGCTGATGCTTCCTTAGTACGTGATCCTGGCCACTAGGCCACTTCTACTCCATACCTTGAGGCTTCAGACCGCAGCCTCACGTGCCGACCCATCTACTACATCACCCAAGATTCCACCGAGCGCAACCGCACTTTCACAAGCATGCATACGGTCTGCTCGTCACTCGACAAGACTCCTCACACGAGCTTGGATAGACGGGAACTTCGTAACCTTCGATTGCTTCTACACGCAATCCCTGTTTTCGTCTTTAATCATACTCGCAATGTCCAGCCTGTTGGATGGGACAGGCAGCCGACAGGATCGGGAAGCCTACGAAGAGGCGTCCCGTCTGCTAGAGCAGCTTAAGACGGCAGGGAACCTGGTGGCCCAGGAATGCAGCCGCCATGTCGAGGCAATAGAGGGAACCATTCTGGCTCAGTTGAACATTGGCCCAACGCCGCAGTCAGATGACGCAGCGAAGCACAGCGCCCAGGGTGCCGTCTCGCAGATTGGGCGCGGCGTTGCAGACGTGGTGGTGCCGGCATCGGGAATGCCTTGGCCAGAACAGCAGCAGCCGTCATTTCAAGAGCTATTGTGCCAGCCGGTGATGGACTTCACCTCCTTGGAATTCGTCGTTCGGGAGGATTACTTACCAGATGCATACTGGCCGGACATGAGTGCGGATACTGACGAGATCAGTGGCGCACCTACGGGTTCAACTTTATAATAAGGATAGAATAGTCCCCATAGGGATGCAATAAGAACGACTTGTAATCAGCAATCTTTGGGCACTCGTCAATTTTCTCTTTTCAAGTAGTAGGTATGCAAAGAGCATGATGGCAAGAAGTAGTGAGGGGGGGGGGCAATCGTCAATTTCTGGTTAAGCTTCAGCATACCACAGAGATACTGGGACTCAATGGGAGCCGTATTTCGGAACAACAGATGCCCATCGCTGTATTGGGAGCAAATGACTTGGCGGGGTCCAGAAACCGACAGGACTTCTGCCGAACTGGGTTCCTTTAGCACGATCGGACATTCCAAATAGTCAGTGTAGAGGTGTGAGGCTGTGTCTACCTGTGCAAGGCTCTCGGTGTGAAACTCGCAGACCACAACGTAATGTAGTGATCCTTTAACTGTAGCGATATCACGTCAGACGGATAGTCCATAAGACATCAGCTGAACGTTGATCCGTCGATAAACGTTGCTCGAATCGGAAATGGTTACACATGGATCCTTCCGGCAGTCAGCATCTACTCCACAAATCAAATCTCTAGGCCAAACGGACCTAGGTACGGATGACCTTGCGGATCCCGACTATGAGAGCACAGGGATGAAGTGAGGCTCATCGCAGAGGTGGGCCAGCAATTCCAAATAAATTCGCAGGGTACAACTGGTCATCCTCATTCCAATCTGGAGTAGCAACGGCTCAACCCGGCTGAGTGCCTTTTTGCCTTTGTCTTGTGGCTAGCTAAATATCACAAGGTATGAGTAAGGAGATCTGCCTACACGGCTTCCTCCGAATGCAAGATCCCTTAAATGCTTGATTTGGAATTGAAATCACTCGTCATATTGAACCCAGTAATTGGGAGACCGATCTGCACATAATGAAGTACTCGCGAGAGAAAGTCCCGGCAAGGCTTCGACTTTTCACTACCTTCAACGTCCGGTCTTTACAGTGGAATTACGGTTAGAAATCCATGTCACTCAAGGTATTAGAAGGCTCGGGCGTACACCTCGATGTTTGAAAGAGGCAAGAAATTGCGGCACCGCGGTCTACGTGCGACATATGCCCATCGGTCACGCATCTGTTCCTCGATTTTCGGTGGCTGAGTTCGGTGTGTGTGTCTGCATATTGAGCCCAGGATCCTGATCCGTCTTCTCTGTCTATTATAGTTGATTGAAGGATTGCGTGTCCACTTGACCAGAGCCTCGTGCTTTGAGTTGAACTTCCGGATATGGGGGGTGAGAAATGAAATATTTAATGCCCTCATACACCTGCGAGAACTCTTCAAACCAAAATGTCAAATTAACACATCCTCTTTCCGACAGGCTTTCGTGTTCAAGTATAACATACCTTCTTCAGCTTGCAGAAAAAGACACCATCAAACTACCGCTGAGCATCGTCGATCCTCATGGACAAGCTTCTAACCCTTTTTATCTTTATATTCACACACAGAAGGACACCCATTCTTTTCGCGACTTGGATCAACTCAATCCCATCGGCCTGCACTTCTAGAGACAACCAACTTTCTTGCCAAAATGAAGACTATGGACAACTCGTCTTCTGCTCAACCCACGAAGAGGTATGCGAAACTCCGATCCGCCTCGAACATTTCATCGAATGCAGTTTGCCATATTACGCAGCTCTTGGACTCACAATACTCTCTTTTACAGAACTGAGAACGCATTAATGTCTCGTGTCGCCTATTTCTGCCACACCCTATGGCTCTTCAACTTGAGCGATCTCAAAACAATCGTCATGCCGAACACGATCTTCGGCATTATCAACGCGCTCGCAGCGCATAAATTCGGCATCACTCCGACGGGAAGCAACCCTGTCCTAAGACTGCCTCTTGTGCTGCTGTGGGTATGGGCGAACCTGCTTCTTTTGTCCATCAACAATCAGAGGGCCCCATTGTCCATCTCAGAAGACGCCGTGAACAAGCCGTGGCGCCCGCTGCCTCAGGGCCGGATCTCGCCCAGCCAATCAAAGAGACTGATGTACTGGGTCTACACCATCACTCCCCTCATCAGCACTTTAGTCGGTGGCGGTCTACGTCAAAACTTCGTCCTGATATTCCTCGGGACCTGGTACAACGAGTTTGGCGGTGGAGACTGCCACCCGCTCCTGCGCAACGCAATAGTTGCGGTTGGCTATGCCTGCTTCGCCTCCGGGGCGATGGAGGTGTCGCTTGGATTTCAGCTTCCGATGCCCTTGACCGGAGCCCCTGACGCTGATGTCTCGATGCCACTCTTCCAATGGTTGGGTATCATTGTGGGCGCCATAGTAACGACCATGCATACCCAGGATATGTATGACCAAGAAGGGGACGCCTTGAGAGGGCGAAGGACGCTGCCGCTCGTCGTCGGTGATGGCTGTGCTAGGTGGATCACAGTCTTCTGCATGTGCGCTTGGGGGATCATCTGCCCTCTATTCTGGGGCTTACCGCTGTTTAGCGGTGTCTCTCTCCTGGTCTTTGGACTCGCGGCCGCAGTCGGTGTCAGAGGCTTGTTATATCGCGATGTTCCGAGCGATAAGCTTACCTTCTGGATTTGGAATGTGTGGATCTCATGTATATTCACTCTGCCTATTTACTGCTAGAGTCTCCAATCACGTTGGAAATCCAACATAGCTTAGATTTCATATCGACACGAGGGGCTGCTTGTTTAGAGCTTTGTGGAATCAAAGACACCATGACGACCAGCTCCGTCCCTAAATCTAGCAGCGCCACGAATACTCTCGGTGGTGATAACCTTAGCTCCCTCGTCGAACTCATTTCTGAGTGCGTCTTCAAAAGATGAGGCGTCATAGGCAGAGTAGTAGCAGTTCGCCCTGTCGACGTTCATGCATTCTTGGGGGAACGCGAGCAACTGCTTCGCAATCCTCGTTGCCTCCTCCAAAGCCGTACCTTTCTTCACCACGCGGTTCGCCAGACCCATCTGCAGGGCTTCAGGGGCACTGACACCACGACCAGTGAGAATCATGTCCAAAGCACGTCCTAGCCCAACAATGACCTGCAGGCGGACCGTACCCCCGTCAATCAGGGGCACACCAAAACGACGGCTGAAGACGCCGAAAACGGCATCCTCCTCAGCCACACGGATATCACCAAGAAGCGAGAGCTCGAGTCCTCCGGCGACGGCATGACCGGACACGGCGCTGATGACAGGCTTCTTGATCTGCATACGAGAAGGGCCGATGGGGCCGATATTGCGGCCCTCGACCTTGTGGCTCGCATCGACGATGGGTCCCTTGTAGCCGGGCTGACCGGGGCTGAACGTGGCAACCTCGTGGAGGTCGAAGCCGGCGCAGAAGGTCCCATGGGCTCCGTAGAAGACACACACCTTCTGGGAAGGATCCGCCTCGAAGTCGAGAAACGCAGACGTCAGCTTCCTGCCGGTTGGGCCGTCGATCGCGTTCCGGCGCTGCGGACGGTTGATGGCGATCGTAGTGATACCATCATGGGTCTTGGAAACCTGTACTGCGTTGGGTTCGGTGTCGGTCATTGTGGGATCAAGTAGTTTGTATGGGTAACTAGATGGTCTGAATGGCGCTGAAAGCACAAAATTTGAGGTCGAAATTTGGAGCAGATCGCGCGAGCAAAGGGCGAAGTAGCCAGTCGCCGGGGCGAGGTCGGACCCGAGTCCAGACGCTGGCATACAAATTGTACATAACTGAAGCCGCTGCCGAGAAATCTTGTATGGACTTCCGGTCTACTCCGATACGACGTGCTCAATTGCGCAGACTACCTCATCTAATCAAATCTTACCCAGTCATTGGCTCGGTCAAATGATCATCACGCCGAAAAGGGCCAATGTGCTGCTTCGCCAAGTACCGACCACTTCCTCACGCGCCGTCAGTAGCCGCGCCGTCGCCTGCCATTGTTAGACTCGGGTAGGAGTTTCACGCCTTGTGTAGATCAAGCTTTTCACTCTTCCGAGCGCAGACGAGCAAAGCTCTGTTCCGGACACATCTTGATCATCGAACAACGGCCTCCCTCGGACGACTTGCCAACTCGGTATGGATGTGCCGGGCAAACTAGGGTGCCAGTACTCAAGATCTATACCAGGTACCAAGGATCAGAAAATAGCTGGAAAGCAGGATTCTGTGGTAGATAAGTCCTGAGCGTCCAGTGCGGGGAGGCTTCTGCACTTTAGGTGCGCAGGTGGTATCATACATAAATTCGCAAACTATGTAAATCGTGAGTGTGGCACTGGAATTCGGTGACCTATTTACCATGTCCTAAGTGCACAATCGTTCCTAGTTCCACGTCGGAAACAGGAGTGGTGTCTCTCGAAATCAACATTGCCTCCATGTTATGTATCCTCGCTGTAGGGGTCGGTATGGCAATGCTATCGCGGATCTGGTTGTACGCCAGCCCCCGTGGAGCAGTGCTCATGCCGAGAGATTGTCCATTGCCCGACACAGACTTTGTTCGGTCTCCGGACGAGTCACCCAAACCACGGATGCGGAGGACGAGAGGCCTCATCAGTGGGACGCAGGCCAGAATGACGGCAACGCTGGGCTCCAATCCACTCCATATGACTGTCTGCATGATGGCGTAGGGCGTGTCTCGGAAGTCCCCGGAGCTGAGACTCGAGAGCGTTCCTAGTCGGATAATACTGATTACGCAAGTGCTGTACATACATATGTCAGCATAAAGGGCTCCTATATGTCTTTTCACAGTTAAGTTGCCGAGGTCTGGACTTACAAGAGACCAAGGGCGAAAGTGGCGAGGAGAACCAGCCTGCGATATAATGGCAGCTGCAGCCTGAGAACATTTCGGACAGGGAGCAACAGCACGACCACGTCCGAGACGATATTAAGGGCACCCGTCACACGGAAGACCAGTATCCGGTCTCCGCATTTGCCCTGGAAGAGGTTCTCGTAGTCCCAGTTATCATCCACATCCTCGCAGACCAGCACAGCCGCCAGCGCCGTGCTGAGCGTGTAGCAGAAGATCACGGCCATGATGGCTCGGCCCCATCGCTTCAGGGTGGGGAAGACCTCGATGTAGAAGAGAAGTATCGACACTTTGTAGAGGCCGCCTGCTACTGCCCAGAGTATTTGCAAGGCGAACGAGATCTGATGGATACCTAAATAGAGATTCGAGAGATGATGGACTTGGAGACTTACCTGGAACGCGATTTCAACCTCTGCATGGCCATACATGTCTATTATCTCGCCCACGTGGAATCCTAATCCTCCGATGACAACACCTTCGATCGACCCTGTCAGCAAGTCGTGGGGCCATCCTCGACCGGATGGCTTTAGCTCACCTGCCAATGCCGTGGCCCAATATGATATTACTGTTATCTGCCGTGAGAATCAGCACCTGTTGTTAATGATTCGACTCTCGAAATTCCAAAATACTCACACATGCTGCTATTATCAAATAATCACTCCAGTCAAGCGCCCGACGAATAATCCTCCTCGAAACCAGCCGCATCCCGACGGCCACAGCAGCGAGGATGCTGAACACAACGCCGACGGCGATGATGGACTTCTGGTCCCGGCGTTCGATAGGAAACGAGTTCGGCATCGTGGAGTGGTCACGGGTCGTCAGCGGAAGTTGCCGTTGGTGTGGGACATCAAGCCCCGTGCTTGTGGTAGCGGGAGACATGGCCCGAGTCTTATCTCAAGATGAACGCCTGCCCGGGGTGACATCCAACAGCGGCATGCGGCATCTAGCTGGATCTGGCAGCGTGCAGGTGCAGTGGTCTGCCGAGAGGTCTGTTTGGTCTTGGAATTCCTGGGCACTATATACAGGCCCGACGAGGGTGATATCTGGCTGCGAATTGTATCCAGAGGGGATCTCATCATGGAGGCTTGAATCGGCGTCAAAGCACAGTTGAGATCGTCATATTGGATTCATCCCGTACATACAGAGGTCGCTTATCATTCTCTCGCTTACTTCTCCCTTTTCGAGAGTTGGGCTGTCGCTCTCGTGTAGCATGCCTGGGTGGGATCCCAGGAACCGGGATGCGATTAAGCTCAAGCTCAATGAGATGCAGCCGAATGGCTGGCGTCCGGAGACTGCCAGACGTCACAGCACGGCGCCGAGCCGCGTCACTTGGTCATCGGGCTTCTCGCAGGACACACGCCAAGTTGTCATTGCTCAAGTATGCACAACAGAGTCCAGATATTAGTCTGCGTGTCTGTGGTAGCCCTCCACACAGAGTTTTACAAACCTTAAATCGCAGGAGCTCCGTTTGAGTTGAAGTAGAAGCTGCCCCTTCTGTGCCTCGGCCAAGCGGTGGTCAGGGCGATTCCGCTTGAACCGCAGGCTTGTCGAGAACGGGAGTAAACTTCCCGTCTGCAGGCGATTGACTCGGTGCAAACCGGGGACGAGAAGGATGAGTGGTCATAGCGAGGAAAAGATGAGGGAAATCACCTTGAGGCTCTAATATAGAGCAGCGGTGCCCAAAGCACACAGCTGCTTCCGGTGGGTGAAATGCTGTCTGGCGCGATGTAGCCGGGCTTTTGGGAGCGGCCAATATGATAAGGTTCGGGTCATCCCAGGCTGAACCACGACAAGCATCTCAGCGCCTGGGTTTCTGCCCTCTTGGCAATATGACATCGCAAGTTGCTTTTCCCAATTGCTCGTCAGTGCTTTCAGCTTTGACCCTCAACAGCAGCCAAGAACGTCCAACTTGATCACGCTCAACTCCACAATTGAGGAGAGGAATCCTGGGACTCTCCTCACCCACTGATGACTCGTAGTCAAGGAAATCTGGACGCCGAGATCTTTGGCTTAGCCGGATGATCCATCACCTACCCATTGAGGGAAAAAATATCGAACCGCGGAGACGATCAGGAAAACAGCCGCCGATATATACCACAAATTTGCATTGATCCTGTGAGTGCGGAGTTTGAGTCGTTTTGCAACCTCGTGATACAGCAAGAGCAGGGGACATCAATTACCAAGATCGATTAAGTCTGGCAGCAACACCGCGCAAAGCCATGACGAGATCGCGATCTCAACGGAAGTCCGCCCGCTGATTCGAGCAGTTTCGGTCTTTGTTAAATCCCCGCCTGAACTTAATCTGTAATCTTGTCAACTGAGGTCTGTTTCGAATGCTCTGTGCGAGGCTTTTGCAACATTGTCGTCCAAGATACAGACTCCCAGATGTGCTCAGGTCCCATTGAGCCTCGGCACGGACAGGTCAGAGGTGTCGTCTGACATGGAGGTTATAAATCAGGACGACAGGAACGAGTGGAGCACCCGAGGAGACTGTAACATTCATCTAAAGTTCATCGAGGCTTACAAACTATGTGTTTGAAATCGTTGGTTCCCTTCCGATCCACACATGCCAACGCCTGTGGTCCGATGTTTGTTGATATGCAGTACAGTGGGGATACACATGCTTCCGGTTTACAAGATGCCGCACGCAAATACCCACACCAAACCCAACAAAACCCCTGGGCGAACTTAGGCGGGAGAACTTAGAACGTACCTTAATTGAAACCACAATCAACCCTGAGCGCCCCCATGGTAGCCTCGGTGCTCGCAATAAGATTCAAGTTCTCCCTCCGCTTCCATCTACAACACGGACGCTGTGCCGCTGCGAAAACCGTGAACGACCCCGGACTAGCAAAGCTAATTTGTCTTCCTTCAGCTCGGCCTTCGGCCTTTTGCCGGGCCGCCCTACAAGACCTTGGCGGGAATCTCTCCGAAACCTCTGACGATTTTGGGAAGGTAGGCTCTGCATTGGATGTGAAAGCGAGGAATGGATATTCTTTCTGGGGATGCTTTCTATGCCGTGACATTTGTCTGGCTCTCAGCTTGTATGCCCTAAAGGTTAGTTCATGATTGGCTTTCCGGAGTAAAATGGTGTTAATAATGTAGTAAATACGTCAGATGAATTATCGACTGAAACAGTGACATTCACATCGCTTCTTGCTTGCATATGATCGAAGAATAGGAGCCAGAATTCTTTTAGTCGTTGTACGGAGTGTATCTCTTGGCATGTCATGATATAAAACTTCCTCAACCTTATGCCATACAGTCAACGATCTTTGACCAAAAGGTGAAACCCTTGTATCCAATGCTGTTCTCGACGTCTTACCAAGCGTGGTATTTGATCAAAGAACTCGGAGAGGACTCCTGGTCCGGGACTTTGGACGGGAGATAATACTGAATAGCAAAGTCATCTTTACAGAATTCCCCTAGAGTCCCACCTCCCTGGCCTAAGAGGTCCAGAAGTCGCGGGAAGTGCTTGAGTGGAGTGGCTTACTCTAGGTGACAGAAAGTCTCCAGATGTCACATTATCTGGAGGTATGCAGTCCTGAGGGGAACGAAGTGCCCAGAGGGAGATTTCTCAAACTGTGTCAAATGGCAAGCATGGAGGTAGAGCTTGTGCCTCAAAGAATTCTCATTATCCCATCTGTGGGAAGGATGTACATCGAGTTTCCGCGCAGTCATGGTCCGGCCGGACCGTCATCAGGTTCCCAATACGCCGGACGCGCTGCTGGTCACAGTCCCCCCTCATCTCTCAGACGCAAGCTGCTCTGCGCTCACAGGCTCAGCACTCTCAGCACCAGGCCAGTTGAGACCTCCCTCGGCCGCGCCACTAGCTCCCTTCTGCCCCTTCATCTCCGCGGCGCGTCCTTCAAGGTCAGCCCCCGTCGCCCGGGCCTTGCGCCAGACGGACCCATCTCCCGTCTCGGCTGACTGGCCGTACTGAAGGTGGCCCCCGACCCCAGTGCGGCGCTGTGCCCTGGCTCTGTGGGCCTCGGCGCTCGACTCGCCTTGCGGGGGCTTGCCGAACTGTGTCGCGTTGTGGACGGAGCCGGACGTCGCGCCGGGGAGGCTGCCCAGGGCGTCTGCTTGACCTGGGACTTCGGACTCCGCGTTCGGCGTGAAGGTGTCTTTGCTGGGAGCTGTGCCCGGCTCATGCACCTCCGCGCTGAACTCGGGGGCGGCGTCGTTGCCAACCTTGACTCCTGGCTTGTGCTGGTGGAAGGAAAGGGTGGGGTTAGTTTCGTTCTGTCGACAAATTGCATAAAGCCCATGGGGCAAGACTTACTCCTCCATGTGTGAGGGGCTCTGCGCCAGGCTTCTTGATGTGAAACTCGCCCTGGCCAGCAAGCGAATCGATGTTTGGTGCCGACATGGTGGTTGATGTGATGTACAGGGTGCTGGTTTTGCAAATGGCAATGGTTCGTGGTCGTTCGGACGATATGAGATGGGTATCACAGGATATAGAGAAGATTGCTGTTGTCAAAGTTAGTCCAACAATAAGGTTCCGTAAGTGCCCAAGCTTCCCTCAAATATGAAAAGCTCAAGGAGAGGCCAGCCCATAGCTACGTCAGCTGCCCGACCGCTGTTGGGCTGGATGAGCCTCCATGATGTCAGTTTTGACCTGCGCTCTTACTTCACCTGCTGCATCGTCTTGGTACTGATGAATCGTATTTCGCCAGACCCCCCTGATCTTGCACAAATCGGTCACGTCGCCGAGAGGTCGCCATTCTGGGAGACACGTCCGCCTGTGATGACCGTATGATGCAAGACCGGGTAGCCTAGGTGCTGATGGAGTGTTACGTCCGTTCAGTTGATTGGCACACGGTCCCTACGACTAATCACACCGGAGTAATTCCTCCGCATTTGGTCAACCTTTTGCAGCAGGCAGGAAACTCAGGAATAACACTCCTTAACTTTATTAAAGCATCTTCACAGCTAGACAAATACAGATTCTTCGACGCAACCAGAAAGGTACTGGATACTCTTACTTTTCGTATAAATCCGTGGCGTAGCTACCTTTCAAAATAAGTACCCAGATACCAGATTCCTTAGCCTATCATCTTCACACCAGCTTCAGATCACCATCTATCAACAGGCCGGAACATCTTGCGGGCACCACGAAGGGACAAGTCCCTGATTGTCAACACCCTGAATATTTTGGCTGAGATTTACGAAATTCGGTACATCAGGATTGAGGAGTATGTTCTCCATAAGAACCGGTGGACGGATCCTTGGACGGACAGGTTCCTAAGACAGAATGTACTGGAATCCTCAGTGTAGTCTATATAGTCGTGCCATCACATGTGCTTCCCCTCCTGAAGTCCGTCCGATTTATGTTGAATACCAAAATGAATAAATTGCCTAAGCAGCACACGCCTAGTTTTGGCCACTTTGTCACCTTGACTGAATCACCAGGCTCCTATAACCCACAGGCCTTAGGGAGCAAAATACAAGAACCCTCGCCAGAATAAGACATAACAGCAACTCGTTGTTTACGAGACCATCAAGATGGAATATCTCACCGTGATGCTGCAACAACAAGGGGCGCGTGTGCTCGGCATTCACGTACTTGTTGGAAAACGCCGCCGCCCCCAGCCCAGAAACAAGCCGGGCGTAGTACAGTATGATTCTCTGTGGGCGTTCGTGCCAAGAGGAGGTGGGAATCTGGCGTACGACGCTTTCAACGCCGCCGTGATGGACAAGGTCGACACGCTGGCTCAGCTGAAGTCCGAGGAAGGAGCCTTGACATTCTTTTGGCCCATCGGGAAGTACATGTCGTAAGTCTCCAGTGAGCAACTCGAGAGCTCGATCCCTTCATTCAGTGTTTCTCTACAACTGGTTTAATCGTCTCCCATGGTGCAGCGGACATCGAAGGAGTCCTGTCTCACAGATCTACCCACAGAATCTACATGACACCCTTCGCGGTCGACTTGCCGCGAGGCATCTACGTCCCACCGCCCACTTCCCTCATAACCAACCTGTCCACCAGGTGCGACGACAGGCGCCCCCTCTGGGTAGAGTTCCACATCCACAACCACTCCACCTCCCCCAGGGACCTGTCTCTGACCACCGAGGTCAACCAGCAACTCCGGCGCCTCGACTCGAGGCTGAGCAACGGCCAGGACGGCCACAACACATTGGGCATCACCGAGGTCCCGGCCCAGACGCCGAACCTGACGGACACCCTCGCCATCGACAAGAAGGACTTTATTTGCGTGGCGGAGCTCAGCATCCTCGTCCTGACGCTCAACAGCCCGTCTGACCTGATAGAGAATATCGTCACGCGCTACGGGACCGTGGGCGGCCACGCCGATGAGCGCTTCATCCTCCGGCGTAACTACGCCGACCTCCTCAGCTCCCTGTCCCGGGACCTGTTCTTCGCGTGGGTGTGCGAGGAGGACATCGAGTCCGTGCTGAGGAAGAGCATCGGGGATAAGGAACCCGGCCTGGTCATGCGCCCTGGGTTCACGATGGTGATGCAGCGGTACATGCTGGAGCTGGCTGTGGACCTGGCTGCGGAGCTGGAGAGAGAGTGTGGGGTTCGAGGAGTCTAGGAGGGGATTGGAGTAAAGTAGTTAGGTTGAAAATGAATTAACAAAAATGGGTTTTCTTTTTAGGGTATGTTAAATGCTAACAATAAATAATACAAGTCATATAAAAAGAAATATATACCATGAGAACCTCCCGGGATCAGGCGCCGAGGGGCCGATCCTCGAAGGATAAGCTGCAACACTGCCGCGTGCCCGGGCCAAGTGTAGTGCACTACAACTTGATTTTTCCAAACACCCAATGGCGCGTACCTCAACACCACGCCCTCTACCCACGAACTGAGAACACATTGGCCTGGTTTTATAGTAGCTCAAGCTTCAACGACATTCGCACTTGCTCGAACATGTGGTCAATGCTCAGAAGTGTCCTGGCCAGGGCCACCAGGTCCAGCCAGCCCCGCCACGCACGTGGCCTTGCTGTCGCGTCTGACGCAAACGTGCAAGCCATCAACGAGGAAAGCCTGAGTCGGTACTGTGCTGGCGGTTACCATCCCGTACGTCTCGGTGATACTTTCAAAGCCGGCCAGTACAGGGTCCTGCGGAAACTTGGCTATGGGCTCTACTCTACCGTATGGCTTGCTTACAATAAGGAGTAAGTCTGTCAAAAGAGCTAGTGCAACCCCCTTTAGCGCAGCGTACTGTGAAAAAGAAATCCTGGATTTATGTATTTCTTTTGCCTAATTCCACTTACTCCTAGGACAAATCAACATGTTGCCCTCAAAATACTTACCGCAGATGCGTGCAACGGCGAGAACGATACATTTGAGCTTGACATTTTGAGGCATATCCGATCCAAGTCGAAAGGTGCGGGGAGTGTACTCGGTTCAGACAGGACCTTGGGACTCCTAGATGAGTTTAGTCATACGGGCCCCAACGGCCAGCATGCTTGCTTGGTATTCAAGCCTATAGGACCCGATAACGGCTTTCGACACTGTAGCTAGCAAGGGGCCCTCATGTCCTCGTTCTGCAAGATACCAAAAAGAATAACCAAAACAGCTCTCAATAATTAATCAATTAGTGTCTTTATATCAACAAACAGCATTATGCAAACATGGCTTGTAGATCTAGACAATGAAGGTGCCAAGTACGAATGAAGCAAAACTTTCCGTCTTGTTTAACTCTCGTTATCACGAAGATCCTCGGCCACAATATTGATGCCCTCATGGCGCCCAGAAAATATAACACGCAAGTTCTGACTGGCCTTGGGAATCAGTTCAACCCGCACATCACGTTTCGGAAGCGGACATGCCCTGTCCATGACAATGTCCTTCTCCGGCTCGATCCATTTCCCCCCAACCGGCTGTATGTCAAATCGCACAAGAAGTAACGCCACCAACGCCAGGACCTCTGTGCTAGCAAAGTGGCGGCCGGGACACAGAACGTGACCACCTCCAAAGCCGCGGAAAGCGGCTGCTGGATAACGAGACTCGTTGTTCTTCGCGCCTTTGAGGAAGCGTCTGTGGTTGAATTGACCAACAGTTGGCCCCCACAGAGTCGGGTCACTGTGGATCACAGCGTTTGGCATCATGAGGAAGCCACCTTTCTTTAGTAGATACTGATTGTCTACCAAGGTGTCCTCTTTGATGACACGCGCAGCTATGCTGATGCCATGGAATCTCAAGACCTCTTGCCACGTTGATACAAGGATAGGACAATCCGTCATGACGTCTGCGAGGTTGATGGTACGGGTACCATCAGCACTGGTTGTCACCAGCTTATTGATCTCCTCTCGACAATCCTTGGAGACAGCGGGATCAGCAAGAACTTGCCAAACCAGCCAGAAAGCTGTAGGCGCAGTATTGACAATGGCACCTGTGACCTGGCCAATTTCAACGTGCGCTGTCTCGTTGGTGTCAAGACCGAAAGCCGCATTGTGCTTCTCGCGTAGCTGGACAAGAAGCGACCCCTCGAGGTGTCTCTTGTCGTTGAAATATCGATCGAATTCCGCAATGAGGGCGCGGCATGCTTTCAGACTTCGTCTGGCAAGAATGCTTGGGAACAGATCTAGCAAGAGCGTCAAAATTCCAGACTCGAGTTCGAACCATGCCTTCTCTGTCTCAGCGTCCCTAAACGGGTTGTGCGGTCCGTAGGTTGCCTCCATTGAGGAGGTAAATAGCTCGTGGCGAATCCACTCATACAGCTTGACCGTGCTTGGCCCACTAGCCGCCCGCCGTTCAAAGTCTCCGGCGAAGTGTTTGACTGCCTCCATGCTCAGTGAATCCAAACCTTGACCGGGCGAGGCGCCCGGGGCAATAGCTCTTGCAAAGCTTCGCAAGTAACCGTCCTCGGCCGTCTCATTGTCTCCAGCGACTTTTTTCATGCTGTCTTTGTCAAGGAGCGAAACCTTCTCGCACAGCCGGGCTTGTATCGGTGAAAACGCAACAGTCATGATGTGACGGTCGATACGCTGAATCATGTGCAGGGTGTTGACGATATAGAGAGGCGGCCCTGGTACTCGTAGAGTGTAGATTGGAAGACGATATTTATCTCTAATTGAAGGCAGCAGTCGTCAGTTTACGTCACGAATAGATGGATTACGAGTTTTTGACAGCGCGTACCTCAGCCGAACGTAGTAATGACCTTTCTCAGTGATCATGCCAATGAGGGTGCTGATGAAGGGAATCGTCCCGACAATCGCCTCTGGCTCTCTTGGATCATGTTTGAAACGTGCTAGAGCCAAGAGAAAGACGTAGACAGCCGCCGCGCCGGCCACGGACAAAATGATTGTAGATGGCATTCTCGCGTAGTGGGCAGATGTTCAGAATACGCTGGGGAAAACAGATGGACGGAGGTCCTCAATTGTGTTGCTTGTTAGACTTCAGAGGCAGGGCAGAAGAAGGAAGATCGTGCCACAGTCTACAGACTCAGTCGTACAACGGCGCGTGGGCAACAGCTGGCCGTCATTCCTTGGAGAAAGGAGAGATAGAAAAAGGAGCACAGGGAGGCGCAGTGTGCGGGAGAATGCGCGCACAGCCGTTGACAGGGACGCTGGCTTAGCTCACTGTGTTGGTCGCAAGAGGCTGAGGGGAGGAGAGGGTGTTGGTCGAGTGTAGGATCAGTCAAAGGTGGGGTTCGTAGGTACGCGCGAGGTACATCAACCGGAAATTTTGTTCACGCCGCAATCGAATTGATTAAATAGGCAACCTCCAACATTGCTGGTCCCGATACATCCCGCCGTACACACCATCAGCCAAGTGTTGGTGCTCAGCAAGCACCAACTAGACGAACTTGCACGGCCCCCCGGGGCGGCACTCCAGCTTGGGTGGTTCGGCCCGCTTCTGTGGTGTGCACCGTGTGCAGTAGGCAGAGTACAGGGCTTCCTGTATAAGAATGTTAGCCTGTGATTTCTGAGGGGCTAGAGAAGGGCCCTCTGGCTTGATTCTGATAAATTGCGTAGTTTTCTCAGTCTTAGCAGTTAATGTATATAATTCGCTACCTAAATGTTATTATAAGGTAATTATTTCAATTAATGCCTAAGATCAGAATGGATCAGTCCATAGGCGGCGGCGATGAATACAGGTATTGCGCAACATGATATAGTAGAATGCCGTTGTGATGTTTTGCAAAGAACATGACGTTAAGAAGGGCTAAAGGACACAGCACTCCTTTTGTATGTGTAGGCAGTACGCGTGTGCTCACTTCACCATAGCCCCTATTTACTGCGTCACGATATCCTCTGCAAAAAAGAAGACCCGGCCATTCCCTCACCATCGTCTGGTCAGATGGCTTTGAACAGATAATATCCGTCACGCGATCTTTAGCAAATGCTCTTCGACTGCCCATCAGTGTCGGAATTGGGCTCACGAACTCTCAGACATAGTAGCCATGGATCTTGCCCGGATCACCAATTTCCGGCTGGAGAAGTAGAATCCAGCTCAGGGCAAGCCTTAATGGAAGCGTTGGTGTTGCCTCCGATATTAACATGCGCAGTGAAGATCTTCCTACAGAATAAATCAGAGCAACTCCTGAGGGCTACCAGAGCCAGTCAAGAATTCTATTGCCGGGGTGGTCCAGACCTCACTCACCAGCCGACGATAGCTTCAGCCCGCACCTCCGTCTGATCATCGGCTGAACTCTCAGCTCCCCCTCACGCGGGCCACGGTGTTGGCCCAAGATGGTTCCATTGGAGGCACCCGGGCCCCAGGAATAGGCTCGGCGAGCACGGTCGACAAGTCGAGACGAAGTCAGATAAAACCAAGAAGCCCGTATTTCTGGACTAAAATTTGGATCATTGACCGCCAGGAAGACGGCATGACTGGCATATCGTGGTCGCAGACCCTCTTGCTGGCCTTTGCAACACTAAGAAGAGATATGCACACGGACTTTGGCTGACCACCAAGCTTTATTGCGATAAGAGCTGATAGATGAAGACCAGAGCTGGCTGATGATTCACCGCGCAAACTTCTGCAGCCTGTCTAAATACGATGAAGAAGAAGCTATGAGCATCCGACCATGAAAAGTCAGATATCAGCAACCTCAGAGGCCCACCTAGAGCTTGCATGTGCAGCGGGGATAGAAGATGTCATACTTCAGTAGGCGGGTGCCCTTGACCCCATACGCGACTGCTCGTGCTTGCACACCTCCTTTCCTTACCCATTGTGCAGACTGTGCGTCCTCACCAACTGGACAGCCATGAGATCCAGAAACTTCTGGCCGTTGATTGAACTGGTATTGTGGGCGCAAGTGCACACAGGTCGATCGCTGCCCCTGCACTACAGCAACAACGCTATAGGGTCAATATGGAAACGAGACCGACCCCAGTTCGATACGGGCCAGCCGATCGACGGGGCAGGCAGAGGCGGCCCCATACTGGGCGGCACGAACCACCAGCTGGACCTCCAGAACCCGTCCAACCTGGGCCAGCAGCCGACCGACAGCGGCGTGGTGCCCAACCTAAAATGGAGCTTCTCGCAGTCCAAGACGCGCATCTCGGCCGGCGGCTGGACGCGCAAGCAGACCATCACGGACCTGCCGGCGAGCCACGACATGTCCGCGGCGCAGCAGCACCTCGCGCGGGGCGCCATCCGCGAGCCGCACTGGCACAGCACGGCCGAGTGGGGGTTCGTGTACAACGGCAGCGTGCTGGTGTCGGCGGTGGACCAGGACGGGAGGTACCAGGCCGAGACGCTGGGGTTCGGGGACATCTGGTACTTCCCGCGCGGCGTGGCGCACACGGTGCAGGGCATGGGCGAGCAGAACGAGTTCCTGCTCGTGTTTGACGGGCCCGACACGGACGCGGCCGGGTCGACGTTCAACGTGGACGACTGGGTGGCCCACACGCCGCGGGACGTGCTGGCCAAGAACTTTGGCGTGGACGCGGCCGTCTTCGACGGCGTGCCGCGGCCGAGCCCGGGGATCGTCAACGGGACGGCCGGGGGCAGCGATGCGGACCGCGGCGTCACGGCCGGGCCCGGCGAGCAGCCTGCGGGCGGGGCGGACTCGTTTGTGTTCCGCACGCTGCAGCAGCCGCCGATCCAGGCGCCGGGCGGGGGTGGCTCGCTGTACAAGGTGGACTCGACGAATTTCCCGCGGAGTACGAGCATCGCGGCGGCGCTGGTGACGCTTGCGCCGGGGGCGATGAGGGAGATGCACTGGCATCCGGACGTGAGTCTTGCTCGTCCTTGTCCTACTTCATCGGTACAATTGAAAACACACCCGCATGCACATACACCGTGTTACATAGATGCAGGTTCTGAACATCATCTGACAAGCACACACACACAGGCAGAGGAGTGGCTCTACTTCCACCAAGGCACGGCGCGAGCAACGGTGTTCACGGGCGACGCCAACGCGCGCACGTTCGACCTCGCGGCGGGCGACACGGCGGCGTTCCCGGCCGGGTCGGGCCACTACGTGGAGAACACGTCGGCGGACTCGGTGCTCACGTATCTGGAGGTGTTCCGGGCCGGCCGGATCGCAGACATCTCGCTGGCGCAGTGGCTAGCTCTGACGCCGCCCGAGATGGCTGCACAGGCGCTCAACGTCGATGTGAACGTGATCAAAAGGCTGCGCAAGGACAAGCAGGTGCTGCTGCCGGCTGGGGGGCTGCCTCCTGTCGGCGGTTAGCTTGGGGGAGCGAGACAAGACATGACGGCTGGAGGGGCGAGCTTGCTCAATCACGGCCCTCTCCCTCGCTAATGGATGTGATGCACCCTCTGATCCAGCCTGTGACTCCACTGCCGTGCTGCCGTGGTGGAACCATTTGTGGGATGATGTCACTGTCCAACGCTGTTAGTTTCATGAGGTCTCCTCGACGGATTCCAGGGTCAGCATCATTGAATTGGAATTTGAGATGAACCGCATAGCATGGATGCAACTCTACCCCCGGGCTCACAGGGTATCTACGCAGTAGATGACCATTGGCTTCACCAGCAGCTTCAATTGTTGACGTTGATCTCGCTGCTGTCGGCGCTTCTGTGGCCTTCAACCTTGGCTGCTCATTAGACCACTGATGTAAGCTGCAACGTTGTGTGGGCGACCTGAGCACGGCACCGTACCTGGACCCCTGGCTGCATGATGCCCAGGTTGGCGCTAAACTCTTGTTTTTGTCTTTTTTCGGCAAGGCGAAGTCGTGTCCAGCTGGTGTGGGCCGGCCAGCCAGCTTCGCCAAGTCTAAAATAAGCCTGGCTGTTTGAGAGTTTAACAGCACAAACACAGCCAGCTGCGACTTGGTACCATTCACTCGGTCACTGCCAACATGTCTGCCACAGACAGAGGAACTGTGGAAACAGGACTGGTTTGTCGGAAAAACGGTATGCATTGGGACTGTTCGGCCGATATGCAAGATCGTCGACGGTACCGGACCTGCTCGCTCGTTGCGTGGAGGCAGCCAGCCAGTCAGTTCACGGCGCTCGTCCTGACTCAACCTTCGGACAGGCCTGTTGTCGCCTCCACCGGGATGCGACAAAGATAGAAGCAGCAGAATCAGGACTGCTGGTGCTGGTGGCACGATTCTAGCCTCGAACCTTGGAACGCTCGTAAAAGCTGTCCGTACGGTACAGAGTAATACACTCTCTAGTAATCCGTAGGTCCGTTGAATACGAGGGGTTGTCTTGAAGCCATCAATGGGGAGACAGAAGGAGAAGGGTGGCAATGGCGCCAGGTGATGGGTAAGCCCCGGTGGTCTCTGGAAAGCGTGCCCTCTTTAGCCAGTAATTGATGCCATCACCGAAGGTCGATGTGTTGTTTACTTTCCATTTGCGCATTCGAAAAGGTCAGTCATGCCATGCTATGCAATCAAATAAACAACCGTTCAATCGGTCACCACCTGCATTTGATCATATGTCACATTGAACAGAGGAAGATCCTCCATGTTGGTCGCTTGGGAGACGACTTGCAGCGGGTAGGACAGGCCCTCCAATCAGGAAGGAGAAGAAGGGTTAGAGGGTGGGAAAGTGGGAAGGGGTGGGCCGTGCTGGGGGGACCCTTCCCCAGGAGGCTCGCCCTTTGTTGCAGCGCTAGCCACCGCGAGGGGGCCGGGGGCAGGTGATCGCCCCAAGCTTGGAAGGAATACCTGGGAAGGAGGGAGTCCAGAACCCACAATCCCAGCCATCCCATCCCCTCAGCCCGCCCCTGCACACCCTTCCCAACCAGCCAATTCGCGGTTTTAGACCAGCCTGCCAGCCCGTGTTTCCTGTTTCCAAGAATACGAGCGAGCGAGAACGAACGAGGTCATCACTCGCCGGCCTTGTTTGTCTGTCCGTCTGTTCTGCTTACCAGTCACTCTGGCCGATTGTTTTCTTTCCTTCCCTTTTTTGCCATTTCCTACCTGGCTTGCATACAGTCCAGTACCTTCATTCAAGTCGATTGCTTCACTTTTGCTCGCGCTCAAGGCCGTCAGCACGTCTCCTCTCGGCCCACACTCCGCCCCATCGTGTTGCTTCTTGCCTCCCCATCCGCCCTCTCTTCGCGAGACCCACTCAATAAGCATAAGTATAGACAGGGCTGGCACGGGCTGTGCTGCACTTGACTTGCACCGGCAAGACGCTGTTGAGAGCCAAACCCAAGGAGGAACGGCGACAGGGACGAACCCGACACCACAGAAGAGCACAGCTGAGGAACACAGCGACAAAGAAGAGGAAAATCTCCTGGAAATTGTCGCATATTTATCGAGCAGCAGTCGGTTGCATTGCGTTATTACCTTCCCCTCCCGTCGAACCGCCAAGCAAGGGCGCACTCATTCCCTCCCGCCTCTATCTATCCTCTCCCTCGGCCCAATTTACGGTGCTCCTGGCTCGTGGTTGCAGCGCTCTCTCAATCTCCGACACGCTGCTCCAGTCTATTCCTAGTCCCTGATTCAAACTCGGCGCTGTGACTGGCAAACACTCCCGCCCGCCCCCGTCGCTGAGGCCGTTCGTCCGCTGATCGGTCAGGGAAGACCATTTCTTGCTCTGAGACACCTTGCCTATTCCTGAAATTGTGATCCTCAATCTCCGACAGCATGCCTCGATACTCTTTCGAGTCCGAAGGCGACGAAAGGGAGGCCTTCAACACCAGCTCTTCCACCGAACAACCTCCACTGCATCAGCAGCAGACACAGCCCACAATGTCACAATACCCTCCAGCCGCCGGCTCGAGGCGCTACGAGCAACCTCGCTACGAAGACTCGCCCAATCGACAGGCCATGCCAGGCGCACACCCAGACTCTGCCTTTGCTCAGATGCGTGCAAACAGGAGGTCAAGCAGGGAGGGCATGCCGCCACCAAACTCGAGTCGAACACCCTACATGGCCGCCGGCGCTGCCGCAGGCTTCGGAGCTGGAGCTGGAGCAGCATCAATGCAGCCAATTTCGCCGCAAAGTTATTCTCAATCACCTGTGCCCTCACAAGCTCAGGGCCAATGGCGGCCTGACCCAGACTACTATGCTCCCCCGCAGAGCAACATCACCCCAGGTGCGGACAACTTTAGCGAGGCGGCGGCCGGGGGAGTAGCGGGCATTGCTTACGGTGTAGCAGAACAAAACCCAAGAGAGAGTGGTCTCGACGCCATGAGGGGCCCCAACTTCCCCCAACAAACCTATCAAGCACAAGACCCCTACGGATACGGACGAGGGAACAACGAGTACGGGATGCATGACCCACAAGCCAGTCTGCGCCCAGGCCCAGCAGCATACACTGGCGACAATCCGGGTGACCGCGCCTCACATTCCAGCTTGCAAGGCCTCAATGCCGCCGCAGTGCCAATGGCTCAGTCTTCCCCGGGGTACAGGAGTCCAGGCTATGGCCCAGGACCATACCGCGACGACCCGTACCAAGGCTACTCAATACATAGCCACACCAACTTGGGCACCGTCGACCCCAACGAGATTCTCGACGACGGCGACGATGGACTTGATTATAACCAGAGGGGCGCTCGGCATAGCATGCTCAGCCTCGGTCATTCGAGCGGCAAAAGCGGTCACAACGGGACTGGAGCAGCAGCAGCAGCAGGTGGTGCGGCTGCCGGCGCTGGCGTGATGGGCGCCATCGGTGGCCTCGTTGGCAAGAACGGAGCCAGTCGAGATGGCAACGGCCACTACGACGCCGTTCAGGGTAACACGGGATACCAAGGTGCAGGTGGCAGCGCGTATGACCTCGGCACACACGGCGCTGAAAAGTCCGCGTGGCTTGAGAAACAGAGTACAAGTTCCAAGAAATGGAAGTGGCTAATCGCCGGTGGTGTTCTCTTGCTGGTTGCAGCTGGCATAGCACTGGGCGTCTACTTCGGTATCGTTAAGAACAAGGGCTCGGGTAGTGCTGCCGCTGGCAAATCGGCTGCGGACGACACGGCTGACAACGGAGACCTCAATATCAACAGCTCTGAGATCAAGAAACTCATGAACAACGCGAACCTGCACAAGGTCTTCCCTGGCATCGACTACACGCCCATCAACACGCAATATCCTGACTGCATCCACAACCCCCCTTCGCAGAACAACATCACCCGCGACCTGGCCGTGCTGTCTCAGCTGACCAACACCGTCCGACTGTACGGAACAGACTGCAACCAGACGCAGATGCTTATCCACGCCGTCAACCAACTCGAGCTCAAGGACACGGTCAAGATCTGGATGGGCGTCTGGCAGGACGGCAACACCACCACCAATGAGCGGCAGCTCAGCCAAATGTGGGACATTCTTGATGAGTATGGGGACAGCTATTTCAAGGGCCTCATCGTCGCCAACGAGATCCTCTTCCGCGAGCAGATGACGGCCTCGGAGCTGGGCTCGCTACTCTCAGAGGTGCGCACCAATTTGACCAACAGGCAGCTGACGCTACCGGTGGCGACCTCAGACCTGGGCGACGACTGGACTTCGGAGCTGGCGTCGATGAGCGATTACATCATGTCCAACATCCACCCCTTCTTTGCGGGTGTCAACGCCAAGGACGCGGCATCATGGACGTACTCGTTCTGGTCAAACCAGAACGGCGGCTTCTGGAAGTCCGACATCAGCAAGAACATCATCGCCGAGACCGGCTGGCCGTCACAGGGTGGCACCGACTGCGGCACCACCGAGGTCACTGACTGCCCCAACGCTTCGGTTGCCGGCATCGACGAGATGAACACGTTCATGGACAACTGGGTCTGCCAGGCCCTCACCAATGGCACCAACTACTTCTGGTTCGAGAGCTTCGACGAGCCCTGGAAGATTATGTACAACTCGGGCAGCCAGAACTGGGAGGACCACTGGGGCCTGATGGACGTTAACAGGAACCTCAAGGACGGAGTCAAGATCCCCGACTGCGGGGGAAAGACCGTTGATTGAGCTGAGATCAGGAAATATTCTAATGATGTATATGAAGAGAAGATTTGACGGGTTCATATTCTTTCTATTTTTGGTTGCGAGATCTTCTGAGATATTTTGCCATCTAGAAGCGAGACGGGACTCAATCTAGGCGGCTTGTATGGCTTGTGCTGGTCTTTGGGCCGAGGTCCCGGGTGACCTGGCCAGCAGGGACCAGATGAAACATTTGTCCAAGCGTGTACCATTTGATTTGATATACTTCCGGGGGGACCGGTTTGCATTTATTTCGGCGGAAAATAAATATTCCCTGGCGAGGCACGCTTCTCATCCAGGATGGGCATCAGCTTCTTTCTCATGGTCTTTGGTTATACGTACACCACACCAGACCTCATCGTTTGGGCTTCCTAACTTCTTGTTTTTGCCGGCGACTTGATAGATGTGTTTCTTGGGCGCGTTATGATACACATTGGAGTTTTGGGATTAGGTTGCAGCACTGATGATTGTGCGCCTTGATGATGGTTGGATCGTGACAAGGCCGATGGTGGTCAGGCTGTGGGTAATTATATAAACACTTACTTGGACCGGTGAAAATATATTATTGCAGCATTCATCCCAAGGTCTATTCCTTTCGTGAAGTGGAATGTCCCTCTTGAGGCCCGATCCCTCAGGAGGCTTAAGAAGCAGCATGACTTGCAACGGTCTGGTGGACTTGTCTATATTTCCTCTCTTATCTGTCCCTGTGATTTTGATCTTGTGACTGCCCTACAAAATCATCAGATCGTTGGAAGACATTCTCCCTCGCCTTCTCATCCCCACTTCTCCGCCAGGAAGTAGTGAAGTCATGATGAGCAGAAAGAGCTGCAAAACAAGTAGATACCTGACTTGTCAGCCTACGTAGGTACCTTGGCAATCAGGTACAGCACCGCGATCACCGTAACACCATGTATGCATGCAGCATGCATATATCGGCCAACAAGGATCTTGATCTCCGATGCAATCAGTTGGGTAGAAGAAAAGACCCCGCTTCCACGGTGTCTGTATACCAGTTTCTGGGGCCCACCTCGTCCTTTTGTTATCTCATCAAGAGTCACCGATCATCAGGATCCTTCATGCGACTATGGCGAGCTCATTGGAGAACAACAGGCGTAACGCCAAGGACGGTCAGCTGAAGTGCACCAGGAGGCAAGGCTCCGCACCGGTCGCAAGCAGGAAACACTTCTGCACAGCCCTCCTGAAGGACGGCAAGGAATGCCGGACTGTGATGGAACAACCACACTATCGGTTCTGCCATCGACATCACCGAGAGCAGATGCGGATGCATAACCTGTACAAGCTACGAGAGGGCGAGTACAATGCGATCTGTGTGAACGACAACGAGGTCGGCAGGGCGAAGCTGGAGGAGAAAATACGGATTGGCGAGGAGGTGGTCGAGTTGAGAGACGCGGTGAATCGCCAATTCCACAGTCTCAATGGCGACAATCGTGGGCACATCCAATGGATTCTCAGACTCCGAAGCGAGATTGATAATTTGAAGAGGGCCTCCCTGAGCTGCAAGGAGCCTTCGGACCTGTCGGCAACTGACCCTGGTTCCTCGCAGACGGAGAACGCGCCTGAGGGAGAAGGCGGGATGTGGGTGTACAGATCACTGATCTCTCCTGAGGTGCCCATGTCAGACCTGGATCACTTGCCGAGAGACTCGCCAGCTGTGGTCATAAAGACGTTCCTAAACATGGCACTGAGTGGCCTCGTGGATAAGCTGTACGAAATCGCACCGTCTCTGAACGACTCCAAGGTATCCGTCAGTAACTCCAACACTACGGAGGAGCAGAAGCCCGAAGTAGACGACCTCGTCATTCGATATATCTTGAGGGAGTTCTTAGTTTGGAAAGCAGACACTGAGACCTTGGCCAGAGCAAGCCAAGCCAGCAACATCGACAAATTCCTCCGACACAGTACAATTGACGAGCTCGAAGAGTACATCAAGCTGTTTGAAGTGCTTGGACGTCCGGACACATTGCACTTTCTTCGGGATGCTGTGTATGACTACCTCCTTCCCGACGAGAGTCCTTCCACTATCATTATCCTTGGCGCCTCTATCTCTACGGATACTGCTGGACGCAGGATGACTGTTGAAGGGTGGGACATCCTACACAGTTACTTCTGGAATCTAGTTGAATGGTGGAACGTGGAGTAAATGTGTTTTTCATTTCAAGATGTCGTGCTAGTGAAGCGCCTGGTTGCGCTTCGCCGTTACGATGACCACGAGGGCGGGGAAGCCAATTGGTTCCGCCCAGAAGATGATGTTTCGCAAGAGAGTGAGATGGCGATCTTCCAAGGGTTTGATGCTCTTTCAAAGGGCTTTTGCGATCCTCCGTACCAACAGTTCGTCACCCAGGCCGGAACGACCACGGAGAAAGAGTCGCGATGTTACCTCGTCGGAAGGATGGGAAGGTCGGACCCTTTGGCACTGCCATTTATCAAGGAGATGTCGACTCGCGTTGCCCGATTCATCGTCAGATCATTCGATATGGAACCTGCGGACTGGTGGCGTCCATTCGGTGCCAGTGAAGAAAATGACGACGGGATCCCTTTTATCACGAGGACTCGATCATCCAAGGATAAAGATGATCTGCCCAATGTCCCGTGGTCGGTCGAGTGGTCTGTCAACGACATTCTGGCAGACGTCGGGACAATCCAAGTAGTCAAGGATAGGAAGGCATTCACAGACTTCCACGTCATCATCATTATCGATCGCCTGCCTGGGAAGAAATTTACAATACTTCAAGAGACAGAAGAAGCCCTAAAGATGGTGGCAGGAGACCGAACAATCCGAGAGATCGTGAATGGGGTGATAGATGAGTCAATACCCGCATCTGAACGAGAGGTGTGGAAAGCAGCACTCCCCGATGACCCCTATTCTGCTGTGCTTGACTCTGGAGTTGCCAGCCCACACTATGAGGGTCACCGCGTGCGCCAGTGGGACATCGTCAAAAGGTTTCCCGACTTCGCTCAAAATCAGGCCAGACTTCCCCAAACCTACTCGGATGTCCGCTTCATACGAAAGGTTCTTTCCGAGATGGAGTCGCAAAATGCCATCACGATGTTAGAAACGTTCGAGGCCCCACAGTCCGTGCCGATGCTGTACCAGAGCATAGACGGGCGACAGGATCTCTTCTTCCCCTACAGACCCAAGCCGTCTGTGGACCGTGATTCTAACCAATTCAAGGCTGCAGAGTTCAACATCCCCGTGGCAAGCCTCTACGATTTCGCTCGATCATACTTAAATTCACACCCGGAAGCAGTGTTTGCGAAGGGGAGGATCAATGTCCATTACTGCGCCTGGCCTGCCAAGGTCCCTGACCGTGTTAAATCTCCGCCAAACTTCGAGACCGCAGAGGGTCACGTCTACCGTTGGAATTCCATTCCGTTCGACCATCCGTACTCCACTCAGATGTGGCAGACGTGTCTGGACCGGGTCTTCAACCAGAGGCTGCCTTTCGTTCGCTGTGTGCACACGACATTTGTTGTCTGTGCTAAATCTCCTGACAAGGCCGATGATAACTTGCGTGCTCTGACGCAGAGGGCTGCGAGAAACAATTTTACGTTATCGGTCAAGCCTGCGTCTCTGTGGCTAGGAGATATCGAATCACTTGGTCTGGAAAGGTTGTGGAAAGGTGTGCCTCCAGATATACGGTAGTGTGTGGTGGAGCTACTCAAGAATCAACGGCTCTACTAGTATAGATTGGCTTGAAGTTATTCTGTGCCGCACTAATGAGTCTACGGCCATGGCATCAGAGAGTATTGTACAGCATGATAGCAATCGAGCTGTTCTTTGGCACAACTTGAAGTGGTCGTGGAGATCAGGGCTGTAAGTCAGGGGGTGCACACATGGTCCGCCCCCCCATATGGACCACTTTTCATACCAAAAAGCTTAATTTCAGCCCTATAATAACTAATTATAGGAAAATATTAAAAATAAAGTAACTATATTAGAATTTTATTTAATTTTTATTATATATATAATAATATTAAATATAATTCTATTTTACTTTTAATATTATTAAATAAATAAAAGTTAATAAGTTGAAAATAAAAGACTACAAAAGTCCTCCTGAGTCAGGGACTTTGCGAAAAAAACGTTCCTTTTTTCATACTATTCTTTATTTAAATTTATTCTATAATATTAAAAATAAAATAAAATTATGTTCAATATTATTATATATATAATAAAAATTAAATAAAATTCTAATATAGTTACTTTATTTTTAATATTTTCCTATAATTAACTAAAATTGAGCTTTTTGGTGTGAAAAGTGGTCTATATGGGGGGGCGGACCATATGTGCACCCCCTGACTTATGATCCTAAACAAAAGTTCTCAACGTCTGAGGGTCTTTTGTGTGATGTGATGATGGAAGTATTAGAGCTTGAGATACCAAGGACCCATCCTTGCCAATGTGATACCTGAAATTGAATGCCCTGAATCCAAATACAATGAAGCCTCAGTGTTGCCCTGAAGCACACTGGGAGTTCTTTGTCGTCAGAGGAGCAAAGGCTTCGCGTATTGACAAAGACATTGTTGCCTCCCATCCATTGTCCTCGGAATGGAGTGATACAATCTTGGTTCCAAGTTCACCAAATATATATATTTCTGGCCTTATCATCGATACCAACAGCCATCTCTCTCCTCACTCACCTTCTCACCATCCTGGCCTCAACTGAATACCAGCATCTGCACATACCATCTTACATACATCTTTATCAACTTTTATCACCAAACATGATGGAACCCACTTTTTCCACTCCTGAAGAGAGGCAGGCTCGCGCCCAGCAGAAAAAACAGGCCAAAATGTATCGCGTGGCCATCATCATGCTCACTTTTCTTGCGGCCGGCCTCCTGGCCTCAACCATTGCCCTCGCCGTCATCCACGCCCGCTACGTGCAGCGGTGCCGCGCCTACATGCCTGCTGAGGCGTCGCACGCCCCAGCTGTGCCTGAGGCACCCCCCGTGGGCCGTCGCTCGGGCCGCGACCTCGTCGTCGTCCCCGTGGTCGCCAGGACCCCGCCGGCCCTCATGGCCCCTTCGTCGAAGGACACCATCGACGCTGCCCCCTTGATGGTCAGGGCCCCCGCTACGCCTATCCATACTAACAGCACGAACGGCTCCTCGCCCGGCGACTCTGCGCAGTGCGACCCCGGCTCGGTCTGGGGCGGCCGGGCGCTCGACAAACTGAATCACGGCTATATGCCGCTGATGCAGAAGGCGCTGAGCGAGTCGCCGGTGGGGGTTGCGGGTGAGATCCGCGACTACTACCATACGGCGCTGAAGAGCGTCTTTCGCTGCGGTGAGTCTATGGGGTTTGGACAGCTTGAGCTTATTGACGCTTGCAAGTCTGGGTATGGTGTGGACGGTGAGAAGGTGGAGTGTGATGAGGGTGGGAGCATTGGTAACTCTACTTTGGCTTCGGTTTAAGTGCGGTGCTTGCTCTCTCTCTTTTCTTTTCTTTTTCCATCCGGGTTTTCTTCGGTTGTGAGACTGTTCGGACTAGGATAGCAGGCGTTCTTCTAGAATTGAAAGAATTTCTCATCGAGCATCAACTGTTGATTTTCATCATCCAAATTTGTGACACTTAATTCTAACATTTCTATAAGCACACAAGTGACCCTTGATTTTATGTCTCTTTTCAACCCCAACGCACGACGCCTTGTGTTCGGCGATTATGCGATGAGGGTCACCTACCTGGGTGAACTTATAAGACTCTTCTGGCTATATGATGGCGGACAATTTGCGCCATATGCTCCCTCCCTCCGTCGCCGAATTGCATGTCTATTTTGCATCATTCCGATGGAGATGATCATGGCTCAAACCAGGCGCAAAGGCCACAAACCAGCTCAGAGAAGTCAGTTCGCATTTGCACTGAGACAACTAACAACTTGATGCTCGTTGGCAAATGCAAGGATCAGTGAACATGGATGGTTTCTTTTGCGTGAGGCATGTTAGATAAGGGCAGGGGTGCGGATATTCATTTACCACGGGAAAGGGGAATCAGTCTAGCTGAAGCGTCCTTGTTTTCTTGGCGCACCATTTGTGGCTCTGCGGAGACTCCCTACTGGCTGGCTGGATGAAGTGTGTCAGATTAAGCATTCGCCTGTTCGTCCGTCCATTAACACAGCTGGTCCAAGTGCCGCTGCGCCCGATCAACCAACAGACGAATGAGTTCGGAGGTGCTTTGAAGATTGACAAGGAGAGCTTATATAAACCGCCTGAGATATTTGGAGCCCTGCCCAGCAGACTCGGGGCGACGTTTTATGTTAATGCTGTCGTTGAGAGGTGATCTGCCGAGTCAAAATGGTGGCCGTCCTGCAACTTCGGAACAATAAGTTCACGTTCTTGTCCTTCCCCGGCATTTATTTTCCGCTGCCATTTACCGGGAAGCAGGGTACAGTTCTATGGTACTAATCAATACTGAATGTTTCGAAACAAAGAGCGGGACGGATCATGCCCTTGCCATTTCAACTTAAGTGCAAAACAGGCACCCGGGACTTGAGGCCCGTGGTCGACTTGGCTTTGGGGCAGAGTCGATAATTATTAGACAATCAGTGTTTGCCAGTGTCCATCGGATGAGGTGATCCTCATCATTTTGCCTTCATCGTCTCTCGTTCTACTGATATCGCCATTCTTCTTGGTCACTCGTTCAATATGTTGTACAGTCGTGCTATTACCGTTGCTCTGTGCGCAACTGTCGCACATGCGGACAAGATGGTATGTGCTTCAGCAGTGCACAGTGAGGCACATGGTCTAACTTCGACAACAGCTCCGCTTCTCCTGTTCGCAGCTGGTGACTCAGCGTCTTGACCCGTGAGTGTGGTACCAGAGGAAACTTGTTGCCTTCTCAAATCTTACACGTTTCATCAGGGTAGTCCAACCCGGACAGAATCCGTCTCAACACGTGCACCAGGTACGCATCTATTCATTCTTCCAGTTAAAATATAGTCAGAGGAACAAGGAACTGACGTTGCCTTCTCAGATTGTTGGGGGCGTAAGTAATGTCCAGCGCGCATGATTACTTAGCCATGGACACATAGCTAAGGATAATAGGATGCTTTCAACGTCACAATGGACCCGGCGCTTGATATTTCAACCGAAGCATCTTGCACAACATGCACTTTCACTGAGGACTTTTCCAACTACTGGACACCAACAATGTACTTTCGGGCTCGCAATGGGACCTTCAAGCGAGTCCCCCAGATGGCCAATCAGGGCTTCAACGGCGCCGTGAGTACACCCCATCAGAAACACCCTCCGCGGGTTTCCCAGACTGATCTCGTGATTATCCAGGATGGCGGTATGACCGTCTACTACGTCACGCCCGACGATGCGAGCGTCAACGTCACGGCGTTCGCTCCAGGCTTTCGAATGGTCGTGGGGGACCCCACCAGCCGAGCACAGGGCGGCTTCGACGGCGCGATGAACTCGTATCGCTGCTATACCGGGAAGAACTTCGAGCCGAATCCTTTTGGAGTGTCTGACAACGACACGTCCACTTTTCCGACTCGGTACTGCGCTGGTGGCGTGAGGGTTGCCATATTCTTTCCAACGTAAGTACCTACAACCCAATGCGTGTATTCACCACGGAGAATCCAAGAACTGACAGCGGCTTGCTCCAGATGCTGGGACGGTGTCAATCTCGACAGTGCCAACCACAAGTCCCACGTCACCTTCGGCTACAACGGATGCCCCTCCACACACCCCGTCCGACTCCCCCAAGTATTCTTCGAGACGGTGTGGGACACAGGCGTGTTCCCCGAGTCAGAATGGCCGGAGGATGGCAGCCAGCCGTTTGTGTGGGCCCAGGGCGATGCGACAGGATACGGACACCACGCTGACTACCTATTTGGCTGGAAGGGTGACTCACTGCAGCGAGCCATGGACGCGAGGTGTGACTTTACTGGGTGCACAGAGCTTCAAACTCAGGGCTTTTCTGCAGGCAATACGTGCACCCAAGAGCCGATTGTCAACGAGTCCATTGATGGTTGTAAGTGGCCCCGGCTTGGTGGACATGAAGACGAGGTACAAGTGCTAATAATGACGATACAGGGCTGGAAACTCTGCCTGGAAACTTGACGGTGAACTAGGCCCGTGTTATCTCCCTCCGTGTGATCCCAAAGCATTGAAATACGGCAGTGGAATGAAAATACTGAAGTGGTGAAGATGAAGAGCCGGAGCCCATGGTCTCTATGGTACATAAGTCCAACAGCTAGATGTTGCCTAGCAAGAATATAGGAAGGTTCAACATGTTCAATGAAAGCATCGATCTCGACCTCGTATTTATTCTGGACAGAATGTAATCACGGAGGGAGAAGCAGACAGCTAATACAGTGTCCTTCAGAATTAAAGCAGCGGTATGTATGATATGTCAAACACTACAGTGCCTAGGCATGTAGTAACATTCGTCCAGTTCAAGTGAACAATTACTCAAAACTTCATTAGAGAGAGAAGGAAAGAAGAAGGAACAAAAACTCAAATACCAAAGTACTATCAACATATCTCAGCCTCAATCAGTAACACCTCATATCCAGTACAATTGCCCTAGCATTAACGTCATTCCGAAGACAAGTTCCAAAGCCCAACATTTGATACAAAACATATCTGAGTACAACACTACGCAACTAATGAGAAATTAAATGTATCGCGGATAGACCATTGTCCTGTAAAAAATAACAAACAGGGTCAACAGCATCCTGTCAAAAGGATGTGATCGTTCATCAGCAATGAATTGGCGAATGCTCAAGCCTAGATTGTCGATCCTTGGAAAGTCGTCTGGCAGCTCCAGACCCGGAGCAGGTACCGGGTCTCCCGTCAGCAGTTGGAGCGCGATTGACGATTGCAAACGCGAGTCGTCGCCGAGGACTGAGACATCGGCACCAGCCCCGATCAGCACATAGGCCGTCTGGAATGTGTGGGCGTAGTTGGGGGTCAGAACAAAGCCGGATGAGCCCGCGTGCTCGAGGGCGGTCATGCCGTTTAGCACCTGGTTCACATTGGCGCCGCGTAGTAGGAGGAGTTGCACGGCGAGTGGGTTCTGAGCCCGGGCGGCGTGCATCAGGGGGGTGAGGTTGGTGGTGAGGAGGTCGGCGCGGTTCCGGAAGTAATACAATATTGCTTCTCTTTCGTTCGGCATCGGGAGCGCCGCCGGGTCGGCCGTCCCGTATACCTGGAGGTATGCGTCAATGACTCGCATGATGCGTGAGCGGTTGGCCGTCCCGAACGTGGCGTCTTGTGTGGCCCGTCTCGCGACCCATTCAAGCAGAGACAAGGGGCGTTCGGGACCGGGACCCGGCCACGGGTAGGGGACGGTCTTCCGAAAGGCGCCAGGGGGGTCGTAAGGAGCAGGAGGAGGATAGTCTAGGCGATACTGATATCGTGCTTCCAATACGAGTGCGTTGAAGTCGCTACTCAAGTACTCCTCTGGAGCCGAGTCTATCAAGTTCCACACTCCAGGGGCGTTGAGATTCTCGACTACTAAAGTTCGCAGTTCAGGTGGAAGGGCCACGCCGAGGCTCCTCCTGCTGCGGGCTGGCGGTCCTCGGTCCGGGCGGTCCCCATCAGAATTATCGTCGTCGTCGTCGCCATCGTCGTCATCGTCTCTGCGCCGTTTCCTGTCCGACCTTCGTGGTTGCTGGCCTCCCTGGTCATCCCCTGCGTGGTCGTCCCCTGATTGATTATCCCCTCCTTGGCCATCCCCTCCTTGATCTTCCCCTCCCTGATTATTGTCTTCACCGGCATCTCCTGATTCGCTGTCGCCTGCCTCGCTGATATCTTCCTCACTCTGTTCCCCACTCTCCTCTCCCTCGACGTAATCTTCTTCGCTATTGTCTAGCTCGCTGTCGTTTACCTCGAAAGAAGTGTCCTCATTATCCGGTTCGCCGTTATCTTCATCGTCGTCAACAATATCATCTGGTCGACTATCATTGTATAACCGCAGCCCGTTCTCTGTCAGGCGAAGATAAAGCTCGTACTTGATACCGCTCGTGGGAAGCCCGTTCTCCCGGAGCTGATCTCGTATTCCTCTGACGGTAGCATTACCAAAATAATACTGATCCTTGCCTGGGACAAGATCCTCATAATTCGCTCCGAAGCTGCCCATGATGATATTATTGTGAGAATTTGCGATTGGTGCTTTCTAAATCAGTTCTGTTGTGGCAACCTGGATTCCTGTAAGGTCTTGTTATTCCAGGTGGCAAATAGAAAGATAATTATACAATTGAAATAGTTGAGTTAGCCATCTGAACCTATTACCTCCTTGGTTCGGCCAGTCTGCCAAAGCCTGACTTGCCTTTGTCCGGCCCCTCCTTACACACGGGTGATGACGGCCCGTGAGAAAGCTCACACACATGCATGGTAAGATTGATCGGACCGTTACCTAGTCAAGGCACTCTTCAAGGGTGCACTTTCTTTGTCCTCAAAGTACAGTTCATGGTGAGAATCGTGATAGAAGATTTCGATATTGTCTGCATTCGGTGCTGTGTCTTTCTGTCGCTCATCTCGTCGTGTCTAGTCAATTCGAATCTCCCTCGTTTTCCCGTCCCATCCAGCCTAGACTCCAGCGGAATAGGGGTCACCCATTTCTCCGTACAAAGCTGCTATGCCGTGTCCTTGACACCTTCTTGCTAGCTGAGCCAGTCTGGACAACTTAGTATCTACTACAGGGTTGACCGAATCGAGTATCCGTCTATGTTTGTTTATAAAAGAAAGAGTGAGCACTAACTTCGTGCGCCACCTGTGGCTTGTACTTTGTGTATACAGTGAGTTAGATGTACTGTAGATTAATTGCACATAGGCTTTGTATAGAATTATAGAAACAAACAGCTGCTTTCTGGTAACCTGGAATCCTCCACATCTAGCATACGTAGGCTGTTCCCTTTCCATCTATTCCTACAAATTCCCCTTTTAATCACACTTGGGATACGTGGACGAACGACGCGACATCTCAGCCGGGCCCCGCACAGCGCCGGGCCCGAAGTCGGTCATGGCGACCGGCTTCTGCTGAAGAGATCTACATCGTCTTGGGTACCTATCTTCACCAATATTGGAGTACACTCAGAGACTTGAATAACATATTATTGGTCTTCATCTCAGGAGCAGGAAGACCCTCTTAACGTCTTTACTCGCTTTATGTCTCCAGACCGATTCCAACTCCAGGTGTCCTATTCCGTCGGCTACGGATCTCCAACGCTGCCGACTTTATACAGCCCGTCCCCCCTCCTAAACGAAAGCGACGTCGCAACGAAGCCTTGCCAGATAGCCTTCGGCAATTGTTGGTAAACTATGTAAATAAAGCGGGCAGTGGCTAAATCATCAATGGTTATTTTAAAGAATGCGGATATTCGTACCGGTCAGAACGGATAATTCACCGGGCACGAACCACCCGCACGAACCACACTGATCACGTAACCTGCGGCCCAACGGTGCTGTGGCACTCTCTACAGCTGCAACCAAGCGAAAAAGGCCCTCAGGCACAACTTCAGCGGCATCTACACCCTCAAGCACAAGGCCAGCAGCTAAAAAGAGGCATACGGGGGCTACAAAAAGCATCAACCAATTACCACGAATGATTATAACTACTAAGGACATCGTCAGCGATGACAACGACGAAGAGGGCACTCAACAGGAAATCACAGTCCATACACACTAAATACAAATCAATACACCACGCAATTATGTTCCAAACGAGTGCAATTAATCGATTTACAACCTCATAAAGTAAAGTCAACTCAGCGTTGCCCTATACTAATTTGGTAGCAGGGCACTAATTGCACGCTACAGCCAAAATGGCTATGCAAGGTGGTCCATACCCGGTGAATTATCCATTCTAACCGGTACGAATATCCGCATTCATTTTGAACTGCTTTGAACTGGCGAATGCTTCTAATTCTCTGAACTATTCTTACCTCCAGGGAAAGAGCGCAGGGTATAGCCTCATGGCGCAGTCAATGATCTCAACCCATCGTCGGAAATGCATCTATTCAAATTTCGAATAATGGCCATATGAGCAGTGTTCTGCAACAAGTCCGCCTGGGACTGGCCGGAGTTTGTTATTATACATGTCACGACAAGGGCCCATCAGGCTTTGAAAAATACACATTGCATACCACCTATCATTCATGAAAACGAAGCGTGTATGCGATTCGGAAAAGACTTGAGTTTATTCATGACCAGAAAGTGACATATGCAAGCTCAGTCTTTGCACAAAGCTGTCGAGACCGTCCTTGAAGTCGGAATTAGATCCACTAAGCAGCTTCTCATTGACCTGAGTGTCAACGAACGTTGCAAAATGGAGGCGCTCCTTTCGTTCTAATTCTCTGTCCTTTTTCTGTGCTGAGGAAACGTTCAAAAATGGAATAGTCGAGAAATAATCCAGGTCCTTTGTCTCGGTTGCATCGTAGGTGGTGGGATCATTGATGATGCGGCATGCCTTGTCGGCCACATATTTCTGATATGGGACGAGGACATCCTGAAAGCCATACTGAGATCCTGCAGTATCGAGAATCCACGTCTCACCAGCAGAGAGACGCCCTACTTTTAAAACTGTATGCGGGCAGTCGCGCGAATCTGGGCCCGGGATAAGTCGGGTCGAAAAAAGCGGCCTCCCAATCTGCAGGTCCACCAGCTCGATACTTGAGGCTATTCCTGGTTCTAATTAGGTCTGACATGATCTGATGATCAGTGATTCACTCACTCTGGAGCAATTTCCGGGTCATTCGACCTAGCAGAGACATTGCAGTTGTGCACGAATTATGTGCCAGAACTGCCTCTTTGTGCTGAACATTGGCAACGAGATGATTCGGAAAAGGGCCACGTTTCGATCGGGTACTGATCGATCTTTGCTTCTGATGAAGCCAGAGAGTTCCGCTTTCGTAGTGTACTCCTGTCAGGTCGATGTCATATGTGGCCTCTCTGAACGTCAACAGAGCTGCCTTGAGTATCTGAGCTGCCCTGAGCAATTTCTTCCGTTGTTGCAAGATCTTGCATTGGGCTTTATGACTGTTCCAATGTTCTCTCTGGCAGTCCCGGTCGCAGTAAGTAGTATTGGGACCGTCTCCATCTTCGTACTCTGGCGCACCTATGCAGCCTGAACAGCGCATCGACGCGTCCGATCCACAACAGGCGCATCTTGACGCAGACGTTGAACCGACTGATGTATCCATGACTTGTAATGAAGTTTTAGAACGTGTAAAGGGCAGGGTAGCATGAATGAAAGTCGGAGTCAAGGGTTGCAAACAGTCTTTGGGTGCGTGGTCGACGGTCTTCGTGCCGATATAGCAGATTGCCCCGCTCTTCGAAGCATTGCTGTGCATGCAGCCAACCGACCGGGCAGGAAGATATTATATCCGAGGCTCCAAAGCATGCACGGAAATACGGACTCCTCGTTTGGAGGCCGGAAGAAATCACCATTCGTGCATCTCTTCCAGGTGCGTTTGAAGGACCCGGAAATGCCTGCGCCAGGCAGTATGCAGAAACACGAAAGAAACTCATAAAGATAGGGTTGATTTTTTTTTCAAATATTCTATGAGCCCTGTGGACTACGCGTGTATACGGGTGCAGCTCGGGTAATTCTTCATGGTTATCCCCAGGTCGTAAACTCAAGAAGTTGTGGAAAGGCTGTTGCAATTCCAAATCCATAGTGATGATTCTGGTCGGGTGGCTAAGGCACAACGGAAATTTAAGTGAATAAGTTAAAGATCATGGTGAAGCAGATTAAGATAATGAGTTACAATTATACACACCTGCGGATCGGCATTGCGTATAGCCACGCCTAATCCCAAATAAGCCAGTAATTGATTTTGTACATTACAATAGGCGGACACTCGTTTCGGCCTATCCTGTAGCGATCCGGCAGTCTAGATCGTAATAAGAAGCTTGCCAAGAAGTCCATGGAATTGAGTGGACAAGATCCGAACAGTGGCATCGATAGCTCCAACCCCGTGGTCCCACAGTTGGGTCTAGCTCCTGTCCGTTGTGAGACAAGAGCCAGACGAGAGGCTCAACTTACACAAGGAGACGCCCCACAAGGACATGACCGAACCAAAGTTTTTTATTCACCTCTACCACCATGCGCATTATAGACCCGCTGTTTGTATTTTACCTGGAGACTTTATTACCACTCGAGCTGCAGATCTCATAGATTTGCTGCAGGGCTTAAACTTACTATGTTTAAAGGGATCAAGCTCAAGCTGGTCAGGTCTAGACCTTAGGTAACAGCTTCACATGCTAGCAGAACACTGTGCAGTGAAGTACGCTACATATACCAACAATAAATATCGTTTTGTCCATTACAATTCGTTTGTGGTGGAAGATAATACCGGATTGGTCTTCTCGGTCATCAAGTTTATTTGCAAATGTAATTGGACCTAGAGGATGATACAAATCCCTTCAAACAGGACCTAGCCTGCTTTACTTCTCTCATTGAAGTTCTGACCTCTGTGCGCTTGACTACTTCTTATGCTCCATGGCCATTATTAGTTCTTGTTGCAATTTCATGGAGGGTACGGGTATGCAAGCTTAAAGTACCCTAACCTCTTGTGGAAGGGCAGTCAGTTTCTTCTGACCAGGTTCAATTGCTGACCAATAGTATGCGGGATCTGAATCCTGTTGTTTATCTGGGGTAGCTCCTACATCGCTGGCTCATGTCAGACATCCCGTAAACCATCCCACTCACCACCTGGTGAAGCCAACGAGTCACGAGTTGCAATAGGCCGCAGATGAGATTCGAGGCAGCCAACTGTGATTGACTACGATCTGGCTTGTGCTCGTAACTAGCTAGGTCATGTTTCACTCCATCCTACAGGGCGACACGACTACAACCAGCGTCCCCAGCCCTACTCCGAGCCTGCTTCGAAGCATCGAGGCATTGAGACATCCGCTTTTGGCACGTTGTGCTCGATCAGCACTTTCAACTCTCAAGGCAGTGTGACTCGGGGCCCAAACACCATATCTATATCGCCCACTGTGCCATGGACTTCTCTGGCTGTCTGAATGATGGGGCAGTCGAGCCTGCCGTTGTGGGCTGCCGTGGCAATTTCGACTTTACAATAAAATTTGAGAAGATCTTCTTCTCCTTGATACCATCCACGTCAGTAATATGTGCCTCTGCGTGATACTCTTCCAACCAGACGCCGCTTGTGCTGATATCGACGTCGCAGATTGTTCATCGTTGCGTGCGCTCCGCGGCTCGCCCTGCTCTGGCGGCGAAAGGCCCTTGTGGGTGGCAAGCTACTCTGCTCCGTAAAACTGGTACGCCTCCACGCAGATGTCGAAATGAACGTCGGTAAGCATTACCGGCTAACATATCGAGACTACAGGCCACCCTCGGCTTGCTTTTTGCCCTGCAATTGGCACTTCTGGTCTTGAGCATCGTCAACACCGGGGCATATAAATCATACTTTGTCTCCGCATCAGCTTTGGCTCTACTCTCGGGCCTGGGATTGATCATCCTGTCGCTCCTGGAGCATTCGAGATCACCAAGGCCGTCGATATTGATCAGCTTCTACCTCGCTCTAACATTACTCCTCGATGTTGCGCAGACTCGCACCTTGTGGTTGGCGTCGAGGAACCAGATAGAAGACACGTTTTCCAGGTTGTATACGTCCACGGTGGTTCTCAAGGCAATCTCTCTCCTTTTGGAGTCGCAGAACAAGACACGATGGATATGTTGGGATGTGAAAGAGCACAGCCCAGAAGAAACAAGTGGACTCTTTGGACTAGGCGCGTTCATCTGGCTGAATCGCCTCTTCTTGTCTGGATATTCCAAGGTCTTGAAAGTGGGCGACCTCTACCCGCTGGATCCAGCTATGTGTGCCATGAATTTGGACAAGAGGCTTTCACGTCACTGGCAGAAGTCGAAATCTGCGAGCCGATCAAAGAAGTATGGTCTTGCTCGAGCGTTGATGAAGGCCCTCGCCGTCCCGATCTTGTTGCCGGTTGTACCACGAGTAGCCATGGCCGCGTTCCAGTTCTGCCAGTCATTCCTAATCAACGCTCTTCTCAGCTACCTGGAAGAGCCGAATCCGTCTAAGAATGTCGGGTACGGCCTCATTGGAGCCACTGTCCTCATCTATATCGGCATTGCTGTGGCATTCGCACTCTATTGGTACTACCAGGAGCGCGCAATGTACATGGCCAGAGGAGCGCTTGTTGGGGCTATCTACAAGAAGACTACCGAGGTCGGCCTACCTGCAGCAGATAATTCTGCACTCACGCTGATGAGTGGAGACATCGAGCGCATAATCGCCGGATTCCTCAACATCCACGAGCTCTGGGCCAACACAGCACAGGTTGCCATTGCCTGCTGGCTCCTCTCGCAGCAGATTGGTCTGGCGTTTCTCGCTCCTCTGATCGTGGTTGGCGTCTGTGCCGTGTGCTCTACGATTCTGGCGAGACTGACCGGGCCGCGTCAAAAAGCCTGGATGGAGGAGATCCAGAAGCGAGTGGGGCTTACTTCCACAGTGGTTGGGCAAATGAAGAACCTCAAGATGTCAGGCCTAGCTGCCCCGGTCGGTAAACTTATCCAGCAGATGCGTATTGACGAGCTGAGAGCCGGGGCACGGTTCCGGATGATCTTGTCGTTCACGGCAACACTGGGCGTCACACCTCTTTGCATCTCGCCGGTGATGGCGTTTGCATTTGCATCCCGCACCTTTGGCGTTACCACTATCTTCACTTCCATGTCATATATTGTTCTACTGGCGACGCCGCTGTCTGTGCTCTTCCAGTCGATACCCACTCTGATGGCAGCCTTCACATGCCTCGACCGGATTCAGGTGTTCTTAGATAGCGATCCTCGTCGAGACTTCAGAGTTTGGACATCTTCTACGAAAAAGAATGAGACAATTACAGCCGAGAGTTCGACAAGGAGAGGAGAGAATAAAGCCACGGCGCAACCCACATACGCAATCCAGATGTCAGGAGGGTCTTTTGCCTGGAAGCCAGACCGACAGGTGCTCAGTAGCATCGACCTCAAGATTCCTTCCGCAGCTCTTACCATCATCATTGGTCCAGTTGCTTCTGGCAAGTCAACGCTATGCAAGGCTCTCCTCGGCGAGATTCCCGTGGCTCTTGGAGCAACACGGACCGGTTTCTCTCCCGACTCGACACGAGTCGGGTATTGTGACCAGGCGCCATACCTTTCTAATGCCACCATTCGAGAGAACATTGTCGGATTCTCAGATTTTGAGAAGATCAAATACGACGAGGCTGTGGAGGCCTCAATGCTGCGTCATGATTTGGACGTCCTGCTCCCGGAAGGAGATCGCACTCAGATTGGCACTGACGGCATCACCTTGAGTGGCGGCCAGAAACAGAGGGTCTGCCTCGCGAGAGCAATATACCATGGCACTGATATCGTGATATGCGACGATGTTCTCAGAGGGCTCGATGCTGATACGGAGGACAGCGTCTTCCGAAAGGTGTTCTCTGCTAGTGGCGTACTCCGCCGCAGGAAAGCAACGGTGGTTTTGTCTACACACTCTGTGAGGTACTTGCCATTTGCAGATCACATAATCGCTCTGGATGAGAATGGGACAATCTCGGAGCAGGGAACGTTTCAGGAACTGGTGGCGAGCCGGGGCTATGTGTATGGCCTGAATATCGAACACAGACCCGATCAGCATTCCGTCGACGGGGAAAGCGTCCCAGCAGGTGCGGCGAAACAAGCGGAGAGGTTGAAGCCCGCTGCAGCGATCGGTCCCAGAGACGAAAATAAGTCAGAAGATGAGCATAGCCGTATGTTTGGCGACGTGCAGGTCTACAAGCATTACTTCGCGCGAATTGGCATCTCGTCCCAATTGGCTTTTCTTGTCTCTGCCGTGGCTTGGGGGTTCTTCTACAGCTTCCCAACTGTCTGGCTCACTTTCTGGTCTGACGATATCACATCTCCCCATCCTGACCACTCGAACTCCTTCTTTCTCGGCCTCTACGCCCTGTTTCAAATCTGCACGCCAATATCTCTGTTGTTCATGAGCCTCATCTGCTTCAGAACCATGGTACACCAGTCCGGCTCTAGGCTTCACCAGGATGCATTGAACACAGTCATCTCAGCACCTCTGCGATTCTTCTCGAGGACAGACACGGGAACTATTACAAACCTTTTCTCCCAAGATATGACGCTGGTTGATGGCAGGCTTCCGATGGCCCTTACGAACCTGTCCCTCTACGTCTTCTCGTCCTTGGGCCAGGCCGCTGTGATTGCCATATCTTCCCCATACCTTGCTGTCACGTATCCATTCCTCTTGGCGCTCCTGTACTTTATACAGAAGTTCTACCTCCGCACATCGCGGCAGATGCGACTTTTGGACCTCGAAACAAAGAGCCCACTCTAGTAAGTCACGTTGATGTAGTGAATACCAGTACCCTGCGGCTTGTGCTAACATCTCGCAGCTCCCATTTCATTGACACAATGAAGGGAATAGCAACCATCCGCGCCTTCGGGTGGGTTCCGGAGAATGTCCACCTGAACAAGGCCCACCTAGACACATCGCAGCGGCCAGCCTACCTCCTCGCCATCATCCAGCGCTGGCTGGGCTTCGTACTCCGGATCATTGTCGCGCTCCTGGCCATAGCAATCGTCACTCTGGCCACGCAGCTTGGCTCGAACACGGCCTTCACGGGTGCTAGTCTGGTAACGCTGATGAGCTTCGCCGAGGGCCTGATGTACGTCATCACCATGTACACGCTCCTGGAGACGTCCATCGGTGCTGTGGCCAGGTTGAAGGACTTTGGCGAGAAGGTCAAGCCGGAGGGTTCTGGTTGTGAGACGCTGCTTCCGCCGCCGCTTTGGCCACACGGAGCGATCAGGCTGAACAATGTCTCGGCCACATACGCGTAAGTCTACCACGACATACTGAAAACCATTCCGTTGCTAAATCATGCCCTGCTAGGGACGTTGGCAGTGAGTCATCAACACTGGCATCGTCTAACACTGATGCACCCGAGGATGAGAATGCAGGCAGCCACACGATTAGCACAGACCTGCAGTCATTGGCGTTGAAGAACCTGAGCCTCGATATACGTCCCGGAGAGAAGGTTGCAATATGTGGCCGAAGCGGGAGCGGAAAGTCATCGATTATATCACTGCTCCTCCGGCTTCTGGATCCACTTCCCAGCTGTGCTGACAGCATGTTCATTGATGAAACCCCTCTGAGCCTGGTCGATCGCACTGCCCTCCGCGAGCGCATCCTCACTATTCCCCAGGAGGTGGTGTTCCTCCCGGACGGCACCTCCTTCAAGATGAACCTGGACCCGTTTGGCGCGTCCTCTGAGGATGACTGCTGGGCCGTCTTGGATTCTGTTGGGTTGAGAAACTTGGTTGAGGAACACGGGGATCTTGCAGCCGGGATGGTTGTCGATATGCTATCCCAGGGACAGAAGCAGCTGTTTAGCCTCGCCCGTGCGCTCCTACGTCACAAAGTCAGGTGCAGGCATCTTGAAAATGGTTATGGGGAGACAGGCGCGGCGCAGCGGGGGATCCTCCTCCTCGACGAGTTCAGCTCCGGCGTTGACTATGACACCGACAGGGCCATGCAGAAGATTATCCGGGAGGAATTCGAGGCCTACACGGTCATCACGGTTAGTCATCGGCTGGAAATGGTCATGGACTTTGACAGGGTCGTCATGATGGATGCCGGCAGTATTGTGGAGACAGGGCGGCCCACGACATTAATCGAAAAGGAGGGATCCAAGTTCTGGGATTTGTGGATGGTTGGCCGCGAGAAGACATGAATACAATGGGCAAGTATTCTTATCTTGTAAGAACTACACCAGGTCACTGGGGAGAACACATAATTCGATATTGGTACTGATAGCACCTGTCAAATTTTTCCAGAGGCCGTCAAAGAGGAAGTGAACTTATCAAAATGGTATCTTCATCTAGATATCATCTTCCCAACTTGTATGCCACCGTACATTGAACGGGACACACGTATGGCTGTCCCGTGACTTCAACCAGGGTGCAAGAATGAGTCATGAAATTATCTTTCCTAACCTTAAAATCAAGGCGGTTTGGCCGAGTGGTCTAAGGCGATAGACTCGAATGTCAATTTGATGTTGAGGTGATCTATTCTCTTCGGAGGCATCGGTTCAAATCCGATAGCCGTCGCTTCATACGTTTTTGGGCTCATTTTTAAACCTTTCGTCGATTTTTATTCTTGGAGAAAATTGGATTGTTGTAAACGTGTTGTTAATGTCGTGGGCTAAAGAGTGTCGAGGCGCGGAGACTGCCAAGCTTTGCCTGTGGAGCGACGAGCTCGAGGTTGCACGGCATCATCAAAGGAAATACGCCTGATGGATCCTGACTGTCTTTTTTTCCCAATTTTCGACAAAACAACCAGTTACGCTCTTCAAAGTCGAGAAAACATGTCTCGAAAAGTTCATCTCGTAATGGTAATGTTCCTGGACACCGACTCGCTTCATTATTTTCATCAATTCATACATCCCTAATAGACCGTATAGAAAATTACACGAGTGACAGTAGTAGATACAAGTCGTGAGTGATACAAAGGAAATAGGAGTACGACACAGTAGAATCGTTTCATGCCCAAACCTGTACGAAGCAAGGAGTGTGTATGGCCGAGCCAACCCAGGGCCCGGGCAGCAAATGAATGGCAGCCAGCCAGCATCGTTTGGCTCTTCACTTTTTCCCCTCAGGCGTCAAAGGCCCGCGCATGCCTCCTGGCAGTGCCGCCGCCGGTATTCTTCCCAGTTCCTTGGTTTCCACTTTCCTCGTCTGTGCCTTCGTCTTCTCCGGTTCCGGTAGTCCCTCCGGTCCCTGTGCCAGTGCCAGTACCCGTGCCAGCACCGGTGGCAGGTGGCGTAGCACCGGTAGCGGGCGGCGTAGCAGGCGGCGTCGCATTAACCGCCCCATTAGCCATCTGGAAAGCAATAACACCACCAAACGGCCCCGCAGCATTGTTATTAGCAATCTTTAAGAGACACACCCCCGTCTCCCCGTTGACCTGCCCCGTGCAGGTCGTGCCCGCGGGGACGGCGAAGGCGACGTTGAAGTCCTGGTTGACGTTTGTGGCGCGCTTCTGGATGACGCCCGTGTTCTCGAGCAGCGACCGCACGTACGACTTCTTGGTGATGCTGCGCGGGCACTGGCCCCGCGTGCCGGGCACGTCGGCCGTCGTCTCGGCCAGGGTGCCGTCGGCGAACTGGCCCGTTGCGGTCGGGTCGATGACGGCCTTGACGGACCCGCAGCCGTCTGAGGTCACGACGTGGAAGACGCCGGTGATCTGGGAGTTGACCTGGGGGAGGGCGCCGCCGCCGGAGAGTTCCTGGGGATGTTTGGTCAGTTGCTTACTTAATGACGGGCGTGTGAATGTCACTATGTGGGCGTACCTGGGCTTGCGCGACCATGTCGACCGTGTTCTTGCCACCGCCCTCGGTCCTACCCAGGCCATTTGTCTGGATGTTGGTCCTGCCAAACACGGTGGTGTCGACTTCGGTCTGGATTAGTAATTGTCAGTGATTGACCCATTTGCATAAGGCATCATAAGTGTAAACCAGAAATATATTCTTCACTTACGACTTTGTTCTTTCCCGGGCCGGGAACCACTGCACCCTGGATGGCCAGCCCGGTGGTGTTTCCGGCGACATCACCCTGCATCTGGGCCACCTTGCCGTGTGCGGCGGCGAGGGGAACAAGAGATAGAATGAAAGCCTTGGATAACATGGTGAAGACTTGGAACGGTAATGTCAATTATCGGAGTTTGGTACCGAGGTATTAGATCGGAAAATTCCAGTAGAGAGGGCAATCAAGGCACTGCCTCGAACCTTAGTTGACAAAGGTGATAGGGGAAATGACTGCCAAGGAGAAGAAGACTGACTGAGGCCAGGCTTTTGTGATGGGCGTAAAAATGCTCAAGAGTAGTCTCGCTTCTTTTATACTTCAGCCTCGCCGAATATCAATTGACGATCAACAGAGTCCAGAGCAGAACGGAGCACAAAATGATCGCCGCAGAAGATCCCAGACTCGGGACAGCATTCTGCCCCTGATGCATGAAACCTGGTAAGCTTTCCCTACTGCCTGGCACTGAAGTATGATCATGTTTTTTCGTGATAGCTTCACCGACATACCACTGCCCCCAGAGCGCGTATAAAACCCTCCCAGTTGCCACCACACCGTCCACCCTGCCAAGGCGTATGGGCCGGGATGCAATCGCACACGAACCCCACAATATCATTGGACGTGGTAGTTCGTGCCGAAGTCAAATCCATCTAAGCATAATGACAGGCTTGGAATTTCCTTGGTGCGAGCTATGACATCTGTCGCCCAGCCTCAGGCATCATGGGTTCGCTCGCGTGGCCATGTGCCTGAGCAAAAAGAGTATGAAAGATGCCTGCCCCATCCTAGACTTGCATCCTCATTAGTCCGCGACGGACAGAAAACCAGGCGAAACTGATATTGGAGGCAAGAAACCTAGAATTTCAACAGCGGCACAATTGTCTGAGAGGAGAAAGTATGTCACGACTCACCTCATGTGCGATATCTCGACGAGCCAGTGGGCAGCACGAGGGAGACCGGGCGAAACCGAGCAAGCTGAACAATTCGAGTCTTTGGCGACACATGCGAACTTTGTATCTAAGCCGCAAGGTCGCAACGGGCCTCGCTTGGGCCCTCGTCTGGTCCCGGCCCAATGTCGTGAAACCAGGGCTGGGCGACAGACGAAACAATTAAGCCCGGGCGCCCTACACCACACACACAAACACAATGAAGGCTAATAGAGTATACCAAAACGCATCAAGTGGGATATGGCTCCTTCAGGGCCGGGATGCATGGGCTTTGTTATCCTTGCTTTGATCCTGAGAATCCTCCGATCATGGGGATCACTGATCACCGCCGAGGCTTGACTCCCGCGTGTCAAGTGCTTGGTATTCTCGGCACCTCGCGTCGAACTACCGTGCCCACTGGAGGTCAAGAATGCTGAGAGCGTGGTTCGTTCCGTAAATCAGTTGACAGTCGGATGTCAGGTCTTGACTGGCCGTCAGTTCCATATGAGACGGTTTCGACTTCATTGCCCCTTGACTACATGTATATGTTCGACATACCATAGATGGACAACATCACTGGAGCAGTCGGGGTGGAAAGGCTTCACTAAATGGTTCAGCAGATAAAATATCGCTTTTGAAGTCCTGGACTGTCCAGTAAGTAGTATACTTCGTGCAATATTCCCGTAGCAAGGCACCCCGCTTCGAGAAGCGCCGGCGGGCTGGGCTGGGAACGTTTCACCTTTCACAGGTGACTGGTTGGATCTGCCTGCACGGCTCGTGCTCAGCATAAAAGGAAGCTTAAATGGACGTCACAATTTCGGCGAAGCCAGCCGTAGAGGAGGGTCAAGTAAGTTGAGCCTCCAATGGCAGAAGTGTTGCGATAGGCACGGGTCATGAGTCCACCCAATGTCGCCCAACCCGCCAGGCAAACGAATCGGGTGTTGAATTAAGATTTTGAATTTCACGGGGGCATCAGCACTCTCCATGATACTACCCCAGGTTTCATTCCATGTCTAGCCCTTCTCTCATTTGCTGGAACAGGCCCTCAATTGCCGAGCGGTGACTGCGCACCACCTGCATCGTTGACGCTGCCATACCCGCCCACAAAGTATCCCGCCGGCACCTCGCCCGAGCCCGAACCGCTGCGGTTCGCGGGTGCCGCGGGCCACTCGTCGAGGGTCTTGGCCTCGCCCGTCAGGGTGAAGTTGAGGCTCGCCAGGCCCGGCTCGACGTCGAGCTGCAGGCTGTAGGAGCCCGGGTGGAGGACCCTGTTGCCGCTGTCGTCGACGCGGGACAGGCTGCCCAGGGTGAGGTTGAGCGTGAGCTGCGCGGTGTCGGACGCCGAGATGTTGTGCGCCCTCGCGTACGAGACGAGGGTCTTGAGGGGGTGCGGCGCCGGCCCGAACTCGCCCTTGAGGAAGAGCAGGGCGCTGTAGTCGGATGTGACGCTGCCTGTGTTTGTGACGCTCGTGGACACCGAGGCGAACGGGCAGAGGTCGAGGTATTCCTCCGTGCAGTCCGAGGTGAGACTGCCGATGTCGAAGCTGCCCTCCGACCCGCCGGACAGGCTGATCTCGGCGTCGAAGGTGGTATAATGCAGGCCGTACCCAAACGCAAACACGGCGTCGCCCTCGTACCACCGGTACGTCCGGCCGGGGAAGCCCGTGCCCGCGTCAGGCCGCAGGGCCATGTCGGTCATGGGCACGGCGGCGGCGTAGCCGGCCGGGTACTGCGTGACGGGCAGCCGTCCCGCGGGCGCCGCCCTGCCGGTAATAACATCCAGGATGGCGGCGCCGCCGTCCTGGCCCGGGTAGCCGCCCCACAGCAGGGCGCCGACGCCCGGGTTGGCCGCGACGGGCGAGCTGTCGAGCTGCCCGCCGCCCAGCCCGACGACCACCATGGGCTTGCCCAGCAGCGCCAGCTCGCCGATCACGTCGAGCTGCGAGCCCGCCCACGCGATGCTCACCCTGTCCATCCCCTCTGCCTCGGTGTCCTCGTCGATGCCCCCAAAGTACAGGATCACGTCCGCGGCGGTCGCTGCCTCCCAGATGGAGTCCCAGCTGTTGGTGGTTGGGTCCTGGTACCCCGGGCCGGCTGAGTACAAGACCGAGTCGTTGCCCAGGAGCTGCTGTGCGGCGTACAACGGTGAGCGCAGGTAGGGCGCCACGCCGTGGTAATTTCCTTGGAGCTGTGCTGTCGCGGCGGCCCAGTCTCCGATGACGGCAACCTTCTTGCCCTCCAAGTCGAGAGGCAGTGTGTTGTTATTCTTGAGCAATACTATGCCCTCGACTGCTGCCGTGTAGGCGAGCTGCTGCGCCTCGGGGGTGCCGACGTCCTCCCAGCCCAGCGAGCGGTAGGGCTGTGAATCGGCGGGGTCGAAATACCCAAGCTTGACCAGGCTGCCGTAGAGACGAGTCACCGCGGTGTCCAGGTCTGTGTCGTTGATGAGACCTTGGTCATACGCACCCTGGAGGTGGTGGCTGTAATACGTCCCGCAGTTGAGATCCGTCCCGGCCTTGAGCGAGTCTGCCGCAGCCGCCTCGCGGGAGGTCGACCAGCGGTGCGGGAGGAAGACGTTCTGGATGGCGTCGCAGTCCGACGTGACCCAGAAGCCGTCGTCGCTCCCGCCGGTCCAGTTCCAGTGGTCGCGGAGCACGTCGTTGAGCAGCCAGTCGTCCGCGCACGTCGGGACCCCGTTGACGGCGTTGTAGCTGCACATGAAGGCGCCGACCCTCGCGTCGCGGGCGCACGCCTGGAACGGCGGCAGGTAGTACTCGACCATGTCCTGCGTCGAGATGGACGCGTCGAACTGGTACCTGTAGTTGCCGTTCCAGCTCTCGACGTCGTACCCTGCAAAGTGCTTGCACGTCGACACCACCTTCTTGTACTTGCCGTCCTTGTTGCTCGCAGCGTCTCCGGTCCCCTCCAGCCCGGCGATCAGGGCCTTGACATAGCTGCTCAGGTGGTAAGGATCCTCGCCCGGCGTCTCCTGGCCCCTCCCCCACCTCGGGTCGCGGAACGGGTTGATGTTGGGCGTCCAGAAGTCGAGACCCGCGCGGCCAGCGTTGCTGAACGCCCTGGCCTCGGTAGAGACGACGGATGCGACCGCGTGCACGAGGGCGTCGTCAAAAGCGGCTCCGAGGGTTATGGGCTGCGGGAACGAGGTCGCATACCCAAAATCTCCCCCGTTCTCCGTGTTGAAGCTTACGCCGGGGGAGTTGGCGACGCCATGCAGCGCCTCGGACCACCATTCGTACGGGGGAAGGCCGAGCCGAGGTACACCCGGGGATG